>OU342743.1:320246784-320846784 GCA_910589775.1 Avena eriantha | reverse complement strand
GAAATCATGGACTCCTGCGCCGGATATGGGTGCCACATAGCCGACTTAACCAGCTACGACACTCCGTTCTTCACTCGTGTGGACACGCCACCTCCGTCTGTCGAAGAAACTGGTGAAGTTTCTGATGACGAACAATCTGTATTGGATTTGAATGTCTCGGAAAGATATCAAGGCGAGGCCGATGTATCTAGTGAACCAGCAGCTCCTACCTCTCCCCCTGCATCGTAGAGCATCAGAACAAACAATGTGTTATTCTGAAAACAATTCAGGTTGTAAATAAGTAGTATAATAATTTTGCTAGTGCCAAGCTTTGTTATTTCTATTTAGCACTTTCGGCTTTAATTTTATGTGCCTGAAATGTTTACATAAGCACTTACGTTTTTTGTCTGTACTTATTGTTTATCTGGATTTCCGCCACGTCCCTTTCGTGAGCCGGCCAACCTTTAGCACGGAAACTTCGCCGAGCAACGAAGCTCAACTGCTAAACCAGTTTAAACTCGGAAACAAAGCTGGCTTCCAATACCAACAATTCACTACTCGCAAAATACCCGCATCCGGCAATCAGATAAATAACTGAAGTATAGACTAGAAAATTTAGATTTATACCTGAAGGAATCATTTTAGAATCGGAAATCTATACCAGAACAAACATGAGCATAAAGTACTTTCAAGTATTTTGGGATTTTCGACTGTGACATGAATATTCGGAAATAAGATGGTAAAAAACTTCTCAGAATTTTTTTGAGGCAACCAACACTTTATTTCTCACTGAACATGTACACATATATGATTACAAATTTTTTTGAGGCACCAAATCGCCCTTATTGAAAGACCAGTTTTCTGACTCTCATGCTATGATATTTGCGTAACTTCTACTGATAGGCTGTTGATCTCATCTCAGCAACGACGCGAACTTCTTCGACTAAGTCAAGATCATTTTGTCGAGAAACCTCGGCATCCTCTTCGATATACGTGACAACTCTAGGAGAAGTGTGAATCAAATCACTAGGAAGAACTGATTTAGCACCATAGACCAAGAAGAAAGGTGTGTATCCGGTAGACCTGTTTGGAGTTGTTCGCAAGCTCCATATTACAGAGGGTAGTTCCTCTGTCCAAGCCCCCGCAGCACGTCGTAGTGGTGCTTCGAGTCTTGGTTTTAGGCCTTGTAGGATTAAACCATTTGCTCTTTCGACTTGTCCATTAGCCTGCAGATGTGCAACTAATGCAATGTCAAGCCGGATATTTTGTTTGTTACAGAACTCGGCAAGCTCTCCCATAGAGAAATTACTCCTGTTGTCTGTGATAATTTTATGCGGATAACCGTATTGGATTATAACATCCTCGACAAATCTTCTGGCTGTTGCTCCATCACAACTAGTGACGGGTTTAGCCTCTATCCATTTGGTGAATGTATCCACCATCACTAAGAGGTGAGTAAATCCACTTGGAGCCCGTTTAAACGGTCCTACCATGTCAAGCCCCCAGATCGCGAAAGGCCATGTTATAGGTATTGTTCTCAGCTGAACAGTCGGAACGTGAGCTTGTTTGGCATACTTTTGGCAGACTTTGCACGTCTTGACTAGCCGTTCGGCATCTACCTTGGATGTAAGCCAGAAAAAACCGTGTCGGAAAGCTTTTGCCACTAGAGATTTGGCTGCAGCTTGGTGACCACACTCACCTTCGTGGATTTCTCGTAAGATTTCCACTCCTTCTTCCGGAGATACACAGCGCTGAAAAACCCCAGACATGACCGCTTATAGAGCTCACTACTAACTATAGTATATGATTTTGCTCGTCGGACGATCTGTCGGCTCAGAACTTCATCTTCGGGTAATTTGCCATCTACCAAGTAATCAAGGTAGGGTTGGGTCTAGCTAGGAATTACAGCCAGAACTACTACTAAAGGTGAGTCAGATTTGGTCGGATATTCCTCGTCTACTCCTTTTATAGAAGGAACTTTGAGGTGCTCCAAAAAAGCGCCATCCAGAACCTTTTTCCATGCAGACCCTATTCTAGATAATGCATCTGCTTCCTCATTTTCTGCCTGAGGGATGTGTTGAACCTCAAACCCTTCGAACGATTTAGATAGTTCATCCACGACAGCTTTATATGCTGCCATGTGTTTATTTGCATTACAGATATCTTACACTTGCTGAGCAACATGATCCGAATCTCCATAACACATCAAACGTCGGATGCCAATATCCTTAGCAATCCGGATTCCATGCAACAATGCTTCATACTCGGCAATGTCATTTGTTGCTGTGAAGTGGATCTGCAACACATAGAAAAGTTTATCTCCTTGGGGTGATTTGAGCACCACGCCAGCACCGAGCCCCCCCGAGCCTTAGACCCGTCAAAATGCAAGGTCCAATATTCCGACTCTAGGAGGATCATATTCTCCATTGTCTCTGTCCAATTAGCGACAAAGTCAGCAAGGATTTGGGATTTGATTGTTGTACGAGGTTTATACTCAATGTCGAAAGCTGAAAGCTCTATGCCCCATTTTGCGACGCGTCCTGTAGCCTCGCTGTTGTTGATTATATCTCACATGGGAGGTGTGCTCACCATGGTAATCAGGTGTTCCTGAAAATAGTGCTGTAACTTACGGGATGCGAAGAACACACCATAGGCCAGCTTTTGATAGTGCGGATATCGCTACTTTGATTCAGTTAGGACTTCGCTGAGGTAGTAAGTCAGACGCTGCACCAGGTGTTCCTGATTTTCCTCTGGTCTCTCCACTACCATGACGACAATGACGATCCTGTTTGTCGCAGCGAGATAGAGCAACATTGGTTCCCTTGGTTCCGGTGCTACAAGGATAGGAGCAGACGAGAGTACTTCTTTCAGGTCTTGTAGTGCAGCTTCAGCTTCATTAGTCCAAACAAATTTTTTGGTCTTTTTCAGGAGCTTGTAAAGTGGTGCGGCTCTTTCTCCGAGCCGGCTTACAAACCGACTGACTGCCACAATGCAACCAGTTAGTCTTTGAATGTCCTTCAAGTGAGTTGGCCTGGAAATATTGAGTATAGCCTTGATCTTGTCTCAATTCGCCTCTATGCCTCTTTGAGACACGATGAAACCTAATAATTTTCTTGCTGGAATTCCAAAGAAACACGTCTTCGGGTTAAGAATTATGTTGTATTTTCATAGATTGTCAAACGTTTCCTCCAAGTTGGAAATTAATGTTTCCTTCTTTTTGGACATCACCGCAATGTCGTCCACATATGCATGTACGTTGCGTCCGATTTGGTCATGGAGGAAACGCTGCATAGTGCGCTGGTACGTAGCTCCTGCGTTCTTGAGCCCAAAGGGCATCGTAACGAAACAGAAGGTTCTGAAAGGGGTTATGAATGAGGTTTTGATTTTATCCAATTCCTTCATCCGAATTTGGTGATAACCGGAATATGCGTCGAGAAAACATAGGAGTTCCGAGCCTGCCGTAGAGTCGATAACTTGATCAATTCTTGGCAGAGCGAACGGATCTTTTGGGACAAGCCTTGTTCAAGGCAGTATAATCAACACACATCCTTAAATCAGTGGTGTATTTTTTAGGGAGCATTACAGGGTTGGCCGACCAATCAGTATGGATGACTTCTTCTATGATTCTAGCTAACTCGAGCCGGGCTAGTTCCTTAGCTATTGCCTTACGCTTTTCATTGCCAAAACACAGTAGGGACTGTTTGACGGGTTTAGCATTTGGGTGTACATTTAAAGAGTGCTTGGCAAGTTCCCTAGGTACTCCGGTCATGTCAGATGGCTGCCATGTGAAGATATCTTGATTTCCTTGGAGGAACTTGATGAGCATGCTTTCCTATGCGCTATCTAGGCCTATGCCTATTTGGGTCACCTTGGAGGGGTCATCATCCTTTAACGGCGTCTTCTTCGTCTCTTCTGATGCCTTGAACTCCGGATTCGGCTTTGTCACCTCCTTCTTCGTTGCGGGCATCTCGGAAGGATCGATGGTCTTCTTGATCTCCTGGTACTCCTGGGCGTGCAGCATGGCTTCAGCAAAGGCGGCATTTCCATCCTCGCACTCTCGCGCTTTCTTCGGGTCTCCCCTGATGGTGATCACGCCGTTGGAACTTGGAATTTTCATCATATTGTAAATGTAACACGGACGAGCCATGAAAGCCCAGTAAGCCGAACATCCGAATATAGCATGGTACATGCTCTTGAACGGGACTACTTTGAAGGAAAGTGCCTCCGTCCGATAATTCTTTGGAGTTCCAAAGGTAACATACAAAGTGATATCTCCCAGGGAATTTGCTTGTCTTCCTGGGATAACTCCATGAAAGATCACAGAGCTGTGAGTCAGCTGGGTCTCCGAGATTCGCATCTGGCGTAGTGTTTTGACATACAAGATGGTAATGCTGCTACCGCCATCCAAGAGAGTCTTGGAGAAACCATAGCCATCAATAAGTGGATTGACGACTAAGGCATATTTTCCTCGCCTGTGCAACTTAGGCGGATGATCAGTACGATCAAAGATGATTGCCACTTCCGACCAGTCCAGGAATTGGGGGACAGCCGGAACTGTTGCATTGAGCTCATGCAAAATTGCTTTCTTGACCTTAGCTGGTTGAGATCCGAGGAAGGTAACGTACGTGTCTTTCTTTGTTGGGAAGTTTTTCTTTCCTTCGGGCTTGGGATTTGAAGGATCAACTTCCTCCATGTCGGAATCTTCCTTGGTCTCTTTATATTTTTTGGGATTCTTCTTTCCCTTCTTCCGCTTAGCCATGTAGCCAGCGGTATCATCTTTCTTGATGTCGTCATTAAAACGACACTCGGCATTTGTGTGAGACGAGCCCCCGTTGGCATCCAAGTGATGCACACATGGGTTATTGGCAATGTCGGCCCAAGAGTACGTTTTGCCAGGTTGCTGGTCTCCTCTACCCTGGACTCTTGATGTCCCATGACCATGCCCATGACCACCGCCGCGCCCTCCTTGTCCTCCAGACCCAAAAGTAGCAGTGACCACTACTGTTTCCATGTTGGGTTTCTCTTCTGAGGTATTCTTGTGCTTCTGAGCTTGCTTCTTTGGTTGTTTTGCCGACTGTGGCACCGCTAGGGCGTTCAGTAATCCCTTTGCATCGTCGTTAGCATCTGCATACTTGCTTGTTCTTTCTATCATTTCTCCCAGATCAGTGACCTTGTCACATTTCAAGCGATGACGCAGTAAACCAATTGGGAGTCCTGCAATGAAGGCTTCAATCGTAGTTTGGTCATTTACTCCTTCACAGGAGTTCTTGGTGTCGATCCATCGTCTAAGGTAATCTCGGCAAGTTTCTTCGGCTTTCTGGGTGCAACGCTGTAGGTATCCTACCATACAGGGCCTCCGATATGTGCCTTCGAAATTCCGAAAGAACACGCTTTGCATGTCATACCAGTTGTTGATGGTGTTCTCCGGAAGTTCATTGAGCCATGATCGCGCCGTCTTCTACAACATGAGTGGGAGATATCGGATCGACCAAGCTATTTCTGCCATTGGCGATGCAGCAAGCCTGGAAAAAAATCCTGAAGCCAAGTATCTGCTCGAGCTACACCGTTGTAGGTCTGGATGTGTCTTGAGATAGAAAATCCTTCCGGGAATTTTGTTGCTCTTATGCGTGGTCCGAAGCATTTTGGACCCACGTATATATCATCATTTTCATAGCGCCACACCTCTATGTTGGAGTTAATCCGGTGTCTCGCGTCACTTGGGGACAGAGATCGCCGTCCTGATTAATGGCTATGGTTGTGGTGCCTTGGAGCCGGACTTCGGCTTCTGCCACCACCTCCTCCACCACGAAGCCTCCTTAGCCTCCTTGAGAACCGTTGTGATGGCTACTTGGTGGAGAGGGTGGAGCAGCTAGATCGTTTCCGGCTTGTCGCTGGCCTCCATCCGGAGCGTCATTATCCCGATTCTGGGGAGGATCTTCATTACGACGATCCCCCTGCCGGCTTGTCTCGGCACGATGTCCGTCGTTCCTTCGTCCATCACTCCCACCTTGGTGGGGATCAGCTGGACGGCTTGTATGTCTAGGAGGTGGCATTGTTTGACGGTCCTCCTCCCGACGTTTCTCTTTATCTTCTTCCCTGCGATCGTTCGACTCTCGCCGGGGAGGATTTCTCGGATATAGTGCAGCAATTTCCTCTTGCTCGGCAGCTGGAGGAACGTTGCGCCAGTCACATGCAGTTCTGTGGTGCTGCCCTTCAAGATCCGGTTCTTGAATAGTTGTCTTCTCGATGGTCAGAACGATGATGCTGTTCCGGAACCCGTTGGGGTCTTATGTCATTCCAGGCCGGATCCGTGCAACATTGGTTGGATTGGGAGACCAGCTTTCCGCTTTTGGACTTCGCGGCCTTCTGCTGCTCCGGACCCTTGGTGAGTATCTTAATGCCCAATCGAACCTGTTCCAGGCCTGGATTGTTTGCCAGGATGTCTTGAGTTGCGGCAGTGTTCTGCACCGGTGTTGGGTACACTAGATCTCCCTTGCTATCGAGTCGAGGCATCCAGGGGTCTCCTTCGAAGAGAACCTTGTGAACTTCCGGAAATTGATCGTTATGCGTGTGACGTTTCTGGGTCTTTTGATGCTGCCGAGAGATGTACTTCTCCGCAGTTGCTATGCGCTTATTCTCTTCCTCGATGTTGTTGGCCTCATCCAGAGTACTTGGCGGCGCGCTTCTAGGGCATGGGACCTTTCCTCCAGTTCTTCAGTAGTAAGTTCTGCAGCTGTTGGGATAGGTGTAGTTAATGCAGCATCGATGAGTTTACGCGCACCTGCGGTGACCACGTGTCCATCCACTGACTCTTCTTTGGGCTCTTCTGGGATAAGTGCTCCATCCGAGTCTTCCTCATATTCCTCGACAATGACCTCCTCTGCCGGAAGATCTTTTGCCGGGGTCGTGTTCTTCTTCTTCTTTGCCTTCTTGGCAGCACCAGTAGCAAAGACGGCTTTGGGCTCGTTTCCCGGAGTGAAGCTCTGATCTGTACTTTCGGACATTTGGACCTCGGGATTATCTCCGAGATCCATGTTATCTTGCGCTTTAGGAGAGTTTTCTCTGGATCCTTCGTGCATGGCTTCTCCTTCTTCTACAAATGTGGAATTAAACTCCTCTTCGTACTCCACGGAGAACTTCCGGAAATATGCCAACGTCATGGAATCATCCGAAGATGCCGGTAAGTCGACGTTTGTTCTGATTGCCTCCAACATCGAGTATTCATTGTCTCCAGCATCGGCAGAGCCAGATCCGGATCCAACATATCTGACAAAGTGCGACGCGTGCCTCCTAAGATAGTTGCGGCTTTCCCTGTCGGCTTCTTCAAAACATCTGATGGTCTCGAGGATTTCATCCGTGCTTGCGTCTTTCATTATCATGCGCCTCAATGTATATCTCAGGAAGGGTTTATCTGCTCCGGAACTATTAGAGCTGGAACCAGAGCTATTTTCTTGCTCCTCCTGGATTTCGACCTTAGTGGGCAGATCGATCTGGGGTTCGACCTCGCTAGGGAGATCCACTCCAGATTCGACTTGCACTGCAAGATCTGCTTCAGGTTCAGCTTTCTCCACTATCTCCACAACAGGTGCGGGCTGGGTGGGATTAGGGATTTCTGAGATCCAGAACTCTGCCGCCTCCGTGGACAAAGGGGACCCAGAATTTTCTTCTACCTCTATCATCACCGCTGGGGTGGGTGGGACAGGTTCAGCGAAACCGATGTACACATCGATCTCGCCAAAGGACATGATGGTGTAAGAAGTCACGGCCTCCCTAGCTGGAATCCAGGTCTTGTCGAGAACGATGAGAGGGACGTCGCTGGCGTAGAAGATGCGACCGATAGCGATGGTCTCGCCGATTCCGATTCTTGTAGATTCCGCTCGGAACACAGATCCGAAGCTCACAGGCCCCACGGTGGCCGCCAACTGCCGTCGGATTGATGACAAGCATGCCATGAGGGGTCCTCGAGCCGTGTGGAAGAGAGGGGTGTGAGACGTACGGTATTCTGGGACAATGAGCACACAAGTTTACCCAGGTTCGGATCCGCCGGCTTTGGACGGATCCTACTCCTGCTAGCAATCCAGTAATATGGCAGAGCCAGATATGGGTTACAAGGGTTTCGCCTGTGCGAGTTGAGATTGTAGACTATTGTGAGGGTGCCCTAAAGGCTCTCTCTAGGACGACTTATATAGATATCCATCCTAGGGTTTACAGGAGAGACCTATCCGGCTATGACTAAGAGTCGGTTACAGAGTACATCTTGACCTACAGGTAACACTATGGTACTATGTCGGTAAGTCTTCTGGGCCTTCCCATAGCCGGACTGGACTCCATCTCTTCTCTCTGACTAGGCCACCCGTGAAGCAAAGCTCTAACCCGAAGTGGGCCACCCTGGTCAGTGAGGCACAGTGAGGATACCCGGAAAGTATATCCCCAACAGTGAGTGGTGATAGAAATTGCAATTTGGATAGTGAGCTTACTATTGATAATACTTCATCTTTATCTAGTTGCAATGGTCTATCTTTGGACTCTAACACTTTTAGCACTCAAAAACTCCTCATATGCTTGTGTTGGTAGTCCTTGCATATCCTATAGAAATAACTTGAATAATTTACATGATGATATGCTTGCTTTGTCTTGTTGCCATGATAAAAATGCTTCTATTTCCTCTAGTGCTTGTGTTTCTAACCATGTAGAGGAAAAATGATTCTATGGGCCAACACAAGGTTTTGAATGGAGCTATAAATGCAATCTCATCATCACCTTCTTCCGGTTCTCATATGCATTATGGCTAAGGGAATAAAGGTAACCTCATTGGATCCCATTGTCGCCCATGATAATGTTGATGATGATGATGTTGAGAGTGATAATAATGATGATCATCTAGTTGATTATGATATTGCCTTCGTTCAAGAGATGGGAGAGATTGTCTTTCCCGCTCTTCATAGAAATAAAATTGCTTCCTCCAAATTTGTTGAAATATTGACTTGTGCTATTGAAGGTAAGAAACTTATTAAGGAGCAAGAAAATATCATAATTCAAAAGAATGAACATGAGCATGAGTATGCTAATGGGATTTCTTATCTACAAAACTCCCTTGAAGAAGGACAAACCACCAAAGAATCTCTTGAGGAGACTTTTGCTTTAAAGCTATCTAGAGTAAAGGAAAACCATGATAGAGAACTTGGCGGTGTCAAATGTTCTCAAAACTAAAAATGATTAACTCATATTTGCCCATGCTAAACTCGTTGAGGATTTTAAGCACCTCGAAAATGGCTCTTGGGTCATTAAGAGTGAGCTCATCAAACTCACCGAGTCTCATGAGCAATTTAAAGCTTCATATACAAAAGAGCTTGCAAAGTTGCCCTCACCTATAGCCATTAATAATGATTCTTGTGATACTAACTCTATTTCTTGTGAAGCATCAATGTTGAAGGATAATGTCGGGGGGATGACCTCCGGATACCACAACCAGACAAGAATCACGGCATTCGGATCGTGTCTGGCTGACTAAGCGTAGCCGGACAGAAGCAAGTCAAGTTGGCTACCTCGCGGTAATTGAATCAGCAAGAAGCAGTAGGGCACAAGACCGGCTACATCAGCGTAGCCGGAACCAATCAAGAGGACAGAGCTACGTGTGGCACAGTGCACGGTACGCTATGGTACGACGACAAGACCCGCAACTACTCGGCCATACCAAAGACTTCTGCGGGGTGACGCGGGAACAATGGCCACATGCTGACGACAGGCTCGCACGGCGTTCACTGTACCCACGACGACCATACTGCTCGTACTGTGATGAGACATGAGTGTACCGAGTACTGTAGATGACCAGCCGGCTGGGACCCGCCTGTGGGGCCTGCCTGCCGGACTGGCCAGTGAGACCGTTGCCTCTCTGCCTATATAAGGAGAGGCAACACCTCAGTAGAAAGGGTTGGTATAAGTGCATTTAAGGCAGTAGCTAGAGAACACAACTCCTGGAGCGATTGTAGCCCATATACCACTCATAGTCAGATCGGTAGGAGTAGGAGCTTTACCTCATCACGAGGGCTCTGAACCTGGGTACTTCCTGTGTCCAGACACACTTGCTTGTATCCAATCCCGCCTGTGGACGTCATCGATAGCTTCCCTTCTAGTCCCCACACCTCTATCTAACCTGCTCAGGTACTGTCGTTCCCAATACAATGACAGTTGGCGCCCACTGTGGGGCAAGATGGCTTCGACCGGAGTCACGTTCCGCACGGGACCCCGCACTTCAGCCGGTGAGCGCGTGGCCTCCGGCTTGGTGCTCACGCTCGGCGCATTCGACTCCATCATCGACAACACCTCCTACTTCGCCGGAACCTCGTTTCCGGCAAACGGTTCGATCCTGCTTTTTAGCAACCTCCCCGTCTACATCGCCACCGTGCCGGAGCGTTTCCCTAGGGAAATCGTTTCCATCACGGAATCGCTGCACCACGGCGGGAGCTCCCCCGTCGCTCCTCGTAGTGTCGAGGTGATGATGGCCGGCTCCAGCTCTCACACCCGCCAGCCTCGGGAGAAGGGCGCGGACGAGGTCGGAACTTCCGCCCCTCTACCGCCCAGGAACCCAGTAGAGGAGGCCATCAACCGGCTCCTCACGCCGGTTAACCTCGGGGACAACCCCGAGGAGGCAGAGGCCAACATCACCATGGAGAGGCAGGTTCTCCTACAGGAGGCCATGGAGCTGGCTGCGACCCAGAAGCAGATCGAGATCACCTGGCGCGAGTACGACCGCGCGCACGGCCACACACAGGCTACCACAGAGCCGAGCCGGCGTGGACAGGTACGACGCCGAGGCGGCAAGCTGGGCGGCAGGATGGAGAGGGACGGCGAGCCGGATCCGCTACCCGCTCTCATCCGGCCCACCTACAGCACACCCATCAAGAATCTGCGTGTGGCACAAGCCACGGCAGATGAACTGCCCAACCTGGAGGGCGAGGAGCGATCCTGCCAGCACGCCCGGGTCTAGGAGCTCCTCCGGATCGCGGACAAGCAGGCAGAGGCCAACCGGCAGATGCAAGAGGACCCCAGCTGCTCGAAAGGGAGTAAGCCGCCTGCTAATGGCAAGGGCGCACCCCGCGAGACCTAGCAGGCGTCCTCTCCTCCGGCTAAAGCTTGCAGCAAGCGCCGCAGCTCTGGCAACAAGGGTCAGCCCCGCCAGGAGCAAACAGTGAACAGCAACCTGCCGCCTCCCCCCCCCCCCCCCGCCAACCGGTGCGCCAAAACCTACCGGCTCCCGCCTCTCGGGCCGGGTAGGAGCGCTCAACCCAGATCGTTTGGATGCCCGCGACCGCATGGAGCTCGTCACTCAAGCGCGCGTCACGGAAGAGGAAGACTCCACCGGACTGGCTTGTTTCGGACCCCACATCCGGAACGAGCCATTTCTGGATAAGTTCAACCTTCCCAAAGACACCCCAAAGTACGACAGCAGCATGAAACCGAAAGACTGGCTGACCGACTACTCCACGGCAGTCGGCATAGCCCATGGGAACAAGCGCACAGTTGTGCGCTACGTCCCCGTCATGTTAACCTGGTCCATGAGGACATGGCTCAACAGCCTCGCACCCAACAACATCAACGCCTGGCCAAACTTTGAGAAGGTGTTTGTTCTCAACTTCAATGGCATGTACAAGCGTCCATGCCGCCCACGCGACCTGGCCTTGTGCGTTCAGGGCGACCGCAAGACGGACCGTGAGTACCTCGCTAGGTGGACGGAGCTGCGCAACACCTGCGAATGAATCCTGGAGAGCCAGGCCATAGGCTTCTTCGTCGAGGGGTGCCGAGAAGGCACCATGCTTCGCCACCGGCTACTGTGTGATGAGCCGAAAACCATGGTAGAGCTCATGATGGTTGTGGACCAGTATGCCACGGCAGATGATGCCATGAAGAAACCCCTCCAAGTAAGTGATGACGGGCGTCCAACTCCAACGGAGCCGGTCCACGACCATCCGAGCAATCCGGCTGGAGAAGCCGGATCCTCCAGGCGCCACGGCAACGACAATCGGTTCCACGGGGACCGCCAAGCCGGACAGCAGAAGCCTCGCTACCACGCATGGCAGGTCAATGCTGTGGAGGGCACGCCTGACGCACCGGCTAGCGATGGAAGAAGGCAGAAGCCGTGGCTTACCTTCGACCAGATGATTGACGACCCGTGCAAGTGGCATAGCGGTCCCTTCAAACCGGCTACGCACACCACCCGAAACTACAGCTGGACCCGCTAGCTAAAGGACCAGGGCAGCCAGCAACGTCTTCCCCCGCCCCCTCCTGGTGAACCACCACCACCGGCTAGGGGAGCCAGCAATGATGGTAACGGCGGCAACAACGAAAACAACAACAACAGCTACCCCCAGCCGCATGCCGCCTACCACATATTCGAGACGGAGTCGGACGACAAGCACATCCGTAGACGGTGCTCCAAGGAGGTCAACGCCATCATTTCTCCGGTCCCCCAGTACCTGAACTAGTAAAAAACCCCCATCACCTGGAGCCGGGAAGACCAGCCTGAGCAGCTTCCGACTCTCGGGGGCTACTCTATGGTGCTCGACCCCCTCATCGTCTCCAACGAGCGCACCTGCCGCTTCTCGCGCGTCCTCATCGACGGGGGAAACAGCCTCAACCTCCTCTACCGGTCTTCACTGGAGAATCTTGGCATTCGCGAATGCGACCTGTGCCCAACTACCACAACATTCCACGGCGTGCTACCGGGATCGGCTTGCGCCCCGCTGGGTAAAATCCAGCTGGACATCATCTTCGGGACCGAGGAGAACTTCCGCCGCGAGCCGATTTGGTTCGAGGTGGTAAACCTGACGAGCTCCTACCACGCTCTCCTCGGGCGCCCCGCCCTCGCTAAATTCATGGCTGTCCCCCACTACGCGTATCTCAAGATGAAGATGCCGGGACCAAACGGCATGGTCACCATCGTCGGCTACTTCAGGCGGTCGATGGAGTGCGCCTCAGCCGGCTCCAAGCTGGCAGAGGCCCTCATCATAGCCGAAGAAAAGCGCGTGATCATGCGCAACGTGGCCATGGCCCAGCAAGATATGCCGGCTAGCAGCAAGCTGGCTGGAGAAGGAGCTTTCCAGCCGGCAAAGGAGACGAAGAGGATCCTGCTTGACCCCTCCGATCCGACCAAGTTCATCACCATTGGTGTAGGCTTGGACAGCAAATAGGAAGGCGCACTCGTTGACTTCCTCCGTGAGAATCGGGACATCTTCGCATGGTCACCCAAGGACATGCCAGGTGTGCCGAGGGAGTTCGCCGAGCACTCACTCCATGTGCGGCCGGATGCCAAGCCGATTAAGCAGCCTTTGTGCCGGTTCGCAGAGGATAAGAGGAAGATTATTAGTGACAAGATCACCCGGCTCCTTGTAGTCGGGTTCATCATGGAAGTTTACCACCCGGACTGGCTAGCCAACCCAGTCATGGTGTTGAAGAAGAACAAGACCTGGCGCATGTGTATTGACTACACCAGCCTGAACAAGGCGTGCCCGAAGGACCCATTTGCCTTGCCCCATATCGATCAAGTCATCGATTCCACGGCCGGCTACGCTTTGTTGTCTTTCTTGGATTTCTACTCCGGTTACAATCAGATCCGGCTAAACCCGACTGACCAGATAAAAACATCGTTTATCACCCCGTATGGGGCTTTCTGCTATGTAACCATGCCTTTCGGTCTGAAGAATGCAGACGCTACCTACCAGCACTACATGCAGAAGTGCCTGCACTCGCAGATCGGCCGAAACATGCATGCTTATGTGGACGATGTGGTTATCAAGACCAAGGAGAAGCGCACCCTCCTCAAGGACCTGGGGGAGACATTCGGCAACCTCCAGCAGTACTAGATGAAGCTGAACCCGGAAAAATGCGTCTTCGGAGTCCCATCTGGCCAGCTACTCGGTTTCCTCGTCTCACAACGAGGGATCAAGGCGAATCTGGAAAAGATCGCGGCCATCGAGAGAATGCATCCGCCCAGGAGCCTGCTTGGAGTCCAGAAGTTCACCGGATGCCTAGCCTCGCTCAGCCGTTTCGTCAGCCGGTTGGGGGAGAAGGCACTTCTGCTGTACCAGCTGATGAAGAAGAAGGACAAGTTCTCCTGGACCTCGCAGGCCAACGCCGCCTTTCACGACCTCAAGCGCATGCTATCCACAACGTCAGTTCTAGCCATGCCGTCTAGCAAGGAGCCGATGTTGCTCTATATAGCAGCCATCAGCTGGGTCGTCAGCGTCGTCCTAGTGGTGGAGCGCCCCGAGGAAGGCAAGGCTCAGCCGGTTCAGCGACCCGTCTACTACCTCAGCGAGGTTCTCTCCCTCTCCAAGTAGAACTACCCCCACTACCAGAAGATGTGTTATGGCATGTACCTGGCATGCAAGAAGCTCAAGCACTACTTCCAGGAGCATCCAATTAAGGTCGTGTGCACCGTACCCCTTTTGGAAATCATCGACAACAAGGATGCCACTGGCAGAGTCGCCAAGTGGGCCATCGAGCTCGCTGCCTACTCCATCTAGTATGAGCCCCGGCTCACGATCAAGTCGCAAGCGCTGGCAGACTTCCTCGTCGACTGGTGCGAGACCCTATACCTCTCACCGGTTCCGGATTCGGACCACTGGAGGATGCACTTCAACGGGTCGAAGATGCTTGGGGGCTTGGGAGCCGGCATTGTGCTCACCTCGCCCAAAGGAGATCGGCTGGAGTACGTCCTCCAGATCCACTTCAAGGACTCCAACAACGTAGCCGAATATGAGGCGCTGGCGCACGGCCTCTGGCTAGCCAGAGAGATTGGTGTCAACCGGATCCTTTGCTTTGGCGATTCGGAGCTGGTGGTGCAGCAGGTATCCGGAGAGTGGGACGCCCGCGATGCAAACATGGCTCTCTACCGATTCCACATAAAGAAGCTCAGCGCCTGCTTCGACGGATGTGAATTCCATCACATCCCTCGCGTCAACAACGAGGCAGCCGATTCGCTCGCACGAATCGTATCCACCAGGAAGGCGATCCCACCTGGGGTCTTCTTGGAGCACCTGCGCAAGCCCTCCATCAACCTGTCCCCTGAGTCGGATTCCATCATCTAGGAAGGGAGTTTCCCGGTTGATGGTGCGGCAGACGCAGAGCCGGTGGGACCTCCAAATAAGAAGGCCCGCACCAACTCTGACAAATCCGTACCCTCAGGCTCGCAAGACCCGGGGGCTACCGATTTGTTTCGGGTACCTCATCCGGATGACCCCCAACGACCACCAACCGGAGAGCGGAAGCATCCTCACCATCTGGGAGATACCATCCTGGGCGCAACCCTTCATGGACTACATCGCCATTGGAGAGCTTACGGACAATGAGGTGGAAGCCAGGCAATTCTGGCACCGCGCGCACATGTACACCAGCATCAACAAAGAACTGTACAAGCGCAACGTATCCGGCATCTTCCAAAGGTGTGTTGACATGGACACAGGCTACCGGCTGCTCAGGGACATCCACCAGGGCGAATGCGGGCATCAGGCTTCATCAAGGGCAATAGTCGCCAAGGCGTTCCGCCATGGTTTCTATTGGCCCACCGCCCTCGAGGACGTTGAACAGCTAGTCCACGCGTGCAACAGGTGCCAACGCTTCGGGCAGCTCAGGCACATGCCGGCTTCAGTGCTCAAGACCATATCGATCACCTGGCCTTTCGCTGTTTCGGGCCTTAACATGGTCGGTCCCTTCAAGCGGGCGCACGCGGGCATGACCCATCTGCTGGTGGCGGTGGACAAGTTTACAAAGTGGATAGAGGCCAAACCTATCCGGAAGCTGGACGGGGCGACAGTCGTCACCTTCTTCACCAACATCATCAACCGGTTCGGCTACCCCAACAGCATCATCACCTACAATGGCACGAACTTCGCCAAGGGGGCCTTCGCCCGGTTCTGTAGCAACAAGGGCATCTGGCTAGTTCCATCATGCACCAGCAATCCAACGGGCAAGTCGAACGGGCGAACGACCTAGTGCTAGCCGGCATCAAGCCACGCCGCATCGAGCCCTTGGAGCGATCGCCCGAATGCTGGATTAAGGAACTTCCGGTCGTGCTGTGGAGCCTCCGCACCACGTCGAATAGGTCAACCGGCTACACCCCGTTCTTCCTCGTCTACGGCTCGGAAGTCATCCTCTCCGTGGACATCGAGTTTGACTCTTCGCGCAAGCTCCTCTATGATGAAAAGGCCAATCAGGGGGTGTGGGAGGATGGCGTGGACCTCCTCGAGGAGGCCCGCAAGCTGGCGTTATCTAGATCGGCCATGTACCAGTAATGTCTATGCCACTACCATTCGAGCCGGATCCGCCCTGTCGCATTTCGCGAGGGCAACCTAGTTCTCTGGCTGGTGCAAGATACGAAGGGCATGCACAAGCTATCGCCACCCTGGGAGGGTCCCTTCATCATCAGCCGGGTGCTGCCCAACGACTCCTACTACCTCATGGACGCGTAGCAGCCGCGCAAGAACAAGATGGACAAATCGGATGAGGAGACGGAATGCCCCTGGAACGCGGCCCTGCTCCACCTGTTTTACACCTAGTCACCAGACAGTGTATCTATCCCACAAACCTTATGAATGAAAATGCGGACCCCTACGAGATACTCGGGGGCTCCTTGCTAGAAATTTGTGTGTATCTGTTTCCGGTTCAGTTTTTCCGGCTCCGGCAACCCCTACCCGGGGGCTCGCCGGCTGGCCCGACCCGTCAAATCAACAAACCGACTGAGTAGTGTGCGACGGTGTCAGAGGCCCAATCTTCATCTCAGCTACAGACCGCAACCCGGCTGTCTGGCTAGCAAGAGTAAAAGCCCGAGGCATCCCACACAAAAAACAGGGAGAAGGTACGACGGATCGGGCGTCCCAGCCACACAACTAGTTTGAGACAATCCGGTTGCTAAGACGTCAGTACCATGCGCAATGTACTGTTAGCTCCCTTCGATTCCGGTTGCAGACCGCAACCCGGCTGCCCGGCAAGGATGCAGCGAAAACAACAGAACACACGGGAAAATGACTAAGTGTCTAGAGAAGCACAAGCTGGTTTTCGGAAAACAAACCCACCTTCCGGCTAAAGTTTAACAGACTAACCTATTAACGGGTGAGAATGTATGCATGTGTGCCTATTTCTTGTACGACTAGAAGAAAAGAAGGAAGATTCGAAGTCCTTGCCTTCATCAAGCACTCCGAATCTCGGGGGCTATACCCATTGGGTGCGCTCGCACGCCCCTAGTGGAATCCTGTAGTTTCTGACCGGCTAAAGGAGTTAGCCGAAGATTTGGAGCCCATGTGAGGGCAAGGGCAAAGCGAAATGAAGAAGATTCGAAGCACCTGGCTACGCTAGCTACTCCGAATCTCGGGGGCTACACCCAATGGGTGCGCTGGCGTGCCCCCACTGGAATGGAAGTTCCCCCGGCTGCAGATGTCCAGCCAGCGAAAGTAACCGGCTAAGAGGTGTCTAGTCGGATGCAACTAAGGACTTGAGGAAACAAAGAAGATTCGAAACGCCTGGCTACGCCAGCCACTCCGAATCTCGAGGGCTACACCCAGTGGGTGCGCTGGCGCGCCCCCACTGGAATGGCAGTTCCCCCAGCTAAAAGTGTTTAGACCGAGCGAAGTCAGCCGGATAAATTCAGTCGGCGAGATATTGAAGAGACACACAAAAAGCACAAGTTGGAAGCAAGCCAAAATAAGTTCAGACCAATATAAAAAGGCAAAAGGAGATGAAGCTCCCATGAGTTCACCCAGCGTCAGAAGCAACCGGCACAGATAAGAAAGTTCGAACAAAACAAGATAACCAATACACCCGGCATCTCGGGGTCATAACTAAGTGGCGGGGACCTTGCCATGCGGAGCACCCTGGCTAGCGGCAGTCTCCGGAGGAGGAGGCACAGCTATGGATCTAGTTCCGGCAACCCCACCGGTCGGCTGCGACGAAGCTTCCGCATCCGGAGTGCCGGTGGACTCCGAGTCGGTGAGGACCTCGTCGATGTCTACATAGTCGACAATCTTGATGGAGGAGGCCCAGAGCTCCGGATGGGCCTGGCGGATGGCAGCAAGGTCGGCACCAACGTGGAAACCCTCGTCGATCTTCTCGACGCGGGCGTCCTTGTACCAGGAGAGCATGAGGGCCAGGGCCATCTCTGCCCTGGCTCGTGCCGCCAGATCCCTTAGGCGGTCGATGGTAGACGGCACCTCTGCCACCTTGGCGGCCAGCTGCGCCATTGTCTCCGGAACCGGAGCATCCAGCCATAGGAAGGTGGAGATGGTCTGCGGCGCCTAGCGAAGTTTGGCAGCCTCCTCGCCGAGAAGGATGACGAGCTCCTGGGCCGTCGGCTGTTCCCCCGGCCAATTCGCCTGCAGCCGGTTATACGCCAGCAGGTCTACGCCGGGATAAAAAGCTATCAGAAAAAAGAACATCAGATCTGGTTACCGAATCCGGAAAGACGAGGGGAGTCGGAAAGGAAACTTACCCTTGGCCGTGTGCCCGACCTGCATCAGCTCCTCCACCAGGGCCTTCTCCCGGGTCGTCAGCCGCTTGACTTCCTTCTCTTGGTCCTTGTTCTGGGCCTCGAGAAGGTTGAAGGCTTCGGCCCGGCTAGCGAGGGTGGCATCGCGCTCCTTGACGGTGGCCTCCAGAGCGTCCACCTTGGCGTGCCAGTCCTTATTCTGCAGCCAAAGCGTAGAATTTGACTTGCTCAGCCGGTCGTTCACCTTCTTCAGGCGATCGATTTCTCGCTGAGCGCACACCATGATGGCTGCAAAAAACCGACTATCAGCAAAAAAAAAGATTGTCGGCTGAGGAAACTTACTCTGCGAGGTCCCGTTGGCAGTGGCAAGCTTCTGCTCTAGGGTCCGGTTCCCACCGGCTACGGCCACGAGTAGCTGGATCTCCTTCACCACCAGCTCGAGGGTGGGGGTAAGGTCCGTCAGCGAGGCGGCAGAAGAGGCGTCATCGTCGAAGGTGTTGACAACCAGCGACTCCTTCAACGTGGCCCTTGCCGTCCGCCACTCCTCCCCCGGCTCGTCGTCGGAGTTGTCGTCACCGACAACCATAAGCTCCTTGCCGGTGGCGATCCTCCGCACCCCCGTAGGGGAACTACCTCCACTTTGTGAGGTGGTCACAACCATTTTCGGCTGCACCACCGTGGTCAGCGGAACGTCCCCCGTTCTGGCTGTGGCAGCCGGATCAGCCTGTGGCGGCGGCGGAGGAGGTGCCCTGGAGGAAGGAGGAGCGGAGGCAAACGCGGGAGGCGTAGTGTCCGACGCGCAGGGCGGTGAGCCAGTCGGCGCCTGCGCCCGGGCTAGCAGCGCCGAAGGAAACCAGTGTGCTGAGCAGCAGAAAACAGAGAAGAAGCAAGAAGCAAATAAGCCAAAGACAGGAAAGGAGAGAACAAAGAGCAGAAGATAGCAAAGACACTTCAAAAAGAAAACTTGCCCCCGCACCACCGGGGGCGGCCCCTTCTTGTGACCGAGGCGGCTCGGCGGAAGGGTGTTGGTCCGGCTCCTCTTGGGGGCTGGCTCCTCCGCGGCGGGCCGGCTAGCCCCGCCCCCTCCTCCACTGGACCGGCTGGAGCCGCTCCCACCGGCGCCGGACCGGCTGGATTCGCCATCCGCCGCACGGTGCCGTGACGGCTCGGGAGCCGGCGCAGCCCCCTCCTCCTCGTCGACCTCTGCATGAGGATCAGCGGCCGGCTCGTCATTCCGACTAGGGAAGACGTCGTCGTCCCCATCAGACTCCTCGCCAGACCGGTGAGCGCACGGCTCGGGGAAGTCGGGCGTGAAGCTCTGAAGGGGCATCTCGCCCTCCTCCCAGAGGATGCAAGGGAATATCTGCCAAGGAAAAAAAGGAATGAACAGATTAGTTAGAAGGCAAAAACGACAAGAAACGCTAGAATAAATCCGGTTGGCAAGACTTACCCGAGGCGTGCGGTTGTCGCGGCTGTAAGGGGCCAGCCCGAACTTCCTGCCTTCTGGCAGCCGCTCCTTCGTGATGGTCCACACCCACACCTTCAGGTTGTGGTAGCAGGGATCATGGCGGGACAGCCGGGTCGGGTCCAGCCGGCCGGAGTAGAAGCACATCTTGTGTGCCCGCTGCTCCAGCGGCATCATCAGCCTGGACATCCAGCTAAGGGTGATGTCCAGGCCGGTCAGACCGGCGGTGACGAGGGCGCGCATGCGTTGCAGCATCGCGTACGACTCCGTCTTCTCGCCGTAGACCTTCAGATCCCACTACAGCCGGCTGGACTCCACGTCCTGGAATGCCGACAGGTTGATCCGGTCCTCAACGGTGAGGTTGCAGACGTAGTAGTACGACTATTGCCATAGTCGTACCGTCCGTGGCGCCACGTGACACACACCCAGACGCTCCCCGCTCCCCGCACAGTGCGGGATCCTTTGCGCAGGCAGAGGACGCGCAGACGATCCTGGAGCAGAAACCGAAGAGGCAGACAACAGTTCCCGAAGCAACGTGTGACGGGATGTTACGCTACCCGCCGCAGAGTAATGATGGCGCGTGCGCGCGTGGTCGACGTCAGCACTGACGTCACGGGTAGCGCAACCGCTAGGCATAGCCGGCCAGAAAATTCAAAATGAAGAGGGAGCACGCACATTTCACCTAAGGGCGAAATCTACACGCGCTCGAGGGCTAGTGTCAGGGGGATGACCTCCGGATACCCCAACCAGACAAGAATCACGGCATTCGGATCGCGTTTGGCTAACTGAGTTTACCGAGTACTGTAGATGACCAGCCGGCTGGGACCTGCCTGTGGGGCCCACCAGCCGGATTGGCCAGTGAGACCGTTACCTCTCTGCCTATATAAGAGAGGCAAGGCCTCAGTAGAAAGGGTTGGGCTTAGTGCATTTAAGGTAGTAGCTAGAGAATCTCCTGGAGCGATTGTAGCCAGTATACCACTCATAGTCAGATCGGCAGGAGTAGGAGCTTTACCTCATCACGAGGGCTCCGAACCTGGGTACTTCCTGTGTCCAGCCACACTTGCTTGTATCCAATCCCGCCTGTGGATGCCGTCGATAGCTTTCCTGCTAGTCTCCACACCTCTATCTAACCTGCTCAGGTACTGCCGTTCCCAATACAACGACAGATAATGTTGAGCTAAAAGCTCAACTTGCTTTGCTAACTAGCAAAGATGGCTCTAAAGCTCGCATGAGGATCTTCTAGTCTCCCATCATAAGATAAAGTTAGTTCATGAGGCCATTTTGTCAAAGGTAACATCTAGTGGGCCTCATATGGACATTATCACTACTTCTACTCCTAATGTGATATTGCCATGTGCTAGTCCTTGTAATTCATCCACTCATGCTATTGCTACATCTAGTGATGAATTACTTTTCGTGCCTTGTTGCTCTAATAATGTAGACTCTACTTCCTCTACTACTATTGTTGTTAACACTAACCATGTAGAGGAAATTAAAGATCTCAAGGCTCAAGTCACTTCTTTGAAGAATGACTTGAAATTTGGTAATAAAGGGAAGGCCACACTCAACCCCATCTTTAGTGTGTAAAAATATCCCAATGAAAAGAGTGGACTTGGATTCAATTCCAATATCAACAACAAGTCCACTAACAAGTTGAAGCACAAGGGCAACAAGAAGAATGGCCAAGATCAAGCGAAGTATCTGGCCAACATTATTTGCTTCAAGTGCAAGGAAGAAGGGCATCATGTTAGATCTTTCCCATTGAAGAAGAAGCCTCTTGGTGTGAAGTAACAAGGGAAGCGGCCTCAAGCTCTACCTCAAGTTGTAGATGGGCCTCTTCCTAGGAGGACTACTCGAGATCTTCCTCAAGTTGTGGCATCACCTAAGAAGAAAGCTAGCAAGACAAGAACTTGCTACATTTGCCGTGAAAAGGGGCACATTTCTTCCTCATGCACTAGTGGTATCTCCTCATCCAACCCTATCTTGATTGATGATTATTATTCTCTTTGTAAGGATGAGGTTAACAATGTGTTTTACAAATTTGTTGGTGCTCAATGTGGTGTCATGAAAAGAACCATTTGGGTTTCCAAGCCTATTGTGACTAACTTCATAGGACCCAACTTGGTTGGGGACCAACAAGCCAAAACTTGATCAGTAGGTAATTTTGGGAGGACAATGGAGACTTGGTTTCATCATGAAGAATTGAGGGATCTTCATCAATTATGTTTGTCAGGCCAAGTCATGTGGATTTTATTGCCTCATATTTCCAATGTTCCTCCTTGCGGCAACATATGCTTAACTCATTACATTGAAAGTTACTCGCCCCTTGTGCATGTGTTGGTTTTGTACCTTGCATGTTTGTTGTGTATGTTGTGCTTACCATTTTATTATCTTGAGTTATCAAGTATATTTGTGTTTGTTGGTTTGCACACAATGTATGAATGTTTCTTGTGTTGGAGCTATTATTGAATTCAATTGGTATCTTTTTGGCTCTTGTGAGAGATTAATGGACTATCCCATTTTGGGGAGTGTTATGCTTTGGCATTTCACAATCCTAAAAATGTACGTAGATGAGGAATACCACCTAGTATTGATTTAGCAATATTATCTAGTCTCTATGTGGTATGATTCTCATGAGAAATTTAAGTTATATAATGTCCATTAATTATATCTATTTGGATCCGTTTGCCTCGTGTTGAGTTTTATGGTTTATCACATTTTGGGGGAGTCATATGCTTAGTGCATATTACAAGCCTAGAAAATGTGAAAATTCGAGGTTGTGTCACTTAGAATTGATATTGATAATTATCTAACTCCTATGTGACACATTTTCTCAAACAAGTTCAATACGTTTGTTTCTCATCTTTTGGATCTTGTTTGTGAGAGCCTTTCTTGGTATGTGTTTCCTCATATTTGCATCTCCATATCCACATGGAAACCATTAGCTTTAAGTTACTCTAATCACTAGTAATTTTGTGACTATTGGAAGCTACCAAGAATCTCTTTTGAAGCATCAAACTTAATTATTATACCTTGTTATATACTTATTTGTGTGAATATGATCTTGGATATCCGTGTGAACTACCTTGGAAAGAGTATCCCCAATATTTCATTTCCTTGAACAATTAGTACTAGATATATGGTAGAATTTATTGATCATATTCACTTTGGCCTTGGTTTATTTTGTCCTATCATTGGCCAGGAAAATGTTTGTGTTTCTCCCAGCTTTCCTTACCTCTTATGGATCTTCTTATGTTATTGGTATCCTCTTGTGTTTTAGTTAATATAAGTAGTAGTGATGATCTCATTTGTGTGCATTTTGCATTCAAAAGCAAAAATCCTAAATAATGTACTACTTATGGGTGAGCTCTCCTATATTATTTAGAACACTCCTATTTATGCTTCTTGTTTGATCCATATCATGTTTTATGTGCTTGGAAGTTCGATCTTTTCATTTTGGTATTTTGTGCGATCATGAAAAGTGTTGAGAGTTTGGTTTATGTGTTAGAACCTTGCTCTTTTGGGAGTAGTTTTATCACATTCCTTGTTTTCGTGTTTTAACCTTTTTAGAATGAGATAAATCCTTGAGCATGTGTGTGTTTATCTATCTTTTGCTCTTTGGCTTTTTTCTAGTTCATTTGTTGAACTTGTGTTCTTTCATGTGCTGATTTGGTTCTTTGATTCAATTTGGACAGCGTTTGTCGTGTCACACTCTTGTGTGTGTCATCTCGGTTTACTTGGTGTATTTTTTCAAATTGTATCTCCTTTTGGCTCTTGGAAGTCTTGCATGCATAGTTACTATGTGTATGTATTATGGCATGCTTGTATTTGTTGATCCAATATATACAGGGGAAACTCCACCAAATCCTAATTGGCTAAGTTGTGCATGAAATTCAAGTTCATATCAATATGCACATATTTATGTGGAGTATCTCCTATGTATTGTAGTTTCACTAACTACTTTGGACCCAATATGTTTGGGGACCATTTTGTACTTAATGTGTTTTAGGTACATTGGAGATATATTGGATGCTTGTCTCTCAAAGTTTGAAGAAGTGGTGCGTTCATGGAAATTGGAGGCAATCTATAGTATGATCAACAAATTCATATCCTCTACATCCTACCAATTACATCTCGGTAACAAGTATCTATCTCTCATGCTCATATATCTTGCTTCCAACCGTTTGGGTTGCCTTCTAGCATGAATTATTGTATTTATATGTGTTGTGTTTCTAGCTTTGGTTTTAAGAGATTCTCCTATTGTAAATGTGTGTAAATTGAGATGAGTTCATATTATTGGGACTATACAAAATCATGCATATGATCCACCAATCCCAAATATGTCAATCTGGCAATTTTATGGCCTATCCTTTCCTCAACTTCTCTCATGTGCAATAGTGAGATTTTGGTAGTTGATTTTTCCTTTGTGATACTTTTTGCCTTTCTCCATATATTCCATCCATCTCCCTTTCCCTTTGTGATTGGTGTAATATATGTAGTGTGTTGGTGTTTGAAGTTTGATGTCTACGCACTTCTATTCTTGTAGACAGTTGTTGGGCCTCCAAGTGCAGAGGTTTGTAGAACAGCAGCAAGTTTTCCCTTAAGTGGATCACCCAAGGTTTATCGAACTCAGGGAGGAAGTGGTCAAAGGTATCCCTCTCAACCAACCCTGCAATCAAGATACAAGAAGTCTCTTGTGTCCCCAACACACCCAATACACTTGTCAGGTGTATAGGTGCACTAGTTCGGCGAAGAGATAGTGAAATACAAGTGGTATAGATAATTATAAGTGGTAACGGTGATAGAAAATAACTTGATGGCGTGGAAAATACTAAAGGCAAACTGAAATAAAGATGCAAGCAAGCAAACATGTAACAGATCTAATTGCAAACGGTGTATCAATGCTTAGAAACAAGGCCTAGGGATCATACTTTCACTTGTGAACACTCTCATATAAATATATTATCTTCATGATACTACGCTGAACTACTCTCCGGTTGGACACTCTAATCGTTGGTAGGGCTATAACAACACACCTCAAAGTTGATTTTTCCTATCTAGAAAACCCCACACTGTCACCTTGAGCACAAGATGGTTCCAACAAACACCACAATTTCATAGAGACATCCAACTCCAAATATAACTCATAACAAGTATTTGTAATCTCTAGCCTAAGTGCCACCATGGTGTGCACACTGTCAACTTCACACACATGGGGAGAGCAGAGATCTAATAAAGCACTTGAGTAGCAAGGTAGATCTATAGATTACAAGCTCATGATCTCAATAAGATCATGCATAGAGAGAGAGATGAACACATAGCTACCAGTAGAACCCTTAGCCTCGAGAGAGAACTACTCCCTCCTCATCATGGGAATCAGCAACGGCGATGGAGATGGTGGTGGAGATCGATGGAGATGGCTCCGGGGGCACTTCCCCATCCCGGCAGGGTGCCGGAACAGAGACTTTCTGTCCCCCGAATCTCCCCTTCGGTGGTGGCGGCGCTGCGGAACTTTTCGTGGCTAGAGGCTTGACTATTTAGGATTTCTGTATCGGGGGGACTTTATAGGCGAAAGAGGCAAGGTCGGTGGCCGGCCAGGGGGCCCACACCATGCCCTGGCGCGGCCTAGGCTGGCCCACACCAAGGGGGTGGCCCCTCTCCGACTCTCCTTCTGGCTCTGTGAGTCTTCCGGAAAAATAGTAACTTTGGCTTTTGTCCCGTCCAATTCCGAGAATATTCATTTTCTAACTTTCCTGGAACCAAAAACAGCAGAAAACAGGTAACTGGCACAGTGGCATCTTTTTAATAGGTTAGTCCAAGAAAGTCTATGAAAAGTACTCCAAAGTTGGAACAAAACATAAGAAAGAAGATAAAACCAAGCATGGAACATCAAAAAATTTAGATACATTTGCAATGTATCAACATCCCCAAGCTTAACTCCTGCTTGTCCTCGAGTAGGTAAGTGATAAAAAGAAAGAATAATTTTTGAGGTGACATGCACCATCAAAGACTTGATCAAAGTATTTGTAAACAATCAAAGCTAGGATCATAGTACTTCAACCATAACATGAAAGACAAAGTTCTAGCAATAAGACAAAGAAACTATGATGCAACATGAAAAGGTACAAACAAAAGATTCATGAATAACAATGCTTTGCAAGACGTTTGTTTTTTTCACATAAAGAAAACATAGCATAATAGTATTCAGCTTGTCCCTCAATAGAGTAGCAAATATAAATGCATAGGACACCTTCAAAGTTCATAAGAGTGACTCGATACAAATAGTTTAAAACAAGCAATATCAAAGTATGCATCAATCAACTAGTCTTGGGACAATGCACATAGAACTAAGAATGGCCACTATGCTCTCAAAGTAGGTGCATAAAGATAGAAGGTGGAGACTCAATATAATGGTGGAAGAAAGGCCTTCATAGAAGGAAGTAGGGATTCAAGTCTCATAAAGAGCTTCCAAAAATTATGGTACTTACTAGCTTTCAGCTCTCATTTCCCCTATCGTAAGCATCTTTAAGGTGATTAAGGTTAAAGTGACACAACTAAGAGGATATGCTTGACAAGTTATAAGCCAAAATCTCATGCCCCTTACTTACGAAGACCGAACCTGATGCTACTCAACTTTAGTCATGAGTAAGCTCTTGTCATTGTAAGTACATGTGTAGCATAAAGAACCGCCAACGGGGTACCCCTTGCATATGATACAAGAGCTATCCCATAATCAAAATGACAAGGCAAGTAGACAATGAGCATCTCAGCGATCTTTTTATTTGCTATTTGCATAGGTTTTTATTGAGGATGCTTCGTAGAGTTCTCATTATGGTGATGCTGCAAGTTTCCACCATGATTAGGCATGGCTTAGGCTAGCGGCCCGGGCGTTTCTCTAACACACATACAAACTCCATGATCTTACAAGTTCCACTTTTATTTCACACCGCCGGGATCCGTAAGCAAAAGAACATGATATCAACGGGGTACAAAGTACAAGTGCAATGTTGAAAGCGTTCCCCATGATACATGGTTCTACTAATTTCAACTTATAAAGCACAAGCATATACGCAACAAAGAAGGACCCAATGGTTCAAGTCCATTAAATGCGAAAAACTAAAGTGTGCCATCAAGTTTGTGAGAGCTTTAATCACTAGTTTTCTCATAACAAATTTAATTTGGAAGGTAGACAAAAACATGAATATACTTGGAATAGCATAAGCTAGTAGGTAGGTATGGTGGACTCTTTGGAATAACTTGGTTTAGGGAGTTGGATGCATGAGTGGAACTCATACTTTGTTGTGGAGGCTAGCAAAAGACTGGGAGCGACAAACTAAGAGAGCAATAATGGCCACAATCATGCAGAGCGACAAAACATCATTGATCAAAGCAGAAAGTGATACTACAAATTGAAAACTAAAGGATAATAAAGGCTGTGGTGACTTGAGATAGTCATAACATGGTGTGAGCATGCGCCAAGTCAACCCAAATAAAGCATCAAAGGAGAATACCACTATACTATGCTTTAATATGCTAACATAACGCATGATTCATCCAAGGCACATTAAGCAATCTCAATTGTTTATAACAAGTCATGCTACAGAAAAGAATGCTAAGCATAAAGCTAAAACAATATCAAGCATGGCATGACAAAGCATAGGCCACAGTCAAAAACAAGCTCTCTTTACCACTTAAGCATGAACTTTCCTACTGTTTTCCAATCCAAACCAAACTATTTGAAAACCAATGTATGAAAGAGGGGGTCCAACCAATTTATTCAAGCAAACTAAGAAAACTAAGAAAACGAAAACCAAAAACAAAAAACTAAGACGCTTCAAGAACAACGCAACTATGCATGAAACAATAAAAATGAAGTGTTTGGAAGAAACCTAGGATTTTTACTAATGAAGAAGGGGATGCCTTGGGCATCCCCAAGCTTTGACGCTTGTACTTCTTGGGTATTTATTGGGGTGACACGCGTGGCATCCCCAAGCTTGAGCTTTAGTCCATCCTTCATCTCATTACTCATTTCTTCCATACACCTGAAATTTTTCCTTCATACAAAACTTCACACAATCTTTATTAGCAACATTAGTGCACTCAAGATAAAAGGTCTTTAGGTTCAGTTCTAACACCAATAAAACTTCCATTAAAACACAAGCTACTGTATCACTTCCCTCAAAAAGCTCAATTCCCCAAAAGAACTAAAAAAGGAACCAACAAGAAGCAAATGCAAATAATGGCAGAAATCTGTCAACACAGACCAGCAGGTAAAGACGAATTTTTTAGAAGACCTTCTGTTGCTCAAATAAAACAGTGTTGAACTAATGAAAGTTAGATAACAACCTGGGGCAGAAGCACAAAAATTCACGCCTCAAAAGAACGTACAGAGATTTTACACGAATTTTTACGGTGAAGCACAGAAATCTGTTTCGGGACAGCAACTTTCTCAATCATTACTTCTCTCTCATTAGAGGTTACTCTTGGCACAAAAAGCAAATAAAAAGGATAAGGAGGGGTTATTACAGAGGTAATAACTTCCAAGACTCATCTAAAACTTTTGGGTTATCTCCCAATAAGTACTTTTCTTTAGCGCCTTTATGTTAGGCATGATAGTTTGAGAAGATGCTCACATAGGAAATATGAATTGAAGTAAAAGAGAGCATCAAGAAGCAAATTCAAAACACACTTAAGTCTAACCCACTTCCTATGCATAGGAATCTTGTAAAGAAACAAGTCATGAAATCACAAAGAAACAAGCATAGGAAAGCAAAACAAGTGCAACTTCAAAAAATTCAACATAAAGAGGGAAATCTTAGTATTATTGAGATGCATAGAACCATGTTTCCCTCTCTAATAATAACTTTCAGTAGCAACATGAATAAAATTAATAATATAACTATCACAAGAAACATTCTTATCATGAGCCACATGCATATAATAATTATTACTCTCCACATAAGCATAGTCATTCTTATTAATTGTGGTGGGAGCAAATTCAACAAAATAGCTATCATTATTATTCTCATCACCATAATCATCAAATATAGGAGGCATATTGTAATCATAATTAATTTTCTCCTCAATAGTAGGTGGACTGAGAATCTCATATTCATCATTGTAATCATCATATATTGGCGGCATAGTATCATCAAAGTAACTTTTCTCCTCCATGCTTGGGGGACTAAAAAGATCATTTTCATAAAAACTAGCTTCCCCAAGCTTAGACTTTTCCATAGCACTAGCAATAATGGTGTCCAAAGAATTCATACTAACAACATTGCTATTAGCATGCAAATAGAGTTCCATAGGTTTTTTAATTTTCTCTTAAACACTTCACGTCCTAACTCAAGATAAATACTATAAAGCTCTCTAATTTTGTTGTTGTTTTCCATTAAGCCTAACTAGTGAAAACAAGAAACAAAAGCACAAAATTGCAGAATCTAAAGGAAATAACTTCGAGCACTCACACCGGAGGATGTGAGTACCTTTTACCTTACCTCCCTGGCAACGGCGCCAGAAAATAGGAGTTTGCCGTGGGAGGTTCTTCTTCTTTAATCCTCCGGTGTGAATACCTTTTACCTTACCTCCCGGCAACGGCGCCAGAAAATAGCTTGTAGTTGTTGGGCCTCCAAGTGCAGAGGTTTGTAGAACAGCATCAAGTTTTCCCTTAAGTGGATCACCCAAGGTTTATCAAACTCAGGGAGGAAGTGGCCAAAGGTATCCCTCTCAAGCAACCCTGCAATCAAGATACAAGAAGTCTCTTGTGTCCCCAACACACCCAATACACTTGTCAGGTGTATAGGTGCACTAGTTCGGCGAAGAGATAGTGAAATACAAGTGGTATAGATAATTATAAGTGGTAACGGTGATAGAAAATAACTTGATGGCATGGAAAAGACTAAAGGAAAACTGAAATAAAGATGGAAGCAAGCAAACATGTAACAGATCTAATTGCAAATGGTGTATCAATGCTTAGAAACAAGGCCTAGGGATCATACTTTCACTAGTGAACACTCTCATATAAATACATTATCTTCATGATACTACGCTGAACTACTCTCCGGTTGGACACTCTAATCGTTGGTAGGGATATAACAGCACACCTCAAAGTTCATCTTTCCCATCTAGAAAACCCCACACTATCACCTTGAGCACAAGATGGTTCCAACAAACACCACAATTTCATAGAGACGTCCAACTCCAAATATAACTCATAACAAGTATTTGTAATCTCTAGCCTAAGTGCCACCATGGTGTGCACACTGTCAACTTCACACACATGGGGAGAGCAGAGATCTATTAAAGCACTTGAGTAGCAAGGTAGATCTATAGATTACAAGCTCATGATCTCAATAAGATCATGCATAGAGAGAGATGAACACATAGCTACCGGTAGAACCCTTAGCCTCGAGAGAGAACTACTCCCTCCTCATCATGGGAATCAGCAACGGCGATGGAGATGGTGGTGGAGATCGATGGAGATGGCGCCGGGGGCACTTCCCCGTCCCGGCAGGGTGCCGGAACAGAGACTTTCTGTCCCCCGAATCTCCCCTTCGGTGGCGGCGACACTGCGAAACTTTTTGTGGCTGGAGGCTTGACTATTTAGGGTTTCTATATCGGGGGGACTTTATAGGCGAAAGAGGCAAGGTCGGTGGCCGGCCAGCGGGCCCACACCATGCCCTGGCGCGGCCTGGGCTGGCCCGCGCCAAGGGCGGTGTGGCCACCCTGTGGCCCCTCTCCGACTCTCCTTCTGGCTCCGTGAGTCTTCCGGGAAAATAGTAACTTTGGCTTTTGTCCCGTCCAATTCCAAGAATATTCATTTTCTGACTTTCCTGTAACCAAAAACTGTAGAAAATAGGCAACTGGCACTGTGGCATCTTGTTAATAGGTTAGTCCAAGAAAGTCTATGAAAAGTACTCCAAAGTTGGAACAAAACATAAGAAAGTAGATAAAACCAAGCATGGAACATCAAAAATTATAGATACATTTGCAATGTATCAAAGTTCATTAATGAACAATAAGATAAAATTGTGCCTTTGGCCATGCTTACAAGCAAAAAACTTATTAGTATATGTTATGACTTCATTTTGGTTTTCATGTGCTTTATTTAGTATCTTGTTTATGTGTGTATTTTTATTTGTGGACATATGTATTTGTGATGCATTCCACTTAGAAACTTATACACATCAGAGAAGATAATTTTAGTTGAGATTTTTATTGTTTGGATACCACCTTTTATTTCTTTATGATTCTCCGGTGGCTTCCAAATTTATTTTCCTATGAGTGCTTGTCTCCGGGCACTCATATTTGTTCTCTCATGCCTTGTATTATTAAATGAATTTGGATGAGTGAGGATTACATGATTATACACTTTGTTCCCAAATGCAATTATCATAATTGGTGCACAATCTTTGGGGAGCTCCTCTAATTCATTTAATAATGCTCATTTGTCTTCTTTTTCATTTGTTGTGTTTTAAATGCTTATGGGGGAGCGAGGATTCCATATTTGTGCATGATGTATTCAAATGCAACTCTTCTCTTTGTGCACAATCTTGGGGAGATTCTCTATTTTTATTTAAAACACTCTTTTGGTCATATCATAATGTCTTGTTGTTTCCATTTGGACTCATTTGTTGTTTTTCAATTGGTTTGTCGAATCTTGTGATTGCTTGCGTCATTTGTTGATGCTTCTTTTATTTTTATTTCTTTGGCAATCTTCAGGTCCTCAATATAGTTATACTTCCTCCCAAGTATTCATCATTGGATATGTGCGAAGGCACACCTTTGGAGGAATTATCACTATATTGGCCTTCTAGAACTTGTCACCCATTTCAGCAATCGATGCCAATGGGGAGAAATTTTAGAGGGTTTTATGGAAGTTGCTTTAAGCTTTAAGTTTTTTCTTTAGCATTTTCCTTTCATTCTCTTACATATTTGTGTTGCTTAGCATGTGGTTTATATAGAGGAAACTCCACCAATGATAATAATTGGCAATATATGCAATGAAATTCAAGTTCATCACACTTGCATATATTGTGAGGGAGTTTGTTCTATATATTGTGGTGGTACCAATATCACATACTTGTGTAGTATTTGATATTGGGGATACCATTTTATTCGTTAATTTCCTTATATAAACCCTCTCAAAGGGATTGTCATCAATTACAAAAATGTGGGAGATTGAAAGAGTATGTGGGCCCCCATGTGTGGTTTTGGTAATTAATGACAATCTTTATGGACTAATGGTTGTATTAAGTTGCACTTGTAGGATTTTTCCATTGACATTGTTTGGAGCATGTGTTGGCTTCAAGGTAGATGAAATGAAGAAGAATATGTGTTGTGCAAGCTCAAAATGCGTCATCCCTAGAAGATCCCATGTTTGATGCTTGCCACCCTCGGTGATTATGGATCAATGATGACAAGGACAAAGTATGCTCAAGGAAAAGGTATTCTTGATAGGTTTTCTCTTTTGCCGGTGTCGTGTTGGTAGTTGAGAGACCGGGTTTAGGTTAGATAGCCGTACTATCAAGAGGGGCTCTCGATTGAGTAACTTGATCGTATCGTTTGGAGAAAGCTCAAACCTTTGCATTCTTAGCATCATATTTCTTAGTTGTTTGTTGGTCCTATCCATGTGAGGATATAGGGCTTCTGGTAATCTTCATAACAATCTCTTGTTCATCAAAAATGGATTTTCCTTTTATATCTTGTTGCGTTTTTTATCTCAGGGGTTTTCCGGATTCTCACCATGTGAGGTATCTCACATTATAACACTTGATACTTTCTCACTTGGTGGTATCCAATATTTTACCTTTTGGTTGGGTATCTCTTATCGTCCTCTTTCCAACAAAAATTGGTTTCGGGTCAATCGGAGTCTCCTAGCCCAAGTTATGAATATTTGATATTTGCCTTTTATTTAAATGGAAAAAGGAAAAGGTTTTCTTCTTGGGTCGGGCGGTACTACCGGATCTGGTACCACCCGCCCATGCATGCTACATGGCTGTCTGCTTCACCCGGTAGCCTGGTCGGTGCTATCGGCCCAGGTCCAGTGGTACTACCTACCGGGCCGGCCCAGCTGCCGCTTCGCTGCTCCAGGCTCCTGCCCACTTTGCTCGATCCCGCAGCACACGCATCCCCTTCGCCCTACCACTCGCTCGCTGCCGCACCTCGGCCTCACTTGTGGGCCGCTTCACGTGCGTGCTGACCCAACTGCCTCGCCAGCGTCACTCGCCCTGCCCCGCTCGCCCTTCTGGCCGTGTGCCCATTGCTCGCTTGCCGCTTCTCTTGCTCGGTTCCCCTCGTGCGCGCGCGCTGGGCTGGCCACGATCCCCTTTGTTCCTCTCGCTCGCTTCTCTACCCGTTCGTTTCTAGCGCTGGCTACTGTGTGTTTCCTGACACTGGTTGATCAGAAGATGTAGTACCAGGTGGATCCGGTACTACCAGCCCAATCAGAAAGTTGATCCAACGGCCAGAAAAATGTTGGGCCTATATATAGCCGTTTTCTCCCTTTTGGCTTGTTGGTTCTTCTCTATTTCTCAAGCCCTTTTGCCTATTTTCTCTTACTCTTTGAAGCTTGATTCAATCCTTCCCCTCCAATGATTCTTGCCTATATTTGAGAGGAAGATAGAGGAGATCTAGATCTATGTTTTGACCAAACCAAATCACCTCTTTGTGAGTGAGTCTTTGGGATCTAGATCTTTGGGGGATTTTTTGTTCCCCTTTGTGTTATTCCTCTCTTGTTCCCCCAATTTATTTAGTAGCCTTGTTGGAACTTGAGAGTGAAGATTTGGGGCATCTTTGTGGTGTTCTTGCCATTTTCATTAGGTGTATCAGTTTGTGTTCTCCCTGGAGGATTTGTTCGGTGATATTCATTGAATCTTGTCACTCTTGGGTTCTTGGAACCCTAGAGAGGTTGTGTGGCCTTTGTGGAATGTTCTTGGGGCTTCAATTAAGTTGTGAAGCACCCCCAAGATTGAGGCCTTGGTGGCGATTTTGGGAGCCTCCAATTAAGTTGTGGCGATAGCCCCAATCTTGTACGGGTTTGGTGAGCACCCTCAAGTGTTCCATAGTGGAATGGGTGCTTTCCCACGTGGTGGGTGCTTAGGAGAATAGGCTGAGGCCTTTGTGGCGTTGGTGGTCTTAGTATCGCCCACCCCTCCAACAAGATGTACTCCCTTGTTGGGAGGAACTCGGTAAAATATTGCCGTCCCCGTGTGCCTCGGTTATCTCTATACCCGAGTTCTTTACTTATGCACTTTACATTGTGATAGCCTTCGTGCTTGAAGTAATCTATATTGCTATCATATTGTTTCTTGTCTTGCTTAGCATAAGTTTTTGGTGCACATAGGTGAACCTTAGTATTTCTAGGCTTTGTGCTTAACAAAAGAAAATGCTAGTTTTATTCCGCCATTATTAAGCCCATCTCGTAGAATTTTTTAACCGCCTATTCACACCCCTCTAGGCGGCATCCGTGATCTTTTAATGTGTGCATTATTCGCAATCGTAGGGTGACACACTTAAGGCATATCAACACCAACTAGAGAAAATATATTACTAGAGAAAGAATTTGAATGTACTGGAATTATTTCGATGGACATCGGTATTATTTCGGATCAAATTGTGCGGGATTTTGTAGCATCCCATCTGTCTAACATCTGTAATGCTACATGGTCTAATAATAAAATGCTACTTCCTACATATAATTGTTGCATCATAATTATATCATGCTCATGTCATCATGCCACATTGCATTTGAGCATCATATAAAACCCTTCCTCTTTTGGATCTTGTCTCATATGCATCTATTAATTGTATTTTCCTCTTGATATATTGTATTTGGTTCTTGATAAATGCTTGATGCCCAAGTTGAGTTGGGGGCATATCTTTTATTTAACTCCACCACCTTTTCTTGTCACCACCCCATAATTTCACCATTCAACTATATGTGAGCTTTGCATTTTATTGGGTTTACCTCTAGCTCATGTGGGTTGGGATGGATCCACTTATAAATCCACATGCTTCCACATATGCCTCATGTTGTTCTCACATTGTTGATATGTGGAGAGCCACATGGCCACCTTTGCATGGTATGTGAATATTTTTCCTTGTCTAGCTTCCTTATGGTTTGGTTTGGAGTATTTGATCATGTATGAATATAATTGTGGCTATATACTTACCTAGTGGAACATAAACACTAGCATGCCCACATTATATCCAAATATGAGCATTTCCATCTATTATACTTGGGACACCACTCTTGTTCTTTTGGCTTGGTCTTAACCCCATATTCTTGAAGCATGTGCTAAATATATGCCATGGTCCTTTACAATTGTTTTCACCATAGTAATTAATGCATTCATTATACATGCATGGGCCATGCAAGATCATCCTCTTTTCTCTTTCTTTGGTTTTTCTTCGATTTAAAGTGGGGCATGGTTTTTCTCCCAAGATCCAACCTAGTGCCTCTTTCTCTCTTTATTCTTTTGGTGCCATCATCTAAACCTCACCCTCACCTCCCTATCTAGACCTACACCTACACAACACCAAACCCTAACTATCTCCCTCCCTCTTTACAACTAGCTAAACCCTAGCTATTTTCCTTCCTAGCTTCGGCTAAGACCAAACTCTCCTCTCTCTAACCTAATCGCCACCACTCCTAGGCCAAGCCTCCCTGTACCACCAACCTGGCTCGGCCCAAAACTCCCTAGCCTAGCAACCAGCCCAAGCCACCATGCTGACCCTGCCGGTCTAGCCCTAGCCGAGCATCACCCCCTCTCTCTGATCTTCTTTCTCGCCACCAAGCGGAGCCCCACCCGAGCCACCGTGGCCTCGCTGCCCTCTGGTCCCAGCTGCAGACACCCAGCCCCTCCCGAGCTGTTCTACCACGTGAGGGAGAGGAGGGAGAAAGCTGGCCGCCTCCACCTTTTTCCACCCGAGCCACACCCATGTGCTCTCCCTCTGCCCCCGTTCTTATCTACCCCCTCCTCTGCCTAGCGTCGCCTAGATCCAGCCAGGGCCTTGCCCTCCTACCCCTTTTTCCCCACCTACCGGCTACCCTCCCTCTCACCATCTCCAACCTCACCGTTGGTTTTCCTCTTGGCCACATCATACCAGGCGGCGGGCGTGGCGTTTGGTTGTCGAGGAAGACCGAGACGTTCCTCTGCAACGTCCCTGTCCACGCTGTCGAGGAGGAGGAGGCCCAGACCTGCCGCACATCTTCGACGTCGATGCAAAACCCTAACCCGCCATCCGCCAGCATCGTCGTCGCTCTCCTGCGTACCAAGCCGATCCAACGCCACCGAGAGCCCCGCGGTGAGCCACTGACCCCCTAGACATGCCCCTGTTCATCTTTGCTTCCCGGTTGCGTCGATTGTTTCGTCAAACACCCTGTGGTCGTCGCTGCTCGCTAAAACCCCAGCCGCTTTCCATCGCTGCCATGCTCCGCTTCGGCAGTTGCGCGCACGCCCGCTTCCGCTCCGCCTAGCCGCATCGACCAACCCTAGCCGCGCTTCTCGGGAACCTCGTCTCCGTCGCCGCCGTGCATGCTTGTAGTCGACGCGTGCGAGGTAGACGACGGATGCCTCGCCACACCTCACCTGGCCGCGCAACCACTACCTAGCATCAGCCCGCTAGCACCACGGTGGCTCCGACCCGCCATCTCCAGCGTGAGGTCTTGGGATTGAGTCCTGGGTGCCCCTGTTCTCCTCTGTTGAGGGCGCCGTCAGTTTCGTCAAAAACGGAGGAAGAAAAACAGTACCGCGTATGCTTTTGCACATACCCTCCTACATGTTAGCGTTTTCAACCCGTGGTCCGTGCCCTGGCCCACCGGCCAGCTGCACCAGCCGCGTCGGTTTTACAAGAAGGCTCCTGCCTTTTTGTTCTCCTCAATTTGCGGTCCCCAGCGTATCCACGTGTCATCACTGTTTTCGCCGGCGCGCGATGTGGTCTTGCAACCAGCTGGGCCCGTCTGTCTGTGTCTGTGAGTAGCCCATCGGTGAGTGAGACAAACCGCTGTGTCTTGTTTTCGCCAGCTTAGCGCCGGACCCACTGTCAGCCGCTGTGGCTAGTTTTCCTCTGGGTGCAAAAAGTCTCTGATCTTTTCTGTTTAATAAAAACAATTTCAGAAATGTTTAATATGATTTTAAATCCAGTTTTAATAACTTTTAATTGGTAATTCCAAATTTGACAAATAATATATGTTTTTGAATCAGAAAAATGTGAGGATTTCAAATATGCCATCCAAAATAATGTTTGGCTAGTTTAAGTTTTCGAAATTGTTTAATTGCAATAAAAATGCCTTTTCTTAATTAATTAATAACTTTAATTCTATAACTCCAAATTTGACAAATAATATGTCTAAATTGATCAGCGCGACGAGCCCGTTCTGTTTATGCATTCCATGTTCTGATCTGCAGCATGCATCATATCCATATTAAAAATCAAAACTGTTGATGGCAATAAAACTTGACCAAATAATTAATAAAATGAGTTATTCTTGTCCCCACACCTCACCCTTGCCATGCTACATTATTGCCATGTAAATTGTGCATCATTCATCATCGAATGCTTGTTTGCTTGTCGCATCTTATTTATATGCTTGTGTACTTTATTTATGTTGGCCCTTGTTTGTTTGGTTCTTCTTTCGGATAGACGCCGAGCAGGGGAAATATCAGGAATCCCAGGAGTACTACCCAGATCCATCTCTCTCTTCAACTGAGCTGCCAGGCAAGCACTACCACATGCTTGCATACATATAGTACCTATTGCTTCGATCTTATTCTTGCATCATGGAGTCACGAATGCATTAAATTGAATCCCAAGTACTGCATAGCCTTTACTTTTAAACCCCACCAAGCTTGTTTCTCCATCCCATGAGCCATTACTACAGGAGTTGTTTGAGCCATGCGAGTCATAGAACAGCATGTGTAGGGTATGTGAGTGTTTGATGGATAATGAGGTACCTAAACAACTTAACCTCAGTAGTAATGGGATAACTAATGAAAAAGGCGCCGGTGGGCAATATCTGTCATTTGGTTTTTATGTCCACTTGTGTCCCGTAGGACCCCGAGTACTTGATTCTTGTTCCTTGACTATTTGCACTATCCACATCCGGGAGGCCTTATGGACCCCCTGAGCTAGAGCTTGATTCATTTCTATTTCTTGGGGCCACAAAGTAGTTTGGGGCTTTATTACTATCATGTACTTATGCCATGCTTTACTGTTTTATTTAAGATTGTGTGTGGAGCACCTGTACTGTTTTGGATCGTGACACGTTTTTGCTGTATCGACAAGCCTAGTCACACTTTCGGGTTCCCAGTCGTTTACCGCCGTCCACAAAAACCCTGGGTCCGTTCCGGAGCCGGCTAACTTTGTTGCAGGTAGCTTAGTGGGGTGCCCCCCTGAAATATTTTATGAATCATGTGATTGCTTTGTCGTGAATGCCTCGTTGGGTTTTGAGTTGGTTTTTCCGAGGTTGATCGAGTGTGTGTTGCTATTGGTGCACCCCTGTAGGGTAAATCTTTCTGAAAGCCGTGTCCGCGGTTATGGACGACTTGGAGCACAGTTTCTCGATCATAGACAAATATAACTAAAGTACCGTCTTTAATTTGACTAAATATCTAACTAGTAAATAGTGCAATCTTCATGGAATGAGTAATAAAACTGCCAACGCATGGGTTGTTCATCCGCTTTCTCGTTGGTAAGCGAGAAGGAGGATGGATCAGTTACTTCATACTGTTATAACTGTTGTTACTAATTAACGGGCATCCGTCTATTATTGGTTAGGCGGATGGTTAGCGAGTATCTATAGACTTGTTAGTTATTATCTTTTGCTGCAATTGCGTCACCCCAGTTTATGTCCCCTTTAGAGGCATAAAGAGTTGCTGAGTACCCCTAGGGTCTCACACGATAAATTGTTTGATTCAGATGAATGGGTGTATTCGCAGGATGGATACTAGGTGGAGGAGACAGATGATGTTGGCAACGATCACTCGGTGTAGAGATTCCGGGGATGGGGATCCGTGAGATCTGTGGGCGGGATGTGCTTATTTATGTGGCATCTTATGCCGATTTGCTTCTTACCCGTACTCGGATCTTGTTTCCCGCTTCCGCTTGATACTCGGTTGATTGACGTATGAGGAGTTATCCTACACTATTATCTCTATTTAGGATTTTTGGATCTTGCCATATGGCGTTGCAATATTTCAATTTCTTTTAGATGGTATGGCTCTGAGAACATTTGTAAGGTAGCTTGTATACATACTCACTTGTGTATGTATTTGATCTCTTCGCCTGTTGCCTACGCCGCTCGCTCTTTTCCCGATGTTCTTGGAAGTGGTTAGGGCGGCCAATGGGCCTACACGTGGGTGGCCCTGGGCCCCCGATGTACTTCTTTAACCACTTTTGGTTCATCTAGGCTTGAACTTAGAGCGTAGGGTTCGAGGTTGTTACAATTGGTATCAGAGCCATCCCGCCCTTCAGGGTCTCAGCCAAATGGTCGTTGTCAGTCTAGCAAATATTTTGGTAGCTATGTATACTAGGGAAAAACAAAAACGCGAGAGTAGGACTGCTTCCACTTTTCTTCTTACCCACCCACCCACCCTTTTCTGGTAAGGAAGTGTAACGTTTTCAATCCTCTTCTAAAATTCAAACTAGGATTCACGTGTTCGGGGTTCCGTAGTACCATAGGTTGTGTGAGTGTGTGTGTGTGTGTGTAATTCCTTGTCTATCTGTTGCATCCAACTTGTTGTCGCTATCTTCCTTTTGGTTATGAACTGTTGGTACATTCCATACCGACAAGCTTTTGTAAACCGACGCGATCTATCTCATTCGTTGTATACCGACGCCATCTGTCTTACTCTTTGTTATCCGACGCTATCTTGTTAGGGGTGTTTGTTTTCCGTAGTTGCTAATCTTTAGTTTCATCTTAAGAAGGAAGGGAGTTGGGATATGTGTTTTACTATTCATGTGCGGAGTAATGATTTGAGTGCGGGATGGAGTCGCGACCATACCACTACTTTTATCATTCCTCTCGTATATTGAATTGGTAGAGTTACTAATCTTGATTCGTTAAGTGGTTTTGCACATATAGTGGTATTTTAATGCCGAAATTTGCGGAAATTTTTTCTTTGATAGCTTTGTGTACCACACTCCTTGTTCAGTCGTGTGTGATATGCTTAATATCTTCTAGGTGCTTCGAACTTTGTTGATATTTTAATATCATCCTAGTGATTTATATCCTTTAATCTTGGTTCATTCCATTTTGGTACTATTTTGGATTATTATTCTCCATTATGGTATTGACTTGAGTTTTATATCAATCACAGGATGGCACCACCACGCCGTACTGAGGAGGACATACCACCTGAACTGGGGGCTGTGTTGTCAAGTATTGCAAATGCCTTGGGAACAATGCAACAGAACCAGCAACGCTTTGAAGAAAGTGTCAGGAGGAATGAGTTTGTTCCGCTACCTCCACCTCCCAAGCGAGGAGACATCAAGGGCTTTCTGAAGTTTAACCCACGCCACTTTGAGGTGTCTGATCAGCCACTGGATGCTGATGATTGGCTGCATGAGATGTCAAGGTTGCAGATGACTGCTGATGTACCTGAGCAAGAATGGGTAAAATGTGCCACTCACCTTCTGAAGGGAGACGCAGCTCTATGGTGGGAGAATTACCTGAAGGCAAACCACTCTGGTTTTCAGCCTACTTGGGAGCAGTTCACTGGGGCTTTCAAAGAGCAATACCTGTCAGAAATTGTCATGGAAAGGATGAAGGAAGTGTTTCTCAACCTCAAGCAGGGCAATGACAATGTCAATACCTATATCAGAAACTTCATGAATCTTTCTCGGTATGGTGGCGATGAGATCTCTGATGACAAGAAGAAGCAAAAGAGGTTCATGCAAGGGCTCAATGCATCTATCAAATATGCAATCACTCATGCAAGGTCGGGGTCTTTTCTGGAACTCCAACATACAGCTCTATAGGAAGAAGCCAGTAGGCAAGTGTTCGAGGAGTCCAAGAAACACAGCCGTGACGCAGCAAGCTCTTCAGCTATGATAGCTCCTTCTAAGCGCCGCGTGTGGGTTCCTACTACCGCACCGTCGCTCCCGGCTCCACCAAGACCTTCAAGCTACGCGGCAAGGCCACCAAACTCCTTCACCGCGGCTCCTAGGGGCTACAACCACAACGACCCTGGAGCGCCTGGCGGAGTCCCTGGCTATGATGCTCCACGTCTACCTGGTGCTTGCTACACTTGTGGGAACACTGGGCATCAACACTGGAGTTGTCCCATGAGCAACAAAGCTCTTCCTCCACCACCTCCAAGACCTACAGCAAGTTCTTGTATGGTTCGTGCACCTCCACCGCGGGCTCTCAACATCAACACCAAGCCCGGGTCCACTGTTTCCCATGCCAACTGTGTCAACGTCGCTCAAGCTGAACATGCACCTAGAGTTGTGATGGGTACGCTTCCCGTTAACTCAGTCCCTGCACGAGTTCTGTTTGATTCTGGTGCTTTGCATTCTTTTGTTTCTCACAAGTTTGCACATCAGCATGATCTGTCTATGGGTCCTCTATTGCATCGTCTCGTGGTACAATCTCCTGGGTCAAACATGATGGCTGCTCATATCAGCCATGGCAATCAAATTGAGATTGGTGGCTCTTCGTTCCCAGCTTCCTTAATTATTCTAGGCAATTCTGACATTGATGTTATCTTGGGCATGGATTGGTTAACAGCAAATGCAGCTGTGATTGATTGTGCTGAACGCTCGGTTTCTCTGAAAATTCCTGAAGGCCATATAGTCTATTCTCCAAGTCTGACTCCTGCAATTCAGCTTTTCTCTTTGGCGGCTCTGAATGATGATGCTATGGATGCTATTCAGAGTGTTCCGGTGGTCCGTGAGTTCCCAGATGTTTTTCCTGAAGAGTTGCCAGGTATGCCTCCTGATCGAGAGGTCGAGTTTGTGATTGAGCTTGAACCTGGAACCGCTCCTATCTCCAAGCGGCCTTATAAAATGGGTCCTGCTGAGTTGGCTGAACTCAAATGTCAGCTTGATGAACAAGAGAAGTTGGGTTTCATTCAGCACAGTACTTCTTCTTGGGGTAGCCCAACCATCTTTGTGAAGCAGCGAGACCGCACTGATAGACTTTGTGTTGACTATCGGGCTCTAAATGCTAAAACCATCAAGAATAAATATCCCCTTCCCCGGATCAATGATCTCTTCGATCAGCTAGCCGGAGCTATGGTATTCTCTAAGTTTGACTTGAGAAGTGGATATCATCAAATCAAGATCCGCAAGGAAGATGTTCCCAAAACAGCTTTCACCACCCGCTATGGCCTTTATGAGTACACGGTCATGTCCTTCGGTCTCACCAATGTACCTGCCACCTTCTCGAGGCTTATGAACTCGGTTTTCATGGAGTATCTTGATAAGTTCGTCGTGGTCTATCTGGATGACATTCTAGTCTATTCTAAGTCAAAGGAAGAACATGAAGAACACCTTCGGTGTGTCCTAAACAAGCTTCGTGAAAACCGCCTGTATGCAAAGTTCTCCAAGTGTGAATTTTGGCTTCCCAAAGTCACATATCTTGGTCACGTCATCTCTGCCAAGGGCATTGCCGTCAACCCAGAAACTGTTCGAACAATTGTTTAGTGGCTTCCACCCAAAAATGTCAAAGAAGTCCGGAGTTTCCTTGGTTTGGCTAGTTACTGCCGTCGCTTCGTTCAGAACTTCTCGAAGATTGCGAAGCCTCTTACCGATCTCCTCAAGAAAGGCAAGAAATACCTTTGGTCTCCTGCATGTCAAGCTAGCTTTGAAACACTCAAAGAGAAGCTCACCTCCACACCAGTCTTGATTCCTCCAGATACATCAAAGCCTTTCCAGATATTCTGTTACGCCTCATTGCAAGGATTGGGTGCGGTCCTCATGCAAGAAAAACAAGTTGTTGCATATGCCTCTCGTCAGTTGAAAATTCATGAGCTCAACTATCCAACACTTGACCTCGAACTCGCAGCAGTTGTGTTAGCTTTGAAAGTATGGAGGCATTACTTGCTTGGCAACCGTTGTGAGATATTTTCCGATCACAAGAGTCTGAAGTATATCTTCACACAACCTGATCTCAATCTTCGTCAGAGGAGGTGGATTGAAGCAATTAATGATTTCGATCTGACCATCAACTACACTCCGGGCAAAGCTAATGTGATGGCCGATGCTCTCAGCCGAAAAGCTTACGTCAACAACCTCATGGTGGAAGAGCAACAGCCTCTCTTATGCGAGGAATTCCGCCAGCTCAACCTTGAAATTGTGGATCAAGGGTATCTTCTGAACCTCCTGGCAACACCTCTCTTGGAAGAAAAAGTTCGCTCCATTCAACTTGGTGATCCTTACACTAAAAAGATCATCTCCAACATTCAGCTTCCGAAGTATGAGTCCTTCCACGTCGACGACCAAGGCGCTCTATTCTTTGAACACCAGATGTTTGTTCCGAACTACCCGGGTTTGAGAGAGCAAGTTCTTAAGGAGGCGCATGATTCTGTTCTTTCTATCCACCCTGGAAGCACAAAGATGTACATGGACTTGAAAACACAATATTGGTGGCCTGGATTGAAACGATATTGTGCCAAGTATGTCTCCGAGTGTGATGTCTGCCGCAGAGTTAAAGTTGTCCATTAGAAACCTTCCGGTCTTCTACAGCCATTGAAGCCTCCAGAGTGGAAATGGGAGAAAGTCGAGATGGATTTCATAACTGGTTGTCCAAGGTCGCATAAGGGCAACAATGCAATCTTTGTTGTCATCGACGGGCTTTCTAAAGTGGCTCACTTCTTTCCCGTCAAGGAAACAATTTCTGCAATTCAGTTGGCTGAGCTCTATATCAACAGAATTGTCTCTCTGTATGGGGTTCCTCTTGAGATCAGTTCAGACCGTGGAAGCATCTTCACTTCCAAGTTCTGGGGAAGTTTCCAAAATGCTTTGGGAACAAAGTTGAACTTCAGCACAGCTTACCACCCTCAGTCGCAAGGACAAGTTGAAAGGATCAATCAGATTCTGGAAGATATGCTCCGTGCTTGCGTCATCTCTTTCGGCATGAAGTGGGAAGAATGCCTTCCTTATGCTGAATTCTCTTACAACGATAGCTTCCAGAAGAGTCTAAAGATGGCACCATTTGAGGTTCTCTATGGCTGCAAATGCAGAACTCCGATAGGTTGGTCGGGCGCAGGTGAAAGAACATTGTTTAGCCCCGACATTGTAACTCAAGCGGAGGAGAAGGTTCACATCATTCTCGAAAACCTGAAGGTTGCTCAAAGTCGTCAGAAGAGCAACTATGACAGAAAGCACACGGACATGGAGTATGTCCCTGGTGATCTCGTTTACCTTCGTGTCACTCCCATGAGAGGCACGCACCGGTTTGGTATCAAAGGGAAGCTGGCTCCTAGATAGATCGGTCCTTTCAAAGTCCGTGGAAGAAGAGGAGAAGTTGCTTATGCTCTTGAGCTCCCTGAAAAACTCAAGGTCCATGATGTTTTCCATATCTCTCAACTCAAGAAATGCTTCAAGGATCCCGGCAGGACCGTGGACCATGAGCTCATCAATCTCCAAGAAGATCTGTCTTATGAAGAACACCCCACAAAAATCCTAGAAGTTGTAGAAAGAAAGACTCGCAACAAGTCCATCAAGTTCTACAAGGTGTAGTGGTCGCACCATTCCATTGATGAAGCCACTTGGGAACGCGAGGATGATCTCCGTGCCAAGTATCCTACCCTCTTCGTGTCTTCTTCTTCTTCCTAGAATCTCGGGGTGAGATTCCTGTTTAGTGGGGGAGAGTTGTAGCATCCATCTGTCTAACATCTGTAATGCTACATTGTCTAATAATAAAATGCTACTTCCTACACATAATTGTTGCATCATAATTATATCATGCTCATGTCATCATGCCACATTGCATTTGAGCATCATATAAAACCCTTTATCTTTTGGATCTTGTCTCATATGCATCTACTAATTGTATTTGCCCCTTGATATATTGTATTTGGTTCTTGATAAATGCTTGATGCCCAAGTTGAGTTGGGGGCATATCTTTTATTTAACTCCACCACCTTTTCTTTTCACCACCCCATAATTTCACCATTCAACTATATGTGAGCTTTGCATTTTATTGGGTTTACCTCTAGCTCACGTGGGGTGGGATGGATCCACTTATAAATCCACATGCTTCCACATATTCCTCATGTTGTTCTCACATTGTTGATATGTGGAGAGCCACATGGCCACCTTTGCATGGTATGTGAGTATTTTTCCTTGTCTAGCTTCCTTATGGTTTGGTTTGGAGTATTTGATCATGTATGAATATAATTGTGGCTATATACTTACCTAGTGGAACATAAACACTAGCATGCCCACATTATATCCAAATATGAGCATTTCCATCTATTCTACTTGGGACACCACTCTTGTTCTTTTGGCTTGGTCTTAACCCCATATTCTTGAAGCATGTGCTAAATATATGCCATGGTCCTTTACAATTGTTTTCACCATAGTAATTAATGCATTCATTATACATGCATGGGCCATGCAAGATCATCCTCTTTTCTCTTTCTTTGGTTTTTCTTCGGTTTAAAGTGGGGCATGGTTTTTCTCCCAAGATCTAACCTAGTGCCTCTTTCTCTCTTTATTCTTTTGGTGCCATCATCTAAACCTCACCCTCACCTCCCTATCTAGACATACACCTACACAACACCAAACCCTAACTATCTCCCTCTCTCTTTACAACTAGCTAAACCCTAGCTATTTTCCTTCCTAGCTTCGGCTAAGACCAAACTCTCCTCTCTCTCTCTAACCTAATCGCCACCACTCCCAGACCAAGCCTCCCTGTACCACCAACCTGACTCGGCCCAAAACTCCCTAGCCTAGCAACCAGCCCAAGCCACCATGCCGACCCTGCCGTTCTAGCCCTAGCCGACCATCACCCCTGCTCTCTGATCTTCTTTCTCGCCACCAGGCGGAGCCCCACCCGAGCCACCTTGGCCTCGCTGCCCTCTGGTCCCAGCTCCTCCCTCTGCCCCTCCCGAGCCGTTCTACCACGTGAGGGAGAGGAGGGAGAGAGCTGGCCGCCTCCACCTTTTTCCACCCGAGCCACCCCCATGTGCTCTCCCTCTGCCCTCGTTCTTATATACCCCCTCCTCTGCCTGGCATCGCCCAGATCCAGCCAGGGCCTTGCCCTCCTACTGCTTTTTGCCCACCTGCCGGCTACCCTCCCTCTCACCATCTCCAACCTCACCGTCAGTTTTCCTCTCGGCCACATCGTACCAGGCGGCGGGCGTGGCGTTTGGTTGTCGAGGAAGACCGAGACGTTCCTCTGCAATGCCCCTATCCACGCCGTCAAGGAGGAGGAGGCCCAGACCTGCCACACATCTTCGACGTTGACGCAAAACCCTAACCCGCCGTCCGCCAGCATCACCATCGCTCTCCTGCGTACCAAGCAGATCCAACGCCACCGAGAGCCCCGCGGTGAGCCACTGACCCCCCTAGACATGCCCCTGTTCATCTTTGCTTCCCGGTTGCGTCGATCGTATCATCGAACGCCCGGTGGTCGTCGTTGCTCGCTAAAACCCCAGCCGCTTGCCGTCACTGCCGTGCTCTGCTTCGGTAGTTGCGCGCACGCCCGCTTCCGCTCCGCCTAGCCGCATCGACCAACCCTAGTCGTGCTTCCCGGGAACCTCGTCTCCGTCGCCGCCGTGCATGCTTGTAGTCGACGCGCGCGAGGTAGATGACGGACGCCTCGCCACACCTCACCTGGCCGTGCAACCACTACCTAGCATCAGCCCGCTAGCACCGCGGTGACTCCGACCCACCATCTCCAGCGTGAGGTCTTGGGATCGAGCCTTGGGCGCCCCTGTTCTCCTCTGTTGAGCGGCGTCGTCAGTTTCGTCAGAAACGGAGGAAGAAAAACAGTACCGCGTATGCTTTTGCACATACCCCCCTACATGTTAGCTTTTTCAACCCGCGGTCTGTGCCCCGGCCCACCGGCCAGCCGCACCAGCCACGTCGGTTATACAAAAGGCTTCTGCCTTTTTGTTCTCCTCAACCCGCGGTCCCCGGCGTATCCATGTGTCATCATAGTTTTCACCGGCGCGCGATGTGGTCTTGCAACCAGCCGGGCCCGTCTGTCTGTGTCTGTGAGTAGCCCATCGGCTAGTGAGACAAACCGCTGTGTCTTGTTTTCACCAGCTTAGCGCCAGTCAGCACCAGACCCATTTTCAGCCGTTGTGGCTAGTTTTCCTCTGGGTGCAAAAAGTCTCTGATCTTTTCTGTTTAATAAAAACAATTTCAGAAATGTTTAATATGATTTTAAATCCAGTTTTAATAACTTTTAATTGGTAATTCCAAATTTGACAAATAATATATGTTTTTGAATCAGAAAAATGTGAGAATTTCAAATATGCCATCCAAAATAATGTTTGGCTAGTTTTCAATTTTCGAAATTGTTTAATTGCAATAAAAATGCCTTTTCTTAATTAATTAATAACTTTAATTCTGTAACTCCAAATTTGACAAATAATATGTCTAAATCGATCAGAGCGACGAGCCCGTTCTATTTATGCATTCCATGTTCTGATCTGCAGCATGCATCATATCCATATTAAAAATCAGAACTGTTTATGGCAATAAAACTTGACCAAATAATTAATAAAATGAGTTATTCTTGTCCCCACACCCCACCCTTGCCATGCTACATTATTGCCATGTAAATTGTGCATCATTCATCATGGAATGCTTGTTTGCTTGTCGCATATTATTTATATGCTTGTGTACTTTATTTATGTTGGCCCTTGTTTGTTTGGTTCTTCTTTCGGATAGACGCCGAGCAGGGGAAATATCAGGAATCCCAGGAGTACTACCCAGATCCATCTCTCTCTTCAACTGAGCTGCCATGCAAGCACTACCACATGCTTGCATACATATAGTACCTATTGCTTCGATCTTATTCTTGCATCATGGAGTCACGAATGCATTAAATTGAATCCCAAGTACTGCATAGCCTTTACTTTTAAACCCCACTGAGCTTGTTCCTCCATCCCATGAGCCATTACTACAGGAGTTGTTTGAGCCATGCGAGTCGTAGAACAGCATGTGTAGGGTATGTGAGTGTCTGATGGATAATGAGGTACCTAAACAACTTAACCTGAGTAGTAATGGGATAACTAATGAAAGAGGCACCGGTGGGCAATATCTGTCATTTGGTTTTTATGTCCACTTGTGTCCCGTAGGACCCTGAGTCCGTTCCGGAGCCGGCCAACTTCGTTACGGGTAGCTTAGTGGGGTGGCCCATGAAATATTTTATGAATCCTGTGATCGCTTTGCCGTGAATGCCTCGTTGGGTTTTGAGTTGGTTTTTCCGAGGTTGATCGAGTGTGTGTTGCTATTTGTGCACCCCTGCGGGGTAAATCTTTCTGAAAGCCATGTCCGCGGTTATGGACGACTTGGAGCACAGTTTCTCGATCATAGACAAATATAACTAAAGTACCGTCTTTAGTTTGACTAAATATCTGACTAGTAAATAGTGCAATCTTCATGGAATGAGTAATAAAACTGCCAACGGATGGGTTGCTCGTCCGCTTTCTCGTTGGCAAGCGAGAAGGAGGATGGATCTGTTACTTTATACTGTTATAAATGTTGTTACTAATTAACGGACATCCGTCTATCATTGGTTAGGCGGATGGTTAGCGAGTATCTATAGACTTGTTAGTTATTATCTTTTGCTGCAATTGCGTCACCCCAGGTTATGTCCCCTTTAGAGGCATAAAGACTTGCTGAGTACCCCTAGGGTCTCACACGATAAACTGTTTGATTCAGATGAACATGTGTATTCGCAAGATCGATACTGGGTGGAGGAGACATATGATGTTGGCAACGATCACTCGGTGTAGAGATTCTGGGGATGGGGATCCGTGAGATCTGTGGGCGGGATGTGCTTACTTATGTGGCATCTTATGCCGATTTGCTTCTTACCCGTACTCGGATCTTGTTTCCCGCTTCCGCTTGATACTCTGTTGATTGATGTATGAGGAGCTATCCTACACTATTATCTCTATTTAGGATTTTTGGATCTTGCCGTATGGCGTTGCAATATTTCTATTTCTTTTAGATGGTATGGCTCTGAGAACTGTTGTAAGGTAGCTTGCATACATACTCACTTGTGTATGTATTTGATCTCTTCGCCTGTTGCCTACGCCGCTCGCTCTTGTCCCGATGTTCTTGGAAGTGGTTAGGGCGGCCGACGGGCCTACACGTGGGTGGCCCTGGGCCCCCGCTGTACTTCTTTAACCACTTTTGGTTCATCCAGGCTTGAACTTAGAGCATAGGGTCCGAGGTTGTTATAGATTTTGGGTGGAGGTGGAATTATGTGAGTGCAACCTCCACCCACATGAATGAGGAAGAGGTGGGGGCACACACCTTGGCCATAAACACTTACCTTGACCATACATATCACACGCCCCTACAAAATAACGTTAGACACCTCTACTTTAACTTTGCATGTTTTACATGGTTGTTTGGGCTTCCGCACAAAAACCGTTTCTTACCTACAAACCACAACCACAACGTGGATTGATTGGTTGCTGCTTTAAATCCCTTTCATGGCCATCCTTTATAAATGCCATAACAACTAATGTCAGAGAGACAGGCACCCACCAGCCACTTATATGGTGTAAGTCGTCTATTAGTCGTGGAACCAGTCTCGTGTAAGGTTACGCGTAAGGTCTATCCAGGCCGCTAAATCCAACCTTGTCGTAGTATGAGAAAGTACACGTGGGAGGGTAGCAATTATAAAATCAATGCTCACATATTTATATGTGTTCTACTTGTACCAATACATATACGCATAGATCTGCTCTGATGCCATTGAAGGGGTTCCGTGGCAGAAAACAGAACTTTCCTAATGATGAACGCCATAGCCAAGATCTATCTGTGCATATGTATAGTAACGAGCGGGATATGGTGTTCATATCTTTAAAGACCGGTAGCGGGATTACATTCCCACACAAACGTTGCTGATGTAGACAAAGCGTAGTAGACCTTTGTCAGGGTTGTAGCAGGGAAAACAAAAAAATCTACCGCAAGAATGAACAAAACCAAGATCCAATCTATGGAAAAGCCAAGATATAATCTACGAGATAGATGCAATGTGATAGATGAGAACTAACCCTTGTAGATCCAAAGCCTTGAGAGAGATCGAATCTTGTGGTCGATGTAGTCGATCACTTGCCGATCTCAAGATCGAGTAGACGATCCTTTCGGCGCCGCGTTCCTGCAGAGCTTCCGCACTCGGTCACTGATACATTGCAAATGTATCTATAATTTTTGATGTTTCATGCTTGGTTTTATCCACTTTCTTGTGTTTTGCCCACACTTTGGAGTATTTTTCATATGATTTCTTGGACTAACCTATTAACAAGAGCCACAGTGTCAGCTGCCTGTTTTCTGCTGTTTTTGGTTCCAGGAAAGTCAGAAAATGAATATTCTCGGAATTAGACAGGACAAAAGCCAAAGTGCCTATTTTTCCGGAAGTCGTCAGATGCCAGAATACGAGATGGAGAAGGCGGCCACACCACCTAGCCGCGTGGCCAGGCCTGACCCGTGCCAGGGGGTGGTCTAGCCGACCCCAGCACCCCCTCGGCCTCTCCTTCCGCCTATAAGATGCCCTCAGGACGAAAACCCTAAGTACCCAATCAAAAAATCCATGAAAGAGTCTGTATCCACCATCGTGTCTGTCCCTAGATCGGGAGGGATCTGAAGCTCTTCCCGACACCCTGCCGGAGAGGGGAATTCACCCTAGAGGCCTTCTTCATCACCATGCAAGCCTCCGGTGTGATGCGTGAGTAGTTCATCCTTGGACTACGGATCCATGTAGTAGCTAGATGGCTGGTTCTCCTCCTTTGTGCTTTCATGTCTAGATATTGTGAGCTCCGTTCATGATCAAGATCATCTATTTGTAATTCTGCATGTTGTGTTTGCGGGGATCCGATGGATATTGAGATGCTATTTCAGATTGATTATTGATTCTATCATGTCTTTGTTATTTGTGATCTTGCATGCTTTCCGTTGTTAGTAGCTATCTTGGCCAAGTAGATGCTAGCAACTCCAAGAGTTAGTATTTATGCTCGATAGTGGGTTCTTGCTTCTGGTAATCTGGGGAAGTGACAGAAATCTCTAAGGTACTAGATGTGTTGTTGCTACTAGGGAGAAAACAACAATCCTTTGTTCATAGAACAATCGTATTGTTTACATTACACGCAATTCGTAAAGCAATAATCTGTTGCTTGCAACTTAATACTGGAGGGGGTTCAGATGATAACCTGAAGGTGGATTATTAGTCATAGATGCATTTGGATGGCGGTCTATGTATAATGTTGTAATGCCCAATCAAGTCTCAAAGGAGTCAAGATGATTAGTATATGCATGTATTGCATTCTCGATGTTTGTCAATTTCCCCGTTGTAATTTGTTCATCCAGCATGTTATCTATCTTAAGGAGAGCCACCTCTAGTGAACTTTGGATCCCGGTCCTTTACTTTTACATACAATCTATAAATTGTTTACTGCTTTGTGTTTACTTTCTGCAAACTATTACTTCCTTCCATTCGATACGTGTAATCCTTTGTTTTCAGCAAAACACAGTGAGATTGACAATCTCATCGCAAGTTGGGGACAGAGTTCTGTGGTTGTGTTGTGCAGGTCTCCATGTTGCTACTAGCACCGGAAGTGCGCCCTGCGAAGGCTCAGCTAGCAACACCTTTGGTGTGTTTCCTTGCTCCTACTGGTTCGATTAAACCTTGGTTTCATAACTAAGGGAAACTTGTTGTTGTGCCCATCATACCTTCCTCTTTGGGTTCCCAACGAGCTCTACATCAACACTGAGCCATCAGTCACATGTATGGAGTCGAGGTAGACCTTCCTCTCCCTGTTCTAGTGGGCAGCGAAGGTAGTAGATCCCCTCGAAATCCCAGCAGCACAACGGCGTGGTGGTGGTGGTGGAGAAATCCGGCAGAGCTTCGCCTAAGCCGGAGGAGGAGGAAGGTGGCGGCTAGGGTTGGGAGAAAAGGGGCAAGGGGGAGGCGCCCCCTTTCCCCTCCTTATATAGAGGGGGCGTACTAGGGTTTCCCCCTTGGACCCACTCCCTAGGGACAGCGCATGAGGGGAGGGGGAGTTTTCTTGCCCCCAAGTCTTATCCCTATTTCTTGGGATTAAAGTTTATCTTCTTTAGAACCTTCCCAAACCTTTCGAAACCTTCAAGAAGCTCCAAACAAAAACTCCAGAACTTTTCTGAACCCCAAAAAGTGACTTGCATTATATGAATCTTATTCGTTGGACCATTCCGGATCTCCGTGTGATGTCCTGGATCCAATCCGAGACTCCGAACAACATTCCATATCTACTTAAACAACATTGAACCTTAAGTGTGTCACCCTACAGTTCGCGAACTATGCAGACATGATCGAGACACCTCTCCGATCAATAACCAATAGCAGGACCTAGAGATCCATAATGGCTCCCACATATTCAACGATGACTTCGTGATCGAAAGAACCATTAACATATGATACCGATTCCCTTTGTCATGCCATACTCCACTTATCTGAGGTTCGATCATCGGTATCTCCATACCTACTTCTACCTCGTTACTGATAAGTACTCTTTACTCGTTAAGTGGTATGACATCCCTTCTGACCTAGTCACATGCTTGCAAGCTAATTGGATGACATTCCACCGAGAGGGCCCAGAGCGTATATATCTATCATATGGATGGATAAATCCCATTCTTGATCTATGCGCTTCAACACATATTTTCAGAGTACCCAATGCCACCTTTATAACTAGCTAGTTACGAAGTGGCGTTTGATTTCATCAAAGCACTCATCCGGTGATGGTGATTAACATAATCTCTTGGTCGAAGGATTAGGTTACTATGTATTTGAAAGCTTGTAACAAAACGAACTTTGATGACTTGATCTTATGCTATGCTTACTATGGGTGTATGTCCATCACATCATTCTCCTAATGATATGATATTGTTATTAATAACATCCAATGTCCATGATCAGGAAACCATGATCATCTATTAATCAACAAGCTAGTCTTAACAAGAGGCTTACTAGGGACTCTTTTATGTTTACAAAACACACAAGTATTAGTGTTTCCTATTAATACAATTATAGCATGGGATGTAAACATTCATCATAAACACAAAGATATAATAATAACCACTTTATTATTGCCTCTTAAGCATATCTCCAACAGTGTCCCACTTGCACTAGAGTTAATAATCTAGATTACATGGTAATATACCTAACACCCATGGTGTTCTGGTGTTGTCCATAGTTAATAATGTAGAGTTAATAATCTAGATTACATGATAATTGAGGTTTAGTCAATGGATCTGCCACATTCAGATCAGTGTGTACTTTGCAAATCTTTATGTCACCATCTTGGACATACTCGCGAATAGCATGAAAACGTAGCTTGATATGCTTCAGTTTCTTGTGTGACCTTGGTTCCTGTGCATTAGCTATGGCACCCATGTTGTCACGATAGATGGCCATCGGGCCCAACGCACTAGGAACCACACCAAGCTCAGTAATGAACTCCTTCATCCATATCACTTATTGTGCAGCCTCCGAAGCAGCTATGTATTCTGAATTAGTTGAAGATTTCGCCACAACACTTTGCTTGGCACTCCTCTAGCTGACTACTACACCATTCAAAATAAATACATATCCAGATTGTGACTTAGAGTCATCCGGATCAGTGTTCCAACTAGAATCAGTGTAACTGTTTAAAACGAGCTCTTCGTCACCTCCATAAGAAAGAACCATATCCTTAGTCCTTTTCAGGTACTTTAGGATATTTTTAACTGTTGTCCAGTGTTCCATTCCAGGATCACTTTGATATCTGCTGGTCAAACTAACAGCATGTGTGATATCCGATCTCATACAAAGCATCACATACATGATAGAACCTATGGCCGAGGCATAGGGGATTTTACTCATCTTCTCTCTATCTTCTACCGTTGTTGGACTTTGAGTCTTACTCAAGGTCTTACCTGGTAACATGGGCAAGAACCCTTTCTTGCTTTCTTCCATTCTAAACCTCTTTAGAACCTTGTCCATGTATGTACTTTGTGAAAGCGCTATTAAGCGTCCTGATCTATCTCTATAAATCTTGATGCCTAAAATGTATGCCACTTTGCCAAGATCCTTCATTGAAAAACTATTATTCAAATAGGCTTTGACACTTTTAAGAAGTTATATATCATTCCCAACCAACAATATGTCATCCACATATAGTACTAGGAATGCTACATATCTCCCACTCACTTTCTTGTAAATACAAGCTTCTCCGTAAGTTTGTATAAATCCAAAGTTTTTGATCACCTTTGGTTCCAACTCCAAGATGCTTGCTTCAGTCCGTAAATGGAGCGCTGAAGTTTGCATAACTAGTCATCATCTTTAGGATCGACAAAACCTTTGGGTTTTACCATATACAACTATTCCTAAATGTCACCATGAAGGAACGCCGTTTTGACATCCATCTGCCAAATCTCATAATCGAAAAATGCAGCGATTGCTAACAAAATCCTCACAGACTTTAGCTTCGCTATCGGTGAGAAAGTCTCACCATATTCAACTCCTTGAATATGTCAGAACCCTTTTGCGACAAGTCAACCTTTATAAATAGTAACATTACCATCAGCGTCTATTTTCCTTTTAAAGATCCATTTGTTCTCAACAGCCTTGCGGCCGTCTGGTAGGTCCACCAAAGTCCATACTTGGTTTTAATACATGGATCCAATTTCATATTTCATGGCTTATTGCCATTTGCTGGAATCTGGGCTCATCATAACTTCCTCATACGTCATTGGGTCGTCGATGTTGTCCACCAATATGACATTCAAGGCAAGGTCATACCAATTAGGAGTGGTACGAACCCTCATCGACCTACGAGGTTCAGCAGCAACTTCATACGAAGTTTCATGATCATCATCATTAGCTTCCTATCTTATTGGAGCAGGCGGCACAGAAACATCTTCTGGTGCTACGCTACTCTCAAATCCGAGAGAAAGTTTAACAACCTCTTCAAGTTCTACTTTCCTTCCAGTCACTTCTTTCAAGAGAAACTCCTTTTCAAGCAAGGATCCATTCTTGGAAATGAAAACTTTGCCTTCAGATATATGATAGAAGCTATACCCAATTTTTTCTTTAGGGTATCCTATGAAGACGCATTTTTCTGCTTTGGGATCAAGCTTGTCGGGTTGTAACTTCTTTACATAAGCTTTGCAGCCCCAAACTTTAAGGAATGACAACTTAGGTTTCTTACCAAACCACAATTCATACGGTGTCATTTCAACGGATTTAGATGGTGCCCTATTTAAAGTGAATGCGGTTGTCTCTATTGCATAACCCCAAAACAATAACGGTAAATTTGTAAGAGACATCATAGACCGTACCATATCTAAGAGATTCTATTACGACGTTCAGACACACCATTGCGTTGTGGTGTTCCAGGTGGTGTCAATTGCGAAAGTATTCCACATTTCTTTAAATGCATGCCAAACTCATAACTTAGATACTCAACTCCGCAGTCAGAACACAGAAACTTAATCTTCTTATTACGCTGATTTTCTACTTCACTTTGAAATTCCTTAAACTTCTCGAAAGTTTCGGACTTATGTTTCATAAAGTAGATATACCCATATCTACTCAAGACATCCCTCAAAGTAAGAACATAACGATATCCACCGCATGATGCTACACTCATTAGACCGCACACATCGGTATGTATTATTTCCAATAAGTATGTAGGTAGCTCGCTCCATTATTCGAGAGAATGGAGTTTTAGTCATTTTTCCCATTAGACATGCTTCACATCTTTCAAGTGATTCAAAATCAAGTGATTCAAGAAGTCCATCTGTATGGAGTTTCTTCATGCGTTTCACTCCAATGTGACCAATACGACAGTGCCACATGTATGTGGAATTATCATTCAATTTTATTCATTTAGCATCTATGTTGTGAACATGTGTATCACTGATGTCTACGTACTTCTATTCTTGTAGACAGTTGTTGGTCCTCCAAGTGCAGAGGTTTGTAGAACAGCGGCAAGTTTTCCCTTAAGTGGATTACCCAAGGTTTATCGAACTCAGGGAGGAAGTGGTCAAAGGTATTCCCTCTCAAGCAACCTTGCAATCAAGATACAAGAAGTCTCTTGTGTCCCCAACACACCCAATACACTTGTCAGGTGTATAGGTGCACTAGTTCGGCGAAGAGATAGTGAAATACAAGTGGTATGGATGATTATAAGTGGTAACGGTGATAGAAAATAGCTTGGTGGCGTGGAAAAGACTAAATGCAAACTGAAATAAAGATAGAAGCAAGCAAACATGTAACAGATCTAGTAGCAAATGGTGTTTCAGTGCTAAGAAACAAGGCCTAGGGATCATACTTTCACTAGTGAACACTCTCATATAAATATATCATCTTCATGATACTACTCTTAACTACTCTCCGGTTGGACACTCTAATCAACGGTAGGGCTATAACAGCACTCCTCAAAGTCCATCTTTCCCATCTAGAAAACCCCACACTGTCACCTTGAGTACTAGATGAGTCCAAGAAACACCACAATTTCATAAAGACATCCAACTCCAAATATAACTCATAACAAGTATTTGTAATCTCTAGCATAAGTGCCACCATGGTGAGCACGCTGTCACTTTCACACACATGGGGAGAGCAGAGATCTAATAAAGCACTTGAGTAGCAAGGTAGATCTACTAGATTACAAAGCTCATGATCACAATATGATCATGCATAGAGAGAGATATGAACACATAGCTACCGGTAGAACCCTTAGCCTCGAGGAAGAACTACTCCCTCCTCATCATGGGAATCAGCAATGGTGATGGAGACAGCGGTGGAGATCGATGGAGATGGCTCCGGGGGCACTTCCCTGTCCCGGCAGGGTGCCGGAACAGAGACTTTCTGTCCCCCGAATCTCCTTTTCGGTGGCGGCGGCGCTGCGGAACTTTTCGTGGCTAGAGGCATGATTATCTAGGGTTTATGCCTCGGGAGGCTTCTTATAGGCCAGAGGGCAAGGTCGGTGAGTGGCCAGGGGGCCCACACCATGCCCTGGCGCGGCCTAGGTGGACCCGCGCCTAGGGGTAGTGTGGCCACCCTATGGCCCCTCTCCGACTCTCCTTCTGGCTCCGTGAGTCTTCCGGGAAAATAGTAACTTTGGCTTTTGTCCCGTCCAATTCCGAGAATATTCATTTTCTGACTTGCTGGAACCAAAAACAGCAGAAAACAGGCAACAGGCACTATGGCATCTTGTTAATAGGTTAGTCCAAGAAATCATATGAAAAGTACTCCAAAGTTGGAACAAAACACAAGAAAGTAGATAAAACCAAGCATGGAACATCAAAAGTTATAGATACATTTGCAATGTATCAACATCCCCAAGCTTAACTCCTGCTCGTCCTCGAGTAGGTAAGTGATAAAAAGAAAGAATAATTTTTGAGGTGACATGCACCATCAAAGACTTGATCAAAGTATTTGTAAAACATTCAAAGCTGGGATCATAGTACTTAACATAGCATGAAAGACAAAGTTCTAACAATAAGACATAACAACTATGTTGCAACATGAAAAGGCATAAACAAAAGATTCATGAATAATAATGCTTTGCAAGACGTTTGTTTGTTTCACATAAAGAAAACATAGCATAGTAGCATTCAGCTTGTCCCTCATAGAGTAGCAAATATAAATGCATAGGACACCTTCAAAGTTCATAAGAGTGACTAGATACAAATAGTTTAGAACAAGCAATATCAAGTTATGCATCAATCAACTAGTCTTGGGACAATGCACAAAGAACTAAGAATGGCCACTATGCTCTCAAAGTAAGTGCATAAAGATAGAAGGTGGAGACTCAATATTATGGTGGAAGAAAAGCCTTTGTAAAAGTAAGTAGGGATTCAAGTCTCATAAAGAGCTTCCAAAAATTATGGTACTTGTAGCTTTCAGCTCTCATTGCCCCTATCATAAGCATCTTTAAGGTGATTAAGGTTAAAGTGACACAACTAAGAGGATATGCTTGACAAGTTATAAACCGAAATCTCATGCCCCTTACTTACGAAGACCGAACCTCATGCTACTCAACTTTAGTCACAAGTAAGCTCTTGTCATTGTAAGTACATATGTATCATAGAGAATCGCCAATGGGGTACCCCTTGCCCGATGATACGAAAGAATCCCCATATCAAAATGACAAGGCAAACAGACAACGAGCATCTCAGCAATCTTCTTATTTACCATGGGAAAATGGTGCTTTTTTCTCTCTTTCCTCTTTTCTCATATCTTTTTTTTTATTTTTCTCTTTTTTCTCAATCTCTGTCTCTTTTTTTATAAGAAGAATGCTTCATAGACAACTCATTATGGTTAAGCTGCAGGTTTCCACCATGATAGCATGGATTAGACCAGCGGCCCAGGCATTTCTCTAACACACATACAAACTCCATGATCTTACAAGTTCCACTTTTATTTCACACCGCCGGGATCCATAAGCAAAAGAACATGATATCAACGGGGTACAAAGTACAAGTGCAATGTTGAAAGCATTCCCCATGATACATGGTTCTGCTAATTTCAAATTATAAAGCGCAAGCATATATGCAACAAAGAAGGACCCAATGGTTCAAGTTTATTAGATGCAAAAAATGAAGTGTGCCATCAAGTTCGTGAGAGCTTTAATCACTAGTTTTCTCATAACAAGTTTAATTTGGAAGGTAAACAAAAGCATGAATATACTTGGAATAGCATAAGCTAGTAGGTAGGTATGGTGGACTCTTTGGAATAACTTGGTTTAGGAAGTTGGATGCATGAGTGGAACTCATACTTGGTTGTGGAGGCTAGTAAAAGACTGGGAGCGACAAACTAAGAGAGCAATAATGGCCATAATCATGCAGAGCGAGAAAACATCATTGATCAAAGCATAAAGTGATACTACAAGTTGAAAACTAAAGGATCATAAAGGCTATGGTGACTTGAGATAGTCGTAACATGGTGTGAGCATGCGCCAAGTCAACCCAAATAAAGCATCAAAGGAGAATACCACTATACTATGCTTTTAATATGCTAAAACAACGCATGATTCATCCAATGCACATTAAGCAATCTCAATTGTTTATAACAAGTCATGCTAAAGCAAAGAATACTAAGCATAAAGCCAAAACAATATCAAGCATGGCATGACAAAGCATATGCCACAGTCAAAAACAAACTCTTTTTACCACATAAGCTTGAACTTTCCTACTGTTTTCCAAACCAAACCAAACTATTTGAAAACCAATGTATGAAAGAGGGGGGGTCCAACCAATTTATTCAGAAAACTAATCAAGCCAAGCAAACTAAAAACCAAAATGAAAATGAAAAAGAAGACGCTCCAAGAACAACACAGCTGTGCATGAAACAATAAAAATGAAGTGTTCGGAAGAAACCTGGGATTTTTTATTGATGAAGAGGGGGATGCCTTGGGCATCCCCAAGCTTTGACGCTTGTACTTCTTGGATATTTCTTGGGGTGACACGCGTGGCATCCCCAAGCTTGAGGTTTAGTCCATCCTTCATCTCATTACTCATTCCTTCCATACACCTGAAATTTTTTCTTTCATACAAAACTTCACACAATCTCATTAGCAACATTAGTGCACTCAAGATAAATAAGTCTCAAGGTTCAGTTCTAACACCAAATAAACTTCCATTAGAACACTAGCTACTGTAGCACTTCCCTCAAAAAGCTCAATTTCCCAAAAGAACTCAAGAAGGAACCAACAAGAAGCAAATGCAGAAAATGGCAGAAATCTGTCAAAACAGACCAGCAGGTAAAGACGAATTTTTTCTAAGACATTATTTTCCTCAAATCAAAAAGTGTTGAACTAACGAAAGTTAGATAACAACCTGGGGCAGAAGCACAAAAAATTACAGCTCAATCGGAAATACAGAGCTCTCACGAATTTTTACGATGAAGCACAAAAATCTGTTTCGGGACAACAACTTTCCCAATCATTACTTCACTCTCATTAGAGTTTACTTTTGGCACAAAAAGCAAATAAAAAGGATAAGGAGCGGTTATTACAGAGGTAATAACTTCCAAGACTCATCTAAAACTTTTGGTTTATCTCCCAATAAGTACTTTTCTTTAACGCCTTTAAGTTAGGCATGATAGGTTGAGAAGATGCTCACATAAGACATATGAATTGAAGTAAAAGAGAGCATCAAGAAGCAAATTCAAAACGCATTTAAGTCTAACCCACTTCCTATGCATAGGAATCTTGTAAAGAAACAAGTCATGAAAGCACAAAACAACAAGCATAGGAATGCAAAACAAGTGCAACTTCAAGACTTTCAACATAAAGAGGGGAAACTTAATATTATGGAGATGCATAAAACCATGTTTTCCTTTCTCATAATAACTTTCAGTAGCATCATGGATAAAAGTAACAATATAACTATCACAAGAAACATTCTTATCATGAGCCACATGCATAAAAGAATTAATACCTCCCACATAAACATAGTCATTCTTATTAATTATAGTGGGAGCGAATTCAACAAAATACCTATCATTATTATTCTCATCACCATAATCATCAAATATAGGAGGCATATTGTAATCACAATTAATTTTCTCCTCAATAGTAGGTGGACTGAAAATATCATACTCATCATTGTAATCATCATATATTGGAGGTTTTGTATCATCATAAGCAATAGAATAGCTATCTTCCAAAGCAGGGGAACTAAAAAGATCATTTTCATAAAAACTAGCTTCCCCAAGCTTAGACTTTTCCATAGCATTAGCAATAATGGTGTCCAAAGAATTCATACTAACAACATTGCTATTAGCATGCAAATAAAGTTCCATAGGTTTTTAAATTTTCCCTTCAAACACTTCATGTCCTAACTCAAGATAAATATTATAAAGCTCTCTAATTTTTTTTTGTTTTCCATTAAGCCTAACTAGTGAAAACAAGCAACAAGACAAAATTGCAGAATCTAAAGGAAATAACTTCGAGCACTCATACCAGAAAATAGGCGTTTACCGTGGGAGGTTCTTCTTATTTAATCCTCCGGTGTGAATACCTTTTACCTTTCCTCCCCGGCAACGGCGCCAGAAAATATCTTGATGTCTACACACTTCTATTCTTGTAGACAGTTGTTGGGCCTCCAAGTGCAGAGGTTTGTAGAACAGCAGCAAGTTTTCCCTTAAGTGGATTACCCAAGGTTTATCAAACTCAGGGAGAAAGTGGTCAAAGGTATTCCCTCTCAAGAAACCCTGCAATCAAGATACAAGAAGTCTCTTGTGTCCCCAACACACCCAATACACTTGTCAGGTGTATAGGTGCACTAGTTCGGCGAAGAGATAGTGAAATACAAGTGGTATGGATGATTATAAGTGGTAACGGTGATAGAAAATAGCTTGATGGCGTGGAAAAGACTAAATGGAAACTGAAATAAAGATAGAAGCAAGCAAACACGTAACAGATCTGGTAGCAAACGGTGTTTCAGTGCTAAGAAATAAGGCCTAGGGATCATACTTTCACTAGTGAACACTCTCATATAAATATATCATCTTCATGATACTAATCTTATCTACTCTCCGGTTGGACACTCTAATCAACGGTAGGGCTATCACAGCACTCCTCAAAGTCCATCTTTCCCATCTAGAAAATCCCACACTGTCACCTTGAGTACTAGATGAGTCCAACAAACACCACAATTTCACAAAGACATCCAACTCCAAATATAACTCATAACAAGTATTTGTAATCTCTAGCCTAAGTGCCACCATAGATGAGTCCAACATGCTGTCACTTTCACACACATGGGGAGAGCAGAGATCTAATAAAGCACTTGAGTAGCAAGGTAGATCTACTAGATTACAAAGCTCATGATCACAATACGATCATGCATAGAGAGAGATATGAACACATAGCTACCGGTAGAACCCTTAGCCTCGAGGAAGAACTACTCCCTCCTCATCATGGGAATCAGCAATGGTGATGGAGATGGCGGTGGAGATCGATGGAGATGGCTCCGGGGGCACTTCCCTGTCCCGGCAGGGTGCCGGAATAGAGACTTTCTGTCCCCCAAATCTCTTTTTTGGTGGCGGCGGCGCTGCGGAACTTTTCGTTGCTGGAGGCTTGATTATCTAGGGTTTATGCCTCGGGAGGCTTCTTATAGGCCAGAGGGCAAGGTCGGTGAGCGGCCAGGGGGCCCACACCATGCCCTGGCGCGGCCTAGGTGGACCCGCGCCTAGGGGTGGTGTGGCCACCCTATGGCCCCTCCCTGACTCTCCTTCTAGCTCCGTGAGTCTTCCGGGAAAATAGTAACTTTGGCTTTTGTCCCGTCCAACTCCGAGAATATTCATTTTCTGACTTCCTGGAACCAAAAATAGCAGAAAACAGGGAACTAGCACTATGGCATCTTGTTAATAGGTTAGTCCAAGAAATCATATGAAAAGTACTCCAAAGTTGGAACAAAATATAAGAAAGTAGATAAAACCAAGCATGGAACATCAAAAATTATAGATACATTTGCAATGTATCAATCACTACTATTGAGATTCAATAAGAATAAACCATTCATCTCAAGTGCATGACCATAAAGGATATTACTCATATAAATCAAACAACCATTATTCTCATACTTAAACGAATAACCGTCTCGCAATAAACAAGATCCAGATATAATGTTCATGCTTAATGCTGGAACCAAATAATAATAATTCAAATTCAAAACTAATCCTGAAGGTAGATGATGAGGGAGCGTGCCGACGGCGATCACATCAACCTTGGAGCCATTTTAAATGCGCATCGTCACCTCGGCTCTCGCCAGTCTTCGTTTATTCCACAACTCCTGTTTCGAGTTACAAATATGAGCAACCAAACCAGTATCAAATACCTAGGAACTACTACGATTACTAGTAAGATACACATCAATAACATGTATATGAAATATACCTTTCTTCTTAATGTTGTTGTTCTTCAGATCTGCCAGATACTTGGGGTAGTTGTGCTTCCAGTGACCTTCACCCTTGCAGTAAAAGCACTCAGTATCAAGCTTAGGGCCAGCCTTGGGCTTCTTAGCAGGTGTGGTAGCTTTCTTGCCGTCCTTCTTGAAGTTTCCCCAGTTCTTAGGCTTGCCCTATTTCTTGAAATTGGTGGTCTTATTGAGTACAAAGAATATAGAAATAATAAACACATATGGTAAAGGTGGTTTCCAATCCTAGGGGTCACGTCCTACAGGCAACTTTGTGCTCTGATACCATCTGTTGCGACCTTGGATCGATAAGGATCCTAAGTCCCTGTGATTAACGTGCTAGTCCCTGGATCAATAGCTAGCACTTCACAGTCGATGAATATCATGTAAAACACAAGTCATTGCAACACGAATAATCTAGAGTATATTTATTACAACTTGCATAGCTTATAGCTAGCTCAAATGAAACAGCGGAAACTAATTAAAACTTGAGTCCATCAACGCCTCAGGCTAGCTGCGTGAAGACCCGCGATCCCTACGCACCTTTCAATCTTCGGATTCTGCACATAAGACGTGCAACCAACAAGTTGGGTCAATACTTTGAATGTATTGGCAAATTACACCAAGGAAAGAGTAAGACTATGTCTACATGCAAGGCTAAGAGTAGGCCCTGGGGTTCATTTGCGTAAAGCCAATTTTTTTATCAATGTAATGAGAAAATAGGAAGAAAGTTTTCCCTACTTTGTAAACTTTGGTAAGTAGTATAGGGTCGAATGGAACACGTGGATATTACTCACCAAGTGCCCAAATCAACCTAGCACTTGGATATTACGCACCAAGTTCCCAAAATCCCACCCAATGGCGATATTACTCACGCCTTGGGGTTTATAAAACGTTAAGTTTGGAAAAGAGAGAGGAAGATCTTTCAGAGGCTCCATCCTTCAGATGCTCAAGGTTGTTCTGTTTCCGTGAACACGGCTGATCGATCAGATTGCAATACTCTTGAGAGGTTGTGCACTTTTCCCACAATCCATGATCAAGTCCTTTTACAGACAAGACCATGGCGAAGCCTTCCCTTAGTAGCCCCTCTAACAGCTGGATCCAACCGTGCCAAGAACCTCCAAATGTTGGTACCCCGGTGAGGTTTCCCACTAAGTACTAAGCCAAGACAGATCCCATATGTATTGTGGTTGCACGGGAAGCTTCTGAATTCTGAAACATGGCAGACTTCTTTGATTCCTGGGCGGCCGTCCTCCACCAAAACCCCACTCGTTGTCCCGACAACCATTCCGCCCAGAAGAAAACTTAGTTTTATTTTGAAGGGGTTTTGGAGAAGAAAAGTTCGCTCGAAAGAGCTCCCATACTTAGAAAATTCTTGAGTCTTTCGAACCCTCCCAACGGTACTTGATATATATAAGTATATAGCATAGCAAGCAACTTAGAAAAATAGGATAACCTATTGGGATGAAAAATCCTAAGCATAGAGCTACTCATGGCATACTACAAAACCTTACTTGCGAAATAGTACTAAGAAATTCTACCAAGACCCTACACATGCATACTACAGAATTTGAAGAGTAAAACATGCATAGTCAAAACTGGGACATAAACATGAACAAGTGGTGTAACTTGCCTTGATCCGAGCAGCAATCTACAAAACAGTACTCCTCGGCGCACTCCGAGCAATCTAACGAAACAAACATGGATCCAATCACAATTTGCACAAAGCAAGTCACGAAGTCAATTATGCATGCATGCATGCAACATGGTAAAATGCAAGGATGGATTCAAATCTGACCAAGGGTTTTAATCAGGGGTGTTGTTGAGTTGGGGATATCATTAGAATTAATTCCCCACAGATTTTAAGTATTTTGGGTTAAACCCTAAATAACCAAGCTCAAAACTAGATCTACAACTCCAATCTACCTCGAGACAGATCTGAACACCCTAAGCATGATAAGACAATTTTCTACAGACGTTTTTGTCGAAACAAAGCCAACGCAACAAGAATCAACTAAAACGGAGCTACGGATAATTTTCTAGAATTAAAATACTCTAACCTAAACTTTAAATCCTACTGCAAGATTTCTGTGACAAAACATCAATATTATTGAAGATCTGTGTTCTACTCGACAATATGAATCCAACGATATATCATAGGCAATTTTTGGACTAATACTCGAATTACTATGGATTTTACAAGATTGGAGTAATTCTGCCTATTTTAAAAGAAAAACAAAAAGGTGGCCAGCGACGTGGTGACACGTGGCAGCTCGGGACTGGCCAGCGATGCGCGTGACGCGGGGTTGACGCGGCGACGACGTGGCGGCTGCCATGCGGCGCAACGCGGTTGGCCGGCGCGGTTCGGTCGATTAGAGCCGTTGGATCTCGATCCAAGGGTCGGAGAGGGCTTACCAGCGGTGGCGATGACGGGCGGCGGTGGTGCGGCGGCGGGGAGGTACGGCGGCGTGGCGGTGGTCCTCCGGCCCGACGAAGAAGTCGACGATGACCGGCTCCTCGCCGAGGTCGCGTTCCCGGGGGCGACGTCGGTTGTTCCTTCCCGAGGTGGCGGCGGGCGGCGGCTGGAGGCGGCGAAGTCCGGCGGCGCTCCGGCGAGAGATTGGCGGCGACTCGGCGGCGGTTAGCGAAAGAAAATCTAGGGCTTTTGGGGAGGCGTGTCGGGGCTTTATAAAGGCGCGATTTGTTGGCGCAGGGGCTACGGATTCGTTCCGAAATTGCTGGAGGTGGTTGGCACTGACGCGGAGACGACGGCGTGCTCGAGCCGGACTCGGAGGAGGAGGCGGCTGACGGGTGGGGCCCGCCTGTCGGCGGCTGCAGGCGCGGGGCGGGCTGGCGACTGGCGGCGGTGTTGGGCCGGCCCAGTCGGGCGTTCGCGGTAAGCGCCGCTCGCTCGCGGGCGTGCGCAGTGAATAGGAAGCGGGCTGGCTTCGGCTGGCCCGCCTAGGTTAGACTCTCTTTTTTTATTCTTTTTATTTATTTCTGTTTTGCTATTTGTTTAATAACTTTTGCAAACGGACTCCGAATTAGAAGAAATTTGTTTCTAAAAATTTGTAAAAAGAAGAGGGTTAGAGTAGGACTTTAACATAACACTTTTGCAAGGGTTTTGGTGGTTCAAAAGGGTTTTACCCCCTTTTGTCTATAATTGACTATGGGGTTTAAGAAAATACCTGATGCAGTTTTTGATATGTGATGCCATGATGCAATGATATGATGCATGCTTCTAGTAACATCTGAAATTGCAGAATTTTGGGATGTTACAAACCTACCCCCCTTAAGAAGAATCTCGTCTCCGAGATTCAGGTTGGTTAGCAAATAGGTGTGGGTGTTCTTTCTTCAGGTCTTCTTCACGTTCCCACGTGGCCTCTTCCTCGGAATGGTGATTACCATTGAACTTTACAAAACCTGATAGTCTTGGTACGAGTGATTCTCTCGGCTGTCTCTAGAATCCTGGTGGGTTTTTCCTCATAGGTGAGATCGTTTTCGAATTGAACCTCGTCCAAAGGAACCGTATCCTTTAGTGGTGTTTCAGCCATTTCCGGGTGACACTTCTTTAGTTGCGACACATGGAAAACATCATGAACCGTTAGTACTTCGGGAATTCCAACTAATAGGCAACCTCCCCTCTATGACCCAAGATCTTGTAGGGCCCTATGAATCGGGGTGCTAACTTACCCTTGATTCCAAACCTCTTAACTCCTTGTAGTGGTGAAACTCAGAGATACGCACGGTCCCCTACTTCATAAGTCACATCCCTACGCTTGGAATCAGCATAACTCTTTTGTCTGGATTGGGCTATTTTTAACCTGTCTTGAATCTGTCTCACTTTTTCTTTGGCATCCTTGATCAGTTCAGGTCCAAACAAACTACGTTCTCCTACTCCACTCCATAGCAGCGGAGTCCTACACTTTCTGCCATATAGAACTTCAAAAGGAGCCATCTTGATGCTAGTTTGGTAGCTGTTATTGTATGAGAATTCCGCATATGGCAAGTTATCATCCGAACTAGACCCATAGTCTAGCGCACAGGCTCTTAACATGTCCTCCAAGATCTGATTAACCCTTTCCGTCTGTCCATCGATTTGTGGGTGGAAGGCAGTACTAAACTCCAGTCGTGTCCCTGACTCGTGTAGCTGTCGCCAAAACTTAGAGGTGAATTGGGTACCTCTATCAGAGACAATCCCCTTGGGTACACCATGAAGACTTACGATCCTTGACATATAAATCTTGGCAAGTTTAGCACTCGTATAGGTGGTCTTTACGGGAATGAAGTGGGGCACCTTTGTGAAATGGTCGACCACTACCCAGATGGAGTCATACCCTGAACGAGTCCGCGGTAGTCCTGTGATAAAATCCATGCCTACCTTGTCCCACTTCCAATCAGGCACAGGTAATGGCTGCAGCAGTCCTGCTGGTTTTTGATGTTCGGCCTTAACTCTGTTGCATACGTCACACAAGGAGATATATTCAGAAATTTCTCTTTTCATGTTGTTCCACCAGAACCTCTCTTTCACATCCATGTACATCTTTGTATTACCTGGATGGATCGAGTAAGGCGAATCGTGAGCTTCCTGAAGGATTAATTTCCTGATATCAGGGTCATCGGGAACACACAGACGCTTCTCATACCAAAGTGTTTCTTGTTCATCCGTGTGAAACCCTTTTGCTTTACCCTTGCTTATATTAGCTCTTATTTCTTCCAACTCTTTGTCCCCCTTCTGGGCCTCTTTAATTTGGTCCAGAAGCGTTGGCACTATCTCCATAGTTGCTAAGTATCCCTCCGGAACTATTTCAAACCTGAGGTCCTTGAATTGTTCACACAAATCATTTGGAAGTTCTCCCACAGTAAGTCCATTTACATAGACCTTCCGGCTTAAGGCGTCAGCCACAACGTTGGCCTTTCCAGGATGGTACTGCAGGTCTAAGTCATAATCCTTGATGAGCTCAAGCCATCTCCTTTGCCTCATATTTAATTCCTTTTGGGTGAAGATATACTTAAGACTCTTGTGATCCGTGAACACATCACAATGTTTGCCCATTAGGTAATGTCTCCATACCTTGAGCGCATGCACAACTGATGCTAGTTCCAAATCGTGTGTGGGGTAGTTATTCTCATGGTTCTTAAGTTGCCGAGAGGCGTAAGACACTACTTTTCCATCTTGCATCAGTACACTACCGAGTCCTTGCCGGGAAGCGTCGCAATAGACTTGAAAATCCTTTTGGATATCAGGGAGACACAGAACTGGTGCTGTTACTAGGCGTTTCTTTAATTCCTGAAAACTTGCTTCACATCCCTCGGTCCATTGGAACTTCTTCTCTTTCTTCAGCAACTCTGTCATAGGCTTTGCTATTTTGGAAAAGTTTTCAGTGAATCTTCGGTAATATCCCGCAAGGCCCAGGAAACTCCTAATATCACCCACATTCTTGGGAGATTCCCATTTTGTCACGGAAGCTACCTTACTTGGGTCCACGGCAACACCTTCAGACGATACAATATGACCAAGGAATCCCACTTCTTTCAACCAGAATTCACATTTGCTAAATTTGGCATACAACTTGTGTTCCCTTAACTTTTCCATGATTAGGCGCAGGTGCCTCTCATGTTCCTTCTCGTCCTTGGAGTATATGAGTATGTCATCAATGAATACCACAATAAACTTATCCAAGTACTCCATGAACACCTTGTTCATCATAGTCATGAAGTATGCCGGGGCATTGGTTAAGCCAAACGACATCACGGTGTACTCATACAATCTGTATCTTGTGGTGAAGGTTGTCTTGGGTACATCCTGTTCCCGGATCTTTAGCTGGAAATATCCTGATCGGAGATCAATCTTAGAGAATACACTAGCTCCCTTTAATTGGTCAAACAGGTCATTAATATTGGGTAGAGGGTACTTGTTCTTGATTGTCAATTCATTCAACGACCGGTAGTCCACGACTAGTCTCTTGGTTTTATCATTCTTCTCCATGAATAAGACAGGTGCTCCCCAAGATGACGCACTTGGTTAAATGAAGCCTTTGTCCAGTTGTTCTCTAAGATGTTTCTTAAGTTCCTTCAACTCATCCACATCCATCTTTTACGGTCTTTTTGCTATTGGTCCAGTACCTGGCATCAAGTCAATAAGAAACTCGATGTCTCGGTCGAGAGGCATCCCTGGCAACTCTTCTGAAAACACATCTGGATACTCCTTCACAATTGGCACATCCTCCAAGCTAACCCCCTTAAGAGAGTTCACCATACTTCCTTTGAGTGCGAAAGCTGACTTAAAGTGGATCCTTTTCTTATCCAGAGTCGTGAGTGCGATAGTCCTTTTGGCACAATCTATTACTCCCTCATACTCGGTCATCCAATTCATGCCCAAAATTATGTCTAAGCCTTGTGATTCCAGAATGACTAGGCTGGTGGGAAAGGTGTGCGCCCCAATTCTTAGTTCTAACCCACGGCATCGAGAGTTTGCGACTATTTCTCCTCCAGGAGAACTTACCCTTAGGGGAGTACTAATAGTCTCCGTAGGTATCTTGCCTCTATCCACAAATACCCTTGATATGAATGAATGCGATGCACCAGTATCAAAAAGAACAACTGCAGGTGTGGAGTTAAGCTTGAACTTACCAATCATGTAGTCAGGTGCCTCACGACCATCCTCCATGGAGACATGATTCACCGTGGCTTTGACGAACGGATTCGGCTTCTTCCCATTTCCATTACCATTGCCATGGTTGTGTCTGTTGCCGTTTCCATTACCATTCCCATTCTTTGTCTTTTCGGGGCAAGTAGTCGCATAGTGCCCTGCCTTGTTACACTTGAAGCATGTCACTTCACTCAGATCCTTCCCATTGCCATTTCCATTGCGGTGCTTATGGCCATTGTGGTTATGTCCTCCATGACAATGACCGTTGTGGTTGTGGCCATTGTGGTTGTGGGGTGGTGGTGACGAAGTGCGTTGCTTCTGATATGGGGCAGAGTTGTGCTTGTGTGAGGTGGACTTTCTCTTTCGGTTTTCTATACTCCTTTGCTTTGCTTCAACCACCACTGCCCTGTCCAGGAGTTCCTGATAGTTATCAAACTTCTGAGCCACAAGCTGAATTGATATTTCATCATTAAGCCCTCTTAAGAACTCCTCCTGTCTCTTGGCATCAGTGGATACATCATCAGGTGCATAACGTGCCAGCTTGGTTAAAAGGTCCCCATACTCGGAGACAACGCGGTGTAGTTGCTTCAAGTCGCGGAACTCACGTCTCTTAAGTGACATGACTCCCACAGCTACGTAATGAGTATGAAAGGCTGCTTCAAACTAGTTCCAGGTGATAGATTCAATATCGGGGTGGGTGACCTGGTAGTTATCCCACCATTCAGCAGCTGGTCCCTCAAGTTGGTGCGCGGCAAAGCGCACCCTGTCAGCTCCAACAACCTGGACGGTGTCTAACTTCTTGTTGGTGGTGTGGAGCCAGTCATCTGCCACAATTGGCTCAGAACTACTTGAGAAAATTGGAGGGTTCAACCTCAATAACTGAGTCAAGCGATCTTGTTGGGGCAGTGGGGGTGGCGGAGGCGGCGGGTTGTTGTTGTTGTTTTGCATGTTTTGAGTGAGGAGTTGGATCAACTGATTCTGGGAGTTCAGAAGTTGTGCTATCTCTGGGGGCATGTTGTTATTGTTGTTTCCACGTCTCTCCATCTAGAGGGTTTGGGAGGCAAGTTAAGAAATAGATAGAAAGCCTAAGGAATAAACTCCTACCCTTATGTAAACACGAGAAGAAAAACACACGAGAAAAGCAAGGCACACAAGGCACATAAATCCACACACTCAACCCAGTTTAACTAGCCAATATAAAAATTTTGGTACTCATTACAATCGCGAATAACGTTCGACTATAGAACTAAAGGTGGTCCAACTACTCTACTCATCATCCACTTCCTCATCCTCAATGATGAAGCCTTCCTTTTCTAGCAGTGACTTGTATAGCTCCCTGTCCCTCGTCGTGGCTTCAAGCTTCTCTTGAAGTTCCTTCACCTCCTGTGGCTCCGGTGTTGCAGCTTCGAGCCTCCCTTGAAGTTCCTTCACCTCTTGCAGCTCCTGGGTAGCAGCTTCCAGATTCGCCCGGAGTTCCTTCTTCTCCTTCTGTAGCTTCTTGATCAAACTTGACCCCATAGTCACGGGCGTGATCTTCTCCTCCAAGCTCCTCTTGGCTGCTCGTAGCTCCTTCAACATGGTGGCAAGGTTCTTGAACTCCATCTCGTTCTTTGCGAGCACTAGACTTTGCTCCCTAATCCTCTTGTTCTTATCTTGCACCCTCTTCTCTTGATTAGCGAACCTCTTGCCTTGGGCGGTGAGCTCCCCTCCTAGGTACTTGATCTTCTCTTCCAGCTCTTCGATCTTCTCGTCCTTCTCCTTGACTAGGGCACAAAGCTCGTCATTCCTCACGATCTCAAGGCAGCTCCCCTTCTGAAGGTCATTGATGTGGAACTCCAAGTCTTGATATTGGATTCTTCGACACTTGCATGTCTTCCTTTCCTCTGGGGTTAACTCGATTGGAAGTCCCTTCTCATCACGTCTTCCAAAGAGTTTGATGTAGTGGCCTTCAATCTCTTCATGGTGGCGTCCGCAAAGGCATCCAATGAGCTCCTGCAAGCTGATGCTAAGTCCCTTCTCCTTGGAGTCGCTGGTGACATTGAGTACAATGGCCTCTGTCTTGGGTTCTGTCTGACTGCGCCCTGGTTGGATGACTTCAATTGCACAGCATCCTTCCTTGTGCATCTTCCTCAACTCGTTTCCCTTGATTGATGGCATGGGTAACTGCAGTGTCTTGATGATGTCCAGAAGGCACTCCCCGAAGCGCAGGCACTTGATGTCTTCGGCGGTGTCGTGGTAGAAGGCCGTCATCTTTAGGTTAGGAGAGAGAAAATTAGACACAAGGTGATAAGAAAGAGAAATACTAGAAGAGTACAAAGAATATAGAAAGCAAAAACACATATGGTAAAGGTGGTTTCCAATCCTAGGGGTCACGTCCTACAGGCAACTTTGTGCTCTGATACCATCTGTTGCGACCTTGGATCGATAAGGATCCTAAGTCCTTATGATTAACGTGCTAGTCCCTAGATCAATAGCTAGCACTTCACAGTCGATGAATATCATGTAAAACACAAGTCATTACAACACGAATAATCCAGAGTATATTTATTACAACTTGCATAGCTTATAGCTAGCTCAAATGAAACAGTGGAAACTAATTAAAACTTGAGTCCATCAACGCCTCAGGCTAGCTGCGTGAAGACCCGCGATCCCTACGCACCTTTCAATCTTCGGATTCTGCACATAAGACGTGCAGCCAACAAGTTGGGTCAATACTTTGAATGTATTGGCAAATTACACCAAGGAAAGAGTAAGACTATCTCTACATGCAAGGCAAAGAGTAGGCCCTGGGGTTCATTTGCGTAAAGCCAATTTTTTTATCAATGTAATGAGAAAATAGGAAGAAAGTTTTCCCTACTTTGTAAACTTTGGTAAGTAGTATAGGGTCGAATGGAACACGTGGATATTACTCACCAAGTGCCCAAATCAACCTAGCACTTGGATATTACGCACCAAGTTCCCAAAATCCCACCCAATGGCGATATTACTCACGCCTTGGGGTTTATAAAACGTTAAGTTTGGAAAAGAGAGAGGAAGATCTTTCAGAGGCTCCATCCTTCAGATGCTCAAGGTTGTTCTGTTTCCGTGAACACGGCTGATCGATCAGATTGCAATACTCTTGAGAGGTTGTGCACTTTTCCCACAATCCATGATCAAGTCCTTTTACAGAAAAGACCATGGCGAAGCCTTCCCTTAGTAGCCCCTCTACCAGCTGGATCCAACCGTGCCAAGAACCTCCAAATGTTGGTACCCCGGTGAGGTTTCCCACTAAGTACTAAGCCAAGACAGATCCCATATGTATTGTGGTTGCACGGGAAGCTTCTGAATTCTGAAACATGGCAGACTTCTTTGATTCCTGGGCGGCCGTCCTCCACCAAAACCCCACTCGTTGTCCCGACAACCATTCCGCCCAGAAGAAAACTTAGTTTTATTTTGAAGGGGTTTTGGAGAAGAAAAGTTCGCTCGAAAGAGCTCCCATACTTAGAAAATTCTTGAGTCTTTCGAACCCTCCCAACGGTACTTGATATATATAAGTATATAGCATAGCAAGCAACTTAGAAAAATAGGATAACCTATTGGGATGAAAAATCCTAAGCATAGAGCTACTCATGGCATACTACAAAACCTTACTTGCGAAATAGTACTAAGAAATTCTACCAAGACCCTACACATGCATACTACAGAATTTGAAGAGTAAAACATGCATAGTCAAAACTGGGACATAAACATGAACAAGTGGTGTAACTTGCCTTGATCCGAGCAGCAATCTACAAAACAGTACTCCTAAGCGCACTCCGAGCAATCTAACGAAACAAACATGGATCCAATCACAATTTGCACAAAGCAAGTCACGAAGTCAATTATGCATGCATGCATGCAACATGGTAAAATGCAAGGATGGATTCAAATTTGACCAAGGGTTTTAATCAGGGGTGTTGTTGAGTTGGGGATATCATTAGAATTAATTCCCCACAGATTTTAAGTATTTTGGGTTAAACTCTAAATAACCAAGCTCAAAACTAGATCTACAACTCCAATCTACCTCGAGACATATTTGAACACCCTAAGCATGATAAGACAATTTTCTACAGAAGGTTTTGTCGAAACAAAGCCAACACAACAAGAATCAACTAAAACGGAGCTACGGATAATTTTCTAGAATTAAAATACTCTAATCTAAACTTTAAATCCTACTGCAAGATTGTTGTGACAAAACATCAATATTATTGTAGATATGTGTTCTACTCGACAATATGAATCCAACGGTATACCATATGCAATTTTTGGACTAATACTCGAATTACTATGGATTTTACAAGATTGGAGTAATTCTGCCTATTTTAAACCAGCGACGTGGTGACACGTGGCAGCTCGGGACCGGCCAGCGACGCGCGTGTGACGCCGACGCGGGGTTGACGCGGCAATGACGTGGCAGCTGCCACGCGGCGCAACGCGGTTGGCCGGCACGGTTCGGTCGATTAGAGCCGTTGGATCTCGATCCGAGGGTCGGAGAGGGCTTACCGGCGGTGGCGACGACGGGCGGCGGTGGTGCGGCGGTGGCGAGGTACGGCGGCGTGGTGGTGGTCCTCCAGACCGACGAAGAAGTCGATGGCGATCGGCTCCTCGCCGAGGTCGCGTTCCCGGGGGCGACGTCGGATGTTCCTTCCCGAGGAGGCAGCGGGCGGCGGCTGGAGGCGGCGAAGTCCGGCGGCGCTCCGGCGAGAGATTCACGGTGGCTCAGCGGCGGTTAGCGAAAGAAAATCTAGGGCTTTTGGGGAGGCATGCCGGGGCTTTATAAAGGCGCGATTTCTTGGTGCAGGGGCTACGGATTCGTTCCGAAATCGCCGGAGGTGGTTGGCGCTGACGCGGAGACGGCGGCGTGCTCGAGCCGGACTCGGAGGAGGAGGCGGCTGACGGGTGGGGCCCGCTTGTCGGCGGCTACAGGCGCGGGGCGGGCTGGCGACTGGCGGCGGTGTTGGGCCGGCCCAGCTGGACGTTCGCGATAAGCGCCGCTCGCTCGCGGGCGTGCGCGGTGAATAGGAAGCGGGCTGGCTTCGGCTGGCCCGCCTAGGTTAGACTCTTTTTTTTCTTTTTTTTTCTGTTTTGCTATTTGTTTAATAACTTTTGCAAACGGACTCCGAATTAGACGAAATTTGTTTCTAAAATTTTGTAAAAAGAAGAGGGTTAGAGTAGGACTTTAACATAACACTTTTGCAAGCGTTTTGGTGGTTCAAAAGGGTTTTACACCCTTTTGTCTATAATTCACTATGGGGTTTAAGAAAATACCTGATGCAGTTTTTGATATGATGCATGCTTCTAGTAACATCTGAAATTGCAGAATTTTGGGATGTTACAAGAAGAGTTCAGGCAACATCTTGTTAATGCAATGCATATTGTAGTTCATCACAAAGTTCTTGTAACTAGGTGGTAGTGATTGGAGGACATGATGAATCCCCAATGCATTAGGAATTGTTATTCCCAATTCTTGGAGCCCGTTTATGTGCCCAGACATTTTGAGCACGTGCTCACTAATGGAGCTACCCTCTTCCATTTTACAGTTAAAGAACTTATCGGAGGCCTCATAGATTTCCACAGCCGCATGAGTTTCAAATATCAATTTGAGCTCATTGATAATTTCAAAAGGTCGCGGTGCTCAAAGCGCTTCTGAAGCTCTTATTCTAAACCATACAGGATGTCACACTAAACTGTGGAGTAGTGATTCTTCTGAGTGAGGAAAACATTTTTAACATCATCGAGAGCATCCTCTGCAGGTGGGTCACCTAGTAGTGTATTGAGTACATAGGTCAACTAACATCAGCGCTGAGGACAATCCTCAATCCACAGAACCAGTCCATGAAGTTGCTTCCATTGTTTTTCAGCTTTTCTTTCTCTGTGGACACATTAAAGTTGATGGAGGGGGTCGCCATGATCTGCAACATATTGGCAAAGAGTTTAGACTAAGTTTAGGACCAACTGAGTTCAAATTTAATTCTTAAATTAACTGGGTGAACTCCCACTCAAAACAACATCCCTCACGTTGCCTTAGTGATTACACGAACCAAATCCACTACACCAAGTCCGATCTTCATGAGATAAGATGTAGCTTCAAAGGCGAACAATCAACATGTTCATCATATCATTCATATGACTCATGCTTTACCTCTCGGTATTCTGTGTTCTGAGACCATGTCTATACATGCTAGGCTCGTCAAGATTAACCTTAGTATCCGCATGTGCAAATATAGCTTGCACCCATTGTATGCACACATAGAATCTATAACACCCGATCATCACGAGATGCTTCGAAACAACGAGTCTTAGCAATGGTGCCTACTAAGGACAAACACTTTATTACTTGATATTTAGTGAGAGGGATCATCGTATAATGCTACCGTCGCGATCTAAGCAATACAAGATGCATAAAGGATTAACATCACATGCAATTCATAATATGTGACATGATATGGCCTTTCTTCTTGTGCCTTTGATATCCATCTCCAAAGCACGGACATGATCTCCATTATCACCAGCATGGCGTCAAGGTCAGTGGTGTCGCTTCATGGTTGTCCATCACTAACAACTACTTGGAATAAAGCTATTACATGATGAATAGACACGCAAGTCTTAACAAATTTAAAGACAAACCATTAGGCTCCTGGCGGTTGCCATATTACAATAAAGATCATCTCATACATCAAATATAATCACAATCTCAACATGGACATATCACATCACATGCCCCTGCAAAAACAAGTTAGACGCCTCTAATTTTCTTTGCATGTTTTACGTGGTTTGGGGCTTTTGAATAAGAACCATTCCTACCTACGAACAAGAACCACAACGCTGATACAAGTGTTGTCAGATGCAAATTGTAAATTGGATCTTAACTATGGTGAGAGAGACAGACACCCGCAAAGCCACTTGTGTAATGCAAGTTGCACGTCGAGCATGGAGCAAGTCTCATGTGCGATAACATGTAAGGTTAGCCCGATCCACCTCATCCCACCATCCTACAAGATACAAAGTACACATGATGCAATGAACAACAAAAGTATCAACACCCACAAAACCATTGTGTTGTACTTGTGCAACAGATCTACGCATAGACACTAATCTTATACCACTGTAGGGTTCGTAGCAGGGAAAACAAAAGATTTCTACTACAAGAATGAACAAAACCAAGATCCAATATATGGAAAAGCCAAGATCTAATCTACGAGATAGGTGCAACGAGATAGATGAGAACTAACCCTTGTAGATCCAAAGCCTTGAGCGAGATCGGATCTCGTGGTTTATATAGTCGATCACTTGCCGATCTCAAGATCGAGTAGACGATCCTTCCGGCGCCGTGTTCCGGCAGCGCTTCCGCACTCGGTCACACTTACGGAGTCGATGTAGACCTTCCTCTCCCCGTTCCAGCGAGCAGCGGAGGTAGTAGATCCCCTCGGAATCCCAACAGCACGATAGCGTGGTGGTGGTGTGATAACTGTGAGATTCGACACATCTTTGATGGATTTTATTGATGGTTTTCTCCCGGATTTGATTGTTTTCTGGTTTTATCTAACGCTAATACTTCGGTATCAAAGAAAACTTGGTTTTTAATGTGTGTTTCAGGTTCTGAACATCAACAGAAGGCTTTAACTAGAGAAATACAATATTCTAGAGAAAACAAGCAAGTCCCACTTTGGAAGCTCGCGAGGGGAGCTCACAGAAGCTTTAACGAGCAACTATACGGCGGGAATATTTTTCCAGCCGTATAGTTCCCGCCATATAGTTGTCGCCACCTCTGTCTTGTCAAAAGGGACAACTTCCGTGAAGGGACGGGGGATGAAAACACAACGCATCAGCTGCCACACCATCCAGAAGGGAGAAAGAAGAGATCCGGAGAAGAAGGAGAAGACGTTCTTCATCTCGCTCCACGATCTTCGACCTCCTAGCCAATACACCCTCATAGCCACTACTTGTACTTGAGAGAGAGAGAGAGGGATCTCCACCATGCAAGACTAGGGTTTGAGATTGTTTCTTCCCATCTTGAATTGTGTTGGATATTTTTCTATTCTTATTGTGGATCTCCATGGTAATACCAAGATGAATTCCCTTTATTTGATTATATTGATGATCCTTTCTTCACTCATGTGTGAGTAATTCCTTTGGGCATGGGAGATGTAGGGGATTGGTGAGATGTGATGTGCCTTCATATATTTTTCATTAGTTTGTGATTGATTCTAAATACTATAATATGTGTGCTTGACTATCTGTGTGATGCCTAATGCTTGTTGTCCAATTAAGGGCCTAGATAACATGATACCTTGTTCTACATAGATAAGATCTTGTACGCTAGTGGACCAGCGACCCTCGGGTGACACGGGGATATCAATGGAAAGCTAGTTGACTCGAGGATAACAAGTAACCACTATGCTTATTGCATTAGTCTGATCCAAGGAGCTTAATCGCTAAGCGACCTGAAGGGTCTTAATCGTCTAGTGTCTAACCATGGTTTTGGTAGCAGGCTAGTAGGATTATTGAAGTTGGGATGAAATCTACCAAGAGGAGTTCTGACTAATTATGGGTTGCTCGGCTAAACATATATGTATACGATTATAATTGTTACATTTACCACTCGTCCACCAGGCACAGTCACTATCACCATGAACTGAATCTCCATGCGCCTTCTTTCACCATTTGCAGTAAACAACAAACAAGCAAAGTCGTTCTTTACTTTTATGCTTTATATTTCTAAAGTTTACATTTTAGTTCTATTTAAATCTATCACATTTAATGAAAATCCCATTCTTATTTCAACACTTGCAGTCAATTCACTCGAATACCTGTGACAACTTCGGGTGTGACAGAGACTTCACCAATAAACACTTACCTTTGAGCTCCCTGTGGGATCGATATCTGAACTTCGAAACTAGCTACAAACATTTGTGCACTTGCAGTCATCAAGCTATTTTCTGTCGCCGTTGCTGGGAGCTAAGCGCTAAGTGTTTGTCTTTTGACATTTCAGGTGTTGCTACTACAAAATGTCTCCTTAGGAGACAAAGGGTCTACACGCTCTGGTAGGATCTACCTACCAGATTATATTGAGCACGTGCCTGCTCAGAGGCGCTAAGAAATTATCAAAAAACTTTTAAGATCGAATAAAGCTGAAGTTGAAAACCTGAGTGAAATTATGGAAATCAAGTCTATTTACAGGACAACTCCTATTAAACCTGAGAAAACTCTCAGGGAATACAGTGCTCCAAGTTCTAAATTTCTTAAACAACCAATAGAGTTCCCTAATCCTGGAGTTAGAGAATATCAATTTGATGGTGGAATTATTAAAAATTTGCAGGAGAAAGCTTCCAGTGGAGGGGAAGATGAAGACCTATGAAGACATATTAGAGAGTTTGACGATGTGATAACATCGCTTGGACCAAAAGGTTTACCAAGAGAGTTCTCTCGTCTTAAATTATTTTGATTGTCTCTTAAAGGTAAAGCTCTGGACTAGTTATATTCTCTCCCTCTCCATTACATTAAATGTTGGGAAAACTACATTACTAAATTCATAAACAGGTTTCTTCATTTTTAAAAGGCAACTGAACTAAGAAAGAACATATGCAACTTGATGTAGCCCGACCTTCGATCGTTACCACATCATGGTCTCCAACGTATGCCAAGTCATCATGGACTCCAAAGGTGAATCCGTTCCTCTATGCGAGCCCACTTTCTACCCCCTATTGAATGGTATACTACTTCATACTCCGTCCCATATCCATGATAGGTTCACACCAACAAGTACGGAGGCATGGGAGGAAGCCTGGAGCACCAAGCCCGACAAGACGGAGGCTTGGACGAGAAGACGGAAGAAGCAGCAGCTGGAGCACCGGAGTCTCCGGCCTGCGCACACCAGAGTCTCCGGCCTGCATACCCCGGAGTCTCCGTCCCACCTCCGGACCGACCCCCAGATCGAGCTTGAGGACAGTCTGTCTGCCACTCCAGAGATGACACCGGAGACAGACCGGAGTCTCCGGCCCACACCGGAGTTTCTGGCCTGAGTGTATGGGCCTGCACGCTGCTAGCTGGGCCTTCGGCCCATGTACCCCTTAGTCCACCCAGACTTTCCCCTTTTATTCCTAAAGTACCCTTGAACTAGTGATTGGCCTATATATAGTGCCCCACCCCCTCATGTAACCCTAGGCATAGATGATAGACTAAAGACAACCCCCTTTGTGGAATCTCGAGTTTTGCCTCATCCCCTTCTACCAAAGGGGATCGACTATCGTCACCACCTCGTCGGAGTTTGCATCGCGCCTCCCTCGTTGTATAAGGCCTCGGCATCAGTGTCCCTTTGCCAAGACGTCAAGACCCTCTCCAAGGTGTTCTTACCTCTCGGCTTGGGATTGACGAGAGCACGTTGACTGATCTTTCCTTGTGAGGATTCTATCGGACCAGCGGCCACCGGTGAGAGCAATCGGCCTTGTATCATGTGAGTTTTGCGTGTGTTCATCGTGTTCTTCGTGAGGTGTGCGTCTGCTTCCACTACCTTCTCCCTTTCCCCTCGCTTTTCCATCGATTTGACCATGAGGTCCATGAAGATTGGGTCACCCACGGGGTTACCCCATAACATCTGGTATCAGCAGCTTTTGGTTGCCATGGATTTCTCCTCGATTTGGTCTTTTTCCCCATAAATTCAAAATTTCCAACAAAAACAGCCCCAATTCGTGTTTTGGATCGATCTGTGATTTGAGTGCGTTTTGGTAGGTTTTGATCCATGGATTACTTGCTAAACCTGTTGATCTACCTTCCCCTGCGTTTCCATGGCCTAATTCCTTGATTTCCCCCACCAATTTTGTGTTTTGGTTCGAGTTTTTTCGCCAAAATCGTGTCCCGTTCATGTTCTGGACGCGCAGAAATCGACCGGAGCGGAGTCTTCAGCCCTGTACCGGAGTTTTCGGTGTGAGTCACTCCAGGCCGGAGTCTCTAGACCTCTAGACCGGAGTCTCCGCCCTACCTGGTGACAGAAAAATCTGTATCACGGTTTTGAGCATAACCTTTGCATATGAACTCGGATTTTGGTGCTCTTTAGCTTGTTTCGAAGAGGAGAAGGATATCTACATCATCATCTCCATGGTTCATGATATCTACTCTATCCAAATTCCATGAGGAAGGTGGAATCCACCAATAAAGGGTGAAGATCAGCGAGGAAAGGTATAAACATTCCACGACTTCTCCCCACTTGCATCCCTTTGTGAGCTACACTATCTTTGCGTTCAACAAACACCTATTGAGACTAGTTCCTCCTATGATTGCTTGGGATATGCACATTTGATACCTTGTAGAATTCTGAGCAAAAGTTGTGAGTGCGCTATCTCATATTGTTATCTTGTATAGTTGTTGGCACAAGGAAGAGCCAAGTGAAAAAGAAAAGAAAAGAGAAAAAAATAGAAAAAGAAAAAGAAGAAAAAGAAAGAAAGAAACAAGTGCCTCATAGAATAGGAAGTGCAAGATCGATGAACATCAAATAGGTGGTACTTATTGTGCATATCTTGTAGCCCACCAATTTTATTGCAATCGAACTAGCGTCTCTCCTTGTACTTGTGCGGCACGAGCTTATAGTCTTTTCTAGGTAATCATTTGGTTCTTAGCTCACTTTTTCCATCGCACAAGTCCCATTTATCCCACCGTGTGTGTTTCCTTGTATATATTCCTATCTTGTGGATTTACTTGTTTTGCTTTGTGATCATCGTGGTTCTTTACTTGCCATTACAACATCTTGATTTCGGATTGGTTCTTGACATGCCACCTTCCTTACCTATCCACCATAAGCTTTGTGTGTGTGTATTTTTTAGTGGTTAGTTGGTTTTGGTGTTCCGCGTGAACTTCACTTTGCTTGGTTTTGATTGCTCTCAAGTGTTTCCACTTGCACGATACTATCTTCCATGGTAAAGTAAGGTTTCGCGTTGCATCCCTAACCCCCTAACACTTCCATATACACCACATGGTCTTGTGAAACATGCCTAGGGTCTCCGGAACCGAGGATGATATCTATGAAGAATCCACGATGAGCCGCCATGCATATGCCTCCACAAGCATGGATGACATGATGGAGCACTACACCGAAAATGCTCCACATGCTTGGGTGATATGGAGTTCTACAACAACAACAACTCCCCAAGCATGGAAGACTTCAGGAACGACAACGACAAGCTCCTCAAGTCTCGTTGACCAAGACGGAGCCTCCACCTAGAGAACACCAAGGTCCATCATCCAATGGACAACTTCAAGCGCGACATGGACAACGACTTCGCCAAAACCATGAGCATGATGGCCAAGACTAATGAAGCTTTGCGCTCATTACACCGCCTCACCAACAAGAGTGCCAAGGACAAGAAGCATCATCGCGAGCGTCATGTGGATGACTAAGTGCGCCATCTACATCAACCTTTGGCAAGGCACACCAATGACCTCCGTCGACACCATCATAAGGCACCTTCAACTACTCGTGCCACCACCAAAACGGCACCAAGAGCAAGCTCTCCTCCATGCCATCAAGCTTCAACGCCCAAACTTGACTTCCTAGATGACGCATGCACCTTCATGGATGAGGAAGACGAAGACCTCTACTTCGCCAAGTTGGACAAGTACGTCAAGAGGACTACACAAGCCAAGGTGCAAGATGGCGACGACAAGGTCAAGATTGGTGAGCATGGGACTTTCCCTTCACCAAAGGAGGCGCATGGAGTTGAGAGAACCGAGCCTACCCCCATATGCTTGAGTGATTATGTGGTACCAATCCCATGTGAGTATGAGAGCCACTTAGCCCACTTGAGTGAAAACAAGAGTGAGATGAGCGACTCCACCATACGTGAGATTGAGTGCTTCCACTTTGAGGGAATGAGTGATACACCTAGTGAGTTGAGAGTGGTAGTTCATAGGTTATGTGAGACTAATTTGACTTCTAACGACTTACCCTCTACCTCTAGTGTGTTATCTCATGATGTGCTAGGATCCATGGATCAAGAAGTGCCAAGCTTGGAGATGATGATGTCTCCAACCAAGAAGATGTACATGGTGGATGAATATGATTCCATCCCCATATTGAATGAAGAAGTCGCCCACATGGAGGCCAATACTACCAAAACACCCACTTAATATGCGAGGTATGAACAAGGTAAAAATAAGGGTGTTGATGATGCCATGATCCCACTAGTGGAAATGATGATTTGTGATGACTTGCATGCTATGGATGATACTTGTGACATGACATATGTTCCACTCTTATTCCCATGTGTTAATCTTGCTATGCATCATGATGACCATGTGGATTCCCTTTATTGCCATGATATTGCCATAGACATGACATGCTATAAATGTTACGTTGATGATATCATTGCTTGCACTTTGTTGAACAATTGCTCTTTACAATGTTTTGCTTGCAATGATGTTACCAATGGTACTCCTCGAACCATGCTTTGTCATGAATGTTTTACAATCTCTCATGTTGCTTGCAATAAGTTGAATAATTCCACTTTCACTTGTTTTGCTTGCAACAATAATTCTAATATGGTTTATATTGAGATGGCCACCATAGCTTTCTCAAATTTTGGAGATTTTGATAAATGCCATGATAAGCATGTTCCCCACTTGCATAATCACCATGCACCTATGTTACACTTGCTTGAAACTAATAGTGATGTGCATAAGAAGAGATATGGCATGATGGATGATGTGTTTCTCTACCACGCACACACGTTCTTCCTTTTATCTATGATGTGTTTAGGTACCCGAACGATCATGCCAACCTCGGTTGAGCACGAGTTGACAAAAAGAGCTCTAGAGAGCATCCCCCCAGTGAGTTCAAGATCGAACCCAGCTCTGATACCTTTTGCATGCTTTGCATCTTTCATGTTGACAAATTGATCTTTTCTATGGTTAGCTTGCAAGCATGTTGACGGTATTCTTTCACCTTGTGACAATCATGTTTCATTGCTTTTATATATTGATGCTTTGTGTGCTGCAAAAAAAATGTTGAATAATTTCTCTTTCCAATGTTTTGTGTGCAACCATATTGCCATTATGAGCATGTATTGTCATGAGAGCTTCCAAGTCTCTCGTATAGTTGTTGCAACAAACATAAGGACCACTGATACGTTGCAAACGTATCTATAATTTTTGATGTTCCATGCTTGGTTTTATCTACTTTCTTATGTTTTGTCCACACTTTGGAGTACTTTTTATATGATTTCTTGGACTAACCTATTAAAAAGAGCCATAGTGCCAACTGCCTGTTTTCTGCTGTTTTTGGTTTCAGGAAGTCAGAAAATGAATATTCTCGGAATTGGACGGGACAAAAGCCAAAGTCAATATTTCACCAGGGGAACACGGAGCCAAAAGACGAGACGGAGAGGGGCCAGGGGCCAACCACACCATAGGGTGGCGCGGGTCCCCCTTGGCCGCGCCACCAAGTGGTGTGGGCCCCTCCGGCCTCCACCGACCTTGCCCCTTCGACTATATATTCCTCCCGATGCGAAAACCCTAAATCATCAAGTCTCCAGCCACGAAAAGTTCCGCAGTGCCACTGCCACCGAAGGGAGATTCGGGGGATAGAAAGTCTTTGTTCCGGCACCCTGCCGGGACGGGGAAGTGCCCCGGAGCCATCTCCATCAATCTCCACCGCCATCTCCATCGCCATTGCTAGTTCCCATGATGAGGAGGGAGTTGTTCTTCCTCGAGGCTAAGGGTTCTACCGGTAGCTATGTGTTCATCACTCTCTATGCATGATCATATTATGATCATGAGATTTGTAATCAAGTAGATCTACCTTGCTACTCAAGTGCTTTAATAGATCTCTGCTCTCCCCATGTGTGTGAAAGTGACAGCGTGCACACCATGGTGGCACTTAGGCTAGAGATTACAAATACTTGTTGTGAGTTATATTTGGAGTTGGATGTCTTTATGAAATTGTGGTGTTTGTTGGACTCATCTAGTACTCAAGGTGATAGTGTGGGGTTTTCTAGATGGGAAAGACTTACTTTGAGGTGTGCTGTTATAGCCCTACCATGGATTAGAGTGTCCAACCGGGGAGTAGTTAAGAGTAGTATCATAAAGAGAAGATATTTATATGAGAGTGTTCACTAGTGAAAGGATGATCCCTAGGCCTTGTTTCTAAGCATTGATACACCGTTTGCTACTAGATCTGTTACATGTTTGCTTGCTTCTATCTTTATTTCAGTTTTACTTTAGTCTTTTCCACGCCACCAAGTTATTTTCTATCACCGATACCACTTATAATTATCTATACCACTTGTATTTCACTATCTCTTCGCCGAACTAGTGCACCTATACACCTGACAAGTGTATTGGGTGTGTTGGGGACACAAGAGACTTCTCGTATCTTGATTGCAGGGTTGCTTGAGAGGGGATACCTTTGACCACTTCCTCCCTGAGTTCGATAAACCTTGGGTGATCCACTTAAGGGAAAACTTGCTGCTGTTCTACAAACCTCTGCACTTGGAGGCCCAACAACTGTCTACAAGAATAGAAGTGCGTAGACATCAAGCTATTTTTTGGCGCCGTTGCCGGAGAGGTAAGGTAAACGGAATTCACACTGGAGGATTAAAAAAAGAAGAACCTCCCGCGGCAAACGCCTATTTTCTGGCGCCGTTGCCGGGGAGGTAAGGTAAAAGGTACTCACATCCTCCGGTGTGAGTGCTCGAAGTTATTTCCTTTAGATTCTGCAATTTTGTCTTTTTGTTTCTTATTTTCACTAGTTAGGCTTAATGGAAAACAACAAAACAATTAGAGAACTTTATAGTATTTATCTTGAGTTAGGACATGAAGTGTTTGAAGAGAAAATTAAAAAAACCTATGGAACTTTATTTGCATGCTAATAGCAATGTTGTTAGTATGAATTCTTTGGACACCATTATTGCTAATACTATGGAAAAGTCTAAGCTTGGGGAAGCTAGTTTTTATGAAAATGATCTTTCTAGTTCCCCAGCTTTGGAAGATAGCTATTCTATTGCTTATGATGATACCAAACCTCAAATATATGATGATTACAATGATGAATATGATATTTTCAGTCCACCTACTATTGAGGAGAAAATTAATGATTACAATATGCCTCCTATATTTGATGATTATGGTGATGAGAATAATAATGATAGCTATTCTGTTGAATTTGCTCTCACTATAATTAATAAGAACGACTATGCTTATGTGGAGAGTAATAATTATTATATGCATGTGGCTCATGATAAGAATGTTTCATGTGATATTTATATTGTTAATTTTATTCATGATGCTACTGAAAGTTATTATGAGAGAGGGAAACATGGTTTTATGCATCTCAATAATATTAAGTTTCCCCTCTTTATGTTGAAAGTATTGAAGTTGCACTTGTTTTGCTTTCCTATGCTTGTTGCTTTGTGATTTTATGACTTGTTTCTTTACAAGATTCCTATGCATAGGAAGTGGGTTAGACTTAAATGTGCTTTGAATTTGCTTCTTGATGCTCCCTTTTACTCTCAATTCATATTTCTTATGTGAGCATCTTCTCAAACTATCATGCCTAACTTAAAGGTGTTAAAGAAAAGTACTTATTGGGAGATAACCTAAAAGTTTTAAATGAGTATTTGAAGTTATTACCTCTATAATAACCTCTCCTTATCCTTTTTAATTTCTTTTTGTGCCAAGAGTAACCTCTAATGAGAGAGAAGTAATGATTGGGAAAGTTGCTGTCCCGAAACAAATTTCTGTGCTTCACCGTAAAAATTCGTGTAAAATCTCTGTATGTTGTTTTGAGGCGTGAATTTTTGTTCTTCTGATCCAGGTTGTTATCTAACTTTAGTTAGTTCAACACTTTTCGATTTGAGCAACAGAAGGTCTTCGAAAAAATTCGTCTTTACCTGCAGGTCTATTTTGACAGATTTCTACCATTTTCTGCATTTGCTTCTTGTTGGTTCCTTTTTTTAGTTCTTTTAGGGAATTGAGATTTTTGAGGGAAGTTCTACAGTATCTAATATTTTAATGGAAGTTTATTTGGTTTTAGAACTGAACCTTAAGACTTATTTATCTTGAGCACACTAATGTTGTTAATAAAGATTGTGTGAAGTTTTGTATGAAGGAAAAATTTCAGGTGTATGGAAGGAATGAGTAATGAGATGAAGGATGGACTAAATCTCAAGCTTGGGGATGCCACCTGTGTCACCCCAAGAAATATACAAGAAGTACAAGCGTCAAAGCTTGGGGATGCCCAAGGCATCCCCTTCTTCATCGATAAAAATCCCAGGTTTCTTCCAAACGCTTCATTTTTATTGTTTCATGCACAGTTGTGTTGTTCTTGGAGCGTCTTCTTTTTCGTTTTCGTTTTTGTTTTTCGTTTTCTTTTTTTTTGCTTAGTTTTCTTAATAAATTGGTTGGACCCCCTCTTTCATACATTGGTTTTCAAATAGTTTGGTTTGGATTGGAAAAGAGTAAGAAAGTTCATGCTTAAGTGGTAAAGAGAGCTTGTTTTTGACTGTGGCCTATGCTTTGTCATGCCATGCTTGATATTGTTTTGGCTTTATGCTAGTATTCTTTCCTGTAGCATGACATGTTATAAACAATTGAGATTGCTTAATGTGCCTTTGAAGAATCATGCGTTGTTTTAGCATATTAAAGCATAGTATTGTGGTATTCTCCTTTGATGCTTTATTTGGGTTGACTTGGCGCATGCTCACACCATGTTATGACTATCCCAAGTCACCATAGCCTTTATGATCCTTTAGTTTTCAACTTGTAGTATCACTTTATGCTTTGATCAATGATGTTTTGTCGCTCTGCATGATTACGGCCATTATTGCTCTCTTAGTTTGTCGCTCCCAGTCTTTTGCTAGCCTCCACAACCAAGTATGAGTTCCACTCATGCATAGAACTCCCTAAACCAAGTTATTCCAAAGAGTCCACCATACCTACCTACTAGCTTATGCTATTCCAAGTATATTCATGCTTTTGTTTACCTTCAAAATTAAACTTGTTATGAGAAAACTAGTGATTAAAGCTCTCACGAACTTGATGGCACACTTTACTTTTTTGCATCTAATAAACTTGAACCATTGGGTCCTTCTTTGTTGCGTATATGCTTGCGCTTTATAAGTTAAATTAGCAGAACCATGTACCATGGGGAACGCTTTCAACATTGCACTTGTACTTTGTACCCCGTTGATATCATGTTCTTTTGCTTACAGATCACGGCGGTGTGAAATAAAAGTGGAACTTGTAAGATCATGGAGTTTGTATGTGTGTTAGAGAAACGCCTGGGCTGCTAGCCTAAGCCATGCTTAATCATGGTGGAAACTTGCAGCATCACCATAATGAGCACTCTATGAAGCATCCTCAATAAAAACCTATGCAAATAGCAAATAAAAAGATCGCTGAGATGCTGATTGTCTGCTTGCCTTGTCATTTTGATTATGGGATAGCTCATGTATCATGTGCAAGGGGTACCCCGTTGGTGGTTCTTTATGATACATATGTACTTACAATGACAAGATCTTACTCGTGACTAAAGTTGAGTAGCATGAGGTTCGGTCTTCGTAAGTAAGCGGCATGAGATTTTGGTTTATAACTTGTCAAGCATATCCTCTTAGTTGTGTCACTTTAACCTTAATCACCTTCAAGATGCTTATGATAGGGGCAATGAGAGCTGAAAGCTAATAAGTACCATAATTTTTGGAAGCTCTTTATGAAACTTTAATCCCTACTTCCTTCTATGAAGGCCTTTCTTTTACTTTTATGTTGAGTCTCCACCTTCTATCTTTATGCACCTACTTTGAGAGCATAGTGGCCATTCTTAGTTCTATGTGCATTGTCCCAAGACTTGTTGATTGATGCATAGCTTTGATATTGCTTGTTTTAAACTATTTGTATCCAGTCACTCTTATGAACTTTGAAGGTGTCCAATGCATTTATGTTTGCTACTCTATGAGGACAAGCTGAATACTACTATGCTATGTTTTCTTTATGTGAAACAAACAAACATCTTGCAAAGCATTGTTATTCATGAATCTTTTGTTTGTGCCTTTTCATGTTGCAACATAGTTTCTTTGTCTTATTCCTGGAACTTTGTCTTTCATGCTATGTTGAAGTTCTATGATCCCAGCTTTGAATGTTTTACAAATACTTTGATCAAGTTTATGTTGGTGCATGTCACCTCAAAAATTATTCTTTCTTTTTTATCACTTACCTACTCGAGGACGAGCAGGAGTTAAGCTTGGGGATGTTGATACGTTGCAAACGTATCTATAATTTTTGATGTTCCATGCTTAGTTTTATCTACTTTCTTATGTTTTGTCCACACTTTGGAGTACTTTTTATATGATTTCTGGGACTAACCTAGTAACAAGAGCCACATTGCCAGCTGCCTGTTTTCTGCTGTTTTTGGTTTCAGGAAGTCAGAAAATGAATATTCTCGGAACTGGACGGGACAAAAGCCAAAGACAATATTTCACCGGGGGAACACGGAGCCAGAAGACAAGACAAGGAGGGGGTAGGGGCCAGCGACACCATAGGGTGGCGCGGGTCCCCCTTGGCTGCACCACCAGGTGGTGTGGGCCCCTCCGGCCTCCACCGACCTTGCCCCTTCGCCTATATATTCCTCCCGATGCGAAAACCCTAAATCATCAAGCCTCCAGCCACGAAAAATTCGACAGCGCCGCCGCCACCGAAGGGGAGATTCGGGGGATAGAAAGTCTTTGTTCCGGCACCCTGCCAGGACGGGGAAGTGCCCCCGGAGCCATCTCCATCGATCTCCACCGCCATCTCCATCGCCATTGCTGATTCCCATGATGAGGAGGGAGTAGTTCTTCCTCGAGGCTAAGGGTTCTACCGGTAGCTATATGTTCATCTCTCTCTATGCATGATCATATTATGATCTTGAGCTTTGTAATCAAGTAGATCTACCTTGGTACTCAAGTGCTTTAATAGATCTCTGCTCTCCCCATGTGTGTGAAAGTGACAGCGTGCACACCATGGTGGCACTTAGGCTAGAGATTACAAATACTTGTTATGAGTTATATTTGGAGTTGGATGTCTTTATGAAATTGTGGTGTTTGTTGGACTCGTCTAGTACTCAAGGTAACAGTGTGGGGTTTTCTAGATGGGAAAGACTTACTTTGAGGTGTGATGTTATAGCCCTACCATGGATTAGAGTGTCCAACCGGAGAGTAGTTAAGAGTAGTATCATAAAGAGAAGATATTTATATGAGAGTGTTCACTAGTGAAAGTATGATCCCTAGGCCTTGTTTCTAAGCATTGATACACCGTTTGCTACTAGATCTGTTACATGTTTGCTTGCTTCTATTTTTATTTCAGTTTTACTTTAGTCTTTTCTATGCCACCAAGTTATTTTCTATCACCGTTACCACTTATAATTATCTATACCACTTGTATTTCACTATCTCTTCGCCGAACTAGTGCACCTATACACCTGACAAGTGTATTGGGTGTGTTGGGGACACAAGAGACTTCTTGTATCTTGATTGCAGGGTTGCTTGAGAGGGGATACCTTTGACCACTTCCTCCCTGAGTTTGATAAACCTTGGGTGATCCACTTAAGGGAAAACTTGCTGCTGTTCTACAAACCTCTGCACTTGGAGGCCCAACAACTGTCTACAAGAATAGAAGTGCGTAGACATCAACCACTTGATCTTTCATATAGTTTGTTTGCAAACATGTTGTTTTTGCTTCCGCTTGCGATATGCATACTTCCATGATCTTTGTTTTTGATGATATGTGTATGGCATCCAACATATTGAACAATTGTTCTTTCCAATGGTTGGCTTGCACACATAATGATGTTGCTTTGGATATTCTTCCACATGTGTTTTAGCCGAATTCTCCTACTCTTGCATCAAAGATGTTGATCTATATCTTAGTCAATTGCTTTGAGTGCCACACTAAGACGCTTTATGGAGTTTTTGAGTTCCCACATTTGGATCATGTTCAAACAATTTCCATGCACCTTGACCTTGCATATGCATCATGTTTGCTATACTTGAGTTGTGCTAATAGTGTTGTGAACAAGAATGGACATGCCACAAATGACATGCTCCTCTATCACACACAAACATATGTTGCTTGGTCTTTGTTATGTGAAGGTACAATTGCTTCCGTGTCAACCTCTATGGACAAAGAGTTAACAAGCCAAACCGAAGAGAGTTACCTATGGCTGCCCTTCAACGAGGCATCTCTACACCCTAAGGTGAATTCCTTCTACTTGAGGACTCATGCTATAATCTTCATGAATTGGCTACGCTTTGAGTGTTGCTTCGCTTTTGTGGTGTGCTTTGTAGGCTTCATAGAAGGTGAAGGAACATTGAAGTGTTGTCCAGTCAATCTTTTCGAGGATGACTATATGGCGAACCCTAGATTCAAGAAGGTCTCTCAGTATATTCTACTTTGTGATGAGCGTATAGAGTCGAGGACGACTCTTTTTGAAGGGAGGAGAGATGATGTAGCCCGACCTTCGGTCGTTACCACATCATGGTCTCCAGCGTATGCCAAGTCATCATGGACTCCAAAGGTGAATCCGTTCCTCTATGCGAGCCCACTTTCTACCCCCATTGAATGGTATACTACTTCATACTCCGTCCCATATCCATGATACGTTCACACCAACAAGTACGGAGGCATGGGAGGAAGCCTGGAGCACCAAGCCCGACAAGACGGAGGCTTGGACCAGAAGACGGAAGAAGCAGCAGCTGGAGCACCAGAGTCTCCGGCCTGCGCACACTGGAGTCTCCGGCCTGAAGACACCGAATTCTCTGGCCTGCATACCCTGGAGTCTCTGGCCCACCTCCGGACCGACCCCTAGATCGAGCTCGAGGGCAGTCTGTCTGCCACTCCAGATACGACACCGGAGACAGACCGAAGTCTCCGACCCACACCGGAGTCTCCGGCCTAAGCGTATGGGCCTGCACGCGCCAGCTAGGCCTTCGACCCATGTACCCCTTAGTCCGCCCAGACTTTCCCCTTTTATTCCTAAAGTACCCTTGAACTAGTGGCTGGCCTATATATAGTGCCCCACCCCCTCATGTAACCCTAGGCATAGATGATAGACTAAAGACAACCCTCTATGTGGAATCTCTAGTTTTGCCTCATCCCCTTCTACCAAAGGGGATCGACTATCGTCACCACCTCGTCAGAGTTTGCATCGTGCCTCCCTCATTGTACAAGGCCTTGGCATCAGTGTCCCTTTGCCAAGACGTCAAGACCCTCTCCAAGGTGTTCTTCCCTCTCCTCTTGGGATTGACGGGAGCACGTTGACCGATCTTTCCTTGCGAGGATTCTATCGGACCGGTGGCCACCGGTGAGAGCAATCGGCCTTGTATCGTGTGAGTTTTGCGTGTGTTCATCGTGTTCTTCACGAGGTGTGCGTCCGCTTCTGCTACCTTCTCCCTTTCCCCTCGCTTTCCCATCGATTTGACCATGAGATCCGTGAAGATCGGGCCACCCACGGGGTTACCCCATAACACAACTTTAGTCAGAACGTGGGAGAAAACTACCCACAAGCCTAGGAAAGATTCTTTGGAATGATCAAGAGTATACCTAATCATGGCTATTCTAAACTAACAATTTGCCATTTATTTTACCACGGTATCAATACTCAATGTAGGAAGTTACTTGATTTCTCAGCAGGAGGATCAATAAATACTTTGACTATTAAAGAATGTTTAGAATTAATGTCTACTAGAGCTAAGAATGATTTATTATATAATCCTGATTTTGGTACTAAGCCAGAAAAAGGGATACTTCGCATAACTCCTGATCTTATGCCCGAGGTACGCAAAACTATGAAATAAAAAGGTATACCTTCTGAACTTGTTAAGAAAAACAAATTAGATTTGTTACAAGTTTTAACTGAAGAAGATGAAACTATAAAAGTTTTTCAAGAATTAAAACATCGACAAGTAAAATCTCATAATAATTTGCATAAACATTTCCAAAAAGACAAAAAGATTTTGGTGGAACTCACTAAAAATTATGATGAGATTGGCCAAGAAATAAAACTGTTTAACAAGTACCTTAGTATGATTGAAACCTAGTGTGAACAAATAGCATGTGGTTATCAAATGTTTCTTCGTGAAGACGAAGATATTCCTGTTTCTGCTAATATTGTCACAAGAAGGGGTGATGTTGTTACAGGACCCTTAGAACCACCGGAATACGAAGCCGAAAAAGAGCGAAAGGAAAAAACCTTGCTCGAAGCAAGCCAAGAAGATGATACATTGGTGGATCCTCAATATGAAATTGAAACTCAAGAACAAACCAAGGAGGACCAAAATGATGCACAAGATGATCATTATGACTGATGCAGAAACGGTTGATCCAAGAGAAGATAAAGAAACAAGTAAGGAAGATGAAGTTGTTGTAGTAGAAAAGAAGAAAAGCAATAAGCAACAAAAAAATAAAGCAACGAAAGAGCCTGACCGCCCCCCCCCCCCCCCCCCAACCCCAAAGGTAAAAGATAAGAGTAAGTCAGGTGAGAAAAAGCTTCCTAATCCAGATCGAAAAAAGAAAGCACCGGATGAGGTAATTTATAATTCTTTTACAAAGGCACTTAGTGACCTTCGTCTGGAAATCCCATTTGCGGATGCAATCAAAGTTCCTACTTATGGTAAATTCCTTCATGATATTCTTAGTAGAAAGAAAGAAATAACTGAAATTGTTGCCATGGTAACTAGCTATCCTGCTAACGGGAAGTGGTTGTCTAAGTATGGAGATCTGGAATACTAGTATTTCATGCTCAATAGGTAAAACTGATATTCATAATGCCTTATGTGATCTAGGAGCAGGAGTTAGTGTAATGCCATTCTCCCTCTATAAAAGGTTAGGATTAGGGAGTATTCTCCTACTACTATCACTTTACAGATGGCTGACAAGTCTACTAAAAAACCTGTTAGTATGATTGAGGATGTCTTACTTAAGATAGATGAGCATGTTATTCCCACTGATTTTATCATTCTTGAAATGCCAGAAGATAAAAGATTATCTATAATACTTGAAAGACACTTCATCAGTATTGCAAGTGCGCCAGTAGATTGTGAAGAAGGGAAGATAATCTTTAATATTTATGATGCTGAAATCATCTGGTATTTTCCAAAGAAGCTAGAAGCAAGAGAAAGATATGTTCCACCGGCAAAAAGAGTTCATGTGGTAAGTGCCATTGATAAGGGGCAACCAAAGGTAAGAATTCGAGAAGAGAGAAGAGGTTGAGTAATTCAACCATTTTCAATAAATGCTTAATGGGAATCAACCTATTTTCATTAATTCAGTAGAATATAGAATAAGAAGTTCATCGCATTCCTACCACTTTTTCATAGACATTCTTGCGGAAGCGCGCCCGTGAATATGCAGCTGCCAAAAAGTTGTAGAAACATCTATTGAATGAGTAGAGAATAATAATAAGAATAAAAGTTTGAGTTTTCTATTTACAGAAGCTAAAAAATTTCTTTTAATATGCTAATGTTGGTCGACAGTTTTTACTGCCATTTTTTTGTTAAAAACTAAGTATTTCTGATATGGGGTGGCCCGATCTTCTTAGTAAGCGGATGGCGATGAAGATGGTGGATGATAGATAACTAGTGCGTAGCTATGATCTCTCCCGCTCGATCCCTGATGCCAGCGCAACAGATCTCGAACCTTGTAGGATATTCACAACACCACACTCTTGCGCACGCAGGCGTGACCACGAATGGTAGTATGCAATCTACTAATTCCCAATCGAACAACAGATCACACTCAATTATAGTTGGCAGATTCGAACACAGGGTAATTCCAGAGGTTCTATGAAAGAAACAACTCCAAAATATTTTAACGTGCTCTAAACCCCAACTTGTGACGGCTATGGAGGTTTATATGAGGGCTGGGGCGTCCTCCCCTCTAAACGGGCCTAAAAACAACCATAACTTGGCCCAAACTGACTCGGTTCGACTCAAATTGATACATACCGACCCATATATGGGTTCGGCCATATTGGCACGCAGTCCAAACGTCGTGGAACACCTCAAACATGTAATTCTTGGTGTGCCATCTCTCTCTCTTGCTCATACGTGATTTCCTCATTGCCTCCTAGTGCGCATGCCTCCCGCTCCTCCCTCGAGCACTTGTTGATATTGGAAATCAGCGCTTGTTCTTCTTGCTACAACTCTTCTCCTCCTCGTGCAATGCTTGTGTTATCAATAAACATGATCATACAAAGATGCATAGACTTAGGTAGTATAAAGTTCTCATTAAATAAAACATCAGGTTCAATTAGGAATAAATTCACCTGATAGTCATTATTGATTTGACTCAATATTTCCTTCCAGTTCAGGCAGTCAGAATCATCATAATCCATGTATATATCCTCATCATCCTCCCTTTCTTCATGAAAAGCCGTCCTCGGCTTTGGGTAAGCTGAAAGTGGGAGAAACAAAATGAACAACGTGTACCGCAAAGTATATGTATATATAACATGTTGTATTATTGTTGTTCACATGAAAAGTATGTCCAATATACATCAAGCAACTTAAATTGCAGGTATAAGTGAAGTACAAAGAATCATGATCATGGTGAAAAACAACTAAATAGATAGTCATGTTCTGCAATATTAAATTCAGTTTTCTCAAAGAAGATCTATGATCAATTGTGAACAAGATCAAACCAATTCAATATGTCTGAAAACCAAATTGAATCATGACATGCTTCAACTGCGCTACTCTGATTATTATGAACATGATCATGTTGTCCAGTATGTAAAATGCAACTCAATTTGCAAATATCAAGGAAGTCTAAAGTAGTAACAAAACTAGACAAAGACTTTTGGGACAAACATAGTGAATATGAAAACTTGGGTCCTATTCTAGCAAGATTAGAACAATCCAACATAGGTAAAATTACTTGTGTTGGTTGCAATATATCAACTAGACCAGACTGTATTTCCATAATATCTGGAACATGAGCTATTGTCCCATAGCAAACATTTTGTGATGTATGGCTGAAAACAGCATGTTTCAGTTCAGCGATTCTATCACAAGTAATGCATATGTGATCCACAAGAAAATTTTCATGCATGCTATATTCACCAATCAGATTGAAAGTGAAATAAGGAGAATATGTGCTAGAATTCAGAAATGAAATTTCAGAAATCTTATCCATAGCACAACTCATACTCATAGGTTCATTTAGCATGATGGAATACACAATATCAGCAGGTGGTATTCGAGCAAGTATTTCCTTATGTGTTATCAGTACCACATGATCAAAATTTGAATTTGGTAAACTATCACATGGTGCTGAAACAGTAGTGCAAGGCAAATCACAAGGAGGCTTCAGTAAAGGAATAGACTCAGAATATGTCGCACATGTTGGCTGAAGCTCCAAATCAGTACCAATGTCATTAACAAACTTCTCAGCTGTAGTAGGTACTACGACATCCTCCTCAAGTAACAATACTAGATCGTGTGATGCAGGTTGTAAAATAGGCGGCTCCCTTTCTTCAAAAGCAACCTACACATCACAAGATACAACACTAGGAGTAGACATGATTACGTTAGTAGACAACTCACATTTCTCATTAGTGTCCACTCTCAAAATTTCTGGAAGAGGCCATTTGCAGTTGTTCAAAAACATAGAACGTAGAAATTGCTTGAAATCTTCCCAAATGATTTTTTTACCCATGACACCATACACAATCCTTGCATCCTTCCACCAACGAGCTACCTTTTCATCCACATGTCGGTGAGCAAGAATGTATTCTATATGACCATTAAACTTGCTATCGAAAGTACGCCATCACGCAAAACCAAATCCCATATCAATTTCCCAAATATGATATTCTATGGGTGTGGCGGAACTTTCCAATCGCCACTTGATTGTAGTTGGATCATATGCCATGCCAACCACAATAGCTAAATAGTCATGGTAAACATCATCTGATTTCTGCATCACATCAACACTAGTAGAAGTCATGATTAGTACATTAGTGCAAAAATCAAAATATGTATGGTGGAACTCTCACAGCTCACTCACAACTAATAAGAAAGGAGATCTTACCGTTCCAAAGTGAATAGAGATGCTCTACCAAACGAAATCACGGACTGATGCATTGATGTGATGAAGTGAATACCAAAGGTATAGAGAACGATCGCAGGACACACAGGTTATTTATGGTGGAGCTGTAGGTATGCTATCCTAACAACACCGCAAACGAGTCTTAGTGTTGATCGTATGACAAAGACCCACGGAAACACACACGGTGGAGATAAATGGGGCAATTGCAACTATGAAAATGAGCTCAAAAAAGTGAGGTATGTCGGAGGAACGCTCGTGTTGCAATGCACAAGGAGAGACGCTAGCAATGTCTCAACGAAACGGGCACAAGATTGCTAAACTGAGCAGCCCGCAGAGCACTAAGCACGCTAGTCTCGTAGGATAGTTTTAGACACAAAGAAAGGTTTACTAAGGCTCACAAGGATAGGTACGCTATGTGGACTCAGTAAAAAAATAAACAAAAAAGAAAAAAGAAAAAATTCTGACCTGAAAATTGGTCTCTGCCACGGCAGAAAAATAGCCTAAAATCCTACCACGGCAGGATGTCGGCAGACAAAAATTTCTCGTATGAGGACGGACCTATCTGTGGTACAGCGACGGTCCGAATTTTTTTCGGATTTTTTTTTCACGCTGCAGCACAGACGCATCTGCGGTCAGGCGTGAGGCAACGAGCCGATTTTTTTTTGCCTTTAACGTGAAGCAAACTCAGTACAAGTCTAGATCTAATCGGTTTGCTTTTTTTTCTCCTTCTTTCAAACGGATCTACAACCTGAGACTAAAAGAAAACAGATCTACTAGATCTAAGACTCAAGAACACGACGAACAGTTTAGAAATAGTCTAGGGACTCCGACAACGTATCAAAAACAGATGAAAACTAGACAAAAACTACGACTCAGATTTAGAAGAAAGGCTACACAAAAGGATTACGATCAGCAACTAGAACTCACGAACAGTGTTATCTAGGCTATGGCAATGAACTATGAACCCTGATATTTTTGTGTGGCTTTTCTGTATAGGAAAAAACAACTAATCTATGGATGGATTTGTGGATGCTTACCGAGGCAACACTGGAAATTTGATACCAAGATGATATGGGGTGGCCCGATCGTCTCAGTAAGCGGATGGCGATGAAGATGGTGGATGATAGATAACTAGTGCGTAGCTATGATCTCTCCCGCTCGATCCATGATGTCAGCGCAACAGATCTCGAACCTTGTGGATATTCACAACACCACACTCTTGCGGACGCAGCCGTGACCACGAACGGTAGTATGCAATCTACTAATTCTCAATGGAACAACATATCACACTCAATTATAGTTGGCACATTCGAACACAAGGTAATTCCAGAGGTTCTATGAAAGAAACAACTCCAAAATATTTTAACGTGGTCTAAACTCTAACTTGTGACAGCTACAGAGGTTTATATGAGGGCTAGGGCGTCCTCCGCTCTAAACGGGCCTAAAAACAGCCATAACTTGGCCCAAACTAACTCGGTTCGACTCAAACTGATACATACCGACCCATATATGGGTTCGGCCTTATTAGCACGCAGTCCAAACGTCGTGGAACACCTCAAACATGTAATTCTTGGTGCGCCATCTCTCTCTCTTGCTCATACGTGATTTCCTCATTGCCTCCTAGTGCGCATGTCTCTCGCTCCTCCCTCGCGCACTTGTTGATATTGGAAATCAGCGCTTGTCCTTCTTGCTGCAACTCTCCTCCTCCTCACGCAATGCTTGTGTTATCAATAAATCTGATCATACAAAGATGCATAGACTTAGGTAGTATAAAGTTCTCATTAAATAAAACATCAGGTTCAATTAAGAATAAATTCACCTGATAGTCATTATTGATTTGACTCAATATTTCCTTCCAGTTCAGGCAGTCGGAATCATCATAATCCATGTATATATCCTCATCAATTTCGCTAAGTTATGAAATAAGAAGATATCCTGGAAGAAATAGGATTTTTTGATGATTACTGATGGTTTAACGACCAACTATACGCCGGGAATAAAAATTCCGGTCGTATAGTTATATTTGCCATCAACAAATTTTCGTCGAAGGCACAGAGAGTTTAACGACCAACCATACGGCGGGAATAAAATTTATGGCCATATAGTTCCGGTCGTATAGATATCGATGCCTTCGTAGAATTTTATTCCAAAAGTACTGGGAGTTTAATGACCAACTATACAGCGGGAATAAAAATTCCGGTTGTATAGATATCGATGCTAGAGTTAGAAATTTATCTCGAGAGGTAGACAATTTAACGACCAACTATATGGCGGGATCATTGTGATCCGGCCGTATAGTTGTGCCCGTATAGTTGTTTTCTGTATAAAGAAACCATAGTTGGCAGTGCCGCCGCAACTATACGGGCGGAGCAACATCACCCCGCCCGTTTAGTTCCGACCGTATAGGTCGGCACGACCACTTAATCGCACCCAGGCGGCTAGGTCTTCCTCCTCTCCTCATTATTTCTCTCATATTCTCTCTCCAAACCTCTCAAAATCCACCTAGAACTTTTGATTCTTCGTGGATTTCATTAATTTGAGTGGGGGAATCAATAGATCGGTATGTTTCTCTCCCTATCCATGCTTTATTTTTAGATTTCCATGGTTAAAACTCTCGCATTGATCTAATGGATGAACTCAAGCTTATTTAATTTTTCCTGTTGATTTCTCACGTTAGGATTGAATTTTTCCACATAGAATCGTACATATATCATATAGAAACTATATGCCTAAGATTTTATGGTGAAAATTTTCAGTGCATCACGATGAACAAAAGCGGTAGCCTCTTTCGTTCGAGTAAGCGCCAACGCGGAGAGGGCTCAAGTTTGGGGGCCCGAGCTCCGCACAACTCCAAGATGGACATTATTTCATTGAGGAGGGTGCTGCCCACGCGTTGGGATGACCACAACTTTCTCACCGTGGTAAGGTTGAAGACGAACTTTGACCTCATGTGCAGCAGGTCGGGGTTGGCGATGATCAGCTTCGCAAGCCACGACACCTACGCTGAACTCACCCGTGAGTTCCTTGCCTCCTTCTACGACGACCACAAGGAGAAAGGTAACATGTGCACGATAAGCTTCACCATGAACCGGCAGCACTATGAAATAAATTTTGAATAATTTTGCAATGCTTTTAGCCTTCCTCATACTGGGGAGCCCAATATTACTAACCTCTATAGTGCCACAAGTGAAGAGACCTGGGAGGTTATTTCTGTTAATGGTGGAAGTCACTTCTATCAGAAGAAGATGTCCTCCATTCAGAACCCAACCATTCGCTACTTTGCTTTATTCCTCGCCAACAAATGTTGGGAAGGGGTGATACTGGTTCCATGGCCAATGCGGACATGATGATGATCACCAAGGCTCTCTTCCCCACTGCAATGCAAAGCCCCAGTCCTACAGCTCTACTCATCCAGCACTTCCGCCACCAGAGCAACAAGACCAAAGGTGATATTCACATTGGTGGATTGGTAACCCACCTTGCCTATGCATTAAATGTTGTACTACCTGTTATGGAACCTGTTGATGGCTCCAAACTTATGGACGTCAAGTATTTGACTACTTGTGGCTTCCTTGGTGTTTACCATGCTAACCGGAGGCTCTGAGCATATCAGTTCAGTTATCTTGATGATACACAGGTTAAGCAGGTTCAATTGTCATGTCCCCAAGCCTTATCGATTGTGGAGAAGGGCACTTGGATCCTCACCAAGGACCAAGTGACATAGATCTTGGTATGGCACCAGCCCGAGGAAGAGGAAGATGAAGGGCAGCAGGATGAGCAGGAGCAGGAGCAGGAGTAGGAGGGAGAGCAGGGATACAACCCTGCTTGGGAAGGATAGCAGCAGCAGCTAGGAGGAGCCTAGGAACTGTGGCCCAACCAGCCACAACAGGGGTATGGCTATGTCCCCTATCAGGAGTTCCAGCAGCTCAACTAGCACGTTGGGGAGATTGACCAAACTCTTTCAGGATGTGAATGAAGATGTGAACACCTTGACTCACAACTTCAGTCACTTCATGACCCACTTCGCCGACTTCTACCAGCAGTATCCGCGCCAGCCGCCAAATGATGGCAACAACTAAGCCGGGCAATAGCCTAAGCTTGGGGGAGGTTTGAAAACCTCCAAACTTTGCATTCATGTGTTTATTTCTTCTTTTGATTTATTTCTTCAAAAATTGCATGTTTATTTTCAGTTTTGCATTCTTAAACCAAAAATACAAAAAAATAGTTGTAATTTCATTTGCAAGTTTGTTTCTTTTGTTTCTCTCGGAGATTTCTTAATTTCATGTGACTTGGCAATATGGAAATATAGGACAGGTTCGACTCAAATATAAGAACGAAGCAAGCAAGAGAAGGTATCACATTCCTTTCATCACACTCTTTGCAACCTTAAATTGATCCTACAATTATTTACTCGCTTGCACTGGAGTCACTCCCCACTTAGCTTGTTATCCTACAAATTCCATTCATTTGCTAGTGTCTCCTTTTTAGCTTTGAAACAATGAGCAATGAACTTGGTTAAAAATACTTCCTATATTTTTACAAAAAGAAAAAGCATCTAAAAGATAACTTGAGTCCATGTTTAGCTCAAAGAATTTGATTTTAGAACTACTCAATCCCATTCGAGCTTAATATAAATAGACTCGATAGTACCCTTGATTAAAATTGTTTGATTAAATGGATGCTTCGAAGTAGTAGAAATTATGCCACTACTTATTCTAAAAATTACCGTAAGATATTGCTTTACCGTGTCATTACAACTATGTCGTGCTCCATGGGGAACTATTAACTCCGCTGGCCAACAAATGATCTAAATGTGGGAAACCACTTGATTTTGGCTATTGGGTTATGTAAATGTCTGTAGCAGCAATGCTATCACATGTAAAAAAATTGTCCTCATGGTTTCACGTTCCAAGTGAAGTTGTAGGACTCCTTTGGCCCATTATTGCTCAACATCATTTATTGGCATGGTCACGAGTGCACAACACAACCCCAATTAACATGTTAAAAATAGTGGCATGATTTCTCTATGAAAGAGCTGAAGTTTTTGAAAGACAAAAGAAAGAAAAAGGTGCTTTGAGAGCCTTGAATTTTTCACATGGGAGTAGATGAGTTGTTCTTAAATTAAATATTTTGATGCCAACTTGAGTACTCTTAATTGGTTAAATGAACAAGAACAAAAAGTTTTCATCTCTCAATAAAGAGAGGCATCAAAAGAATTTGTCTCACCTTCCTAGCTAAACTTTCGAGACTTGCTTAGGCATATGATTTATTTGCTAACAAGATATATGTGGTTAGGAACTGGACTCAGTGCAATCTTGTGAATACTTGTATGATCATATTTAAGATTGCAGGGATTGTGAAGAAAATAATTTGACACCAATTCAAACTTGTGAGTTCCTTCACTTTCAGTCTCGAATCTCCGCTATTCTTCCTTATTTCCTTGTCACTCGAGGGCGAGCAACATCTAAGCTTGGGGAGTTGATAGCTGTGAGATTTGACACATCTTTGATGGCTTTTATTGATGGTTTTCTCTCGGATTTGATCGTTTTCTGGTTTTATCTAACGCTAATACTTCAGTATCGAAGAAAACTTGGTTTTTAATGTGTGTTTCAGGTTCTGAACATCAGCAGAAGGATTTAACTAGAGAAATACAATATTTTGGAGAAAACAATCAAGTCCCACTTTGGAAGCTCGCGAGGGGAGCTCACAGAAGCTTTAACGAGCAACTATACGGCGGGAATATTTTTTCGGCCATATAGTTCCCGCCATATAGTTGTCGCCGCCTCTGTCTTGTCAAAAGGGACAACTTCCATGAAGGGACGGGGGACGAAAACACAACGCAGCAGCCGCCACACCATCCAAAAGGGAGAAAGAAGAGATCCGGAGAAGAAGGAGAAGACGTTCTTCATCTCGCTCCACGATCTTCGACCTCCTAGCCAATACACCCCCATAGCCACTACTTGTACTTGAGAGAGAAAGGGATCTCAACCTTGCAAGACTAGGGTTTGAGATTGTTTCTTCCCATCTTGAATTGTGTTGGATATTTTTCTATTCTTATTGTGGATCTCCACGGCAATACCAAGATGAATTCCCTTTATTTGATTATATTGATGATCCTTTCTTCTCTCATATGTGAGTAATTCCCTTGGGTGTGGGAGATGTAGGGGATTGGTGAGATGTGATGTGCCTTCATATATTTTTCATTAGTTTGTGATTGATTCTAAAAACTATAATATGTGTGCTTGACTATCTGTGGGATGTCTAATGCTTGTTGTCCAATTAAGGGCCTAGACAACATGATACCTTGTTCTACATAGATAAGATCTTGTACGCTAGTGGACCGGCGACCCTCAGGTGACACGGGGATATCAATGGAAAGCTAGTTGACTCGAGGATAATGAGTAACCACTATGCTTATTGCATTAGTCCGATCCAAGGAGCTTAATCGCTAAGCGACCTAAAGGGTCTTAATCGTCTAGTGTTTGACCATGGTTTTGGTAGCAGGCTAAAAGGATTATTGAAGTTGGGATGAAATCTACCAAGAGGAGTTCTGGCTAATTATGGGTTGCTCACCTACACATATATCTATAAGATTATAATTGTTACATTTACCACTCGTCCACCTGGCACAGTCACTATCACCATGAACTGAATCTCCCCGCGCCTTCTTTCGCCATCTGCAGGAAACAACAAACAAGCAAAGCCATTCTTTAATTTTATGCTTTATATTTCTCAAGTTTACATTTTAGTTCTATTTAAATCTATCGCATTTTATCAAAATCTCATTCTTATTTCAACACTTGCAGTCAATTCACTCGAAGACCTGTGACAACTTCGGGTGTGACAGAGACTTCACCAATAAACACTTACCTTTGGGCTCCCTGTGGGATCGATATCTGAACTTCGAAACTAGCTAAAAACGATCTGTGCACTTGCAGTCATCATGGTGGTGGAGGAGAAATCCTGCAGGGCTTCACCTAAGCCGGAGCAGGAGGAAGTAGGAGGAGGGTGGCGGCTAGGGTTGGGAGAAAAGGGGCAAGGGGGAGGCGCCCCCTCTCCACTCCTTATATAGAGGTGGGGGCGGCCTAGGGTTTTCCCCTTGGCCCCACTCCCTAGGGCCAACGCATGAGGGGAGGGGGAAGAAGTCCCCCCAAGTCTTATCCCCTATTTCTTGGGATTTTATCTTCTTTAGAACCTTCCAAAACCTTCTAGAAGCTCCAAACAAAAACTCTAGAACTTTTCCGAACCCATAAAGTGACTTGCATCATATGAATCTTATTCTCTAAACCATTCTGGATCTCCTCGTGATGTCCTGGATCCAATCCGAGACTCCGAACAACATTCAGTCTCTAACTCATATTCCATATCTACTTAAACAACATCGAACCTTAAGTGTGTCACCCTACGGTTCACGAACTATGCAGACATGGTCGAGACACCTCTTCGATCAATAACCAAGCGAGACCTGGAGATCCATAATGGCTCCCACATATTCAATGATGACTTCGTGATCGAAAGAACTATTAACATACGATACCGATTCCCTTTGTCACGCGATACTCTACTTATCCGTGGTTCGATCATCGGTATCTCCATACCTAGTTCTACCTCGTTACTGATAAGTACTCTTTACTCGTACCATGGTATGACATCCCTTGTGACCTAGTCACATGCTTCCAAGCTAATTGGATGACATTCCACCGAGAGGGCTCAGAGCATATGTCCGTCATATGGATGGAAAAATCTCATTCTTGATCTATGCGCTTCAACACATACTATGCCACCTTTATAACCACCTAGTTACGAAGTGGCGTCTGATGTCATCAAAGCACTCATCCGGTGATGGAGATTAGCATAATGTCATGGTCGAACGATTAGGTTACTATGTATTTGAAAGCTTGTAGCAAAGCGAACTTTGATGACTTGATCTTATGCTATGCTTACTATGGGTGTATGTCCATCACATCATTCTCGTAATGATATGATCTTGTTATTAATAACATCCAATGTCCATGATCAGGAAACCATGATCATCTATTTATCAACAAGCTAGTCTTAATAAGAGGCTTACTAGGGACTCTTTCACGTTTACAAAACACACAAGTATTAGTGTTTCCTATTAATACAATTATAGCATGGGATGTAAACATTCATTATAACACAAAGATATAATAATAACCACTTTATTATTACCTCTTGGGCATATCTCCAACAACCTCAAGGTCTAGAAGGCTTCAAGCGTCTAGCACCACAAGTGGCAGTGATTCGAAGTTTTACACACATATGGTGTAAAGACGTCCCCCGAACCTCGGCCTAGCAAGGTAGCGAAAGAAGAAGATCCAGACTAACTCCAATTGCATGACAACATGCATATGGTGGAGAAGTACGTCTCTACCTTGTAGCGCATGTTCCTAACTTGGGAATAGGCATGAGAGGGAGAGAGAGAGAATGAAAATAGCTAATTGATGGAATGAGATTTGGAGGTCTCCCCCCATTATATAGGAAAAAACTGGGCACACCCTCCCTTCAAGTCCAGGGGTGGGACTAAACATTGGGAGGAGGTGGAGGAGTTGGCCGGCGGTGGGGGGCTGGGCCCCACCCACGCGCCAAGCCCACCTACGGCCGACGGTGGTGGGAGCATCCCCACCCCGCGCGCCCCAAGTCCTCCAAGGGCCGACGGCCCCTCTCCCCTCCGGGGAGGGCCCATGTAGGTGGCTTTGCCCATATTTATTTCTTTAAATAATGTATTTAATAATTAATTCAATTAGTTAAATATTAAATACCTCTTATTTAATTCCCTTTTATTCGAAAAGCCTTCCGAACAACTTCCAAACACCTCGGTATCTCTCCAGAACATTTCTAGTTCTCTCTTTTCTTCCTATTCTCTTACGATCGCAGATCAACCCTCAGCGTCTCTACCCTTAAGCGTGACACCCTTACAGTTCGGGTATGCACAGGCATGATCGAGACATCTCTACGGTCAATGACCACCATCGGTGTCTGGAAACTCATGATAGCCCCTTCACGTTCCACAAATTGATTGATCGCTTGAACCTTTTAAACATTGAGTCTCATTCCCTTTGCACTATTATACCTGGTTTGTCCAAGACCTAATCTTTGGTATCAACATACCTAGTTTGATCTTGTAACTGATAAACATGTTTACTCGTTCCCGTAATATTACATCCTCGTGACCTAGTCACATGTTTGCAAGCTCATTGATGTAATCTCACAAAGTGAGCCTAGAGTATCTATCCGTCACTCGGATATGCAAATCCCGATCTTGATACATACGCCTCAACATATTCCTTTGGAATACCCAATACACACCTTTATGGTCACCCTGTTATGGTGTGACGGTTGATGTGATGAAAGCAACCGTGGGAGATAGTGATTAAATATAATCTCATGGTCGAAGGACTAAGTTACTATGTTGTGCTAGATATTGCAATGTTGAACTTTGTGACTGGATCACATTACAATGCTACGGTCGGGTGTGTCCATCACATCATTCATCTAATGAAGTGATCTCGTTGTCGGTTGACGTTAATAGGTCCATGATCAGGAAACCTCGATCATCAGCTGCCCAACAAACTAGTACTAGAGGATACTAGGGACTTGATTTGTTTATATACCACACATGTATTAATGTTTCCACTTAATACAGTTATAGCATGATACAAAAATATTATGAACATTAGAGATATATCAATAAAGCAACTTTATTATTGGCCTCTAGGGCATATATCCTTCATCGGTGAGGATCCAGTCCATGTGAGGTTGTGGTTGCTGGATTTTCTTGAGGCTCGGGGGTCACAAAGAACTTGTTGTATCTTTTGAAACATTTATTGGCAGGGTGCCCTGGTTTGGTGCACCGGTATAGCAGGGACGATTACCTTGTTGTTACTGTGATTTGTTTCCGCCATAACGACCACCACCGCCCCATCCGCCACCATTGCCATAGGAGTTAGGGTTGTTCTAGTTGTAGTTTCCTCCTCCTTGAGTGTTGCGCCCATCATAGAAGTGGCCATCATTGCCATGACCACCATTGTAGCCGCCACAGTTCCCGTCATAACCGTGACCACCACTATAGCCACTATGAGAGGCTAAGTTGATGGAGAAGCCACCACCACTAGCATCAGCACTCTATGCTCGAAGACGCGTGTCGACCACCAACAGCACGGCGTACACCTCGCCAATGGTGATCCCCTGGTCAATCCATGCTGGCACCGCCTCGACGAGTGGGTTGAATTATGCGTCGAGTCCATTAAGGACAATGTTGATGATGTCATCTTCATCCATCTTCTTTTCGGCGGTTGCAAGCTCATTGACTAGAGCCTTCACCTTATTGAAGTACACCATCGCCATGTGCTCCCTCTTCTTCAGCTCTTGGAGGGAACGCCATAGGAACATGATCCGTGCGCGTGATTGTGACACCTGCATGGTATGGATCGCCGCCCATGCCTTGTACACCATTTGATGTTCAGTGACATGCACCAGGATTTCACGAGATAAAGACCGAAGGGGGTATGTAAGAACCTGTGATCCTTCTCAATCCATACCGCATAGGCGGGATTCTCCACCTCAGTGATGGTCTTCTTGTTGTCGACCTCACTCTCGATGGTTAGCTTTTTTGGTGGTGCCTTGATCGATCCATTGAGATATCCGATCTGACAAGCACCACGGATCGCAGGAAGGACGGTCGCCCTCCATGCTAGATAGTTCTTGCTGGTAAGCTTCTCATGCACCGTCCCACCAAACGGATTCACGACGGGTGCCTCCGAAGACGATGAGCTTGTTGTCGCCATGGGTGGACGAGATTCCTAGATTGGTTACGGTTTAGATGTGTACAGGAAGAAGAGGATCTGATACCATACTTAACACTCCCCCTCACGTCTAGGTTATTTTAGTTCTTAGCGTGGGTTGGTGAAGGCCACATAATCTTTTTTTAAACTGCTTGAGCATGGTTTTGGACTTGGGACCTCTTGGCTCTAATACCATATAGAAAAGGGTGTTAAGTGTTGCCTTTGATTCGGCCCGCCTTCGTTTAAATGTGCGGTCAAAGACCGAAATACAATTTACATACAACTTGTACTCCAAGTTTGGTTTGTAACTTACCAAACTCAACTGCCGTAGGAATCTCTACATTTACAGATCGGGTTGGACACGGCGATGCATATTCCTACAACTATACCATGACCGGTATGACACGACAGAGTAATGCAGCGAAGCCCTGCTAGCTTAAGCCGTGTGGCTCATGGTGAGCATGCATCCCTGCTCGCACTAGGGTTGCACAAGCGGGTACTGACCCGCGAAATAGAATGGACAGAACAAATTGTACGACGACTATGAATCGTACTAATTGGAAAAGAAATCCGCCCTGCATATGTTGTGCCGCTTGCAACCCTACCTCGCAGCATACATCAAAGTAGCCATCATGAGTGACAGGACTACGTACCAAGTCTACCCCGTATATGCAATATCGTTGAAAAATCTCATTTTCAGTCACATTTCTTTCAGAAAAAGTATACGTTTGGTCCTAAACTACTCATTAGTATAGATCGCGCAGGGCTGCAATGTCTCATCCCACACGATTAACCAAACCTTCTTTACCCGCGGCGGGTGGACGACCAACCTTCTTACCACACATACATGATTATTAAGTAAATCGTGTGCGTGGGAAGGGTATAAGGTTTTTTCCTACAAGTCTTGTACTTTCTATATAAAAAGCCCAAGAGGCTCAATGCAATACAATCAAATATTTTCGCAACATCTCATCGTGTATCAATAGCATCATCTCCTCCCCGGCATCATTCGCCTTCTCCAAATGATTGTCCATGCTTTTCAGGATCCAACTCATCTCTCAGGTGGACACCATGGGTACGGGCACCGTAATCCGAGGACTCGGAGCTGACTGTAGTTGCGATGCCCCCTCCATATTGGACACCGGCGATCCCTCTGCACTCTCGCTAACTGTCGACGCACACGAGATCGACGCCATGTCAACCAGTTTCTTCATTGTGTGCTTCTCCATTCGCTTTGTAGTCTCTTGTGAAAACTCGAGGAGATCCCGGTAGATCGCCGAAGTTGGTGAATGATAACGATACCGCTGGGATCTAGCCGAAGAGTGAGAGGACCGAGATGAGGGATCCTCTCCATCACTCTCCGGCGATGAAAACACCGAGAAGCGGCAGCGAACAGCTCAGACTGTTGCCTGTCCGGGTCACCCCTAAACTAGAGTCGCCCCCATAACTAACTCTTCATAGACTTCTGGTGGGACAAGTTACATGTTTGAGGAGTTAGTCCCACCAGGGCTTTCCTTTTATTTAAAAATAAAAATCCCACTAGGGCTCAAGTAAAGTGATGAAGCTCAGATGAACAGTGACAAATTGCACAAGGCATGGAATGTTTTTGTCCGACTAGGTTTGGATGTATACATATATAAACTTGTACTACTTCCTTTAATTTGCATGCCTGCAGTAAACTAAGTAACTCGTGTGTAGGAGTGCGCGAGCAAGTATCCGCACTCGTGTACAACATTTGTTGAGAGACATGCATGCAACTTTCCAGGAGCAGATGTGCATTGCACTTGGGACCAAGTAGAGCATTGACCAGATTTTTAGTCCCACCTGGTACTTCCAAGCATGACACTGGCACCCAATCCAGGGGCAATGGCCTAATTAAATAAACATAGTCCATAATCTGGGCAGACATACTTCTCCAAGGCATGGCCAATATATCATAAACTATGGTCAATCCTGCATTGGTACTTTAGACAGCTCCTTCATTACAGACACGAGTACAACAATTATGGGGCCAGGTTGGACTTGTTAAGCCAAGGTGTTTATATATATATATATACATGATCTCGGAGTCAAATGCTTCTTCCAGCTACAAAATCCACACCTCCTTGCTGTTCTGTTCATCTGAGTTGGCCTGAAGGAAGGACTCTTGTCTCTGGAATCTCCATTTTCCCAAGATCTCAGTCAGATGAAGACCTCCTCGCCACTGGTTACATCTGCCCTGGTTCTGCTCCTGACGGTGGCGACAGTCCAGGGCATCAGGCTGGATGGAAAGACCCAGGCAGCACTCTGCAACAAGATGCTGGTCAATGTAAGTGAATGCGGCTGGCATTTGGTTGTTTTTTATGCGCACATTGCACAATGGTTCGATGTATCTTGTCGCGAATCGATCGTTTCTAACTAACTTGTGTGTGTTGTACGGTTACAGAAATCTGGGGAGGAAGGGGCAGTGGCTTCCTCAGGTGAAGTGGAGGGGAGCATTTCTGAAGAGGACGATAGAGCAGGACACAGGCGGCCTGAAAGCGATATCCATGTGGATTACTACGGTCCTAGGGGCCATATCCCTAGCCACAACTGAGCACATCTCAGCCTGTAGAAAATTAAGTTCATTCTGTTGTTTTGCCTTGGATGCACACTAGCTAGTTCCCTGATCGACGAGGCAGGCCGCTGCTGCTATTGCTATTGCAGACGATCCAAGATCTTATTCATTTCTGTATTTCCCCTGCCGAAGAGTGGAGAGGGGAAGAAACACACTTGATGTAGGAGCAAGCACTAACCTGATGACACATTGACACTAGTATTTTAATAGAAACAGTTACTGCATAACCTTGAGGTAGCTGCAGATTTTCCGAAGCTTCACCAGATCGAGGTGCCATTTTTTTTCCACCTGTGCCATTTTTGCGGCTCCGTGCGTCTGCCGAAAAATAATACAAATGGATGCCTCCATATCGAACAGTCTGCCTTGTTGTGTGTGAGTACATACTGAAATTAGAAAGGGAAAAACCAGAAGCAGAACTGCCTTCCGCTGTCTACGGAAGCTTTGATCCTCTCACCGTTGGTGCTGCCGACCAAGGAGGAGGAGGAGGGCGTCGTCTTCTGTGTCGGCCGCGTCCGTGCAGACGGGGACGGAATGAGCGGGGGCGGGGGCGGTTTAAATCTGACTGATGGGCTGGTGTTCGAAAGTTGGTAGACAGGCCAGAGTTCTCGGGAGATGTGGGGCAGCCCAGCTAAAGTCGATGGAACGCAGACGATCCGTCCGTGGAAGTACCGAACACGAGCACACCGTGATCAGGGAAAAGACGGGTTCGAAAAGTGTCAACCTCTACCGAGGAGTAATAATTTTCCATAGGATTAGTCCAGGAGCAAATTTTGATAATGATTCACCCACCGTATGCATTCTCAAACACACTGTACCTCAAATATCAATGAGGCCAACAATCCCCAGCCATGTACAGTAGCAGGCATGACATTATTTACAAACAAGTTACGGGAGGTACTTAGCAACAACGTACACAAGTTTCAAAAGCATTGCTCGTACCTAGTACCGAGTTTCGATTTGGCGTGTTTGTGTCACCTCATACTGGTGGCAGATCCTCAATGGTGTATCCTTTGAAACCGGCCTCTCCTCGGAGCAGAGCTCCATCTTCAGACCATCGAATCCCCAGTGCACCAAACATTTGCTAACCTGACCGTGATCGAAACGGTTTACCATGCTCAGCCCCGCACACTTATCCACCAGCATCCACTCCACTGATCAATGAGTTCGCCAGAATATGGGTTAAAGAATCGGCACAAAGATGATGGTGAAGCAACAAGAATCTCCAGACGTACGTGGTGCAGAGCGACCGAAATTTACCGTTGGGTCGTAGGTCTCCCTCTAGTCTCACTTCTCCGGATTCTAAGGAGATCTCTTGCTTTGAACCATTGATGGCCGTGAAAGCAACAACAACCTCTGTTGGGTGTAGAAGCGTAAAAGTAGGACAGACTCACAAGCATACCAACCTTCAGAGGAAAAAACAAATGATTAGGGCTGGCAAAACAAGTCTATTAAGCAGTTCAGCGACCTCTATTCAAGATGGCTCACATTATGCTCGCATATGGCTAAAGATAAAATGCGACAATTTTAGTGAAGCACGATCACACTCTTAACATATAAAATTACCCTTTTTTTTCGCGAAAACTACCCTTTTAACATATAAAATTACCCTTTTAAGATGATATATAAAGGAAATTGTTTAAAACTAACTGGTGACGCATCACCCGTCACCCCACGCGCTTCCCGCCCCACGCGCTTCCCGCCTAATGTTGTGCTCGTGTGCGTGCTTCACAGGCCGCCTCACCTGCAGTGCGCCTTTGTGCTCCTGCATGCGCCTCCGAGTTCCTCCGGGACGGCAACACATACTCTGTCAGAGTTGGTCCTCCATTCGGCCGCCGTAGTGCTCCACCGTCCGCAACTCCTCCATGAGCCGCCGGCCTGCAACTCCTTCACCCCCTCCATCCTCTGCGGGTGCATCTCTTGTCTTTATTCCATAGGTGAGGAATGAGCTCGCAATGGTATAGCTTCGAGCTTGGGCACAGAATTTGGAGACCCCGCATGGAGCCGGCCACAGGAAAGATGAATTGGGAGTGGGTTGCATGGGAGTCACTCCGACGAGGCTCTGGCGTGTGGCATTCATGGGTGCAAGGATTATGAGTCGCTGAGTCGCAACTTGTCGCTGGGGTACCGACTCACAGACTAGTCGTGACTAGTCTCGACTAGTGATAGACTTGTCGACATGTGTCGAGCCCGTAACTACCAAAAAAATAGTAAGGAAACAAGCTACTAATAGTAGGTATCTGGTGGTGATGTTGGGAAATCTCTGGTGGTGACATGGTGATATGATGTAGCAAACAAGACAGGGGAAAAGGAAACTGCTGCAGAGGACAGTACAGGAGATCAAGAGCAAGAGTAAGGGGGAACAATGGTTACAGGAAACTGCTGCAGAGGACAGTTCAGGAAACTGCTGCATGGAAGGATTTTATTTCCCAGCCCAGAACTAGTCACTCGACTCAAAAACGTAGACAAGTCATGATTTGTCATCGACAAGTCAACTTTTCGATCGACAAGTTCAACTTGTCGTGTCGCTCCAGGTTATCGTCAATGAGTTTGCGACAGGCCGACAATCGCGTGACAAGCCGCAACTTGTCGAGCGACTCGTAATATGGGTGGCGAGATTGAATCGCCTAAGTTTTCAAGTCTCCATTGTTGACCCGAGCTGAATCACCATAGTGTTTGTTTCGATGTTGTATAGGGTGTTTTGATATGTTGGAAACACACAAGACATTTGTTGCATATATTGTTGTCATGTTCTAACGATTTCATGGTGTGTACATCAAGGATATTTCTTCAACGTAGCAAACATGTTTCTTGACTGTTGTTTGTGTGGGGCACATATGTTGGATGCGTTGTAGTTTTTTGTTGCAAATGCTGACACACTTCACCAATATTTTGCTGCAACTAAATGGGGATTTGTTGCATATGGTGTTGCTTTTGCTACATGGATGTATTCAAAGTGTTACGATATTTTCTTGCGACTTTTACACATCACGGAAAAATTGTTGCAAGTGATGTTACATACAGACAAAAATATGTTACGCTTAGGTTTTGCTGTTTGGTGATTGGACGTCTCGGATTTGTTCACCTAAACGAAATGGGCGATGGAGAAGCCGTCTGATTTCCTCCCAAACCAGCGAACCGATTCGTAGTGTTGGCTATATATAAGAAGACTTTCTCTAGTGTAAATACAATGCATGTCGGCATTTAAACCAGTGTTTTGTATCGCAACATAAAATAATTCCTAGTTAGCGATTTCCGATTTTATCTTCTGGTAAAACTAGCACTCACCTTGAGAATCCACCAGATCCAGGCCCAAGACTTCTTGCTTGGATGCTAGAGTCAATTTGGACAATCTTGGTATTGTCTTTCAGAATTGATATCTGGCGTTGAAGAACCAGTCCGCCTCCGATATCTCCTTCAAGACAAATAGACTCCTCCTCGCCTAATTGTTCCGGAAGCCTCCTGTATTTTTCTATCAACAGTTATTGTCTATCTAAAACTAGAGTACGAAAAATTCTTAAAGAGTATCCAGCAAAAAAATGAAATGATAGACTAGTACGCAATGATGACTTGTGTTACCTAACAATCTTGTACTCTTCTGTGCAGCCAGCAGATCTATTTTCAGTGCCACTGTACTCTTCATAACCATGGCTTTCAATTCTGCTGTGCAGCCACTGGGAATCTGGAGATAGCCAAAGATCAGTACGCAAGTGATACTTACTTTAATAAGGTAATTTTGGATGTATTTACAGTCCATTCACTGCCATCCGTGAAACAAATACACGAACAACAGTCACATTACTCAAATTTTAAATCATCCAAGAACATCTTCAAAAACCCTTTCACACCATACATACTCGCATGTCAATAGTAGATCAATAATATATACTGCCTTGAAATTCTCGATTTATCTGACAGCATATACAGAAGTAATAAAGATCATATAAGACAAATGAAGCATACCAGAAGGAAGATGTGTCATCGAAAGAATACGGCCGCCAATCCATGGTACAACTTTAAGAAACCAGTCCCCACTCTTCAACTCAACAAGTTTTTTTGAGACCTCTGCGCCTTCCTGTCCTGATGGCTCATCTATATCAGGTAAAGGATGAATCATCTCTGTACAACCATCACAAGATACCATAAAAAGGCACATTTAGCCAATTAGAACTGCAGTTATAGTAAGAACTCAGTCTCAAAATTATTAGATCCATATAAAATAGGTAGGAGAGTTACCTAAACGTTTCACAAGATCAAGTTTACTTGTTGCAACCAAGGTGGAAACTTCTACGTCAGAAGGCATCACAAAATGTACCTCTTCTCCATCAACACCATGCGAACTTATCTGAGTTTACAGAAATAATAATTAAAATCCTTAAAATAGACGTATATTTATTTGATAATGTGATATAAAATTATTAGTAACAAATATACAACCATAGCACCTCCACCAAGCAAAATACTTATGTTTAAGTTACGCTTTGGTCTTTTCCAGGATCCTTCAGTTTTTAGGACTTTCACCGAAACCACCGATGAGTGGACTTCCGCAACATAATATGTCAGCAGATAGTCCCCCTGTATGAACCCGTATCCATCCCCGGCATCTTCGAATAAGACACCATTAGCTTTACCTGTAAAACAAAATTCATTCATGCTGCAAAACGGAAAATATGCACACCATATGATAATGCTTTAAATCAGCATCTTGAAAACCGACTATATGACGCAGCACATGCGAGTGCTTATTGCGTTACAAATTAGCAATGGTAAGTAGTAAATAAATAATATTTTCACAAGGCGGATAAGAGTAGGTATAACTGTATATGACACTAAACATAACCAACCTCCTGATAGACCACAGATCACAAACCCAAACTATCAACACAGAAGTTACAGAAACATACCATTTTCATCAAGTGCAACAAGTAGTGATAAATTGTCCTCTAAACTTGCTTCACCAACATTCTTAATAGGAAGGCCTATAGGAAGTATTGCTCCACCTCTTAAATACAGCACCGGCAGATCCTATATCATCGGTCATAAATAAATAAAACTAGTTCGATAGTAGCTTTCAAGGCAACACAATTAATGTTTACAAACCAACTTACAGGGTGCGAATCTCCAAAATCAAAAGGTAACCATATACCCTTTGGTAACTTATGTGCACATTCATGAGCTCCTTTATCAGGTAAAGTGCTGCCAAAAGACGGAACATTTGAAGTCACACAAATGAACAGAAAGAAAAATAGGCGGTGCATCATTATTTGGCCATTGATTTCTCTATGTTTAAAATGATAGCAAACAATTGAGATTTTTCAGTTAAAGGGGAATACAAGTTCATGGACACAAGCAAAAAAATTCTAAGACAACAGAGTAATTTTTAGTGGCATGTTGTGATCCCGTTGATGCGAAACCATTACCTTGCACATACTAAAAGTGGCCCCAGGAGAAAGGAAGTCTCAATTTTCCTCAATTCTGAATCTTGTGGATCTACGAACAAAGTAACGCATAAGATTTAGTATTAAATAAATAACATTTATGACCAGACTATCTGCTGTTTCTCCGCACCAATGAGACAGGGACAGTAAAAAGTAATACAAATAATTTGTCAGTGTCTAGTCTTAAATCATAAAATGCAGTCGACTGTCATTTTCTTGAGCATGTTATGGTGGGAATTTGACAGGTTTCATATAGGAAGAGCACTATTTCCTGCAAACTTTATGTGGAATTACCGTGTTCCAAATATGCCCTTATCATAGCAGTGCAAATAAACCAATCTTCCTTCTACCGATGTGCACCAAGAAAAAAAGGCGTCCATACAGTTTGCTACATCCTGAGAATGACTCGGTGAAAACACACTACTCAACACAATCAAAGCCGAAGCGCGATCGTGGGAGAACACAGGAGCTCGAGGTCTTTGCTAGCTTCTCACCTAGACTAGGTTTCAGGTTGAGTTGTATGGTGGCATGGGCGGAGCCAGGATATTCTCAAACCCAGGGCCATCGTTGGTAACTAGAGCTTAAAGCAAGAGATTACGAGAGATGATGCACACTAAAACTTTGTATTTACCAAGGAAAACATTCTTACACCCAGGGTCATGGCTCTTTTTCCCTGGGTCCTTTCTCCGTCACTGTATGGTGGGGTGTTAGTCCTTTTGAAAACTTGTGCATAAAACTTTCTTTTTTTATCAATGCATCGAAACGTAAATCATTTTGCGTTTTCCCGAAAAAATAGATTGCTACATCCTGTAGATTCCTGAATATATAAACATATAAGCCAACTTAGACTATGAGTCTGCTACTTCAGTATATATTTAATGAATAGTAAGGGAGGTCATTATTACCAGCAAAGAAAAGTGGAGCAGCAACTGGAGTGCCCTTCTTATGTGAAATGTAAAATAGTGTGTAGATGTGTGGCAATAGCCGATACCGTCTTAGTAGTGCAAGACGACAAACTTCTTCGCACTGAAATATGCGTTCACTATTAGAAATAGCCAGTGGTATCTTTATTAAGAAATTAATAAACAGTAAAAAATATTGGTGATTTATGAAAAAATAAACATCAACACAATATTAGTTAATGAAAAAGGTTTTTCTGTACCATATACACCGTAGTAACCAACTTTAAGAAGGAAAAAGAGAGTTGTACGCAGACCGATAAACCTTTTATTAGAATGTCTAGCTATATGTCTGACATAATAAAGTGGAGGAAATGATGTTAAAAATATAGGCTAATCTCATGAACAAAGAATATCATCTAAAAATTTGACATGTATACAGAGCAAAAGTATACAGATGGAAATACTAGCAACTTGTGTATCAAAATGTGGTATATAATAATTCTAGTACAAAATGTAGTCTATAGGAAACAGACAAAGACATCTTAGCTTCGATGAGTGCAACAAGATTTTGTTTGCATGCGTGCACACATGTGTGTATATGAGGGTATGAAAGAGTACCTCTTCACCAAAGGACCATGGCTCATGATCATTGGTTCCAGCTTCAGAATGGCCACGTGAGAATGGAAACAATGCACCAAAACCCATCCATCTTCCAAAAAGTCTTGGAGTAGCATTTCCAGCAAATCCACCAATATCAGGACCCGAAAGTGGCTGACCACTGAGACCCTGATAAGATATGACCACATCATTAGATTCCTAGAAATTATTTTCCCATAGTGGGTTTTTATGTCAACATACAGAGAATGACTCGGTACAAAGTAACACGGAAACAAGAAGCTTGCAGAGTTGCAACAGAAGTAAAACTAAACAGCAACCAAAAACTCCAACTACTCCCTCCGACCCAAATTAATTGACTTGGATTTGCCTACATTCGGATGTATCTAGTACTAAAACATGTCTAGATACATCCGAATCTAGACAAATCCAAGTCAATTAATTTGGGTCGGAGGGAGTACTAAAAGTGGCAATGGTCAACTTAACAACAATATAAAACTAATAAATTATATGTTGCTATAAGACTGTACTCATAGTACAATTAAATCGCAGGACTGGTGGCATGTTCTTTTTTTATTCAAACAACTGGATGCATTTTGTTTTAAGATAAATCGGGTAGATACTGTAAATAATGATAAATTACTCTGCACTTAATAGTTGATACATTTATGGGAGGAACTATCTTGAACTTGAATAAATAATTTACGTACCAACTGAAGAACCATTGGTATACTCATGTGCAAGTGCTCCCAGTTCGACAGATTATCACCAGTCCATGTTGCAGCATATCGTTGGCTTCCTATAAAACCAGCTCGTGTAAGAACGAATGGTCGTTTTGCTGTACTAGACATCACCATTCCTTCATAAGTAGATCTTGCCATTAACATTCCATAAACCTGAAAAATAAAAACATTAAAGCATGATCATACATAAAGAAGCGGAGGTTATTTACATTCCACTACCAGCGTTTTTTATTGCCAAAGCGATAGAGATATTACATTATGATAGTAAGAATGATTCTGGACACCGCCAATATCAGCATCTCCTCTATGTATATTGCTCTCAAGCATTGTTTTGGTAGTAGTCTGCAAGTTGACACCATCACTTCATTTGCACGGAAATAAAAAATAAGATAAAATAGCAAAATGAATTGGCATAAGATCATATACTGTCATAGCAGGCTCGTTCATATCATTCCATATTCCATCAACACCATTGGAGATGAAATCCCTTACTAGTCTAGCCCACCATGTGCGGATTCTTTCAGAGGTGAAGTCAGGGAAAACACAATCACCAGGCCATACCTCACCTGAAATTACAAAACAAGAGGTATCTCCAGCTGGTAAGATCGTCTAGATGACAATGAAGCCCATTTTATAGTCAGTGAAACATACCAATGAACGGGCTACCATCTGCCTTTTTAATCCACACGTCATTTTCTGAACCACTTTCATACACAAAGTAACCCTTTTCTTTCTTAATTCCTGGATCAAGCATCCAGATTGATTTACAACCGATGGAATGCAAATCATCAACCATAGATTTTGGATCAGGGAAATGGTCCTGCAATATATCAAGTTCAAACATACGCATTGGACATGGAACAAACTTGTACCAATGCACTCAGAATGACACTAATATAGGTATATAGTTCATAAAAAGTAGATAGATTATGGTAGACAATGATAGTGATACAAAAATGAAGGCTCTGTACGACATTTTGAAGCAAAGTACACCACTTTCTTGTAGCAACTATCATACTCCATGTACAAATAAACTTCTTGTGGTAGAAAGGTACTTACATTGTCAAATGTGAAGCATCTGAAACCATCCATATAGTCAATATCCATCCAAACCACATCGCAAGGAATGCCTTTCTCTCGAAAGGTTCTAATAACCTGTGGGTGCATTAAATGAGTATCAACATAAATATACCATCTGTAACATATTTGTAAGTCTTAGATGCTCTAATCACCTGTGGAGGTAATAAAATACAAAAGTATCAGCATGAAAATATCAACACTACATACTCTTAAGCCTCAAAGTGCATTCAGAGAGAGCACTGATAAAACAGGATATACATGAAAAATTAATGGTAAATCAATCGATTATCATAGCACAGTGCTCAACAAAATGGAAATCTTGAAATGGTAAATCAACCAATTATCATAGCCCAATGCTAAAAAATTATAAATCTTGAAATAAATGGGGATTACAAAACATCAATATGCCTAAGCCATGGATGATTTTTTTAATATTATGATATACTCTCTGTTACGGGTTTGACTGGTAATTAACTTCAGTCTAAGATTTATATCTTCTCGGGTTACTCCTTAGACTTTAGATATTGTCCTTTCAGTTTCATATCAAAATTCACTTATGGCACACCCAAATAGTATGAAATACAATCAAAAAAGATCCACATGTCGATTACCATAGCACAATGCTCAGCGAATTTAACTATTGAAACAAATGGGTTACAAAACATCAACATGCCTAAGCCATGAAAAGATATTTTTTCAGCATTATGATCTACTCTCTATTAAGGGTACTTTTGGTGATTTACTTCAGTCTAAAGTTTCTGTCTTCTCAGTTTACTCCTTAGTCTCTATGTGTTGGCCCTTTCGATCTGATATTGAACTTCACTCATGGCACTCTCCAATATTATGAACACCTACCGTAAAAGGTCCACATGTCGAAATCCTTCTTTTTCCAAATTGTTAGAAGTTTATCATAGTGATTTTTTTAGAAGAAGTTTACCAGAATGTCCAAAACTAAATCATGATATGATAACAACTCGACAATACATCTATGCCACTTTAAAACATAGCAATCGGAATAATGCCATCTAGCTTCTTGAAAATAGGAATTAATGTGACACAAATTGTGTCTGGATGCAAAGATTTGTTTCTTAACTTGATTTAGACGTGAAAAAGGGCTGCATACATGGTTTGTGAGGAGGGTCATAGAGGATGTCTGAATGAACCACCACCAAGTCCTCTGAAAGTGCATGGAGCCCCATGTGTGGTTTTAGTAATTAATGACAATCCCTATAGACTAATGTTTGCACTGATTTATTCATGAAAGTTTTTTCCATAGGAAATGCCTGAATACCATGTCTAGGATTCAAGGTTTGATGCCATTATGATCATAAGGATCAAGTATTTGGCATCAAGATCATTGATTCGAATAGACATATTTGAATATTACCAAGAACAAGATTAAGTGATGGCCAAGATGTTCATGGTGTGATCCGAAGAATGGTCATGTGAGAGTTGAGTCTATTGCAAGTATGTATTGAAAAATAAGATTGAGTGATCCATGATGTTTAACTTCAAGACATCATCATAATGAAAAATAAGAAACAATATAAGGTTGAGTCAATTAAAGTTCAAGATGAGTCATCTCGAAAAAAACCATACGCTTGAAGCTTGCCGTCCATTAGAGGTTAATGGACAAGTGAAGATGTGCCTAATAGAGGCTCTCCCATAGTGGATTATGGGGGAGAAATTTGTGAGTCTTCATCAAGAAAGAACAATAAAGAAAGGTGTTCAAACTTGAGGAGGACAAGATCATTGTCGTCTACCTCAAGTGGAATGTGCAAGGAAATGTTATTGTCTTAATACATTTCATATTTTAAGTGTCTCATGGTGATAGTTGGGAGCTTGGGTTATAGGATCGACAGCAGTACTATCAAGGGGGCTCTTGGGTGAGTAACTTGATCAGATTGTTTATGGAGAGCTCAAACCTTTGCATCCTTGGCATCATATCTTTTGGTTTTTTATTTGGATTTTATCTAAGCGATGTTTTAGAGCTCGTGTTATCTTCAAGACAAGTTCAAGTTCATAAAAAACCGGATTATGTATAAAAAATCTTGTCTTTTTTATATTGGAGGTTTTGCCAGTTTGTCTTTATAGAGAGGTCAAACCTTTCATCTTGTGGTTTTATTCTCCTTTGTTATACTATGATGTTTCTCTACATGATCTTCTAGATTTTTTTGTTATCTTTGAAACAGGCCTAAATTCATCAAAATTAGAGTCAGGATGCTCAAGTTATGATCGTTTTTGTGTTGGTGTTTCTGCCAGTTTTGGGGATGCCAGAATTTCCAGTGTCAACCAATAAATCTCCGGTGCTAATCACCAGTATGGCATTTTGAGCTGTGTCAAGTGGTGCGACTTTATATACTGGTCTAGAGATAGCCTGGATATTTTGTTCGGAATTTCTAGAAGTTTCGGTCAGACTGGAGTTTCTCGAATTTTCGGTGCAACTTACATCAGAAATTCCGGTCCCTCGAGGAGCCAACGATCATATTTGAAGGGGGCTATATAAAGCCTCCTTTCCCCCCAAAAGGTGTTGGTTCTTTCATTTTCTATCCTTCATTGTCCCCCAAAAGGGCCTACATTTTTGGTGTACATAGTTTAGCCTAGCATATTTAGGTTTTATGCTTAAAAAATTGAACGCCTTAATCCACATTTATTTGAGCCAAAACTGTAATTGTTTTTAAATCGCCTATTCACCCCCTTGCCCTCAAGGAGGCATTGAGGTCCTTTCATCCTCTTTAATAGTAAATATTCTGACCTGAGATTAAAAAATGTCCTTTCTTGGTAAACTAGTACTCCCTCCATCCCAAAATATAAGACGTCTAAGGATTAGTCAAAAGTCAACGTTTGCCAAGTTTGACCAAGTTTATACACAAAAATATGAACATTTATAATAGTGAATCAATATCAATATTCACCATAAAGTATATTTTACTGATGTGTCCATTCAATATTTTACTAATGTGTCTATTCAATATTTTACTAATCTAGTCAAAGTTAGTAAGATTTGACTTTTGACTAATCCTTAGGCACCTTATATTTTGGAACGGGGGTAGTACTATATTTAAATTGTTACACTCAATTTTTTATTTGGTTGTACCGTTAGGTTCGTCATTGTAATAGATTCAAACTCTTCTTACTAGGTTCTAGTATGCCCAGACAGTTCCTATGGAGCTCACATGGTCGATAGTTAGTATATTGTATTAGTTTATAATCATATTTATATTAGATTACATGTATCATAATAAACTAATATTGTTTTGATAACCTAGACATATAGTATTTTGTCCATCATAACTAAAGAGAATGAACCGTTGCCACGTACACTTCATTTAGAACATACCTCGAGGACTCTCTCGGAAGACTTATAGCTAAAGCGACATTGATGATAGCCAAGAGACCATTTTGAAGGCATGGGCAAAGTTCCTACAATAGAAAAATGTGTATGTGTTTAAGTGGACACGGACAATTTAAATAAGATATATTAGCATCTAATTTGCAATACTATCTTATGTTAAGTTATGACCAGTCGGATATGGATGTTCGTAGAAAAAGAAGAAGCATGCTGTCTTGGACAAATGTTGATCATGTCTTTTAGATCAAAATAAACTATAGACACATCAATGTAGCAAATATCCAGCCCCACACCCTATTGCTACATAAGAAAATTCAGCACATCATTGTTCTATATCCAATAACTATCTTTAAATCCATGAATGTCAAAACATAGATGAATTAAGAGATAGATTTGGCCCACCTTATACCAAAATTTGACATGAATTTACAATTTTATCATGGATAGAAATAAATATTCTGTATCAAAGAAACTTGCTCCTGTACAAGAAAAAAGACAAAAATATATGTAGTTGTTGTGCACGTATATGTACCAGATTTAAATTTCGATAAACATATTTGCATGGACATTAGTATTGAAAGAGTCTACCGCTACTTATGAGAACGGAAATACCAATGGCAGGGACAAGGATGTCATCACTTGATCTGGTGTATCAAATGGTCCAAAAGTAATGATAGGGTAAGCCGATGAGGCAGAAAACTTTATAGTAAATTCTTGTCTCAAGTTGATCTGTCATACAACATGGTTATTGAGTTAAAGACACATCAATCAACTCGAGCAAAACATACGGAAACACAATACATACATATTCTATATTTTTCCCGTGTGTATACCTACCTGCCACAAGAAGGCACATCATTGAAGAAATATTTGGTAGAATTATACCATGTCAGCCACTATTAGATAGAAATACTGCCACCATAGAAAATATGATTTTTTTACCCCATCAAGCATTACTAAACTCTAAATATTTCGGGCATATATGTTGGACAAGTCAAATGAAGTTACTACCTCACAACGATGTGTGGTGTCAGCTAGGACACCGAAAACCTTTCCATCAGGGAGGATGGACAACACCCAAGGGTGTGACTGGTATAGTGAAGTAGTTCCTGGCCCGTATCCCCATGCGTCTGTGTTCCAAGTGAAAACCTAGATATACAACAAGAGGCTGGTCAAACATTAGTAAGCACGGCGTAAACAAACATAATAACACATGCCGCGCTTACTCGTTTTCCAGTTCGTTCAAGTGGGCCACTTGCTTCTCCTGTGCCATACAATGATGTCCCAAACGGAAGCTGCTAGGAATATATAGTATTCATATAAGTTTACGTAGATTTGATTTTTGAGCCATATTATTTGTGAAAGAAGCATACACAGTTCCAGACCACACAAAACCTAAATATCAAGTTCAAGGCACTACTAGACTCATTGAGTTTAAAAAAACACTACACAAAATAGTTTGGTTGTGTTTGGATGCACAGAATTGGAGTTTGGAATTGAATTGAATGGTAATTCCAAATCAAAGTTGGAAATGAAATGGCTTCCGATTCTAAATCTGTTGTTTGGGTGTGCTTGAAATTTGTTGTTGGAATCAATAGGTTAACCCAATTCCAATTCCTGTTTGGATGCAAAAATTATGGAATTGGATGTTTCGTTAAGTTTGTACACTATAAACTTGTATTACATGTATGAAAAATAGCATGTATATATATAGAAACCTCATTCAGCACCCAGGGCGCAGAAAAGTTATTTTGCACCCAACATATTTTTCGTTGTTACATTGCAAAAATTATGTTTTGTATACGAATAATTATGTTCATATTCACCACAACTAAAAAAATCGACAAAAATACAGTTTATGACTCATTATAGTGTAAAAAACGTCAAAGTTATGTATTTTACGTCGTAATTTTATACGGCATGTAAACAAAAAAATTATGTCATTTCTAAATTTCTTATTTTCTTCCCAACTTACAAAGTAAGATAAAATTTACGTGATGTAAAAATAATATTCAGGTCTAAAGATAGAGTTTGCAAGTGCCACCCTAAAATATTTGGTATCAAATAGCGCCACCCTAAAATATCTAAACAAGATCATAAAAAGGACACACATGACACAAAATAGTTTGCAAGTATCAACTAGGATTATAACAATAAATAATTTGGTCTCTGAAAAAATAGCACAAGTGGTGGAGCTGACGATGCTTCCAATTGTTGGGCGACTCTCCCAGCATTTACTGAATTTCGAACATTATAGATATTCCAGATAAGGGTGATAGAGAGAGCAGATCTATGGGGTTCCGAAGATGAAGCAGGGATTCGACACTTTGATTAGCATCAATGTAGTTTAGAAGAGAGATTGGATATGCTCCAGATTCGCAGGTTCGCTTCTCGTCACATCCTCCTAACAATTGTTTGTGTTCACGTGTACATCTGAACGGAGTTCGGAGCCACTGACACTTTTTAAGTACACGTGATACACGCATGAAGTATTCTGCCCGACTCCAGTAAAACGCACCCATCACTCTCTGTTTTGCTATCAGTCCAGCCCATTGCGCCAGAGGCAGCTCACTCTGCAAGCAACGACAGGCCACGTCCTGTTCAAGGACGTCGAGAACAACGTAGATCTGCAGGTCACCATGGCGCCAGCGCCCAGCGGAGAGCTCTCCGGAAGAGCATGGCGATGATGTGATGGTATCCGAGCTGCCGATCAAACGGCCGGCCGGCACCCAGCTCAAGGTCCACTGGTACCACGGCTTCTGGTTGTCCGAGCGCTTCGTCCCGGTTGAATGGGAGGGAGGAGAAGGTGCTGGGCATGGAAGGGAGGAATCCGGCATGGGAGGGCCAGGGAGAGGCCGCTGTTTCGATCCCGCAACTTCCGGTTGTCGATGTTCCCCCACAGCCGCCGCCGCCGCCGGCACGCGCAACTTCTAGGGTTAGGCGAGCTGGAGCTTGATAGGACGGCGGGGTTGGAAGGAGGGCGAGCTTTCCGCCGGGGCTAGGGAAGAGAAGGGCGGCAGGGGAACGGAAGAGGAGGGCGGCGGGAGTTACCTGCGGCGGCGCTACCACCCTATTCGTGGCGGGAGCTTATTTGGCTCGCTCCTGATGTTCACTCGGGAAGTCGGGACGAAGGGGTGCGGGTGCGGGTACGGGTGGGGGATTCGATGATTTGCCCCGTTTTAATTTGCAATCTGATTATTTGCCACATCCTCTTTCGCTTATGGTAATCAATGTGGCAAATGATCATATTTTTAGGATAAATGATCAAATATACCGTGCGGGTGTGGTGGAGCTCGATTTGGCGCTGGGTTGGCTTCGTATTCGCTCATGCCATAGTCCAGAGCAACTCTAGCAATTAAACCCTTAAAATTTCTCACATTACAGCTTTGTTCGAAAACCACTGGCAGATCCCGCAAAACTCGTTTGACCCGTAGATATTTATGGGATGCCAAAAATCCATCCGCGAGAACCTCATATGTCTAGTTTAAGGGCATCTCCACTAGGTTGACCTGTTCCGAATACGGGATGTGTTCAAACCGGTCTGTTTGATCGGCCGCGGACACGAAATCGACCATTTTGACCTCTGTTCGTTTGGGTTGGGTGCCCCAGCGGCGCTGACCCATTTTTTTTGTGAAATAGATAACATAAAAAAACCAAAAATAAAAATAAAACTTAACTATATTACATAATAGTCTTAATTTACATAGTAGAAAATAAAACATAAGTAAAAATAAATCTAACTATGGCTATGGCATTTCCCGGCCGGTGGCGGAGGCGGCAGCGCCACCGCCTAGTCATCAGGCTCGTTGGAGAGGTTAATGAACACTGACGGTGACCATGGCCCGACATATAGTACGTTGGGGCTGCTGACGGCGGTGGTGCCGTCATGGGCACGAGTGGTGGCAAGTTCCACACTTCCTGCCCCCACACCTGGGCGTGGGCAGGCCACCCCGTCGGCAGCGGCGGCGGGGGTAGCTGTGATGGAGAAGAGCAGGGAAAATAAAAGAAAATAAAGCAGAAGTCAAGTACAACACTGACTTCTACACTGTTCTACTCTATTCTACATGATTTGGTACATTAGTCATATGTGTTGTAGCAGTTTCCAGAGTGTTCTAGCTATGTGTTGAAGTCATGTTGCTTATATTTATTTATTAGCTTTAAGTAGTGTTCTCTAAAATGTTCCAGCTACAAGTAGAACTAAATAGTGAAGGCTTATGCAGTCTATAAATAGAGGAGCACACATCTAGCTATGGAACCAGACTATGTAACCTTTGCCTATCAATAAAAAGAACTTTGTGTTCTTCTTTTAGATCTTGGATTAGATTTAGTATGTTGAGAGTTTTGGATTGAACTCTTGACAGCCCCGCCCCTAGAGCGATATCTAGCTCACGTCCCTAGAGCGATATCTAGCATCTAGCACAGCACGTTGAAGTGGTTCCTTCAACACTTGTGTTGTTCACATTGTAGCAGCAAGGTGGAGTTGTTCCTCCACAACTTTGTGCTGCATCAGGTGGTATCAGAGCCCTGCTGATCCGTTCTAGTTGTTGGTTTCCTCATTGAGAGCAAGCTGCAGCAAGAAATGGAGGATTTGGGAAAGAGAGTTGATGCTGTAGAACAACAAATCCAAGAGCTACGTGAAGATCTTAACCGGAGGTTCAATCAGCTCGTTGAGATGATAAAAAGGGGTGTTCCTCCTACTGCCGATGAAGAAGATTCATCAAGGGAGAAAAGAGATGTTCAACAACAAAGAAGAGGGGGTCATCTTCAATCCCAAATACCCCGACGACATACATATCAGCATACCTCGAGAAGGCCAACTTATACGGAAGCTTCTGAAGAGGAAGAATATGACGATGCCCTTGAGGAACCTGATCTCTATACATACCCGAGACCAAGAGTACCCAACTCTACATATGCAAGAGATACATACAAGGTGAAAGCTGAAATCCCTACTTTCAATGGAAATGTTGATATTGAAGGGTGCCTTGATTGGTTTTATGAGGTCGAGACTTTCTTTGAGGTCATGAATATTCCGGAAGACCAAAGAGTTTCTTTGGTTGCATATAAGCTGAAAGGAGGAGCTGGTGCATGGTGGCATCGCCTTCAAGAAGACCGCCGACTAAGAGGAGAACCGCGTATGAGATCTTGGCGACAAATGAAGAATCTTTTGAAAGGGAGGTTTTTGCCTACAGATTATGATCAGATCATATTCATTCAGTTTCAAAATTGTGTTCAAGGAAATAGGACTGTTTCAGAGTACACAAAAGAGTTTCTAAGGCTACAAGTGAGGTGCAACCTCGCTGAAACTGAAGATCAACAAGTTGCAAGATACATCAATGGTCTCAATGACATTATCCAAGATCGTTTGGGGATGCAACAGATTTGGTCCATTGACCAAGCACAAGCTCTAGCCTTAAAGGCCGAGAGGTTGGTAAAGACAAGGAAAGCAAGTAAGGCCCCATATTCTCATACGGACGGCTTAGCTAGGAGTCACTCCCACAGGGTGGGAGAGAAGATCACCCAACCTAAGGCTACGCAACCTGCCCCAAAGCAAACTAGAGGCAAGGGTAAGGCAAAGTCAGGGATAAAATGTATAAATGCGGTGAAGATGGACATGTATCTAGCAACTGTCCATTGAGGAAATTTGTCAACACAACAATCCATGATGGCGAAGATGATGAGGAATATGAATCTGAGGAAATAGAAGGGCAAGATATTTGTGAAGAAGAGGGTGAAGAAGTGGTGTGCGTGATTCAACGTCTCTTATGCTCAACACCACAACCCGACAACACACAAAGAAAGAAGATATTTGAGAGCAAATGCACGGTGAATGGCAAGGTATGTAAATTAGTGATTGATAGTTGCAGCTGTGAGAACCTTATCTCCCAGAATTTGGTGAACCATTTAAAGCTTGAGACATATGACCATCCAAATCCCTACACTACTGGGTGGATCAAGAAAGGGGTGAATATGAGGGTCACCAAACAATGCAAGCTGCCACTCTCTTCGGGTAAGTACTACCGCTCAAATGTGATGTGTGATGTTGTTGATATGGATGCAAGCCATGTTCTTCTTGGAAGACCTTGGCAGTTTGATCTGGATATGACACATAGAGGAAAAGAAAATTCTTACTCCTTCATTTGGAACAAGAGAAAGATAATCATCCTACCAAACCAATCAAATGTTGATGCCTCTAAAGAGGAGGGAAAAAACATGTTAACTATCTCCCACACCTCTAAGGAGTTTATAGAAGACTTGAAGGAGGCAGATATGTGTGCTGCACTCATTGTTAAAGGTGAAGAGGAACCGGCGGTTGAAATTCCAGCAAAGGTACATGGACTACTAGCTGAATTTCAAGGCATTCTTGGAGAACCCCAAGGCCTACCGCCAATGAGAGGAATACAACATCGAATTGACTTGATCCCAGGATCAAGTCTTCCTAATCTTCCACAGTACCGAATGAGCCCAAAAGAGCATGATATACTAAAGGAAAAGGTGGAGGAGTTGTTGCAGAAGGGACACATACGAGAAAGTATTAGTCCATGTGTTGTACCAGCTCTGATCACGCCAAAGAAAGATGGATCTTGGCGCATGTGTACGGATAGTAGAGCTATCAACAAGATCACCATAAGGTACAGGTTCCCTATTCCCCGTCTGGATGATATGTTAGATCAACTCAGTGGTGCCAGGGTGTTTACAAAGCTAGATTTAAAAAGCGGATATCATCAAATTCGCATCAGACCTGGGGATGAATGGAAGACAACTTTCAAGAAAAAGAAGGGTTGTTTGAATGGTTGGTCATGCCATTTAGACTCTCAAATGCGCCAAGTACCTTTATGCACTTGATGAACCAGGTACTTAGACCCTTCTTATCCCACTTTGATGTGGTTTATTTTGATGACATCCTGATATATAGCAAGGATGAAGATGAACACTTGGGTCACATTCGTGAGGTGCTACGGATACTAAAGGAAAACGAACTCTATGTCAACTTGAAGAAATGTGTTTTCCTTCAAACACGACTTCTTTTCTTGGGGTTTGTCATCACAAGTGAGGGCATTCACGTTGATAACTCTAAAGTTGAAGCAATCAGAGAATGGCCAACTCCAAAGACTATTTCAGAGGTGAGAAGTTTTCATGGTCTTGCAACTTTCTATAGGCGGTTCGTGAAAAAATTCAGTACCATTATGGCACCAATCACTTAATGCATGAAGAAAGGAAAGTTTCAATGGAATGAATCCGCTGAAGCTAGTTTCAAGGAGATAAAGGAAAAACTCTCACAAGCTCCCGTCTTGGTATTACCCGATTTTACTAAGACATTTGAGCTAGAATGCGATGCAAGTGGAGTAGGCATTGGGGCTGTTCTATCTCAAGAACGAAAACCCATTGCTTTCTTCAGTGAGAAACTAAGCGAAGCAAGACAAAAGTGGAGTACCTATCAACAAGAATTGTATTCTGTTTTCAGGGCTTTGAAGACTTGGGAAGTCTATTTGCTTCCTAAGGAATTCATTGTTTACACTGACCATCAAGCCTTAAAGCATTTTACAAATCAAAAACGTGTGGATCGCATGTTAGCAAGACGGGGATCATACCTAGAGAGGTTTAACTACCTTATCGTGCACAAGTCTGGAGCAACCAACAAGGTAGCAGATGCTTTGAGTCGGCGTGCATGCCTCTTGACTTCCTTCGAGGCTGAACTTCCAGGTATGGATCAAATAAAGGAGTTGTACGAAGAGGATGAAGACTTTGGCCATGTTTGGGTAAAGCACTTGAGAGGTCAACCATTAGGTGACAACTATTTGGTGCAAGATGGCTATCTCTTCAAGAATGATCGTTTATGCATCCCAAGAAGTTCTCTACGTGACAAGTTGATCAGAGAGCTCCATTCAAGTGATCTTAGTGGCCATGTTGGACATGACAAGACTATCGCAAACTTGGAGACTCGCTACTTTTGGCCACAACTAAAGAGAGATGCAGGAAAGTTTGTTCAACGATGCCCTGTCTGTCAAACCTGCAACGGTCAGGTCCAGAACACAGGGTTGTACATGCCTTTGCCTATTCCTGATGCTCCATGGGAGGATATCTCTATGGACTTTGTCTTGGGTTTGCCAAGAACAAGACGCGGGTATGACCCAATATTTGTGGTTGTGGACCGATTCTCTAAAATGGCTCATTTTATTCCATGTCGCAAGACAACAGATGCTCATCATGTAGCAAACCTATTCTTTCGAGAAGTGGCCAGACTTCACGGGGTCCCAAGGTCAATCATCTCCGACCGTGATAACAAGTTTCTTGCTGCATTTTGGCTAACTTTGTGGAAGCAATTCAACACCGGATTAAAATTCTCGAGTACTGCTCATCCACAAACAGATAGCCAAACGGAAGTGGTGAACAAGTTTTTGGGCAATTTGATGCGTTGCATTTGTGGAGACAAAAAGGGACAATGAGATTTGGCCCTATCTCTGGCTGAATTCTCCTACAACAACTCCAAGCATAGATCAACAGGAAGGAGTCCTTTTTCTATTGTCTACACTAAGGTTCCTACACATGTGGTGCATCTGGTGAAGCTACCATCAAAGGGGAGCTCAAAATCAGCGTTATCCTTTGCTGATAACTATACTAAATTATTTGAAGAAATCCGCGATGTACTGGAGGCACAAAATCAGAAGTACAAACAACTAGCTGACTGCAAACGGAGGCCGAAATCATTCCAAGTTGGAGATAAGGTGATGGTATACCTCCGAAAAGAAAGACTGCCATTAGACATTAAAGGGAAACTTAGACAGCGAAAATATGGACCCTTGTCTATTCTAAGGAGGATAAATGATAATGCTTATGTGATAGATCTTCCAGCTGAGATGGGAATATCCAACATATTCAATGTGACAGACTTGGCTCTCTATCACCCCGAAGAAGCACTTTATGAGGATAACTCGAGGTCGAGTTCTAAACAACCAGGGGAGGATGATGGAGAACAGCAGGGAAAATAAAGCAGAAGTCAAGTACAACACTGACTTCTACACAGTTCTACTCTATTCTACATAATTTGGTACTTTAGTCATATGTGTTGTAGCAGTTTCCAGAGTGTTCTAGCTATGTGTTGAAGTCATGTTGCTTATATTTATTTATTATCTTTAAGTAGTGTTCTCTAGAATGTTCCAGCTACAAGTAGAACTAAGTAGTGAAGGCTTATGCAGCCTATAAATAGAGGAGCACACCTCTAGGTATGAAACCAGACTATGTAACCTTTGCCTATCAATAAACAGAACTTCGTGTTCTTCTTTTAGATCTTGGATTAGATCTAGTATGTTGCGAGTTTTGGATTGAACTCTTGACAGCCCCGCCCCTAGAGCGATATCTAGCTCACGCCCCTAGAGCGATATCTAGCATCTAGCACATCACGTTGAAGTGGTTCCTTCAACACTTATGTTGTCCACATTGTAGCAGTAAGGTGGAGTTGTTCCTCCACAACTTTGTGCTACATCAAGCTGGTTGCCATAGTCCACCAGGTGGGAAGAGAGTTCGACAGGGTCCTCCCTGCCGATGGGGGTAGCTGGTTGCCATAGTCCACCAGGTGGGAAGAGAGTTCGACAGGGTCCTCCAATCCCTCCCATCGTCACTTGGCTTCCTCCTCCGCCTTGGATGCCTCCATGGTGGCGCGAGTGGCCCATAGTTTAAAAAACCGGACCAGGGACCGAACCGGTCAGACTCTTGGTTATCTAGTTATACTATAGCTTAAACTTGGTGAGTTGCGGCTCTTCCGAGGACCTCTGTCGTTAGCCTGCCACTGCCTTGTGGGTCTCGCTAGCGCTGCGACCTAGGCTGCTGGCCTTGCGACTGTTTTACCTCTAGACGGTGGCCATGCGTGAGTGTATGTGTGCTCATTGCAACTGTCACGTGGTCCTTCATTCGGCTGGGCCAGGGGTCAGAGAACACACCAAGAGACAGAGAGAGCACCTCGGCGGCCTGGTTGCTATTTCTGTGTGTGGCTTGCGTTGGAGACAGAGTGGTTTGATTGCATTTCTTATGAACAATAAGATTTTTGATAAATGCGGTAAAACATAATAGCTGCAACTGAAATAAGTAAAAACAATACACTTTTACCAAATTCTTATAGATGTTCTATTGATGGTTTCTTTTGTGTGCTCTTATGCAAAGTAGAACAACTAAGGCAACAAGTCCATCTAAATTGTTGAACCATTCTGGTGTCTAGCCATTCATATTGGAATGCTTTTGATGAAAAATTTATGCTTTGTTTTCCATCTCTACATTAAACTTGTGAATCAGATCAAATAAATATGAAACTAATATGGCTTAAGTTCTATTTTCATCCAAAAAAATGGTTGGATATCCATGTATGCTAAACTATTAGATTGCATCTCTTTGTGCAGTGTTGTAGAGAGTGTCCGGACTTGAGCTATATGAGGTAAGTATCGGTATATTTCTACATGGTGGGATGGTACCGTGTACCGTATACCTTTAACTGATTGGTTAATCGGGAAGTCCAGAATGGTACGGATTATCATTTTTTGTGAGATTTAGTTATATATTGTATTCCAGTAAATAGGCGTATTTTTCCAACATTTATGATGTTTGGTTTTTTATTTATGCTGCTGGAAGCAGAACTATATTGCATGGCGTCGCAGAAGAAACTATTTTGGTGATGATGATATACCGGAGGTCCGTGCTTTGTACTCCTCAAATAATTTTAGTGCATACTTTTTTGTTGTTGTTGTTCATGTGCATGTTTCCAGTTTTGCTTCTAACTAACAAAAGATTTTCCGTAGGCAACTTCAAAGAAGACACCAAACATATCTCATAGCAATCATGGAAGTGTCAATTTAGCGACCACTCCAAAACTTAAGGGTGTCCTTTCAAGCGGACAAAAAGCACCAAAGTAGTTGGAGGAGTACATCTTCCAACAGTTTGTATTGCTTATTGTCATGGCTAATATCAGTGAAGTTCTTTGTATTGTGTCTGACTGGTTTTGGTAGAACCTTTGGTTGTGCCATGGATCGTGTCCTCTGTACACCCGTAGTGTCGTAGCTTTTTTGTGCGAGTGGTAAAACCCTTAATCTTGTGGTACGTGTCCTAAAAGATACATAATAGTACCATCACTTTTCTATATTAGGTAAACCTTTAGTTATACGACACAACATGTTGTAATGCCCTTGCTTTGTTATCCAACTTAAGCGGTGTAAAAATTAAGATTTATATTAGTTTCTCTGCTTAGCGTGTAAGTGGAGACGCTTGGTCTATCTGCATCTTTCGGATTGGTTGCTATGTATATTGATTATAGAGCGTAAACCAATTTAAGGTGCACAACTCATGACTGTTAGACCCCAAAGAACCACGAAGACAAGTCGGCTCTCCACATTGAGTGCTAATTGAGCGGTAATGTATGTTGCAAATCTTACAGAAAATTCTATCTTTGAACCTAATCGAGATATAGGACCATAACATATCTATGTTTTTATCTATTTATTTGTTCTAAATAGTTGGTGTTTTTAAGGTTCCAAATTCGAGCAACAATGTTTTATAGTAGCTCGTCTAAATTGCTAAACAAGATTTATAAAACCCTGAACACGTTATGACTGCAGCGGCATAGATGAGAACATTGAGATCTACCACACGGGTCACACCGTGCCAAAACGAACTGTAACCGCCACGACGAGCGCACTTATCCATCTAGTAGTACGTAACTTTATAGTGGGAAACTAGGAGACCAAGGTTTGATTCCGCTCAGTCGCATCTTATTTTTACGCTCGCGCAAGGTTGTCGGTTCAAGGATCGGTCCAACCGTCCCCAATTTCGCCCTGATTCAAACTAAAACACACGGTTCGATAGTGATTTTCCGGTTCGCTTCCTTTTCTGGTCCAACCTGCTTAACAAACCGGCAGAGGTGCTGGTTCCGTTTTTTCCGGTTGGACCGTCGGTCTGGTCCAGTTTTTTCAACTAGGGGGTGGCCTCCTTCCCGTCATAGCCCGGTGGCACGACCTCCTCCTCCTTGATGTCTGGTGACTCATCCCTCATCGACATCGCTCTCGACCGAGTAGTCGCCCATGTAGGTCGAGCAGCGCCTCACCTTGTGCTCCCAGTCCAAGAATTTCACATTGAAATCCGGGAGCTCATAGGCGGGGTCGTTGTGAAGGTGCGCCGGCAGCTGGCGCCGATGGTGCCCAATCTCCTAGTCGCGCAGGGCGTTGTCCGTCGGCACCAGCGGGACCAGGACGGGTGCCCGATTCAGGTGCCACCCTGGTGGCAGGGACACGTCGTGGTGCTCACAGGGGTGGTGGTCCTTCCACCGCTGCTGGCACTCCACGACAGGCATGTACCGCTGGTCCCTCTCCTTCTCGGGATGATGATGGCATCGGCCCGCCGCAGCAGAAGCATGGGCCATTGCAACTATAGCGGCAAAGTCCCACGCGCGCGTACTTGGTGGCAGGGGCGCGCGAGGACCTCTCGTGTTGGTGGAGGCAACGACGATGGCGCATCACGACGATGGTGGCGACCCGGCAAGGAACCACCGGCCTCGTGGTCATTCCTCATCGCCTCTTTTCCACCAGTTGGGCATGGCGTCGATGGAGAGGGGACTGGCGACGCTCGATTTGGCAACAGGGAAGGGGTTGTGGGGAGGCCCGGCCATGCGCGCCCTCGGCCTAAAAATGCTCACTCCGCCTTCGGCCATCAATGTCGATACGGTGGGAAGGGTGTCGTTGCTTCGGTTTCAGCCTTGCTGACTGCCCGGCAGCCTTTGGCTGGCCTCCACCATCAATGGCGCGCTGACCTTGGTAGAAGGTGAAGCGAAGTCGGTCACTTCCAGGCGGGCCCGTGCACGAGCACGAGGACACGAGGAAGGACACGCGCTCTGTCTGTGGCGATGCATTCTGAACGCATATTTCGATGAGGAATGGTCATTTGGTCTGGGCCGCTGGGGCGGGTTTTCACCTCCGGCTTGTCCGTGCGGTCAGATTCGGACATCCTGTGGTTGAATGGGTTAGCCCGGTGGAGATGCCCTAATAGGGACTTTAGAGTCCAACCGTAAAATTGTCATGCCTCATCAAAGCGGACCGACCGTCATGGAACATGCCAGAATCCACTGCTAAACTCGCCGGAATCCGTCTTTGTATGCCAGGAGAGGCCAGAATCGACCGCCGAACGCCAGAATTGTCTACCGCCGGTCTAATTTGGGCCAGGCGAGACCTCCACCTACGGGGTAGCACCGGGCTCGGCCTTCACCTGCGAGGGACGTCAGCGATAGCGAGCGCGGCCTCCACCTACGTGGTTCAACCTCCACCTGCCGGCGGCACTGACGAGCGCACGGAGCAAGATGGTGATGTAGGGTATCCACCGCCATGCCCATGGATAATGGACTTGAGGTTTAGGGAGAAGGAGTATGCTGGTGGAATCCTCAACTAACAAACAAGAGGGGGCACACATTACCCAGGTTCAAGCGCTCAGAGTGAAAACCCTACTCGTGCTTGTCTGTTGTTGATTATTGGAGAAGATTACAAGATTGTCGTGATGACTATGTACATTGGACCTTGGCTAGGGAAGATTGCGCATGAATCGAGAAATCCTCCTCGGTGGCCCCTCCCAACCTTTATATGAGAGTAGGGCTCTCGGGTACCATGACCAAGTTGATTACAAGCTAAGGACAAACCCTAAAATCTCCTAAGTTTGGGCTTGTTCTTACTCCACACGCATGGAATCTTGGCCTTCAAGACTCCACATCTATAGCATGTCTTGGGATTCGTGGTCCTTAGCCATTCATAACGTGTGCCTCCAGTTGGGTTGCACCTGTATACTAACAATGGGTACCCGAAGGGTTATACCCACGTCAGGCGACGAGCTCACACACGCGACATGGCCGGGGAAGGGCAGAGCAAGGGCAGCGCGCGACGGGGCCGACGAGTCCGGGTAGGCTGCGTGGAGCAGTCGCTACGAGGAAGACATACCATTTGGGGTAAAAGGAAACGTGGGTCCCTAGTGGGGCCGACGGGATACAATTGCCGGTTTACGGTGGCTATTCTTTTCGAGTCAGTTTCGTCCTGTAATATTGGTTTCTGGTGCCCTTAAACCTGATTTTAAGAGCCGACTTTAACATGATTTATTAGAGTTACTCTAAGGACATGGGCGTTTGGAATTGGCCCATCGTTTCCGGAGCCCGACCTTCATCTTCCCCATCCCGGCTTGCGGCGTGCACCGCAGATCGGGACAGTAGGCCTTCGAAAACTCGTCTTCTTGTGAACCTGTACGGGTGAGGGGCGATCAGATTTTTGGGAGCGCTCTAGCGCACCTACTAGCAACCACAACGTCGTCCAACGATGAATTCTTCAACAACGACTTCTTCCCGGACGTAAGTGACCTCTTCGGCAATCTCAACATGGGTGACAACGATGTTGCTCAGACCGCACCATACGTGATCCTGATCTTTCTTTTTTCAGATTTTGCTATACTTCCTTATTCTAGTGTTTGGAGTAGATGTTATCAGTTTATCCTATTTAGATGCAATTTATTTATCTACTCTGTGAGTTTGCATGATCTATTTAATTGGTATTTGTATAATCAAAACTGATTATACAAATACCAATTAAATAGATCATGCAAACTCACAGAGTAGATAAATTTAAAATCATATAAATTATTGTTTATATTTTTAACACCTTAAACGGCGCCTTTAACGGGATTTATTAGAGTTACAGAGGACCTTTGGAATTGGCCCATCGTTTTCGGAGTCCAATTCTAAGACATCCAAACGGTCGAATTTGGTGCATAATTCTGAAATTCCAGTTCGAAGATCTAACTCTGCGCATCCAAACACAACAACCCGTTTTCATCGACTTTATCGTCTCGATGCATCATTGGGATGCAACGAATGCGGTAAGTATATTACAAGCTTAAAATGTCGTAATGGCCGGTTTAGTAACACCGTGCACACACAAACCTCATTATATTTCCTTGTTGATCGGATCCTGCAAGCTAAATACCGGGCGTACCTTGATGAGAACCTTGTGCACGATGTCGCCCACCACCTGGCACTCCGGCACGACCGCGGGGCCGTCGCCGTCCACTCCCTCACGGAGCAGCACCACCTCCCGCCGCCGCGGCTCGGCGAACGACAGGCTGGGCCCGGCCGCCGCACGCGCAGCCTCGGACGCGTCGAACCGGAACACCCCGTCCTCCAGTATCGGCACCCACACCATCGCCGCCGCCGCCGCCGCCATGTGTCCGCGCCGGAGGTAGCGCCTATGCTGCAAGGTAGACAAAGGAAAGGAGGAAGCTCGCGCGGGCGCGCGTCTCTTGTAGCTAGCGCCGCTTGGCTTGCTTGCGTGTATTATGGTTTGTTTAATCGGACTAGGTGGACTTGCATCCCTCGCTTCGCTTGGGTGGAGTACCGTTTGTCGGGGCTACCTTTGATGTGCCGAGAAACGTCAGCAGCTGATCCCAGCCGGATAAATTTACTCTATCTCAGCCGCCATCGGTCACACAATAACTGAATCACAGTCACGTTCCACGGAGAGCTCCATCGGTGCCTCGGTTGGAGCAGGTGGGCAAGGCACAATCTCCCGGAGATATATTCACGATCGATGATCTTTTCTTCTCTCCGCACAAGGGCAATTAGTTTGTGTGATCATTTTGTTTTGATTGGGCAAATAAGGTAGGGCAGCACTACTACTCTCACATATCTCCCGGGTTCCAAATATTTGTGCTAACTAGGAAATGTGTTCATGCGTTGCTACGCGAGTTAAAAAAACTCACTTACATGTTTTTAAAATTGCATGTCTAAATTGACTTTTGTCTAAATTTTAATGCATCTAGATAGTGTTAATTATACAAATACAACCAAATTTTGAAAAAATCCCAACATCTAGTTTAAGACAGAGGGAGTAATAAATATATGTCCGAACAAAGTTGCGATCGACATCTTGGACATGTCTCTCATCAGGCAATGATAACATTACGCAACTAAATCTCTTAAAGCAGTCCTGCCACATAAGACTTTGTTGCAGTATCTCTACTTGGATTCAGGGATTGCCATTGAAATAGGCTTCACTTTGGAACCAGAATGCCAGCGGCTTCTAAACGTTGCCTCCGGGGTCCCTCGTGGGATGTACGTTGTTAGGTAGATGAGATCTCTCCAGCAGCGGTTTATACGCGCTCGGATAACACCCCGTTTAATTCGGTCCCCATGAGGACTCGAACCCGGGTGGGTTGGCTGCACACTCGCTAGCCTTACCACCAAGCCAGTGCTTGGTTCTCATAGAGGCGGCGGCTTCTTAATCTTGATGAAGTGGATACAATAAACCATTTGCACCTAGCAGGCTAGAACCACATTGTTTTCTAGAAAAAAGAACCACATCCATGCCATGGGTTCAGTACCTTTTATTGGAAAATAGCATGTTTCGGCCGAGCCAAAAATAATGCCCACAGACACTGCCCTCGTGATTGTGCAAGCTCGACACACATGTTGTACTGTACTGACCACAATTTGGGGATTCTGTACTTCAGCAGCGAAGCAACACCTTGGTAGTAGATGGAGTCATGGAGATAGGTACGCTCAACCGGAAAATTAGTTTCCACGTGGTCGATGCTCTCAGAGCATCTCTAGCAGATACCCCAAAGCCGAATTCTCCAAAGCACGTATCCAGACCACCCCAAAGCAGATTTACGGATTGAAAAATGAACGCACAGATCAGAAGCTGCAAACAAACTGCATAATTTAAAACAAACATTCGCTCCAGATTGTTTGCTACATTTCGATAGAGAAAGGAGACTACTACCAAAATACAGCTATGTTAATGGCGCAGCCGCAGCCGCTGACTACCTAAATACAGCTCACCGACGTCGGAGAGTGTTAGACAACATAACGGGCCAGGGACAGATGGAGGTGACACTGGACAAGTCCTGCACAGACATAAGCCACCAGACTAGTCCATCCTTGGGCCAGATTGGGCGAACTAAGACAAGTGCAGACCAGGCTCTGCTTTAAAGGGCACACACCAGGCGTGGAGGAAGGCATCCTCGGGATCAAGGCTATCGACGGCGACGGCGGCGGCGGCGGCGGTGTCACATCATGTAATAGTTTAGCTACTTGTTGTTCCCAATTCGTACTGTAATCCAGACAATCTTCCACTGAATTCGTAATATATCGGAGAGTGAGATCAAGTAGCTAACATCTAGTATCAGATACCAGGCGCTCCTCCCCTCGTCATCCTGGAAACTCGTCACCGGCGACAGGAACGAGCATGCGTCATCAACACTATGGACCCGGGCCTCAAGGATTACCTCGATTGCCTCCACCATGAGGCGATGGCGCAAGGAGAGCACATGAAAGGATTGTATGGGCACCTAGAGGGGGGTGAATAGGTGCTACTCCAAATTTTACTCTTTTTCAATTTAGGATTTGACACAAAAAGTAAATTCTCTAGATTATGCAACTAAGGTGAATTTACCTATAAGTCAACCTAGCACAAGTACTAAGCAAGAACTAGATAAGTAAAGTGCGGTAAAGGATAGAAGTAACCAAAGTGGAGTGCTGGGAGACACAATGATTTGTTTCCCGTAGTTCCTTCCTTTTGAAGGGAAGTACGTCTACGTTTGGAGAGGGGGTGGTATCAAACCACCAACGCCACGATAGGCCTCCCTTGTTCTCCGATGAACCTAACCCCAAGGGGTTTGATTTACCTCTTCCACTATACGGCAACCTTCGTGGTGGAAGCCGACACCTTTACAACGAGTTCGGGGCACACATCCACAACTTAATTGGAGGCTCCCAAATACAAGCAAGCTGTCAAACAATCAAAGACAAGCGTGTAAGAACCAAATCAAAAGCTAGGGTTTCCAAAGAAACACTAGAGCATGGGGGCCCTCAAGTGAATGAGGAGGAAATGAAGATCTCTCTTAGTGAAGTTGTAGATCAAGGCCTCCTCCTTCGATTCTCCAAAGATCAATGACTTTGGATGGTTGGATGAAGAGATCTTGTTGATTTGGTGGCTCAAATGGGCATGGTGTTCTTGAGGTGGACGAGCAGCTGGAGGAAGGGGATAAGGTCCTCTATTTATAGCCCTTCACTCCACTGAACCATTTTCTGACTGTTGGAGAAGAGTCAGACCGGAGACTCCGGTCTGCACACCGGAGACTCCGGTCTAGACCAAAGAATCCGGTCAATCTCCGGACCAGCCTCGGGACCATCGAACAGATTGACCTAGCCCTTCTGTGAGCCAAGTGGACCGGAGACTCCGATCAGAGGCAAGGACCGTAGACTCCGGACCTACCTCTGGACCAAGCTCCGTACCACCACACAGTTTGACCCAGGCAGGAAATTGGAGCCTCCTCCGGAGACTCCTGGGGAAACTCCGGTCCACACCGGAGACTCCGGTCTAGGCAGACCGGAGACTTCGGTCTAGAATCCCCAAGAGTCAAGCAAAAATGCAGGGAATGTTCCGCATGCCAAAGGTCCTTTTCACTTTGCAATGTATCAACTTGTAGACAATAGCATACAGTAAAAAGCTCTACTTGTTGTTAACGAACACCAAAAGTGATTATGACAGTAAATGCCCTTTTAATCTCCCCCTTTTTGGTGTTCGATGACAACAAGTGATTTTGCATGGAAAATAATTTGCAATGATTTATGACAGAGTATGAACATGCTCCCCCTGACTATGTGCACAAAGATAAACATGTAAGGCAAGCACGGTAGGTAGTACATGGATAAAACACATAGTTCACACGAATTACAATAAGGTAGGAGCACCACAGAGTCATACACATATAGCAAATAGTGTCTCGCAATAACATAAGGCAAATAGGTACGAAGGTCGAGATAGCAAATAAGAATCAAATAGCCCAAGCCCATGCAAATCCCGATGACAATGTCTTCTCCCCCTTTGGCATCGAAACGCCGAAAAAGGGAAAAGACCTAAGCTAGCGTCCCAACGGATCAGTAGTCCTCATCATCATCGTCCTCGTCCTCCTCATCCATATCCTGATCCTCATCATCATCATCATCATAGTCCTCATCACCATCTGGAGCTGTAGGTCCTTTGCCATGAGGGCAAGAAGAGGAGGTACCTTGGTACCCATATCCAGAAGTGACATCAGAAAAGGTCTTCCAATCCACCAAGCTGTCATGTTGGGCAGTCCATACCCCAAACGAGAGAGTATGGTCTGACTCGGTGGATGGCTGAGCGCTGATGACCCACAAGTATAGGGGGTATATCGTAGTATTTTCGATAAGTAAGAGTGTCGAACCCAACGAGGAGCAGAAGGTGCTGGCTAGTGGTACGGATCAGGAATTCTCTGCAAATACTTAACACGCGGATTTTTAGGGTTTTTTGATAAAGCAAGTAAACAAAGTACGAGTAAATAAAAGACAGTAGGAATAAATGCAGCAAGTGGCCCAATCCTTTATGGAGGAAAGGCCAAGTCGGTTGTATTACTTAAGATGACCAAACGTTCTCGAGGACACATGGGAAGACTGTCAAGTGCTTTCGCTTCGTATAGTTGATTAATCTTCTTTAGCTCGCTAAGTGTTGTGTGGGTGAACCTGTGCTAATGTACCGACCTTCCTAAGACTAATACATACTTGTGATTATACCCCTTGAAAACACCCGTAAGTACAAGAAAGTAATTAAGGTAGAAACCTAACCACAGCTTTAAACTCTAAGACCCTTACATCTCTTGTGCAATGGTTTCCTAACGGGGGTTCAGGTTTTTGTCACTCCGGCAACCCGTACGATAGCCAAATACACAATGCATTCCCCTAGGCCCATATAGGTGATGTGTCATGTAGTCGACGTTCACATGACACCACTAGAAGAAGTACACCACAACTTAAATATCAAACTATTGAATCTTTCTCAACACAACTCCACTACTAACAACATGACTTCTCCCATGTCCTCAAGAACAAAACAAACTACTCACAAGACATCATATGGATCATGATCAGAGATGGAATAATGATGTATAACAATCTGAACATAAACAATAATTCAATGGTTCACTCAATAGCATCAACTACAAAGAGTAATCAACACCGGGAAAGTTTCCCCTATGAACTATGCAAGATTCAACCCAATTTTTACAGCAATATGGAGATGGTGATGAGGGTGCTGATGGTGATGATGGTGGTGATGATGATGATGATCCTGATGAAGTCCAGCTTGATGGTGGTGTTGATGGTGACGATCTCCCCTCTCCGGGAAGGAATTCCCTCGGCAGAAATCTGTCTGCCGGAGAGATCTTTCTCTCTCGGTGTTTTTCCGCCCCGCAGAGGCGGCGGAATCTTTCTGTGGTTGCTCCTCGAGTCTTAGGGTTTCAGGAGGATAATATACACCAGAGGGGAGTGCCAGGGGTGGACCAGGGCGGCCACACCACCTGGTGGCGCGACCTAGGCTAGCCCGCGCCAGGGGGTGGTGTGGGCCCCCTGTGGCCCATCTCCAGTCCCCCTTCTGGCTTCCTTCGTCTTTCGGAAAAATAGGATTTTCTGTATATTTTCCTGGATTTTCTGATCTTCGCGAATTTTGCCTCCAAACAACACCTTTTCCATCAGAATCCTGACTGCAGCGGTCCGTGCTCCAAAAGTCATCAACCATGCAAAAATAGATGAAATAACATAAGTATCACCTCTCAATATGAAATATATCAATGAATAACAGTGAATTATGACATAGAATAGTGATGAAAATGGACGTATCAAGCGCCATGCTCATGAGTGTACTCATCCTCACCTTCCTCATCATACGCTTCACCCTGAGCCTTGATCTCCTTGAGTAGTTTCTCGATGCGTCGATTGCTCTTGTAGTAAGCATGATGTTGCTTACGGATGTCCACATTCATGCAACACAGGGTCCTCTCCCAGAATGAGGCCTTCTTGACCTTCTCATGTACATAGTCACGGGTCATGGGAGGAAGAGGTGCATTGGAAGCATTCTTGTATAATATGGCATGGTACATCTCCTCAAATATGTAATCCATAACATCAATAGGATCTGCATCTGCATCGGGGCCAGCCATGTAAATCATGTGGGTATGATACAGCAAGTTGACCAAACCACATCTGATGGCATCATCATTCCCAGCACTAGGGGAAATGGTCCGGTGAAAGATCCTCAACATCAGATTGTAGAGAGGCATGAGTCCCTTAGACCCACCCACAACACCCTCACTACCATATAAAGGGGCAAGCTTGTTCTTGTTCACCCCAAGAGCTGTTGAGTGCATGCGCACCCCAACATGAGTAGACACCCCCTGGAATGTCTCAAAGATGGCCTCAGCAAAGTCATAGAAAGTTGCAGAACAGCGGTGGTTGCCAGTCATCCAAGTCATAGTCCTGGCTTGGTCAGTCCCAAACACAACTGTGGCGTAGAACTGCTGCACAAGGGTGATGTTGTAGTCTTCACAGAGCTCCATCAAGTTGAACAGCCCTAACTTCTCACTAATCCACAGAGCATCAGAGAAGTAGGGGCTCTTCCTCATCTACTCAACACTCAAGTACTTCTGGGGGGCACACGGGGGATCTCTTGAGCACGCTGTAAATATCTTTCATGAAGACAGCTTGCTCCTTCCTCCAATAGCATGGGTCATCACTGGTGCGAGATAAGGCATAGAAATTAGTCTTCCACAGCTCACGGTACTCCTGCTTTGACATGCGGGCCAAAGACTGAAGGTTGTCGTATTTTCCCCTCTTGGCACGGTTCTCTTCCTCAGCCCTTTCCTGCTCCCTCCGCATATAGGCTGCATCACGGGCCTGCTGTCTACGGTTGGACGGGGGCACAATGTACTGACCCTTAGACTCATCATAGCGAGGATCCGCTCTCTTCATCTTGGCCTTGGTGCGAGGAGGACGACGAGAACCAGAACCTGTGAAAAGCAGCGAGGGAGATAGCATGGAGGTAAGTATATATGTCCCAAGGAGGCAGCACAGGACCCTTGAGGCCTTACAAGATATGTTAGATTCAAACCACACCGGAGTCTCCGTGGTCCACACCGGAGTCTTCGGCTCAGACCAGAGTCTCCGGTCCGACCGGAGTATCCGGCCTGGACCGGAGTCTCCGGCCCTGGGGCCGGAATCTCCAATCGAGAGACTCGGGGGAAGATCAGGGAGGCTCCAATAGTGTTGAATCCAACAGATCGGGCAGGGCAACAAGGGTAAAGTACTCGTGTGCACACAAACAAGAGATTCCCGTGGGCAAAAATAGTACCAATCCTCAAAAAACAAAGCAAGGGAAGAACCCTAGGTGAGAAAAGAGGAGGAGAGGTACCAGATCTGTCCATGGGATTGATTCCACCGGTGGGAATCACCCAATGGTGGAGGGGATAAGATTGGCCGGCGGCACGGCGGATCCCGGGGGCTTCTTGACCTCCGGGGAGGAGATTTGGGAGAGGAGGCGACGGGGTAGATAGGGGAGGATGGGGGTGGATGAATGAAACTGACTTTTTCAGTTCACCCCATCCTCCCTCTAAGTGGCTAGAAACCGTCCGGACCGGAGACTCCGGCCCACACCAGAGACTCCGGTCCTCCTCGACCAAAAACTCCAAGATATGTGTATGGGGACATATATTAGATAGAGATAGTTTTGAGGACAGAGAGAAGGCTTGGGTTAAGATGTCATACTGTGAAAAGTCAAGAAAACCATGGAAAATCTATTCAAATGTTCATTAATGCGCCAAATAAACCTGAACTAAGAACCAACTCTTCAAATGAGAAGAGGGTGGTGGCCGAAGCCACCATGTAGGAGTTTGTGGCAAGACACCACGAAGAATTATCCTCGGGTTCATAGCCACTACTCATCAATGACGCTCACATATCACTAAATGATACTAAGAGAATTGAATTTCTTAATGTTGGCATTATGGGGGGAGGGATAGTCCAATGAATTAGAACCGCACTCCCCTATCTCCATGCCTGCACCTACACCAAATATGGGTCAAGACATAGGTGAGTATGCAAGGCAATCAAGTCAAGCTCCTAGAATCCACGATATTTAGTTTATTCCTCAAATAACAAAACTTTGCTTCATCAAGTGGCTTCGTGAAAATGTCGGCAAGTTGGTCTTTGGTTGACACATATGATAGCTCAATATCACCTCGAGCAACATGATCTCTAATGAAGTGATGACAAATCTCGATATGCTTTGTTCTTGTATGATCCACTGGGTTATAGGAAATCTTGATAGCACTTTCATTGTCACATAGAAGAGGCACTTTGTCACAATGGACACCGTATTCCTTTAAAGTTTGCCTCATCCATAGCAATTGAGTACAAGCACTAGCAACAACCACATACTCGGATTCGGCGGTGGAGAGAGATATACAATCTTGCTTCTTCGAAGACCAACACACCAAGGACCTCCCAAGGAATTGGCAAGCCCTGGAGGTTGATTTCCGATCATCCTTGTCACCATCCCAATCTGAATCCGTGTATCCACAAAGAGAGAAAGTTGAGCCCCTAGGATACCAAATACCATAGTTTGGGGTATGAATCAAATATCGAAAGATTCTCTTGACTGCCATCAAATGGCTTTCTTTAGGAGTCGCTTAATATCTTGCACACACTCCTACACTCAGCACAATATCGGGTCTAGATGCACAAAGGTAAAGCAAAGAGCCAATCATGGACCGGTATACCTTTTGATCCACATCTTTACCATTTGGGTTTAGTTCAAGATGAGTCTTTGTTTCCATGGGAGTGGGATCTCCATTTAGGTCTTCCATGTTGAATCTTTTGAGCATATCTTGAGTATACTTGGCTTGGTTGAAGAATGTTCCTCCTCTCACTTGCTTGATCTCAAAACCAAGAAATACTCTCAATTCTCCCACCATAGACATCCTGAACCTGTCAGTCATAAGCTTTGAGAATTCATCATTAAAAGCTTTGTTAGATGAGCCGAAGATAATATCATCTACATAAATTTGGCATACAAAAAGTTCCCCATTAACCTTCTTAGTAAAAGAGTGGGATCGATTTTCCCAACCTCAAACCCACAATCTAACAACAACTCTCTAAGGTGCTCATACCACGTGCGTGGGGCTTGTTTGAGCCCACAAAGTGCCTTATCGAGTTTGTAGACGTGGTTTGGAAAGTTGGGATCCTCAAACCCCGGGGGTTGTTTCACATATACCAACTCATGCAATGGACCATTAAGAAATGCACTTTCTACATCCATTTGTTGTAATTTAAATTTATGATGTGCCACATAAGCAAGAAGGATACGGATGGACTCAAGGCGAGCCACAGGTGCATAAGTCTCTCCATAATCAATGCCTTCAATTTGAGAGAACCCTTGTGCAACCAATCTTGCCTTGTTCCTCACCACAATTCCATGCTCATCTTGCTTGTTCTTGAAAATCCACTTGGTGCCTATAACATTGCGGCAATCTTTTGGCTTTTCAACTAACTTCCATACTTTGCTTCTCTCAAAGTTGTTGAGCTCTTTGTGCATCGCATCCAACCAATCCGAATGTTCAAGAGCTTCCCATACTTTCTTTGGTTCCACCATGGAAATGTGTGCTTGGTGCTCACCAAAGTTCTTCAATTGAGCTCGAGTAGATATCCCTCTTCTTAGATCTCCTACCACATTCTCAAGAGTGTGGTCTCTTAATTCCAATATTCTATCCGTTCTAGCTTGGCGATGAGTTTCAATCTCCTTGTTGTTTCTTGGGGGATCACTTCATCATTTTGGTCCTCGTCTTGACCATCAACTTGACCTTGATCATCATTGGAATTATTCTCTTCTGTAAGAGGCAAAGATTAACCTTGGTCTTGATGAAGCATACTTCTAGACAGGCATTGAGCTTTCCTTATGGCAGTTTCTATAGATCTTCCTTGTGTAATAGACTTAGCACCGTTGGACATTCTAGCAAATGGAGACTCATGTAACTCCTGGCTAGAGGTTTCTTCTTGATCAGCAGGTTGAGGGTCCACAACTTGTCTTTGGCATGAGTCATTGTCTTCCTCGATAGGAGCTTGCTGATGTTGTGAAGATGAGGGCTCCACTTGAGTGGATCATAGTTCTTCTCGATCCGCCATAAGGGGTTCCTCAACAGGGAGAATGAAACCCGCACCCATTCTTCCTATGGCATCCTGAGGCATTTCATCATCTACATCACAGACATCAACACGCCCCGCTTGGGGACCATCATATTCTTCAAACACCACACTACAAGATTCTATGACGGTTCCTGAGAGCTTGTCATAGATTCTATAAGTGTGGGATTAGAGACCATAACCAACAAAAATACCCTCTAATGCTTTGGAATCAAACTTGGACAAACGAATACCCTTAATGCGATAGAAGCACTTACAACCGAACACCTGGAAGTAAGAAACATTGGGCTTGTTACCGGTAAGGATTTCATATGGAGTCTTGATCAATTCTTTGCGGAGATAGAGATGGTTTGATGCATGGCATGTGGTGGAGATAGCTTCAGCCCAAAAATTGTATGGAGATTTAAATTCCACCAAGATAGTCCTTGCCATATCAATAAGAGTCCGGTTCTTCCTCTCAGCTACACCATTTTGTTGAGGGGTATATGCAGCGGAATATTGATATTTTATTCCCTCATCACTAAGAAATCCATTCAATGTGTAGTTCTTAAACTCGGTACCATTGTCACTTCTTATTGTTAATACTGGGACATTGTGTTGACGTTGAGCCATGTTTATGAAGTCAATGAAGTTCTCTTGGGTCTCACTTTTTAGCTTGAAGAAATATACCCAAGTGTATCTTGAGTAGTCATCAACTATCACCAAACAATATTTCTTCCCACCAAGACTTGCATCAGAAGGAGGACCAAAAAGATCCACATGAAGGAGCTCCAAGATCCTCTTGGACTTGATGTAGTTCTTTGGCTTGTGGGGAGAATCATGCATCTTTCCTTCAACACATGCCCTGCAAACATGATCTTTGGCAAAGCAAACATTTTCTTTTAGTCCAACAATATGACCATCCTTGTGGAGGCTTTGCAAAGTTATCATGTTGACATGGGCTAGACGGTGATGCCATAGCCAACCCACATCGGCCTTTCCGAATAAGCACATCAGACTTGTAGTGGTTTTCCCCGAGAAGTCCACCACATACAAGTCATTCTCGACGTACCCAACTAAAGCGACCTTTAGAGACTTGCTCCACATGAGGATCACAATATCATTATCAATAAAGACAGCAAAGCCCATCTTTCCAAGAGCACGGACTGAAAGTAAATTATAGCCAAGGGTATCAACAAGCATGACGTCCACGAGAGTGATATCGTGTGCAACTACAACTTTGCCGAAACCCATCACCTTAGACTTTGACTTGTCGGCATATGTCACAAATATTTGATCAACATTTGGTCTCAACTCCTTGACACTAGACACACTTCTGGTCATATGACTTGTGCATCCACTATCAAGCACCCATTTTGACCCTCCGGAAGCATAGGTCTACAAAAGATCAAACTAGTTTTTAGGTACCCATTTTTCAATGGGTCCTCTTTTGTTAGCAACAAGGGACCTGGGAACCCAAATAGACCACGCAATATAACCATCAGATGGGCCAACATATTGTGCATGCACATCACCATAATAATCACGCATTAAAACATAGTGAGGGTTAGCTCTACCCGCAAAATCATCACGAGACATAGTTTTGCCACTTGTGGTCTTACTTCCCACAATGACCTTGTTATTTTCTTGGGCGGGCTTGGCATTATTCTTGTTGTTGTTCTTTTTCTTCTTGGATTTAGAGATAAAGCCAATGCCCCCCTTTTTCATCAATTGGCCTTTGCTTGCTTAAGAGGTCATCAATAGACTTGTTTCCTTTTGGAAAGGTGGTCTTAGCTAGCTCCCCCTTCAACCTAGCATTTCAAGAGTATTTGTACAACTAGAAGGAACGAACGTACTAGGTGCGGGAGTATTGATCAATTGAGTTTGAAGCTTTTCACGAGACTTTGTGAGTGACAAGAGTTCACTCTCCAAGGCCTTGTGAGCCTTGTCAAGTGTCCTGAAGTCATTGGCAAGTTTTTCATGAACAACATCAAACTCAATCTTGTCCTTTTAGCCTTTTTGTATTTAGCAATAGCATGATCACGTTCCTTGATGAGTTTATTAATAATGAGATCATTAGCTTCATCAAGACCCTCTAGTTTAGTTTCAAGAGATATTCTAGTTTCTTGTTCTTCTTCTAGAGCATTATTTAGAGCTGCTGCCTCAATCATGTGCTCTCTTCCTAATTGGCATCTCTCATCTAGAAGTTCTTGTGTGTGTGAAAGTTGATTTAAGAGGTACACAACATGTTTCTTGTGTTCCCCTTGCAAGTTGTTCATGAACACATCAAAAGCAACTAATTCCTTTTTAACCTCAAGAGATAACTCATCATCAAAATCATCATTAATTAAGGAGGTGGAGTGCGATGATGATAATACCTCCGTTCCTCTTGCCATAAGGCAAGTGACGTTCTTGTTGGAGATATTCTCATTTGGAGAGTCGAAGAGTGAGAATGAAGGAGTAGAGGTAGTGGCAAGAGCCGCCACACCACTTGATGTATCCTCTTCTTCATCTTCATCATCATCATCATCGGAGGAGAACTCTTCATGTGTGATCAAGACAATTTCTCCCGGCTTCTTGTTGGTTGAGTTCCTTTTGATTAAGGGTTTCTTGTAGGGAGCTTTGGAGGTCTTCTTCAACACAAGTTTACCCCCATGATATTCTCTTTTCTCATAGGGACAAGCTACAGCGAAGTGATAGCGGTCACCACAATTGAAATAAGTTCTCAACTTGGACCCATTATCTCTTCTCCCATTGGGGTTGCTTCTTCATTGCATTTCCATCTTGGCCTTGGCGGGATCTTTCCAAAAGTTTCTTGCATAGAAGGCCATATATTCACCATGAGCAACCTTGACATCTACGGGGTGGCTCATTGAAAGTCCCTCATCACTTCATTCATCTTCATCATACTCCACAACATTGGCATTCAAGGCAAGATTGACACCACTACTCATTCCAATGGACGAGCACTGGCGTCTTTGGCATTCTTGGAAGCAACCTTGAAGGCGGCCATCTCTTGCATCACTTCATTGGAGGTCATGAGATGGTAGTTGTGTCTTCCTTGGAGACTCTTCAAGTCGATAGGCTCGAAAGGCATGAGTGCACTCACATACTTCCTCTTGATCCACGCATCATCAATGTGAGAGGCACCAACATTCCTGAAAGCGGTGGCTGTGGATTTGAGTGTTCGATACATGTCTTCATGATCCTCACCATCCTTCATGAATAAATCTTCGGCCTCATTTCTTAAGGCATCATATCTATTTCTTCTCATACTCTCATTGCCAACAAACAAGTCAATGAGAGCATCCCAAGCTTCCTTGGCGGTGTTGTAGTGCTCAATGTGGGGAAAATCCTTTGGCCCCACTCCAAGTTGGATCATGTGCAAGGCAGTCACATTGAGTTGGCTATTGACCACTTCTCTTCTGGTCAAGTTGGTTGGATCCTCAATTTTGAGTCCTTCTTTAATAATATTCCACAAATCAATGCAAGAGCTGCGCACATGAGATTTCATTAAAAATTTCCATTGAGCAAAAGTATGTGCAGCTAACTTAGGTGGGTCTCCTCTATTATTTATATGTGGATGAGGGATAGGAGGGTCGGGAGAGTACCATCCGGGAACCGCATGGAACTCTTCCTTCCCATCACCCTTTTTGGTGGTGGAGTTAGTGGAATTATGTTCATCCCCCGCCACTTCCTCCAAAGTCTTAGCCAGAGCATTAGCCTTTGGGTTAGGTGGTGTTCCCTCTGGAGAGGTAGGAGGTGAGGTTTGCTTATCCCTAACAAGTTGCTCAACGAGTTGGTCCAACTGTTGGATTTCGTTGCCCAAGGTAGAGCTCAAGCTTGTTTCCAACTTCTTGAGATCTACCATGGTCACCGAATGGCTAGCCTCACTTTCTCCCTCCCCTATGTTTGCCATAATCTCTTAGGCGGTTAAGCCCGAATAAAGAGCCGAGTCTCTGATACCAATTGAAAGGATCGTATGGGCACCTAGAGGGACGGTTAATAGGTGCTACTCCAAAATTTACTCTTTTTCAATTTAGGGTTTGACACAAAAGGTAAATTCTCTAGATTATGCAACTAAGGTGAATTTAACTATAAATCAACCTAGCACAAGTACTAAGCAAGAACTATATAAGTAAAGTGCGGTAAGGATAGAAGTAACCAAAGTGGAGTGCTGGGAGACACAAGGATTTGTTTCCCGTAGTTCCTTCCTTTTGAGGGGAAGTACGTCTACGTTTGGAGAGGGGGTGGTATCAAACCACCAACTCCACGAGAGACCTCCCTTGTTCTCCGATAAACCTAACCCCAAGGGGTTCAATTCACCTCTTCCAATATACGACAACCTTCGAGGTGGAGAGTTCAGGGCACGCATCCACAACTTAATTGGAGGCTCCCAAATATAGGCAAGCTGTCAAACAATCAAATACAAGCGTGTAAGAACCAAATCAAAAGCTAGGGTTTCCAAAGAAACACTAGAGCATGGGGGCCCTCATGTGAATGAGGGGTAAATGAAGATCTCTTGAAGCTGTAGATCAAGGCCTCCTCCTTCGATTCTCCAAAGATCAATGACTTTGGATGGTTGGATGAAGAGATCTTGTTGATTTGGTGGCTCAAATGGGCATGGTGTTCTTGAGGTGGACGGGTAGCTAGAGGAAGGGGATAAGGTCCTCTATTTATAGCCCTTCACTCCACTAAACCATTTTCTGACCGTTGGAGAAGAGCCAGACCGGAGACTCCGGTCTGCACACCGAAGACTCCGGTCTAGACCGAAGAATCCGGTCAATCACCGGACTAGCCTCCGGACCGTCGAACAGATTGACCCAGCCCTTCTGTGAGCCAAGTGGACCGGAGACTCCGGTCAGAGGAAAGGACTGGAGACTCCAGACCTACCTCCGGACTAAGCTCCAGACCACCACACAGTTTGACCCAGGCAGAAAATTGGAGCCTCCTCCGGAGCCTCCTGGGGAAACTCCGGTCCACACCGGGGACTCCAGTCCAGGCAGACCGGAGACTCCAGTCTGGAATCCCCAAGAGTCAAGCAAAAATGCAGGGAATGCTCCGCATGCCAAAGGTCCTTTTTCACTTTGCAATGTATCAACATGTAGACAATAGCATACAGTAAAAAGCTCTACTTGTTGTTAACGAACACCAAAAGTGATTATGACAGTAAATGCCCTTTCAGCAGATCCAGGCATCTCAGGAGGCAATGGGGCATCAAAACACGTTCTAGTCCGATTAGCTCCGGAAACTAACGGAATGGAAGCCCGATCTAGAGGCACGATTCACCAAACTCCAGGAGACGGTCGCGGATCTGCAACGCAAGAGCGGCTCCGCCCCGAGTGCTGCGGGTGGGCCAGCGTCGATCTCCATCGATGCGCATACCCCATCGCCACATAACGCTGGAATCCACGGGCCCGATGGCCACCACGAGTTCATCAATTCCGAAGGTTTCGTAGTGGGGAACCCACCTTTCCCATCGGTACCTCCGGTCACGGGTATGAACTCTTTCCAAATTCCTCTGTCTGAGCGCACCAATTACCCCAGCCTCATTATCAATCAAATCATAGCCGTTTTGGGTGCTAATGCACCAAACATGTGAAGGAAATATGCCCTGAGAGGCAATAATAAAGTTGTTATTATATATCCTTATATATGATAGATGTTTATTTTACATGCTAGAATTGTATTGATCGGAAACATCAATACATGTGTGTTTAATAAACAAAAAAGGTTCCTAGTTATGCCTCTCTTATAGACTAGCTTGTTGATTAACAAGATGATCAAGGTTTCCTGATCATGGACATTGGATGTTGTTAATAACAAGGTCACACCATTGGTGGAATGATGTGATGAACATTCATCCGAGGTATAGCATTACGATCAAGTCATTATGTTTATATTGCTATAACATCATACGAAGTAATCTTTATCCTTAGACCATGAGATCATGTTAATTGCTAACACCGGAAGAGTATCTTGATAACATCAAACGTCACACCGTAACAGGGTGACTATAAAGATGGGTTCAGTACTACGAAGGTGTTATGTTGAGGCTCATGGATCAAGAGTGGAATTTTTCAATCCAGATGACGGATAGATATACTCTGAGCCCTCTCGGTGATATCACATTAAGATAGCTTGCAAGCAAGTGATGTGATCACTAGAATGTTATATCACGAGAACGAGAAAAGAGTGCATGTCGGTAATGAGATCAAACTAGGTATGGAGATACCGATGATCGAATCTCGGACATGTAATATATCGACAGACGAAGGGATTTAGTTACAAGCGTTAAAGGTTCTCACGATCACAGAAGTCATCGTTGAATGTGTAGGAGTCAGTACGGATCTCCAAGTCCCGCTGCTGATTATTGATCGGAGAAGGGTCTCGATCATGTCTGCATTATTCGCGAACAGTAGGGTGGCACACTTAAGAGTTACTGAATACCATTTTGGAGCACATATGTTTCAGACGAAATAATTGCAAAGCGCAGGAATTGGTTCAATAGAAACCGGAAATTGTTTCGGGTGAAATTGCAGAAAGTGGTTCTGCATGTGATATTGAAATATTGCAAGGGTCTATATGTGAATGTTTGTTAATTAAAGTAATTAACAAAATTCTGAATAAATTTAATAAAAAGAGTTTTATTAAATGAGAGAGCATTAAATTTGGAGAAATTTAATGCATTTAAAGTGGAGACTTTAAAAGGGAATGTGAAGAGGCATTTTAATGTGGAGGGGTTACCACCACATGAATGGGGGAGGTGAGGGGTCACCCCCCATGCGCCGGCCATGGAGAGAGGGGGCATCCCCCTCCTCCTATAAAAGGCCACCCATTCCCTCCTTCATCCTCACACCTCCTTGTGAAGGATCTCTCTCCCCCTCTAGAATTATTCCCCCATGGTCTCGGATTAGCGAGATACATGTTCCCGGTGGCATTTCGTCTGGAAGGAGTTGTTGCTTCCGCTGGATCGCTGGAGCGAGGAGGTGGAGGTTGTCTGGTGGCTTGAACGTGTGTGCGAGTGCGGATGCACTGCTGAGTTGCGGCGCTCGGACTTCCTCACGATCTTGAGATCGGCAAGTGTACGACTACATCAACCACGAGTTCCTACTCATTAACAAAACTCGTTGTCTTCGAGGGTAAGTTCTCGTTGGATGTATGTCCACCCGTTGCTTTGTACCTAGTAGATAGATCTTGGCGTGTAGTTCACACCGTAGGAATTTTTTTGTTTTCTATGCTGCGAACCCAACAACATGCCATCCACCCCCCCTTCTCAGGCGATAACCCCAACCTTTGGAAAACTCTGGCTGAGCAATATTTCCAATTGTTTGCCATCCACGAATCCTACTGGGTTGCCATGGGAATCATGTTAGTATCACTAGGATTTGCTAGGTGGTGGCAGTGCTTCCCGTAGCTAGTACTAACCCTAGATTGGAAGGAGTGGGGGGAGCGGCGGCACGAAAAATCTCGTGAAGCGTGCCCCGGACCCCACCCTCTCTTTATATAGCGCTGCCACAGGGGCCCACCAACAATGACTTGGTTGGGTGCCCCCGATCAGGGCACGAGCAAGGGGGTCGGATGAACCGTTGGGTTTGTCCGGGAGATCAATCTAACAGTCTCCCCCTTGATCTCAATTTTACTCTTTACTTTATACTTTACTCATTTCATCACGGTTTGGTACATAGAGCATGTTTCATCATCACAGCTCAATTACCGATAGAATCAGACAGCTACAATATACCTCTTGTTTTGAAACAAAATCTTTTTCTTTTTGGCCTCTTATGATCCAAGAATCATAGGCTTTCCCTTAAACCCATGCTGGCTAAGTGCTCCTTGAATACATTGAGTGGTAAGACTTTTGTTAGCGGATCCGCAAGCATATCCTTTGTCCTTATATGCTCGAGTCTTATAGTGTGATCCTAGATCTTATCTTTCACAACATAATACTTTATATCTATTGGTTTGGAAGCATTACTCGACTTGTTGTTGTGAGCATACAATACCGCGGGCTCGTTGTCACATTACATATTTAGTGGTTTGTCAATGCAATCTACCACTTTAAAGTCGGGTATAAATTTCTTTAACCATATCACCTGCCCCGTTGCCTCATAACATGCTATAAATTCTGCATACAACGTGGATGATGCAACTATTGACTGTTTGGAGCTTCTCGACGAAATAGCCCCTCCTGCGAGAGTGAAGATGTATCCGGTCGTGGATTTTCTATCATCTCTGTCTCCCGCAAAATCAGCTTCTGAGTACCCTCTTATATCTAGGGAATCAGACCTTCTATATGTTAGCATGAGGTCTTTTGTGCCTTGCACATAACGCAAAGCTTTCTTTACCATCTTCCAGTGCTCTATGCCTGGATTCTCTTGATATCTACCGAGTACCCCGGTGATAAAAGCTAAGTCAGGGCGAGTGCACGCTTGTGCATACTGTAAGCTTCCAATGGTCAAACCATATGGTACTGCTTTCATTTGATCGATCTCATATTGACTCTTGGGACATTGAAATTTCCTAAAGTTGTCGCCCTTGACTATAGGAGCAGGTGTGGTATTGCATGCATGCATACTGTATTTCTTTAGAATCTTCTCTAGGTATGCCTTTTGCGACAGTCCTAGAACCCCATGTGTCCTATCTCGGTGAATTTCTATGCCCAAAATATATGAAGCTTCATCAATATCTTTCATATCAAAGTTTGAGGATGAGAACTTCTTTGTTTCTAGTAGTAGACTGACATCGCTGCTAGCAAGCAAGATATCATCCACATACAGAATTAGAAAAAAAATATCTCCCACTTTTAAACTTTGCGTAAACGTAGTTTTCCTAAACATTCTCTTTGAATCCAAATTTCTTAATGGTCTCATTAAACTTTAGATACCACTGTCTTGAAGCTTTCTTTAATCCATAAATGGATTTCTTTAGGCGGCATCCCATATCTTCCTTACCTCCCACGGCAAAACCGTTGGGTTGTTTCATGTAGACTCTTTCTTCTAAATCCCCGTTTAGAAATGCTGTCTTTACATCCATTTGATGAAGCTCTGAATCAAAATGTGCAACTAGTGCCATTATGATTCTGAAGGAATCCTTACATGAGACTAGAGAAAATGTCTCATTGTAATCTACTCCTTCTCTTTGTGTAAATCCTTTTGCCACAAGTCATGCTTTGTATTTCTCCACATTCCCTCTAGAGTCATACTTTGTTTTGTAGACCCATTTACAACCTACTGTTTTGGCTCCTTTGGGAATTTCCTCTAAGTCCCAAACTTCATTGGAACTCATCAATTTCATCTCATCTTTCATGGCTTCTAGCCACTTCGATGAGTGAGGGCTACTCATGGCTTCTTCATATGAAGTGGGATCATTATCTATATGAACTCTTTCTATGTTATAGACTTTATAATTAGTCAAAATCGCTGATCTTTTAACACTTTGAGACCTTCTAGGGGCCTCATCTGTTGGGACATTTCATGCCCTTCTAGGCGCCTCATTGGTTGGCACATTGTGTGTCTCAACTATGGCGTCTCTATTAGAGGTGGCTGCTGCTACTCCCTTTCATGCTCAACAGTGGGTTCAGTCGGCTCCTAACGGACAGGTTCTGAATCCTCACTCACTGTTGTCATGGGTGGAGTTGCAATAGGTGCTTGCACCATAACCTTTGGGGTTATCGATGCGGGAACAATAGGTAGCGAGAAGAATGGCTCCTGAGTCATCGGATTATGTGTATGCACCCTCTTCTCCTCAAGATCAATTTTCCGAGCTACCATGCTCCCCCTCATCATTTCATCCTCTAAGAAGACAGCATGTCTTGTTTCTACAAACTTTGTACATCTTTCTGGATAGTAGAAATGAAAACCTTTTGACTTTTCAGGGTAGCCAATGAAATGGCAACTGACTGTTTTAGGGTTAAGCTTTGCAATATTTGGATTAAATACTTTGGCCACAGCTGGGCTCCCCCACACCCTTAGGTGCTGTAGCGAGGGAACTCTTCCTGTCCACAACTCATACGGTGTTTTGGGCACCGACTTGCTTGGTACTCTATTGAGAATATGAATCGCAGTTTTTAACGCCTCCATCCATAATCCCAATGGCAAGGTGGAGTAACTCATCATGCTACGCACCATATCCATAAGGGTACGGTTGCGCCTTTCAGCTACTCCATTTTGCTAAGGCTCGCCCGACATCGAATACTGGGCCACTATGCTAGTCTCCTGTAAGAACCTAGCAAAAGGTCCAGGGACTTGGCCATATGGGGTGTGTCGACCATAGTACTCCCCTCCATGGTCAGACCTTACTATCTTTATTGTTTTACTATGTTGATTCTCAACTTCAGCGTTGAATATTTTAAATTTATCCAAGGCTTCCGATCTTTCTTTAATTGGATAAATATAACCATAACGGGAGTAATCATCTGTGAATGTTATGAACGAGTCATAACCATCCACACTTTGAAACGGTCCACATATGTCAGTGTGAATATTTTCTAGTGTTTTGGCGCTTCGTTTTGCACCCTTTTTTATTTGATTTACATACTTTTCTTTAACGCAATCGATGCATTGCCCTATGTCGGAGAACTCTAATGGAGGAAGGATATCATTTTTAACTAGTCTTTCTATTCTCCCCTTGAAATATGGCATAAACGACAGTGCCATAATTTCGACGAGCCATGCGTTCTCTTTCTTTTCTTTTGTTCTGTGTCGGACGTGGAAACATGCTCATTCACTTTACACACATAATTTACTTTTTCACAAGTGGATAACAGATAAAGCTCATTGTGAAGGAAAGCAACACCCACACAATCTTTATTACACCAAATGGCACACTGGCCATGTCTAAAATGACACTCATAGTTTACTTTGTCCAAACACGATACACTTATTAAATTCCTATGTAAAGAAGGAACATAAAGGACATCTGTAAGCAGGATCGTCAATCCATCAGCAAGCTCTAAGGAGATGTCGCCAACAGCCTCAACATCTTCCTGGACTCCATTTGCGACTTCAATGCATCTTTCATTTCTTTTCGTAGTCCGCGTCGAATGGAATCCCTTTCCTTGCCATTAGCTCCTTTAGCCAAACAGGGCAATCTTTTTAAAAATGCCCTGGCTTCTTACAGTGGAGACATGTATTTTTGTTCACTGAGAGCGGCATGTGCTGATGCTGGTAGTGCATAGGAGCTTTGCCATGTGGCTTAGAAGGGGAACCTGAGTTACTTTGATGGTATGTCCTCTTCTTATTGTCCTTGACATAGTTAAAGGAACCATCATTGGAGGTTTTAAGCCTCTCCTCTTCTTGGGCACACATGGCGATGGTCTTTTCTATATGCCACTTTTTTGGGGCCATATTGTAATTGACAATGAAATTGTCAAATTGTTGAGGCAGTGACGCCATGACCAGGTGGACAAGGAGTGCATGCTTTATCTCTAGATCAGCTTCCATGGCCTTCAATTTGGAAGCCATGTTGCTCATCCGGAGGATATGGTCCCTGATGCCATGTCCACCTCCTGTATAATTCTTTGTCACCAACTGCTTCAGCAGCTGGGTTGCATATGTATTTGAAGATCTAGTGAACTAACTCTTTATCTTTTCCATATATTCCCTTGCGGAAACACACTCTGTAACTGAACTAACAATTGTCGGCCCAATGGTGTTCTTTACAAATGCCATGCACTTTTTATTGGCGTTTTGCCACTTTTGGTTCTCTATGGACTATGCCAGCTCCACTGGAGCAGAGTTCCTTTTTTTTCTTTCCCATGCAGCATCATCATCAGCGTCATCTCTTATTGGCTCTATTGGTTTGGTGGGAGGCTTTGTCTTAATGACCCAATCCACTTCAGCGCAAATGAATACGAAGTCCACCTTCTTTCTCCACTCAGAGTAATTGTCACCTCTAAGGGTCGGGACCTCCTTGATACTGTTCATCAAGTAGAACCCTCCTGAAAATCACAAAGCAGTGAGAACAATAACAATTGCATGTATTAATCCAAAGTTGGTCAAAATTAAGACATACAAATGTTTATGCAAATAATTCTATATCACCGTTGGGCAGAACATAGAATCAAAAGCACATAACTTTAATCACTTTAGAACAATACACTAATCATAATCATGATATTTACAACGCTGGTTAGAAAAATAAAATATTATGAACATGACCAGAATATAACTTTAACATGCTCTCAAAAAATTAATACTCACTTTTACTTTTATTAAATTTTAAAAGAGAACATCTAACCATTTGCAGCGGAAGAAATGAATTACAAATTCATTACTTTACATTTTACAGAAACTTTACTGTTACTTTTCCATTCTCTAAAAAAAATTTCGTTGGATAATTTTGTATAGAAAAATCTAGGCAAAATTTCATAAAAAATAGATCAAAATTGCCCAAAAAATAGCTTTTGTAAAATAAAACCGGGCCACGAGCACTGTGCAGCGCGTAGCTGTCTCTGCTGGCCGGAACCGGCCCAGTGGCCTACTGTCCTGCTCGCTTGTGGCCCGGAAAGCGGCCCATGGCCCATCACCGCCCCAGGGCACCGCGCACTGGCGCTCTCCTTGGACGGTCCGACGCGTTCTTCGCAGGGTCAAAGCGACTAGCACCTACCCCCACCCCGTAACCCCAGCCCGCACTCTCCCACTCTCCCGCATGGTCGCACACTCCTTGGCAGCGCTGCTGGCTGTGGGTGAGGTGAGGTGGCTGTGCCGCCCGGCAATAGCGTCGCCAACGTGCGAGCCCCTCCCTCTCCCCCTGTTCTCTGCTTCTTTCTTTCTCCCACCGTCACATCTCCACTTCTGTGTGAAGTAGAAGAGGAGCAAACAGAGGAGATGGAGATAGCCTGGCGGCGCCTCCCTTGCCGGCTGCGCGTCCACCCGAGGGTGGGCGCACTACCGTCAAGTGGCGCCCTCTGCCGGCGCACTCGCATGGCTTCGGCCGGTGAGGCTTTTCTTTTGAACTCTTTTCTGACTATTTGGGATGAACTAGGGTCGGGTATTCTAGGGTTCATCTTTTGGGGATTTCTGTTTGGATTCGGGGCGAGGGGGAAAATAGGGATTTCTTTTGCCTTTCTTTGCCCCGCAAGGGGGTTTGTTCTTCTTCCAATGTCCCGGCTTGCTCATGCGCGTCGAGATAGAGAGGAACGGCGTGGCCGGGTGGGCGGCGCACTTTGCCAGAGAGCCCGAGGGTTTGCCAGTGAGGTCCTTTTCCCTCTTTTGTTCGAATTTGGGGATATCTACCCGTAAACAAAACTATACCCTAGTATGGCTCTGGTACCATTGTTAGTATCACTAGGATCTGCTAGGGTAGATGGAGACGGGTAGTAGTTTGCTATTGATCTTGAAGGTCGGTCTAGATTACATGCAGAGAGAGAGAGGGAGGGGGAGCAGTACCTTCATTCTGGCTCGACGAGCCAGAGGCGTTGGACATGGCGAAGAGGCGACGTCGTGAGCATGGGTAAGGTGGTGGCGGTGCTTCCTGTAGCTAGCGCTAACCCTAGATCGGAAGGGATGTAGGTGGTTGAGCGGCGGCGTGACGAACCTTGTGAATCGTGCCCCGGCCCCCACCCTCTCTTTATATAGCGCTGCCATAGTCCACCAACCATGACTTGGTTGGGCGCCCCTGATCAGGGCGCGAGCAAAGGGGTTAGACGAACCGTTGGTTCGTTCGGGAGATCAATCTAACAAATCCTTCATTTCTCTGGAGATGCAGGCATTTGGTTGCAATCCGTTCAGAAGAAATTAATTGCATTAGCATCAATTATTGATTAGGAAATTTTATAGCATTAAGCAAACAACTTTTTTATATTTTTTTGGAAAGGAGCATATATTAATATCGAGAGATACCACTTACACTCAGCCTCTGCAGCAACGCAATACCCTATTGGAATTACGGATGCACACAACCAATAAAAAAGAAGAATTACAAAAAAGAAAAGTCCCGCTACAGTGTTCCGATCCTTGAAATAGCGGACAAAACACCACCAGAACAGCACCAGAAATCCAACAACTCGAAAAGTGATGCCTTAAAGAAGGGAACAGTGCTCAAGCGCCGTCATCGCCCTGATCAAAGACTATAGGTTTTCACCCTAGAGAAAGTCCGCACACACAAAATAATGCCGTCAACAAGATCATTGCCAGGCACAACCAGTTAAGGCCAGACCTTAGATTTTCACCCTGCAGGATTAGACACTGAATTCCTCAAGTGTTGTCGCCCCCGCTTGCCAATTCCGCTACTCCAAATCACAAAACACCAAGCCAGAAACCCTACATCCCCAGGACTCAAACTTCCATTGCCTGTCATGAGTTCCCAGCTTCCGTGCCATTCTCCGCGTCTGACTTCACCTTGGAACCATATGTCCCATAATGGCAACAGATTGCAGAGCTTCACAACGCCACCTCTGAAACCAAACGGCCAGCAAAAAACATGGTTGCGCGTGATCAAAACACCGTCCGCAATAGTGAACTCTAGGCACGTCGTCCATTTGGAATTCACCGACGTAGTCTTCCGGAAGTCAGACAACTACATTAGCAGATTACATTGAGACACTACTCACCCATACTACTTTTTGACTCAATTTATCGAGGGCCTAAGGGCTGAGATCAAGGCGGTGATCATGGTGCAAAGGCCAACAAACCCGGATATTGCATGTTCTCTAGCCTTGCTGCAAGAGGAAGTCGCTGACGGAGAACAGATATGACCACCCAAACTAGTGGAATACCGTTATATCAAAATTCCAAACAGAAGCAGTTATCAACCACATGCTCTAGCACCTGCTATCCCAGTTCAACGTGCAGCAGATAACAAAGGAATGGATGCTTATCGCTCTGGCAACGAGGACCGACTGACTACACTGCGGAATTACAGGCGCGCTAGAGGGCTATGCTTCAAATGTGGTGAGAGGTGGGGCAAAGAACATTTATGCCCTGCCACTGTACGGATGTGCATAGTGGATGAATTATTAGCTTTGTTTTCACAAGATGAAGTGACAGGAAGTGATACAGAAATGACTGCGCAAGAACCATCTGAAACTGTGTGCTCATTATCTATTCATGCCTTGAATGGAGCTTCCACTGAAACAAAAGGAGTCATCCAACTACATGCGTACATTGCTGATCATGAGATCTTGCTCTTGGTGGATTCAGGCAGCTCAACATATTTCATCAACAAGCAACTCACAAACAAACTATCTGGCGCAATGCAGTTACAGAAGCCATGCTTGGTCAAGGTTGCAGATGGTACACAACACAAATGTTCTACCTTCTTGCCAGCATGTCAATGGACGTCTCAAGGAGCTACTTTCCATACTGATCTGGAGATCTTACCTCTGGGCTCCTACGACACCATCTTAGTTATGGATTGGCTCGAGGAACACAATCCATATATTGACTGGGTCAAGAAGACTCTGCAAATACAGTCACCGGATGGACTAGTTCAGTTGCAAGGACATCACACCAGTCAAGTTCAGTGTACTCATATCGGCAACTGAATTGACCACACTATATCGTCAGAACTCAATTGCCAACCTCATTCATGTTAAAGTCCGGACGACACGGTGCATACTGAAGAAGTAACGCCAGATGCAATTTCTTCTCTGTTGACTGGATTCTCAGATGTGTTCTCTATGCCAACCGGGCTACCCCAAGACGGGACTGTGATCACCACATTCCTCTCATGCGCGGTGCACAACCAGTCAACATTCGTGCTTATCGCCATAAACCAGAGCTAAAAGTAGAAATAGAGCGGCAAGTCACGGAACTGTTAGAATCTGGAATTATTCAGAGAAGTACCAGTCAATTCTCATCACCAGCAATCCTTGTGCGCAAAAAGAATGGAACATGGCGGTTGTGCATTGATTACCGCAAGCTCAGTTCTATGACAATCATCAATAAGTACCCAGTCCCAATTATTGATGAATTGCTCGACGAACTCGCGGGAGCACGCTGGTTCTCAAAATTGGATCTTCGCGCTGGTTACCACCAAATCAGACTGGCCCCGAAAAGGAATGCAAGACAGCATTTCAGACTCACTCTCGCCACTAGGAGTACAAGGTGATGCCTTTCGGCTTGGCGGGCGCACCGGCAACATTTCTAGGGGCAATGAACACAACGCTGAGGCTGCTATTGCGCAAGTGTGTCGTCATCTTCTTCGATGACATCTTGGTTTACAATAGTTCATTGGAGGGATTATGTCTTGCATCTGACAGCCGTGCTAGAATTACTGCGTCGTGACCAATGGCAGGTTAAGCTATCCAAATGTTCCTTTGGCCAGCAACACGTGGCATACCTAGGACACGTGATTGATCAGCAAGGCGTCTCCTCTGATCCTTCCAAGATTGCGAAGGTGGCGAACTGGCCAACACCGGTGAACAGCAAGGAGGTGTGAAGTTTCTTGGGTCTCGCCGGTTACTACTGCAAGTTTGTGCATCATTTGGCATCATCGCAAGACCACTATTTAACCTATTAAAGAAACATACACAATTCCTGTGGACATCAGAAATAGACACTGCTTTCCAGCTCCTCAAACAGAAACTGGTCGAAGCTCCGATTCTACAATTACCTGACTTCTACAAGCCGGGTAGGAGCTGTCCTTCAGCAAGAGGGTCATCCGGTGGCATACATGAGTAAACCTCTCAGCCCTCGCAACCGAGGCCTCTCCACGTATGAGAAAGAGTGCTTGTCCATCCTAATGGCAGTCGAACAGTGGCGGCCTTACCTACAACACAGGGAATTCATCATTCGAACAGATCAGAAGAGTCTCGTTCATCTTGAGGATCAACGCCTGTCAACAGTTTGGCAACAGAAAGCTTTCATCAAACTACTGGGATTACAGTACAAGATCTACTACAGAAAGGGACCAGAAAACAATGCAGCTGATGCACTCTCTCACATGAATCATGTGAACAATGCATCCATCCAAGCAATAAGCACATGTCAACCTGCTTGGTTAGAAGAAATTCAGCAGAGTTATCCATCTAACCCCAGGCTAGAAAATGGGTAACAATCCTAGGCAAAACTCCTGACCCCAAAGGAAGGTTTACACTAAAGGACAATATCCTATATTTCAAGAATATGATTTGGCTTGGAGGCTCACTTCCCTTGCAAGACAAGATCATGACAGCCTTCCATGCTAGCAAGATTGGAGGCCACTCTGGCTTTCCTGCTACTTACAACAAGCTAAGGAAACTATTTTCATGGCCAAAGATGAAGAAACAGGTCAAAGCATTTGTGCAATCTTGTCTGACCTGTCAACAAGCAAAACCTGAAAGAGTCAAGTACCCAGGCCTGCTACAACCATTACCCACTCCTGATGTTGCATGGAAAACTGTCACCATGGACTTTATTGAGGGACTGTCTGATGACCCACAAGTATAGGGGGTGTATCGCAGTATTTTCGAGGGAAGTGAAACCCAATTTATTGATTCGACACAAGGGGAGCCAAAGAATATTTATAAGCTTTAACAACTGAGTTGTCAATTCAGCTGCACCTGGAAACAATCTTGCTGACAACAGTTTATTAGTAGCAACAGTTTTATAGTAGGAATAGTAAAGTAACAGCAGTAGTAAAGCAAAGACAGTAGTAACAAAAGCAGTAAATAGTGGGATTCGAGTGCGGTAGGCATAGGGATGGATGGGCGGGCGTTGCATGGACAAGACAATTCAAATAGCAATCAGAACATAGGGCAATTGCAGATAAATAAGATAAAGCATCCAAGTACTAGACAATCCTAGGCATGTGTTCCATATATAGTCATACGTGCTCGCAATGAGAACTTGCACAACATCTTATGTCCCGCCAGCCCGTTTGCAGCAGAGCCTCTAGGGAACTACTGGAAATTAAGATGCTCCTTTTAATATAGCACCGGAGCAAAGCATTAACACTCCGTGAACACATGTGATCCTCACATCAAATCCATTCCCTCCGGTTATCCTGATTTCTGTCACTTCGGAGCCATTGGTTCCGGACAACAACGTGTGTATACAACTTGTAGATAAGACCAAAAACAATACTATCATAATGAATCAATAACATGTTCAGATCTGAAATCATGACACTCGGGCCCTAGTGACAAGCATTAAGCACAACAAGTCGCAACAAAGTCATAAAGCACTAATAAAAGATACTAGGCACCATGCCCTAATAATCTGATGCCATTACATGAACGATCTCATCCAATCCCTACCATCCCCATAGCCTACAGTGGGGGATTACTCACTCATAGATGGGGTAAACATGGATGGTCGATGGAGAAGCGATGGTGATGATGATGGCGATGATCTCCTCCAATTCCCCGTCCCGACAGGGTGCCAGAACGGAGTTTCTGATACTGTTTCGTGGAATCTGGTGGTGGCGGCGGAGCGGAACTCCTTCTGGAAAAACATCGAACCCCTCGGAGTTTTTAGGTCAGAAGGCTTCTTATAGGCGAAGAGGGAGACCGAGGGGGTGCCTGGGGCCGCCACACCATGCCCTGGCGTGGCCAGGCCTAGCCCGCGCATGGGGGGGGGGGGGCAGCCCCTGGCCCTCCTCCGTCTCGTATTCTAGCTCCTAGAGTCTTCTGGAAAAATAGGAAGTTTGGCTTTTGTCCCGTCCAATTCCGAGAATATTCATTTTCTGACTTTCCTGGAACCAAAAACAGCAGAAAATAGGCGGTTGGCACTATGGCTCTTGTTAATAGGTTAGTCCAAGAAATTATATGAAAAGTACTCCAAAGTGTGGACAAAACACAAGAAAGTGGATAAAACCAAGCATGGAGCATCAAAAATTATAGATACATTTGCAATGTATCACTGTCCACATCAGGTTTGGCCAACAACATAATGGTGGTTGTGGACAAGTTCACCCACTATGCACATTTTATTCATTTGCACCACCCATTCACTACTGCTGCTAAGGTAGCAACTCTTTTCCTTGACAATGTGGTCAAGTTGCACAGCCTGCTAGAAATCATGATATCTAACAAAGATCCAATCTTTACAAGTAAATTTTGGAAGGAACTGTTTACTCGCATGGGTAGTGAATTGAGGATGAGTTCATCCTACCATCCTAAAAAAGATGGCCAATCAGAACGTGTCAATCAATGTCTAGAAATTTATCTCGGGTGCTTCACACATGCTACACCTCATAAGTGGATTCAGTACTTGTCATTGGCTGAATACTAGTATAACACCAGTGAACACTCTGCAATCAAAATGTCACCATTTGTGGCTCTGTATGGCAGAGAACCAAGCCACTAGGGGATTAATAGTACATCGACTTGCACAACTCCATCTTTGGAAGATTGGTTGGTGGAGAGGCAGCTAATGCAACAACTACTCCAACATAATATGCACCATGCGAAACAGCAGATGAAAAACCAAGCCGATAAGAAGAGATCTGTGCGAATTTTCAAAACTAGAGATGAGGTATTCATCAAATTGCATCCATACGTACAATCATCAGTGGAAAAAAGAGCAAAATATAAGCTAGCATTCAAGTATTTTGTCCCTTACAAATTCATCCGCACCATCAATCTGGTGGCCTATGAAGTGGAATTACCACCCACTTCTAGGATCCACCTTGTCTTCCACGTGTCACAGCTCCACAAAGTGCTCCTCCCAGGTACATCATCCACCATTACTCCTCCTTCACTTATTGATACTCCTATTATACCTGTGAAGATTCTAGCTCAACGTTGGCGTCGCGGCCCGACGGGATGACGCGAGCAAGTGCAAATCCAATGGTTAGATCCTAATGTCACTGATATAACCTGGGAAGGCAGGCAAGAACTTCAACAACAATTTCCTCTGGCACCGGCTTGGGGGAAAGCCGTGACTCAAGGAGGAGGGGATGTTAGACAACATAATGGGCCAGGGACAAATGGAGGTGACACTGGACTAGTCCTGCACAGACACAAGCCCACTAGACTAGTCTAGCCCAACTGAAGGTTCTTTGGGCCAGATTGGGCAAACTGAGACAAGTGCCGACCATGCTATGCTTTAAAGGGCACATACCAGGCGTGGAGGAAGGAATCCTTGGGATCAAGGCTATCGGCGGTGGCGGCGGTGTCACATCGTGTTATAGTTTAGCTACTTGTCATTCCCAATTCAGACTGTAATCCAGACAATCTTCCACTGAATTCGTAATGTATGAGAGAGTGAGATCGAATAGCTAATAGAGAGATTCATGTTATAGTGGTGGAGCAAGATGGAGCTCACTCATTGTCGCCGAGCTCGACATAGCAGGCGTCCTACGCCGCCTGCTCGCGGAGCCATTCCTCATTCTTCTCGGCTTCGCGGTGGCTCTGCTCCTCCACCAGCTTCATGACGGTGTCTAGGACGGAGTCGGGGGCGAAATCACCGGCCATCAGCGTGGGGGTGGCAAGGTCGAGCTTGGCGGCGAGCATCGGAATGTCGTCGTCCTCCGCATAGTCGCCCGGGTTGAACCGCGACACGGGGGCTGAGCTCGATGCCTCGTTGTAGGTGAGGCGGCACGGGGGCAGATCGGTGGAGCTCACGGCCTCGTTGTAGGTGGAGCGACGCGACGGCGGATTGCGGGAGCTCGATGCCTGCAGATCACGGTAGAAATGCGATTCGTGCCGCTCGAATGCGTGTGGCAGCTTGAGGCCATGGTGGAGGTAGCGGTAGGAGCCGCGGATGCGCGCGGCGTCGGAGGCCCGATGGTCCCGCTCGAGCTCCTCGGCAGCGGATAGCTTGCGGGCGCAGGAGGAAGGGGATCCGGCACCACCCACCCCCCTCTACTGCGGCCTCCTCGATCTCCACCGGACACCATGGATCGAACGCGCGCTGGAGGAAGCGAATCTGCCGGATTGCGCGCTGGAGAGTGGAATGCGCGCGACGGATTTCTCGTCGGCGGGAGTAGAAGTGGCGACGAGGCAGATGGGGTTTGACCTGCATCCGCGTCGCCGAATATGATATATAGTGGCCCAGATAAGTTTTGGGCTGCGGCCTGAAAAATATATCTAGGCCAGACCACCAATGCAGTGTCTGGCCTGTCCAAAAAATAGGCTAAACCCGCATACCCAAATTTCTATACGGGGGGCGATATGGATGCTCTCAGTGGGGTCAGCGTGTAGCTCTGGGATGAGCTCTACCCGCTCGCCTCCGCGTCGGCGCCCTCCCATCCTCTTCATCCCCTACACCAGCGCGGCGCCTCCCTCCTCCTGGCTTCCATGAGATGTCGTCGCCTCGCCTGCAGGAGCCCCTTCGCTCAACTCCCGGCACATCACGTGTGCCCGACACCGCTGTGCTCGACCTCCCGCTCACTGGACAAGCAACCGCGTCGTCAATGCCCGAATGCTCTCCTCTCCATCAACCATACATTGCCGCCCTCCGTTTTTCAGCGCGAGGCACCACCTCATTAAATTCCACTAGGTAGTGATTGAATCCGTGGAGGTTCTGGACCCTGTCTCCACCGCCGTCCCCATCCCGCTACCGGATTTCACTATCGTCCTCATCCCGATGTCGCTGCCCCGTCCCCATCCCTCTGCCGCCACTATCGTCCCAAAAAATGCTACCACAAAAGATTGAGAAAATATGAGGAGTGGAGGCCCGACTATCTCCGTCAGGATTCACAGCCTGTCTCTTCTCTTCCTCGACCACCGGTAACCCCGCTCGTTCCTAGATTCCTAGCCACCTCATAATCTTCGGCTTGCTCTCAATATCGCTCCACCCGGCCACCTCCTAATCTTCGGCTTCCTCTCAATATCTGGCTGCTGCCCCATCGCGATTTTCTACGCCCGTCGTCGGCCGCATCTGCCTGGTCTGCAACAGTGAGAACCTTGAGCCCCATGAGGAACGGAGGCCTCTCCTCCATGGATAGGCGGAGGTACCGAGAGAAGGCGGGGAAGCTCGAGCAAGCGTAGTGCACCGAGGTAGAGAAGGTCAAGCGGCAAGATCTGCGTCGTCGTTAGCACGTAGAGAAACACCGGTTCGTTGTAGCTGATGGTGCTGCTGCTGGGACGGATGCAGATCAGATCCCTCCGCGCATCACTGGGACCTTGTGCTCCTCCTCGTCTTGTCTATCGCCCTGACATGCAGGCCATACCTGTCCTTCTCTGCCCGGTAGCAGGGCGCCTGTGGGACTATGGCCTGGGAGGAAGCCGACGCGAGGGGAAGTAGGGAACGACCGTCTACTTGGCAAAAACATTTTAACTTACCGGTGGCATTGGTGGGTAATTGTGTGTCTGATGGAAGGGAAAAATCATCCAAAAGTCTGATTGATAGAAGCGTTGCTTCCTTTATTATTAGGTATAGATAGATGTAGCAAAACTCACTTCGGATACCGCTGGATACCTCGTAGCAAGAAGTTTGTGCTATTATAGCAAAATCAGAAAACACATGTAGCAAAAAAGATTAAGAAAAAGCTGACTTCATCTGAGACATCGAAAGAGACTCTCGCCTAAGAGTCGCCGGATGCTTAGTAGAAAAAATGTGCTAATGTAGCAAGACCGGAAAATAAATGTAGAGAAAAATTGTATAAGTGTAGAAAACATTACTTCGCTAGAGCATCCCTGGGACACCCGCCGGAATTCATAGTCAATTTTTTTTACAAAAAGCATTGTAGCATTTGGAGAACGTCAATGTAGGAAAACGAAAAGAGTAGATAGCAAAAAATAACCGACTATGTACCAAAACGCCATTTGGGGATATTTTTTTTGGGGGGGGGGGGGGGGGGGGGGGGGGATGGGAGGGGAGGGGCGGGGGCTAGTTGATGGTGCTGGCCTGAATGAGGGGGAAGAGACCAGGGGAAATGGGTGAGAGTGGACTGCTCGAACAAAAGGCGGGGCCGCATTACCTCGTCACTCCCCAACGTCAGCCATGGCTCGTCGTCGCTTCATGGTTCTATTTAGGCTGGTCATAGTGCTAGTGGGAGTAATTTGGGTAGTAGCATAATCCTACATGTATTGCCAACTAAGCATTTAGATGACATGGCATGCAATTGAATGATGAGAGAGAGAGCCTTGGGGTAACTAGCTATGTTACCATAAGGGTGTCTCCAATGTGAAAATAAGGTCAGACATAAGATACATGTGGTCGACCTTAGTGGAATTTAAACATTCTAGCACTAGGTCTTAAGCTAAGAAACCTTGCGATCGACCATACCAGTATGACCCGGCCATAAGAACTAGAAAATCATTGTTTCTCTCTCCTCACTACATAGTGCGCTTGCGGCAGAATTTCAAGACAAAATGTGCTACATTGCAATAAATGAGACTTTGCATGATACCACACCTATGTTATTTTCCACTATGGAGGTAGTAACTTAGACTAGTAACATATGCATGTTACTACTCTAAGTTAATCCCCACCATGACTAGCCTAAATATAGTAACTTGCATATGTTCATAGTGGGTGATAACATGTGTGTGTGGTGTCATGCAAGACCTAATTAATTAGGTTTTAGACTCATATAGTATTGGTATGTGTGATGTTATGGTAATACCTCCCACTCTTTCATCATTAATTATCATGTCATGTCACTAATTTACTTAGTTGGCATTGTATGTACATGCAAGTTACTAGCTAGTAATAAGTTACTCCCACCTGACGAGAGGGATGGCTATTTTCTCTGCGTTAAATAGAGGAAGGGTTGTTGAGCTAGACAGGGAAGACCAATATTTTAACATATGTTGAGTTTGGGCATCGAAGCATGTAGCTGCTTCGGTTCCTTGGATTTTTTGTGGCATCGGCTGTGCAGCGTAGGCACTAGTGCCGGATGGATGAGAAGTGGTTTGGGCACTGATATTTGCATACGCTGTGGAGGGCCACCCAAGTTCTACGGATTTTCAAGCTTTTTAGCTAAAAGAGAGCAACTATGTAGATGCATAGGCTGGTGGTACTTCCCCTTGCTATCGGTAAAGAGAGAAACTATGTGGATGCGATGATGATTCAATTTATTTATATAACATAACTAGTATAGGTGAAACACAACCATGTCATAAACTAAAAAAATACTCTAGACGGAATCAGCACACACATAAACACCCGAATATCATACGGTTCTTTTTTGTCAAAAACCTATCTCGCCCTCTACCCGTGCGGGCACGTCGTCTGGTGTTCGATGAACTCGAGAAAGCTGCCAGCCATGTCACAACCTTTGTTGCTGCACTTGAGCCTCATTCCCGAGGACATCTGATCCATGGTAGTGGTTGGTTCGAAGACGCCTCCGTATTCACATCCCGGGCACTGGCAATCGGACAATTTTCCAACACATTGTGTGCATGCAATGTGCGCCGATACCTTGCCAAAGCACTGCTCGTGCAAGGAAAAGTGATTTAGCCAAAAAACAAGAGTTGTATCGAACCAGTATGGAAAATATCATGAAGAAAGAAGTAATAACCATGTACATGGGACGACGAACAATTTGAGAACACAGCCTGCAGCTAAAGACTTGCCTCATTGCACTCATGTCAATCGTAGATTCAAACCACTTGTCCGCCATAGCGTCGCCTTCTTCAACTGCGGCGGATCTGAGAGGGATTTTGAGACTGAGCGAGAGAGCAGAGGGAGGAGCGCAGATCTAAGAGGGTTGATGAGAGCGAGCGAGAGAGACTGGTACTATAGTTAAATACTAGGAGTAGTAGACTCCTCATCTCACTCTAGGAAATATTGTCCGTCCATCCAAATTCAACGGCCATGAACCGATACCTTATCTCTTTGGCAAGAGACTGGCGCGGAGAAAACTAGGGAAGCGATGTGTTCCCTGAATAATTATCTCTCTCTGACTCGGTGTACACCTCGCTTTGATGACCTAGGGCTACATGGACGACTAAATATTGTACTTCAGTACTACTTCGGGATGGAGGTACTAGTACTACTACTCTACCTCTGTTTGGGATGAGACTAGCCCCAATGGGGATATCAGGTGGTACGTATCATGCATTAGGCCTTTCATAATGGGGTGTATCTTAGCACGTTACCATAGGAGTTATAAATACCTAATATACAACCTCTGCAATATTTGTATTTTAGAGGTTGTATCTTAATTTAGTGTTTTTGCTCTCACGCATGCATTTTATTGGGCAATCAACTCTTTTTGCCTATGATTATGTGCAAGGGGTGTATCTTAGCTAAGATACAACAACACCCTCTCTCCTCTTTAATTCACATGCCACAAAAGCATTTTGCTTAGGATGTCGCGCTAAGAGACTCTCCCATTGTCAAAGGCCTTATTACATGCATGGAAAATATTTATGTGTCACGGCAGTTAATGATGAAAGAGATTGTGTTGGTATCACAAGTAGAGTATCATAGAAAAAAGAATATCAAATAAATATTATACATAATTTTACCTTGATATTACAAAACAATAAATACACTAGGACTATGATACTACTAGTACTAAGTACAGTACAGTACATGATAGTAGTACATAGTAGTACTACGCATTATGGAGATAATATCAGATACTAGTATCATAATATACTCCCTTCGTCTAGAAATAACTGATTTGGTATTAGATACTAGTATCATAATATACTGCCTCCGTCATAAGATACTAGTAGTACTACCTTATAATCAAAAACAAATGTAGGAGTACTCTGGGATGGAGTAGTGCATACCTTGTATGGAGTCCTAGGACTATTAAGTTGCACGTACCTTGCACATGAGAATTAGATACTAATAGAAGTACCGTATGACATATCATCTTTTATTTATATTAATCTATAATCGGTGACGCTGAAAAATAATTATAATTTCGAGCCACGTCCATAAAGTATAGGGTGTATAATTGGTTCTTGTACCTTGTATCATGTAGAAATCAACCTACTACTATTAGCTACCTATTACTCGATATTCTCGAGAGAAATGACGAAGAAGATTCTAGAATTATTGAGAAGTGCGTTTTAAGGTTTGTGCATATTGTTCACTATGCTAAAGACTATCAATGGAATATTCTATATGCTAGCATGGATAGAAGATCTAGCGGTTTGCAATGTTGGGATTTGCCAGGCTTGATTGATTTTTCAAAGTTCAAAGTACTACGTACATAATATAGTGTGGTAAGATTATATAATATAGGTAAAGCTCAAAAATATGAATATGCGAGTCTCACGTGCCGGAGTACTTCTATAGTTCTATCACATGCCGGAGCACTAAGGTATGTGCAACTTATTACTACTGTATACTGGAGTACATACTCCAAGAATTTACCAGACTCGTTGCTCGAGCTGCCAGCTGGTCGCCACCTCTATTTCGGAAGTGTATAGTACTCCTACTATCCGATTAGACTGCGACCAGGTGAAAGTACGGCCGCTACAAGTACCAATATGACATTTCTATTGTGAGTTAATGCCCCAAACAACCACCGACTGCGAAAAAACTCATGCGCCGCCAAGCGGCCGCTCTGCATACTTTTTGGAGCATCTATAAAAACTACTCCTTGGAGAAATGCTTGGTCAAAGAAAAAACACCGAAAAAGAGGTCCCCTCATTGTAGCGGTGGGAGTAAAACTGAGTAGCACCGCTAGTAGTACTACTAGTACTATACTATTACTTCGCAAAAAGCAGTTCAACTTCTCCTTCATTCTACTCTCTGGTGAAATTTCTTTCTTCCACGAAAGGCATGTTACCCTCAGAAATACTTGAAGGAATCCCGATGGATTGGCTGTGTCATCCTCGGAGGTCTGCTTCGGCTCGTGGCCAGGCCCCGGAATAGTTCATCCGACGGGAACATGTCACTGTTGGAGCCGCCTCTGTAGAGCCCCTGGTCGCCCGCGATAAACGTGTGTTGGCCCTGCCGGCCGACAACGCGATTTTGAGCCCCTTCGAGGCTACCGATCTTGCGCTGGCCGCGTCACGGAGACGTCAACACGGCAGGCGAACAAAAGTGGACCTCTACAACAAAGCACCGGTCCCGGTGTGCCTCCCTTTTGACTATGGCGGAGCTGCGTCCGGGCAGGCGCTCTGGCTGGACATCAATCATGGCCAAGTTAAGCCCGTGCGAGACAGCGGCCGATCCTTCCATCGGGAACCTGCAGCCAGCGATAATGCGACCAGGGCAGACAACTCGGGTGGGCGCCAGGTTACCGTGGCCGATGCCGTCCTGGGATCCCTCGAGCCTATCGATCCTATGCTGGCCCTTTCTTACAATTAGGAGATGCTCGAGTTCGAGCTCGCGCGCGAGGAACCTGCGGCCAGTGAGCATGCGACCGGGGCAGACAACTCGGGTGGGTTCTAGGTCGTCGTGGCTGTGGCAGACGACACCATCCTGGGTTCCCTCGAGCCTATCGATCCTATGCTGGCCCTTGCTTACAATCAAGACATGCTCGAGTTCGAGCTCGAGTGTGAGGAACTGCGGCCAACAAAGGCGCGACTAGGGGAATTGACTCGGTAGGGGGGGCAGGTCGACCTCTTCGGACCTTTGCCTGACGTTAACCACGTACAGCAGTGACTTTAGTCCTCGAATTGGTTTTACTAGATTCTTGGATGTGCTCCTCTACTCATTCCGAGTAATCTCGTCCCTTTGACCGTGATCAACACGCAGGAGCGCGCTGTGTTTCGTGTGTGAAGGAAACGGTAGTAGGAAGAGTATGACTCAGCTGCTCGGTTGAAATTGAGCCGAACCCGACTGCCCATTTCAAGCTAAATTTTACGGGCCTTTGTACCAACTGTATGGACTTGGATGTAATTTTCTAGTTTTGATGTAACCTTTAATTCCACCGAACGAGTTGATTGAAGCATGATGCACTTTCGGGTGAAATTAGCTATAAAATCAAGCTTGAAAAATATAACATGTAATTTATCCAACCAATTCATGTAGTACTATAGTAAACTAGTAAGTTGCACGTGCCCTGCACGTGAGACTCAGATAATAGACATCTGACATATCATCACTATATAAAATTATAATAGGTAAAGTAGAAAAACTATAAATTTGATCAACATCTATAAATTATGGGTGTATATTTGGTTCTTGTACTTTGTTTATCATGTAGAGTGAATGATTATTTGCTATCTAAAACTTCAAAATTTGGTAACATGGTCTTGAGAAACGAGGGAGAAGATTCTAAAATAATGGAGAAGTGTTTTGAGTTTTGTGCATAGCATTCATTGTGATGAAGACTATCAATAGAATCTTCTAGTTGGTAGAATGGAAAAGAAGATCCAACGGGTGGAAATGTTGGGATTCACGAGTCTTGATCCAACGGTCTATATTCAAAGTTATTCATACACCAAATAGTGGTAAGACGATAAGATAAACAACACATGCTATGAACTCTAATCCATATTAAACGTTATTCCTTCTGAAAATAATTTTACTTCTTTATCATGCTAACAAGCGCGCCATGTTTCCGGACATAGTGGACCATGCATATTTTACTTGCGATTCCTAGGTTCTTTGAGTTTTCAAGGTTCGTAGATAAATTAACCCACTTAAATTACACTATTGTCTCCGATTCAAATTAATGTTCTCAAATTTGTCTAGATTCGGGTATATGTATCTAGCGTAGAAATATGACTAGATATATTTGAATCTAGACGAATCTATGAACATTAATATGGATCAGAGGGAGTCTGTTGACATTAGGTCAAATTAATTCGAACCGCATGTGAGCTGCCGATTGCTCTTAAAATTTTACAAGAATCTTTTGAGGTTACCCACCTGACAGCCAATATATCGAGAATACGACCGAGAGTTTTGAGAGATTCAACTTCTTTCTAAAATTTGCATGCCGACAAAGTTGACCCTGCTTTGAAAAAAGAGAGAAATAGGCAAAAAAATAGGGGGACTCATGCATGGCGTCGTTTTGCTTTTATTACCTTCCATGAAAAATAATAAACATGAGTTTTCACAACTTTTGAAGAAACATACTTCACAAAAATAGCCTACCATGTATAAGTATGAATATGTTTCAGGACGAGCGACCAAGCAAGGTCACGGACATATCCATGTTTATGGGAATTAAACAGCTTTGCCAATGGGAGTTTCCAAATACTAGGAAAAGTAACAACTCCAATTTTCTAAGCGATGCAAATATTTTTTCTATAAAGCAAAGTACTCCACTTCCATACTAGTACTACTTGAAAAGGGAGTCAGCTGCTTCCAAAAAAGGAGGCAACACGAGAGCAGCGGGAGGAGGAGTCGGAAGGCGGTGCGATGTCAGAGCAAAGCTATGATGGGCTGCTGACACGAGGTACAAGGTACACTCCACTAGTAGTAAATATATGAACCTACTAGTAGTAATATGCATGCAAAACAAGTTGTGTTTTCTCTGTCCTTTGCTGGCTCTCACCATCCATCCTCCATCGATCTCTTCTCTACAGCCGTGGGTGCACAGTCCGAATTGTCTCTTCCTCGTCCACAGTGTCTGCGCACGTGTGCCTTGGTATAGAACACCGATCTACCTCCAGCAACCTTCCCTCCCCCGAAATTCAAGCGATCTACTGGATTAATGATCATCTTGTTTTTTGATGAACAAGTTTCACGCCGAGCAACCAAGCAAGGTCATGGACATATCCACATCATAGTTTATGGTAAATTTCCCATATTTGGTAATACTACAAGAAAATATATGTGCACATCTTGCCATTGATAAACAGTGTATGAACAACTTTGAATATTGACCGTTGGATCAAGACTCGTGAATCCCAACATTACCAGCCGTTGGATCTTATTTTCCATTATTCTAGCATCTAGAAGATTCTATTGATAGTCTTCATCACAATGAATGCTATGCACAAAACTCAAAACACACTTCTCCATCATTCTAGAATCTTCTCACTCGTTTCTGTAGACCATGTTACCAAAAATTTAAAGTTTTAGATAGCTAATAATCGTTGACTTCTACATGATATACAAAGTACAAGAACCAAATATATACATCCATAATTTATAGATGTTGATCAAATTTATATTTTTTTCAGCTTTATCTATTATAATATTACCACTATATAATGTACGGATAACTTTGAATATTGATAGTTAGATCAAGACTCGTGAATCCCAACATTTCCAGCCGTTGGATCTTCTTTTCCATTATAGCATCTAGAAAATTCTATTTTTTGAACGGTCTAGAAGATTCTATTAATACTCTTCATCAAAATGAATGTTATGCCCAAAACTCAAAACACACTTCTCCATCATTTTAGAATCTTCTCCCTCGTTTCTCCAGACCATGTTACCAAAAATTTCATGTTTTAGATCTCCACTACTATAATGGAGAAGTTTTGAATTGGATCCATAGCACCAATCCTGACCATTGGGCTATTAGATCCAATGGTTTAGAGGAGCTGGATTCGTGTTGAATAGTCCCGCCCCTTCTTCTGCCTCCCCAACTCCCATAGCGCCGCCCATCTGAGGTCACCAGAGCCTACAAGATGTCTGAAGCCTCATCTTCTACAGCAGCGGCGGCAGCAACGACGGAGAGAGAAAACTTTCGCGGTGTCTGGATCCCCTGCGTCCTTGATGACGCCAAGCTCTGCATCGTGGAGAACGAAGGACTCCTCTGCGCCGGCGACTGGCGGAGCGGCTATGGAGAAACCATCCCCAACCCCAACACCGGCGAGCGAGTGCATTTTGGCACCCACCTCGACAGAGGTTTGAGCTTTCCAGCCTCAGATTTCTTCTTTGAGGTCATAGATCACTACGGAGTTCAACTCCACCATCTCCCCCCGAACTCTATTTTAGAGATGAGTTGTTTTGCTTGTTTGTGTGAGGGGTATCTCGTCATTAGGCCGAGCCTTCTTATTTTACGGTTTTACTTCGGTACCTGGAGAAATTCCATTATCGCCGGTAATCCCTACATTACTGGTACGCTCAGCTTTTCTATTAGAAGAGAACGTGTCTATCCTAGGTTTAAGGCTAGCGATTCGGTTAAACGGCGGCTGTCCACGTTCTTTTACTATAAGGACAGACCAGCTCCCGACAAAGCCACTGCTTTGCCGGCTTTCGTTGACGGTGTCGCCACACCCCGAGAGTCCTGGGACGCGGATGATCCGACTCTCACGGATGATTTGCTTCTGGCAAAGAGGTGGATCGAATATCTCATGAAGCACAAGGATATGAAAGGATCTGACTTAGTGCACTACTGGCTGGCGCGCCAGATTCAGCCTCTCCAACACCACGGTGATCGGCTCATGCACTCCATCACTAAGAGCAGGTTGGACCCTCTCCGGATCTGCCCCACGCCATATTCGGATAAGGACTATGAGTCCCAAATCAAATGGCTGACCAAGGAGCGGGTCGAGAAGAAGATTCCGGATCTGTCCTTGGACATGCATACGGCTGACGATCCTGTGACACCAGTAAGTTTTCCAACAGTAACTCGAATTATGTGTTCATATATACATTGTTTTGCAATACTGAGATACCTTTTCCTTTTCAGCTTGCTGACCTCCCTGAGTTGGAGCTTGCTCCTCTCGAAGGATATCCTCCTGAGTTCTCTTAGGATGATGTAGAGTTGATCCCACTATCGGAGACGCTTACTCGAATGCATAAAACTCTGGCAGTGTCCATCGGCACAAAAGAAGTGCCCGTTATGAAGAGGTAACTTTGTTCACAAGGTCTTTGTTTCTTATTATTTCTGAAGTGTAATGATCTTCGTTCTATTACCTCTTCAGAGCTAGATAACTCACCAAGGGCAAGGGGAAAGGAGGCTCGTCGAAAACCCTACGCCAGTCAACACTGAAATTGACCTCTCCTGCCACAACACCTCCGACTCCTGCCCCACAGCCTTCCACAACATCGGATATTAGTCCATCTTCGCCCGTTGCGGAAGATCCGGCTCAACCAGCAGAGCTAGCGATCCTCGGGTCGCAAACTGACATCACCATGGGTGACTCAGGTTTTGATAAGGGTGAACCCTCTACGGGTAATGATCCATCGTCAGAAACCTTTGCTAAAAACCTCCTCAGCAATCCGGGTGATACATTGCGAATGTATCTATAATTTTAGATGTTCCATGCTTGGTTTTATCTACTTTCTTATGTTTTGTACACACTTTGGAGTACTTTTCATATGATTTCTTGGACTAACCTATTAACAAGAGCCACAGTGACAGTTGCCTGTTTTCTGCTGTTTTTGGTTCCAGGAAAGTCAGAAAATGAATATTCTCGGAATTGGACAGGACAAAAGCCAAAGTCATTATTTTACCGAGGGACACCTGGAGCCAGAATACGAGATGGAGAGGGACTGGGGCCCAACCACACCACCTGGCCGCGCCAGGGGGTGGTCTGGCCGCCCCAGACACCTCCTCGGTCTCCCTCTTCACCTATAAGATGCCTTTGACCTAAAACTCAGGGGGGTTCAACGTTTTTCCAGAAGGAGTTCCGCTCCGCCGCCACCACCAGATTCCACGAAACAGCACCAGAAACTTCATTCTGGCACCCTGCCGGGACGGGGAATTGGAGGAGATCATCGCCATCATCATCACCATCACTTCTCCATCGACCATCCATGTTTCCCCCAGCTATGAGTGAGTAATCCCCCGCTGTAGGCTATGGGGATGGTAGGGATTGGATGAGATCGTTCATGTAATGGCATCAGATTGTTAGGGCATGGTGCCTAGTATCTTCTATTAGTGCTTTATGACTTTGTTGCGACTTGTTATGCTTAATGCTTGTCACTAGGGCCCGAGTGCCATGATTTCAGATCTGAACATGTTATTGATTCATTATGATAGTATTGTTTTTGGTCTTACCTGCAAGTTGTATACACACGTTATTGTCCGGAACCAATGGCCCCGAAGTGACAGAAGTCGGGATAGCCGAAGGGAATGGTTTTGATGTGAGGATCACATGTGTTCACGGAGTGTTAATGCTTTGCTCTGGTGCTCTATTAAAAGGAGAACCTTAATTGCCAGTAGTTCCCCTGAGGCCCCGCTGCAAACGGACTGGCAGGACAAAAGATGTTGTGCAAGTTCTCATTGCGAGCACGTATTACTATATATGGAACACATGCCTAGGATTATCTAGTACTTGGATGCTTTATCTAATTTATCTGCAATTGTCCTATGTTCTGATTGCTATGTGAATTGTCTTGTCCATGCAACGCCCGTCCATCCATCCATATGCCTACCGCACTTGAATCCTACTATTTACTGCTATTGTTACTGCTGTCTTTACTTTACTGTCTCTATTACTTTACTATTCCTAGTATAAAACTGTTGCTGCTGATAAACTGCTGTGAGCAAGATTGTTTCCAGGTGCAGCTGAATTGACAACTTAGTTGTTAAGGCTTATAAATATTCTTTGGCTCCCCTTGTGTCGAATTAACAAATTGGGTTTCACTTCCCTCGAAAATACTACGATACACCCCCTATACTTGTGGGTCATCAAGACTATTTTCTGGCACCGTTGCTGGGGAGCATAGCTTTATTTATCAAGTCCACTTGGAATCACTATTGTTCAAGCTTAGTTTATTTCCGCCTTGTTTGCTTGTTTCTGTATCAAAAATACAAAAAAATTAGTTCCTACTCTAGTTGTTATTTTCGTTGGTCTGTTATTGTCTTGCTTTATCATGCTTTCTATCAATGGTCGTTTTCTTTGAAACTGAATCTTATTGGAAAGGTGGGTTCACGGAAGATCAAAAATATTATTATAAGGAACACCGCTTGTCATAAAAAGGGAAACACTTATGGGAACAAATTGATAAATTATATACCATTGCTAGAAACGTGTGCTCTACTTATAATGTTACTTATTGCTTTGATAAATCTTGTTGCTATAAGAGGTATAAACACCTCCCTTTTCAATGTGAGTATAATGATAATGTTACCATATGTTCTTATGTTAAAGGAAATTATGACTTTTATGATTTGGAACAAATTGAAGAATTCATTGCTTGGAAGGGTGCATTTGAACTTGCTAGTTTGCTTGAAAATATTGATGATTCACGTTATAAATATGAGGTTGATGATATACTTAGATTTTGCTTTGATAATTACAAGGAAGAAAATGGCTATATTCTTGAATATATTAATAGATGCTTTCCACAAATGGAAGAGACTAATGCCTTGCAGGATTCTATGGAAGAAGAAATTGATGAACCTGAAAGCTCATTAGATGAAAAAGAGGAGAGTGATGAACAAAAGGAGGAAGAATGGATTAGCTACCCATGCCTACCTTCTAATGAGAGTAACTCTTTATCGCTTACATTATTTGATTGTCCCCCACACTTGCCAAAGAAGGATGAATGTTATGCTCATGTTATCTATGATAATCCTTTATTTGTGCTTAACTTCGATTTGCATGGTATTAAAGAGTTTTGCTTAGAAAATGTTTATGATAAAGCTCTAGACGATGGTCCTATATTGAATGATCAGCCGTCTTGTTATAGAATTGTTAAAAGTGGGATTGAAGGTTTTAATCCCACTATTTTTTAGCTGGATAAAATTATGTGTTTGTAGATCATGAAAAGCATGCTTTATGTGATATTTATAATGTTGACATTATTCATGAGGCTACTGAAAATTATTACGAGAGAGGAAAATATGGTTGTAGAAGTTTTCATCGTGTTGAAACACCTCTCTATGTGCTGAAACTTTTGAAGTTACTCTTGTTTTATCTTCCTATGTCTGTCACTTTGTTCTTTGCGAATTTATTTGGATACAAGATTCCTATGCATAGGAAGTGGGTTATAATTAAATGTGTTTTGAATTTGCTTCTTGATGCTCTCTTTTACTTCAATTCATATTTCTTATGTGAGCATCCTCTCAAACTATCATGCCTAACTTAAAGGCGTTAAAGAAAAGTACTTATTGGGAGATAACCCAAAAGTTTTAGATGAGTCTTGGAAGTTATTACTTCAGTAATAACCGCTCTTTATCATTTTTATTTGCTTTTTGTGCCAAGAGTAACCTCTAATGAGAGAGAAGTAATGATTGGGAAAGTTGCTGTCCCGAAACAGATTTCTGTGATTCACCATAAAAATTCGTGTAAAATCTCTGTACGTCCTTTTGAGGCGTGAATTTTTGTGCTTCTGCCCTAGGTTGTTATCTAACTTTCGTTAGTTCAACACTTTTCGATTTGTGTTGGGGATATACTTTCCGGGTATCCTCAATGTTCCTCACTGACCAGGGTGGCCCACTTCGGGTTAGAGCTTCACGGGCGGCCCAGTTAGGGAGAAAAGACGGAGTCCAGTCCGGCTACGGGAAGGCCCAGAAGACTTACCGACTTAGGCCCATAAGTGTTACTTGTAGTTCAGGATGTACTCTGTAACCGACTCTTAGTCGTAGCCAGACAGATCTCTCCTATAAACCCTAGGCCGGATATCTATATAAGCCGTCCTAGGGAGATCCTTTAGGGCACCCTCAATAGTCTACAATCTCAACTCACACAGGCGAACCCTTGTAACCCATATTCCAGCACTGCCGTATTACTGGATTGCTAGCAGGAGTAGAATCCGTCCAAAGCTGGCGGATTCAAACCTGGGTAAACTTGTGTGCTCACCGTCCTGGAACACCGTACGTGTCACACCCGTCTCTTCTGCACGCCTTGAGGACCCCCTCATGGCGTACTTGTCATCAATCCGACGATAGTTAGCGCCCACCGTGGGGCAAGTGAGCTTCGGATCTGCGTTCCGAGCGGAGTCTGCAAGAATCGGAATCGGCGAGACTATCGCCGTCGGTCGCATCCTCTACACTAGCGACGTCCCTCTCATCGTTCTCGACGAGACCTGGATTCCGGCTAGGGAGGCTGTGACTGCCTACACCATCATGTCTTTCGGTGAGATCGATGTTTACATCGGCTTTGCTGAACCTGTCCCACCCACCCCAGCGGTGATGATAGAGGCAGAGGAAATTTCTGGATCCCCTTTGTCCGTGGAGGCGGCAGAGTTTCGGATCTCAGAAAACCCTAATCCCACCCAGCCTGCACTAGTTGCGGAGATAGTGAAGAAATCCGAGCCTGAAGCAGACCTAGCGATCCAGGTCGAATCTGGAGTGGATCTCCTTGGAGAGACCGAATCCCAGATCGACCCACCAGCTGAAGTCGAAATCCAGGAGGAGCATATCAATGACACTGATTCCGGCTCTAATGACGCCGGGACAGACAGGCCTTTCCTGAGGTACACGCTGCGACGTATGATAATGCAAAACTCAGGCGTAGATGCAATTCTCGAGACCATCAAAAGTTTCGACAAAGCCGATCGCGAGAGCCGCATGTACCTCAGGAAGCACGCGTCACACTTCGTCGGATATGTGGGGTCCGGATCTGGCTCTGCCGATGCTGGAGACAACACTGACTCGGTGCTGGAGGCAATTGGAACAAACGCCGACGTACCCGCATCCTCGGATGAATCGATGACATCGGCAGATTTCCGAAAGTTCTCCGCGGAATATGAAGAGGAGTATAACTCCAAAGCTACAGAGGAAAGAGAAGCCATGGATGAAGGATCCGGGGAACACTCTCCCAAAGCGTAGGATGACATGGAAGTCGGAGATAATCCTGAAGTCCAGATGTCCGAAAGTACCGATCAAAGCTTGACTCCGGGAAATGGACCCAAAGCCGTCTTTGCTACCGGCGCTGCCAAGAAGGCAAAGAAGAAGAACAAGAAGAACAAGACCCCGGCAAAAGACCCTCTGGCAGAGGAGTTGATTGCCGAGGAATACGAGGAAGACTCGGATGGAGCGCTTATCCCAGACGAGCCCAAAAAAGAAGAATCAGTGGATGGACACGTGATCACTAAAGGTGCGCGTAAACTCATCGATGCTACATTAACCACACCTATTCCTACAGCTGCATAACTTACTGCTGAAGAACTGGATGAGAGGGCACATGCCCTAGAAGCGCGTCGTCAAGTACTCCTCGATGAAGCCAAAAACATTGAGGAGGAAAAGAAACGCATAGCATCTGTGGAGAAGTACAACTCCAGGCAATACCAGAAGACCAGGAAGCGTCATACTGATGACAACCAATTCCCACAGATTCACGCCGTCCTTTTCAGAGAAGAAATGGGGAAGCCTCGAAATGATAGCAAAGGGGACCGGGTATATCCAACCCCAGTACAGAGCACCGTGGCGGCCCGAGAAATTTTATCAGCTAATCTAGGCCTGGAGGAGATCCGGTTGGGAATCAAACTACTCAACAAGGGACTGGAGCAGCAAAAGGTCGCCATGTCCGAAAGTCAAAAACTGGTCTCTGATTCCGACCAATGTCGCACAGATCCGGCATGGGCTGACGTAAGACCCCAACGCGTACCGGAGCAGCACCACCACCCCGATCGCCGGGAAGATAATTACTCAAGAACCGGATCTTCGGGACAGCACCACAAAGCTGCCCATAACTGGCATAACGTTAACCTAGTTGCAGAGCAAGAAGCAATTGCTGCACTGAATCTGAGGAACCCGCCCTGGCGAGAGTCGAAAGACTGCAGAGACGATGATAAAGAGAAACGTTGGGAGGAGGACCGACAAAGAATGCCACCTCCTAGACATGCAAGCCGTCCGGATGATGGACGAAGGACCGACGGACACCGTGCTGAGACAAGCCGTCAGGAGGCTCGTCACAATGAAGACCCTCCCTGGAACCGGAATAATGACGCTCCGGACAGAGGCCGACGATCAGCCGGAAATAACCCAGCTGCTCCACCCTCTCCACCAAGTAGCCATCACAACAACTCTCAAGGAGGCCAGTGAGGGCGTCGTGGTGGAGGAGGTGGTGGCAGAAGCTGAAGTCCAGCTCCAAGGCACCGTAGCCACAGCCGACACTCGGGGCGATCTCTATCCCCGAATGACGCAAGGCACAGGATCAACTCCAATATAGAGGTGCAGCGCTACAAAAATGATGATATCTACGTGGGCCCAAAGTGCTTCGGACCATGCATCAGAGCTACAAGATCCCCGGTAGGATTTGCTATCTCACGACATATCCAAGCCTACGACGACATTGCTCGGCCAGATACCTGGCTACAGGTTTTCTTCGAAGCTTGCTGCATCGCCAAAGGCGGAAACAGCCAGGTCGCAACCTGATATCTCCCACTCATGTTGCGGAAGACGGCACAATCATGGCCTAATGAACTTCCATAGAACACCATCCACAACTGGTATGACATGCAAAGTGCATTCTTTCGGAATTTCGAAGGCACATACCGGAGGCCCTGTACGGTCGGAGACCTACAATGTTGCACCCAGAAGGCCGGAGAAACTTGTCGGGATTACCTCAGATGATGGATCGACACCAAGAACACATGTGAAGGAGTAAATGACCAAACTGCGATTGAAGCTTTCATTGCAGGTCTCCCAATTGGTCTACTGCGTCATCGCTTGAAGTGTGACAAGGTCACTGATTTGGGAGAGATGATAGAAACAGCGAGCAAGTATGCGGATGCTGACGACGATGCGGAGGGATTACTCAACGCCCTGGCTATGCCACAGTCGGCAAAACAACCAAAGCAACAAGCTCAGAAGCGCAAGAATACCTCGGAAGAGAAACCCAACGCGGAAACGGCGGTGGTCACTGCTACTTTTGGGTCTGGAGGACAAGGAGGACGCGGCAGAGGCCGCGGGCGTGGCCGTGGGACTTGGAGAGTTCAAGGTAGAGGAGACCAGCAACCAGGCAAAATCTACTCTTGGGTCGACATTGCCAATAACCCATGTGTGCATCACTTAGAGGCCAATGGGGGCTCGTCCCACACCAACGCCGAGTGTCGTTTCAATGACGACATCAAAACAAATGACACCGCTGGCTACAAAGCTAAGCGGAAGAAGGGAAAGAAGAATCCCGAAAAGGATAAAGAGACCAAGGAAGATTCTGACATGGAGGAAGCTGATGCTTCAAATCCCAAGCCGGAAGGGAAGAAAACATTTTAGACCAAGAAATACACTTATGTCACCTTCCTCGGATCTCAACCATCAAAGGTCAAGAAAGCAGTTCTACATGAGCTCAATGCAACAGTTCTGGCTGTCCCCCAATTTTTGGACTGGTCGAAAGTGGCAATCATTTTTGACCGCGCTGATCATCCGCCTAAGTTGCACGGGCGAGGAAAATACGCCTTAATCATCAATCCACTTATTGACAGTTATGGTTTCTCCAAGACTCTCATAGACGGTGACAACAGTATCAATATTCTGTATGTCGAAATGCTACGCCGGATGAAGATCTCGGAGACCCAGCTGAACCATAGCTCTGTGATCTTTCATGGAGTTGTCCCAGGGAGGCAAGCTAATTCCCTGGGAGAAATCACTTTGGATGTTACCTTTGGAACTCCAAAGAACTATCGGATGGAGGCACTTTCCTTCGAAGTGGTCCCGTTCAAGAGCACGTACCACGCTATATTCGGACATCCGACTTACTGAGCTTTTATGGCTCGTCGGTGTTACATTTACAATATGATGAAATTCCAGGTCCCAACGGCGTAATCACCATCAGGGGAGACCCAAAGAAAGCACGAGAGTGCGAGGATTGAAATGCCGCCTTTGTTGAAGCCGTGCTGCACGCCCAGGAGTACCTGGAGATCAAGAAGAGCATAGATCCGTCCGAGATGCCCGCAACAAAGAAGGAGATGACAAAGCCGAATCCAGAGTTCAAGGCATCATAAGAGACGATGAAGACGCCGTTGAAGGACGATGACCCCTCCAAGGTGACCCAGATAGGCGTAGGCCTAGATAGCGCATAGGAAAGCGCGCTCGTCAAGTTCCTCAAAGCAAATCAAGATATCTTCGCATGGCAGCCATCTGACATGACCGGAGTACCTAGGGAACTTGCCGAGCACTCTTTAAATGTAAACCCAAATGCTAAACCCGTCAAACAATCCTTACGACGTTTTGGCGATGAAAAGCGTAAGGTAATATCTAAGGAACTAGCACGACTAGAGTTAGCCGGATTCATAGAAGAGGTCATCCACACTGAGTGGTCGGCCAATCCTGTAATGGTCCCTAAAAAGGACACCACTGATTTAAGGATGTGTGTTGATTATACTGCCTTGAACAAGGCTTGTCCAAAAGATCCATTCGCTCTGCCTAGGATTGATCAAGTTATCGATTCTACGGCAGGCTCAGAACTCCTCTGTTTTCTCGACGCATATTCCGGTTATCACCAAATCCGGATGAAGGAATCTGACAAAGTCAAAACTTCATTCATAACCCCCTTCGGAACCTTCTGTTTTGTTACGATGCCCTTTGGGCTAAAGAACGCAGGAGCTACATACCAGCGCACGATGCAACGTTGCCTCCACGACCAACTCGGACACAATGTACATGCATACGTGGATGATATTGCGGTGATGTCCAAAAAGAAGGAAACACTGATTTCCGACTTGGAGGAAACGTTCGCCAATCTACGAAAATACAACATCATGCTTAATCCGAAGAAATGCTTCTTTGGAATCCCAGCCGGAAAATTGTTAGGTTTCATCGTGTCTCAAAGAGGCATAGAGGTGAACCGAGACAAAATCAAGGCTATACTAAATATTTCTAGGCCAACTCGCCTGAAGGATGTACAAAGACTAACTGGTTGCATCGCTGCAGTCAGTCAGTTTGTAAGCCGGCTTGGTGACAGAGTCGCACCATTATACAAACTCCTGAAAAAGACCAAGGATTTTGTGTGGACCGACGAAGTTGAAGCTGCATTACAAGACCTGAAGAAAGTACTCTCATCTGATCCTATCCTTGCTGCACCAGAACCACAGGAACCGATGTTGCTTTATCTTGCTACGACAAACAAAGTTGTTAGTATCATCATGGTGGTGGAGAGACCGGAGGAAAATCAGGAACACCTGGTGCAGCGTCTGACTTACTTTGTCAGTGAGGTCCTGACAGAATCAAAACAGCGGTATCCGCACTATCAAAAGCTGGCTTACGGTGTTTTCCTAGCATCTACTAAGCTACAACACTATTTCCAGGAGCATCCAATTACTATGGTGAGCACAGCTCCCATGAGAGACATAATTAACAATAGTGACACCACATGACGTGTCGCCAAATGGGGCATAAAGCTTTCAGCTTTCGATATTGAGTACAAACCTCGGACAACAATCAAATCCCAAATCCTTGCCGACTTTGTTGCTAATTGGACAGAGACAAAGGAGAATATGACCCTCCCTGAGTCGGAATATTGGACCCTATATTTTGATGGGTCTAAGGCTCGTGGGGGCTCGGGGGCTGGCGTGGTGCTCACATCACCCCAAGGTCATAAGCTTCTATACGTGTTGCAGATCCACTTCACAGCGACAAGTAATATTGCCGAGTATGAAGCACTGCTACATGGAATCCGGATTGCTAAAGATATTGGCATCCAACGTTTGATGTGTTACGGAGATTCGGATCTTGTTGCTCAGCAAGTTTCGGATATTTGTAATGCAAATAAACACATAACAACATATAAAGCTGTCGTGGATGATTTATCTAAATCGTTCGAAGGGTTTGAGGTTCAATACATCTCCCGAGCAGAAAACGAGGAAACAGATGCACTATCTCGGATAGGCTCTGCACGGAAAGAGGTCCCGGATGGCGCTTTTTTAGAGCACCTGAAAGTTCCCTCAATAAAGAGAGTGGATGAGGAATATCCGACCAAATCCGACTCACCTCTAATAGCAGTTCTATCTATAATTCCTAGCTGGACCCAACCCTACCTTGATTATCTGGTAGATGGCAAATTACTTGAAGACGAGGTTTTGAGCCGGCAGATCGTCCGATGAGCGAAAACCTATACTATAGTTAAAGGTGAGCTCTATAAGCGGAGTGTTTCTGGGGGTTTTCAGCGCTGCATATCTCCAGAAGAAGGAGTGGTAATCTTAAGAGAAATCCACGAAGGCGAGTGTGGTCACCATGCTGCAGCCAAATCTTTTGTGGCAAAAGCTTGCAGACATGGTTTTTTCTGGCTTACAGCCAAGGCAGATGCCGAACGACTGGTCAAGACGTGCAAGGGCTGCCAAAAGTACGCCAAACAAGCTCATGTTCCGGCTGATCAGCTGCGAACAATACCTATAACATGGACTTTTGCGGTCTGGGGGCTTGACATGGTAGGACCGGTTAAACGGGCTCCAAGTGGATTTACTCACCTCTTAGTGATGGTGGATAAGTTCACGAAATGGATTGAGGCTAAACCCGTCACTAGTTGTGATGGAGCAACATCCAAAAGATTTGTCGAGGATGTTATAATCCGGTATGGTTATCAGCATAGCATTATCACGAACAACGGGAGTAATTTCTCTATGGGAGAATTGGCCGAATTCTGCAACAAACAAAATATCCGGCTTGACATTGCATCAGTCGCACATCCACAGGCCAACAGACAAGTTGAAACAGCAAATGGTTTAATCCTACAGGGCCTAAAACCGAGACTTGAAGCACCATTACGACGTGTTGCGGGGGCTTGGGCATAGGAATTACCCTCTGTAATATGGAGCTTACGAACAACTCCGAACAGGTCAACCAGATACACACCTTTCTTCTTGGTCTATGGCGCAGAAACAGTTCTTCCTAGTAATTTGATTCACACTTCTCCTAGAGTGGTCGCGTATATCGAGGAAGATGCCGAGATTTCTCGACAAAATGATCTCGACTTAGTCAAAGAAGTTCACATCGTTGCTAAAATGAGATCAACAGCCTATCAGCAGAAGTTACGCAAGTATCATAGCCAGAGAGTCTGAAACAGATCTTTCAATAAAGGCGATTTGGTTCTCCGGCTTGTGCAACAAAGAAAGCACAAACTTTGCCCAATATGGGAAGGGCCCTTCTTAGTTAGTGAAGTATTGCACAATGGTTCGTACTACTTAACTGACATGAGGCCAGTCAAAGAAAGACCTGCTACTAAGAAGAGAAAGAGAGCTAGAGGCAGTACAAATCCGGATGAGTTAGACAGATCTTGGAATATTGCTCAGCTACGTCCCTTTTATTCTTAGTTTATCCTTCTTTGTAATCATACATATGTACATGTTCTATGAGAAATAAAAGTCTTGGTTGCCTCGAGTTTTTCTGAGAAGTTTTTACCATCTTATTTCCGAATGATCATGTCATAGTCGAAAATCCCAGAATACTTGAAAGTACTTTATGCGCATGTTTGTTCTGGTTTAGATTTTCGATTCTAAAAGTGCTACCTTCGGGTATAACTCTAAAGTTTCTAGTCTACACTTTGGTTATTTGTCTGATTGCCGGATGCGGGCATTTTTCGAGTTGTGAATTGTTGCTACTGAAAGACGGCTTTGTTTCCAAGTTTAAACTGGTTTAGCAATTGAGCTCCGTTGCTCGAAAAAGTTTCCGTGCAGAAGGTTTAGCCGGCTCACGAAAGGAACGAGGCAGAAGGCCAGATGAACGATAAGTATAGACGAAAAAGTATAAGTGCTTATGAAAACATTTCAGGCACAAGAAAATTTAAAGCCAAAAGTGCTGAATAGATTAAAAGCTTAGCACCAGCAAAATTATAAGTACTGCATATTTATAGACTCATAAATGTTTCTCGGAATATTACATTTGTTTCTGGTAATTTATGATGCAGGAGAGGATGCAGGAGCTGCCGGCTCGCTGGATGCATCAGCCTCGGTTTGATAACACTCCGAGACGTTCAGATCCGATACTGTCTGTTCATCATCGGAAACTTCAGCTGCTTCTTCCAGAGGCGGAGTTGGTGTGTCCACGTGGGTGAAGAAGGGAGTGTCGTAGCTGGTTAAGTCAGCTACGTGACACCCATATCCGGTGCAGGAGTCCATGATGGCCTTGATATCCATCTCCTGGCCGTCTTCATCCACCTTGCAGTACCCTCTGGTCACTTGCCATATCTCCATGTTTCCATGGTGGCTCATGACCATGGTGAGAGTGTTCTGCGCAGCGGATCGCGCATAGGACATGTTCTAGTCCTGAACGAGTTGCGGCATATCCTTCGCCTTGTCTCGCACCTGAAAGTCCGACATGTTATGCATGTCTAGAACCTTGAGAGCTTCGCCGATATCCTCAAGGGATTGGCGGAAGTCATGAAGCAGCTCACCGACTTGGGTAAGCCGGTGGGTGCGAGGCTCGTCAGAGGTGGAGTCCGTCAAGTTCAGAGGACCTATACACATAACGCAAAACAGTTAAGAAAAATCCGACATCGAAAGAGTCGAAACATATAGATAAGTCAGAAAGATGGAAACTTACCAAAGATGACATCGTCAACTTTGGTCTTCTCTTCTCGAAGACTCCGGAGTTCAGCCCGGAGCGCCTCGGAAAGATCCTTCTCTCTACAAAGCTCATTGTTGAGATATGAGATTCTCTGATCTTGAGCCGCAATCTTATGATCACGCTCATCAGTAGCCATGGAGTAGGATTCGAGAACTTGAGCGATGCTCTTCTCATGATCCACCTTGAGCTTATCCAGCTCTTGGCGAAGTTCTTTATTCTCCACCACCAAGGTTTTGAGGTTCTCGGCCTCTTCAATCATAGCGCAGGGCTGTTTTACCAGTGCTGTAAGTCAAAAAAGAACAACAGTTCAACGAAAATATTCGACTATGAAAACACAAAAGACAAGGTTTGAGTCTCGGAATGTTTACCTTCGGCTTCATCTTTGGAGACCTTCAGCTCAGCATTTTCAAGTCGGAGAGCTTTGATCTCTCTCCGCTTGTTGCAGATGTTCTTCAACAAATCTTGGTTATATGAATTAACTTTCTGTAAGTCAGAATACCCAGAGTTAGAAGTCTACTGAAGACTCGGGCTAATATTGTTACTAATATCAGCACGAGCCTTGAGGGCTACACTAGTTCATTCTTTGGCATCCTAAGGAAGCATAAACTCAGATTGCATATCCTACTTCATGCTTGGGGGCTAGGGGATATGATATAAAATACAATAAAGAAAATCGTGAGTTGGAATTCCGACTTTCATGATGTTCATGTGTGAGCTTGCTCAGACACATGTTCACCTCGGTGGTAACCTTCTCAGCGAGGGTGAGCGGAATAACCGGAGGTGGTGGAAGCACACCAGCTCTAAGTCCCTCGTCGCGAAGGCGAACTTATTCAAGAAGGTCGGAGTACTTGATGTCTTCCGCCTCTTGTGCTACTTCTTCGGCAGAGAGATTACGGCTCTGCAGGCATTGCCGAGCCAGCCGCTGGATTTCCTCCGCAGATTTCCGGGACAAGCCAAATTTGGCAAGCCCCGGATTGTTAAGGAGGTTTTCGGCGAAGGTCTCTGCCGAGGGATCATTACCCGAAGAGGGTTCAACCTTATCCAAACCTGACTCACTCATGGTGTCGTCAGTCTGCGATTCAAGGATCGCTGGCTCCTTTGAAGGACCCGGATCTTCTGCGACAACAGGTGATGGAATAACCACCGGCGTTGTAGAAGGTTGAGGGGCAGGAGTCAAAGGAGCCACGGCAGGAGAAGCTATGGTCATCTTCGTCTACCGCAAGGGCTACGAAGAAGTTCCCTTCCCCTTGCCCTTGATGAGGTTCTTAGCTCTGAGAAGGTAATTAAAATGGAAAACATTATATCTCGGAAGGAAATTCGAGTAAGGAACAAAGGCGGAAGTTGTGTTGAAAGTTACCTCTTCACGACTGGCACCTCCTTTGTGCCGATAGCCACTGTCAGAGCTTTGTGCTTCCTGGGCACAATGTCCAGCAATGGAACTAGTTCAGGCTCCTGAGAAAACTCCGGAGGATATCCCTCGAGGGGAGCTAGCTCCGACTTGGGGAGGTCGTCAAGCTGAAAAGAAGAAAATATCTCAGTATTGTAAGGTGAAACACATAAAAGGATTTATTATTGAAGCTTACCGGAACCACAGGGTCTTCGGCTGTATGCATATCTAGAGACAAGTTCAGAATCTTTCTGTCAATCCGCTCCTTGATCAGCCATTTGATCTGGCTTATGTAATCTTGTGGATTTAAAGCCTTAGGACTGATGCAGAGGGAATCATTCTTTGACGCCGTGATGGAGTGCATCAGACGGTCGCTGTGGTATTGGAGAGGCTGAATCAGGCGTGCGACCCAGCATTGGACCAGGTCGGATGCTTTCAAGCCCTTGTGTTTTACCAGATATTCGATCCGCCTCTTAGTGAGGATCAGTTCGTCACTGAGAGCCGGTGGGGCCTCGTCCCAAGACGGTTGGGCCATGGCAGCTTCGTCGATGAAAGCCGACAAAGCAGTGGCTTTGCCGGGAGCAGGAATATCCCTATGATAAAAGAAAGTGGCCGGCCATTGTTTGACCGACTCACTGGCAGAAATACGAGGATAGCTACGCTCGCATCTAACAGAAAGGCTAATAGTGTCGGTAATGTAAGGATTATCGGCAGTGATGGAGTTTCTACGAACATGGAAGTAGAAACAAAACAAAGTGAGACTCGGCCTAATGCTGAGATACCCCTCGCACAAAGCTGCGTAAGAACTCATCTCTAAGATGGAGTTTGGGGGAAGATGGTGGAGATGTACACCATAATGATCAATCACATCGGAAAAGAATTCTGAGGGAGGGAAAGACAAACCTCTGTCGAGGTGGGTGCCGAAGTGGACCCGCTCGCCAGCGCGTGGGTGGGGGATGGTTTCACTGAAACCGCTTCGCCAATCGCCGACGCGGAGGAGACCTTCATTCTCCATGCCTTGGAGTTTCTCGTCGTCGAGGAGGCACGGGATCCAGACTCCCTGGTTGCTCTCCTTCTCTGCCGCAGCCGTTTCCGCTGCCGCCACCGCTGCAGCTGCCAATCCGGATGAGGAGGAGGAAGCCATTTCTCTGGTGCGCCAGTGACCTTGGATGGGAGGCACTAGGAAATCTGGGAGGCGGGAGAGCTCTGTGCGCTAGGGAGATGTGAAGAAGAAGGAACGGCAAAGGGAACAAGTGAAGAAGGGAGAAGGAAAATCCTCACCCCTTATAACCACCTACCTGCACCAAGATTCATGCTAACCGCACTGTGTAAACGCCACGCATCGTGGAAGGAACTGGGAAGGACCCACGCAATGATTACGTTGCCTCGATCTCCACGTATGCATTGAAACGACGCCTCGGTTCTGCTAACGGCGGACCCACCAATGGTCGTGCTAACAGGATGTTTGCCAGATGACGTGACTTGACCGTGACCAGTGTTAGATGACGCCAGAGACCAAGTTCTAGCTTAGTTTGAAAATAAGCTGGGAAATCCGAGTAACATATTGATAGGTCTGACTTATTTTTAAGACCCGGATCGTATTTTTTTTGTGAAGTTTCAGGAACCCTTCAAGATTCTGCAAGCCGAAGATCAAGCTAGACGATGATGAATCCGACTTTGGATCTTGGAGACTTCCGGGGGCTGCTGTTGGGGATATACTTTCCGGGTATCCTCAACGTTCCTCACTGACCAAGGTGGCCCACTACAGGTTAGAGCTTTGCTTCACGGGCGGCCTAGTCAGGGAGAAAAGACGTAGTCCAGTCTGGCTATGGGAAGGCCCAAAAGACTTACCGACTTAGGCCCATAAGTGTTACTTGTAGTTCAAGATGTACTCTGTAACCGACTCTTAGTCGTAGCCGGACATATCTCTCTTGTAAACCCTATGACGGATATCTATATAAGCCGTCCTAGGGAGAGCCTTTAGGGCACCCTCAATAGTCTACAATCTCAACTCACATAGGCGAACCCTTGTAACCCATATTCCGGCACTGCCGTATTACTGGATTGCTAGTAGGAGTAGGATCCGTCCAAAGCCGGCGGATTTGAACCTAGGTAAACTTGTGTGCTCACCGTCCCAGAACATCATACGTCTCACACCCCTCTCTTCTGCACGCCTCAAGGACCCCCTCATGGCGTACTTGTCATCAATCCGACAACAATTTGAGCAACAGAAGGTCTTCCAAAAAATTCGTCTTTACCTGCTGGTCTATTTTGACAGATTTCTGCCATTATTTGCATTTGCTTCTTGTTGATTCCTTTTTGAGTTCTTTTGGTGAATTGAGCTTTTTGAGGGAAGTGCTACAGTATCTTGTGTTTTAATGTAAGTTTTATTGGTGTTGGAACTGAACCCAAAGACTTGTTATCTTGAGTGCACTAATGTTGCTAATAAAGATTGTGTGAAGTTTTGTATGAAGGAAAAATTTCAGGTGTATAGAAGGAATGAGTAATGAGATGAAGGATGGACTAAAGCTCAAGCTTGGGGATGCCACGCGTGTCACCCCAAGAAATATCCAAGAAGTACAACCTTCAAAGCTTGGGGATGCCCAAGGCATCCCCTTCTTCATCAATAAAAATCCCAGGTTTCTTCCAAACGCTTCATTTTTATTGTTTCATGCACAGTTGTGTTATTCTTGGAGCGTCTTTTTTTCGGTTTCGTTTTGGTTTTTTGTTTGCTTGGTTTTCTTAGTTTGCTTAATAAATTGGTTGGACCTCCTCTTTCATACATTGGTTTTCAAATAGTTTGGTTTGGTTTGGAAAAGAGTAGGAAAGTTCATGCTTAAGTGGTAAAGAGAGCTTGTTTTTGACTATGGCCTGTGCTTTGTCATGCCATTCTTGATATTGTTTTGGCTTTATGCTTAGTATTCTTTGCTGTAGCATGACTTGTTATAAACAATTGAGATTGCTTAATGTGCCTTGGATGAATCATGCGTTGTTTTAGCATATTAAAGCATATTATAGTGGTATTCTCCTTTGATGTTTTATTTGGGTTAACTTGGCGCATGCTCACACCATGTTATGACTATCCCAAGTCACCATAGCCTTTATGATCCTTTAGTTTTCAACTTGTAGTATCACTTTATGCTTTGATCGATGATGTTTTGTCGCTCTGCATGATTATGGCCATTATTGCTCTCCTAGTTTGTCGCTCCTAGTCTTTTGCTAGCCTCCACAACCAAGTATGAGTTCCACTCATGCATCCAACTCCCTAAGCCAAGTTATTCCAAAGAGTCCACCATACCTACCTACTAGCATATGCTATTCCAAGTATATTCATGTTTTTGTTTACCTTCCAAATTAAACCTGTTATGAGAAAACTAGTGATTAAAGCTCTCACGAACTTGATGGCACACTTTCCTTTTCTTGCCCTTAATAAACTTGAACCATTGTGTCGTCTATGTTGTATATGCTTGCACTTATTTGTTGGGGATTAGCAGAACCATGCTGTCATGGGGAACGCTTTCAACATTGCACTTGTACCTTGTACCTAGTTGATATCATGCTCTTTTGTCTATGGATGTCGTCGGTGTGAAATGAAAGGGGAGCTTGTAAGTCCATGGAGTTATGTATATGTGTTAGAGAAACGCCTGGGCCGCTGGTCTAATCCATGCTGACATGGTGGAAACTTGCAGCGTAACCATAATGAGCTGTCTATGAAGCATTCTTCTTATAAAAAAAGAGTCCTATATTGAGAAAAAAAGAGAAAAAGAAAAAAAAAGATTATGAAAAGAGGAAAGAGAGAAAAAAGCACCATATTCCCATGGTAAATAAGAAGATTGCTAAGATGCTCGTTGTCTGCTTGCCTTGTCAGTTTGATATGGGGATTCTTCCGTATCATCGGGCAAGGGGTACCCCGTTGGTGGTTCTCTATGATACACATGTACTTACGATGACAAGAACTTACCGGTGACTAAACTTGAGTAGCATGAGGAGCGACCCTCGTAGTCAAGGGACATGAGATTTCTAACTTATACTTCGTCAAGCATGTACACCATAGTTTGTTCACTTTAACCTTAATCACTTCAAGATGCTTATGATAGGGGCAATGAGAGCTGAAAGCTAATAAGTACCATAATTTTTGGAAGCTCTTTATGAAACTTGAGTCTCCACTTCCTTCTATGAAGGCCTTTCTTCCACTATATATATTGAGTCTCCACCTTCTACCTTTATGCACTTACTTTGAGAGCATAGTGGCCATTCTTAGTTCTATGTGCATTGTCCCAAGACTTGTTGATTGATGCATACCTTGATATTGCTTGTTTTAAACTATTTGTATCTAGTCACTCTTATGAACTTTGAAGGTGTCCTATGCATTTATATTTGCTACTCTATGAGGCACAAGCTGAATACTACTATGCTATGTTTTCTTTATGTGAAACAAACAAACATCTTGCAAAGCATTGTTATTCATGAATCTTTTGTTTGTGCCTTTTCATGTTGCATCATAGTTTTTTGTCTTATTGCTAGAACTTTGTCTTTCATGTTATGATTGAAGTACTATGATCCCAGCTTTGAATGATCAAGTTTATGATGGTGCATGTCACCTAAAAAATTATTCTTTCTTTTTATCACTTACCTACTCGAGGACGAGCAGGAGTTAAGCTTGGGGATGTTGATACATTGCAAATGTATCTATAATTTTTTATGTTCCATGCTTGGTTTTATCTACTTTCTTATGTTTTGTCCACACTTTGGAGTACTTTTCATATGATTTCTTGGACTAACCTATTAACAAGAGCCATAGTGCCAGCTGCCTGTTTTCTGCTGTTTTTGGTTCCAGGAAAGTCAGAAAATGAATATTCTTGGAATTCGACGGGACAAAAGACAAAGTCATTATTTTACCGAGGGACACCTGGAGCCAGAATACGAGACGGAGAGGGGATGGGGCCCAGCCACACCACCTAGCCGCGTGGGCTGGGCCTGGCCGCGCCAGGGGGTGGTCTGGCCACCCCAGACACCCCTCGATCTCCCTCTTCACCTATAAGATGCCTTCTGACCTAAAAACTCAGGGGGGTTCGACGTTTTTCCAGAAGGAGTTCCGCTCCGCCACCACCACCAGATTCCACGAAATAGCACCAGAAACTCCGTTCTGGCACCCTCCCGGGACAGGGAATTGGAGGAGATCATCGCCATCATCATCACCATCGCTTCTCCATCGACCATCCATGTTTCCCCCATCTATGAGTGAGTAATCCCCTACTGTAGGCTAAGGGGATGGTAGGGATTGGATGAGATCGTTCATGTAATGGCATCAGATTGTTAGGGCATGGTGCCTAGTATCTTCTATTAGTGCTTTATGACTTTGTTGCGACTTGTTATGCTTAATGCTTGTCACTAGGGCCCGAGTGCCATGATTTCAGATCTGAACATGTTATTGATTCATTATGATAGTATTGTTTTGGGTCTTACCTGCAAGTTGTATACACACGTTGTTGTCCGGAACCAATGGCCCCGAAGTGATAGAAATCGGGATAACCAGAGGGAATGGCTTTGATGTGAGGATCACATGTGTTCATAGAGTGTTAATTGCTTTGCTTCGGTGCTCTATTAAAAGGAGCACCTTAATTGCCAGTAGTTCCCTTGAGGCCCCACTTCAAACGGGCTAGCAGGACAAAAGATGTTGTGCAAGTTCTCATTGCGAGCACGTATGACTATATATGGAACACATTCCTAGGATTATCTAGTACTTGGATGCTTTATCTTATTTATCTGCAATTGCCCTATGTTCTGATTGCTATGTGAATTGTCTTGTCCATGCAATGCCCGTCCATCCATCCCTATGCCTACCGCACTCGAATCCTACTGTTTACTGCTATTGTTACTACTGTCTTTACTTTACTACCGCTATTACTTTACTATTCCTACTACAAAACTGTTGCTACTGATAAACTGCTGTGAGCAAGATTGTTTCCAGGTGCAGCTGAATTGACAACTTAGTTGTTAAGGCCTATATATATTCTTTGGCTCCCCTTGTGTCGAATCAATACATTGGGTTTCACTTCCCTTGAAAATACTGCGATACACCCCCTATACTTGTGGGTCATCACCGGGTCTTGCCAAACTTGGCATTTCTCAAAAATTTGCGGAGGAGATCCAACGGCTGGCCCAGCAATGCCTGGAAAGCCGGACTATCACTGCCGAAGAAGAAGCACAAGAAGCAGAGGACGTCAAGTACTCCAAACTTCTTGAACAAGTCCGTCTTCGCGACGAGAGATTGAGAACCGGCGAGCTTTCGCCACCACCAGTGATCCCACTAACCCTCGCCGAGAAGGTTACCACTTAAGTGAACATGAGTTTGAGGAAACTGACTCATGAGCAACATGTAAGTCGGAATTCCAACTCACTTTTTTTACTTTAATTTATGTCATATCCTCTATCCCCCAAGCATGAAGTTGGATAGATGATCTAGATTTATGCTTTCATAGGATGCCAAAGAATGAACTATTGTAGCCCCAAGGCTCGTGCTGATATTAGTAAAAATATTAGCCTGAGTCTTTAGTAGACTTCTGACCCTAGGTATTCTGTCTTACAGAAAGTTAATTCATATAACCAGGAATTATTGAAGAATATCTGTAACAAGCGGAGAGAGATCAGAGCTCTCCGGCTTGAAAATGCTTGCTTAAAGGTGTCAAGGGATGAGGCTGGAGGTAAACATTTCAGTCCTTAGCCTTGCTCTTTTTTGCTTTCATAGTCAAACTATTTATTCAACTGTTATTCTTTTGCTTATATCACTAGTTAAACAATCATGTGCCATGATTGAAGAGGCCGAGAATCTGAAGATCCTGGAGGTGGAGAATGCCTACTTACGCCAAGAGCTAGATAAGCTCAAGGCGGATCATGAGAAGAGCATTGCTCAAGTTCTTGAATCCACCTCCATAGCCACCGAAGAGCGTGACCATAAGATCGTGCTTCAGGATAAGAAAATATCAGATCTTAGTAATGAGCTGTTCAGAGAGAAGGACATCACCAAGGCACTCCGGGCTGAACTCTAGAGCCTTAGTGAAGAGAAGACCAAAGTTGACGATGTGATCTTTGGTATGTTTCCAACTTTCTGACTTTCTGCTTTTCCGATTCTTGGAACTCGGATATGTTTTCTAACCATTGCATTTTATGCGTAGGTCCTGTGAACTTATTATATTCCTCCTCCACCGAGTCTCGCACCAATCGGCTTACACAAGTCGGTGAGTTGCTTCACGATTTCCGCCAGTCCTTCGAGGATATTGGTGAAGTAATCAAGGTTCCGGACATGGAAAAAATGCCTGGCTTTGAAGTGCAGGACAAGGCCAAAGAGATGCCCCAGCTTTTTCAGGACTAGAACATGTCCTATGCGTGTACCGCAACACAGAACGCCCTCACAATGGTTTTGAGCCACCATGGAAGCATGGAAATCTGGCAAGTAACCAGAGGATATTCAATTGTGGATGAAGACGAACAAGAGCAAGATATCAAGGCCATCATGAACTCCTGCACTGGATATGGATGTCATGTAGCTAATCTGACTAGCTATGACACTCCTTTCTTCACTCGCGTAGAGACGCCTCCTCCGCCCGCTGAAGAAACTAGTGAAGTTTTCGACGATGAACAAACCGTATCGGATTTGAACATCTCGGAAAGATATCAAGGCGAAGGTGATGTCTCTAGTGAGCTGGCATCTCCTACCTCTCCTCCTACATCGTAAAGTACCAGACAAACAATTGTGTTATTCTGAAACAATCCGGGTTGTAAATAAGTAGTATAATACTTTTGCTAGTGCTAAGATTTGATATTCCTATTTAGCACTTTTGTCTTTATTGTCTCGTGCCTGAAATGTTTACATAAGCACTTTTTTCTTTTCCATGCACTTATCGTTTATATGGTTTTCCGCCTCGTCCCTTTCGTGAGGCGGCCAACCTTCCACATGGAATCTCTGCCGAGAAACGGAGCTCAATTGCTAAACTAGTTTAAACTCGGAAACAAAGCCGGCTTGCAGTACCAACAATTCACTACTCGGAAAATGCCCGCATCCGGCAATCAGACAAATAACCAAAGTACAAACTAGAAAATTTAGAGTTATACCCGAAGGTAGCATTTTTAGAATCGGAAATCATAACCAGAACAAACATGAGCATAAAGTACTTTCAAGTATTCTAGGATTTTCTACTGTGACATGATCATTCGGAAATAAGATGGTAAAAAACTTCTCATAAAAAATTTGAGGCAACCAATACTTTTATTTCTCATTGAACATGTACACATATATGATTACAAAGAAAGATAGTTTTAAGAATAAAAGGGACGTAGCTGAGCATTATTCCACGGTCTGTACTGCCTCCAGCTCTCTTTATCTTCTTAGTAGCAGGTCTTTCTTTGACTGGCCGCATATCACTTAGATAGTAAGAACCATTGTGCAATACTCGGGTAACTAAAAAGGGCCCTTCCCATATTGGGGAAAGTTTGTGCTTTATTTTCTACACAAGCCGGAGAACCAAGTCACCCTTGTTGAAAGACCGGTTTCCGACTCTCTGGCTATGATACTTGCATAACTTCTGCTAATAGGCTGTTGATCTCATCTCAGCAACGACGCGTACTTCTTCGATTAAATCGAGATCATTTTGTCGAGAAATTTCAGCATCCTCTTCAATATATGCAGCAACGCGAGGAGAAGTGTGAATTAAATCACTAGGAAGAACTGCTTCTGCACCATTGACCAAGAAGAAAGGTGTGTATCCGGTTGACCTGTTTGGAGTTGTTCTCAAGCTCCATATCACAGAGAGTAATTCCTCCGTCCAAGCTCCCGCAGCACGACGTAGTGGTGCTTCAAGTCTTGGTTTTAGGCCTTGTAGGATTAAACTATTTGCTCTGTCAACTTGTCCATTAGCCTGTGGATGTGCGACTGACGCAATGTCAAGCCGAATATTTTTTTATCGTAGAATTCGGCAAGCTCTCCCATTGAAAAATTACTCCCGTTGTCCGTAATAATGCTATGTGGATAACCGTATCGGATTATGACATCCTCGACAAATCTTTTGGTTGTTACTCCATCACAACTGGTGACGGGTTTAGCCTCAATCCATTTCATGGATTTATCCACCATCACTAAGAGGTGAGTAAATCCACTTGGAGCTCGTCTAAATGGTCCTACCATATCAAGCCCCCAGACCGCGAAGGGCCATGTTATAGGTATTATCCTCAGCTGATCAGCCAGAACATGGGCTTATTTGGCGTACTTTTGGCAACCTTTGCACGTCTTGACCAGCCGTTCGGCATCTACCTTAGCTGTAAGCCAGAAAAATCCGTGTCTAAAAGATTTTGCCACTAAGGATTTGGCTGCAGCATGATGACCGCATTCACCTTCGTGGATTTCCCTTAGGATTTCCACTCCTTCCTCCAGAGATACACATCGCTGAAATACTCTATACACGCTCCGCTTATAGAGCTCACCATTTACTATTGTATAGGTTTTTTCTTGTCAGACGATTTGCCGGCTCAGAATCTCATCTTTGGGTATTTTGCCATCTACCAAGTAATTAAGGTAGGGTTGAGTCCAGCTGGGAATCACAGCCAGAACTGCTACTAAAGGTGAGTCAGATTTGGTCGGATATTCCTCGTCTACTCCTTTTATAGTGGGAACCTTGAGGTGCTCTAAGAAAGCGCCATCCGAGACCTATTTCCGTCTAGAGCCTATTCTTGATAATGCGTCTGCTTCCTCATTTTCTGTTCGAGGTATGTGTTGAACCTCAAACCCTTCGAACAATTTCGATAATTCATCCATGATAGCCCTATATGCTGCCATGTGTTTGTTTGCATTACAGATATCCGACACGTGTTGAGCAACAAGATCCAAATCTCCATAACACATTAATCGTTGGATGTCGATATCTTTAGCAATCCGGATTCCATGTAGCAGTGCTTAATATTCGGCAATGTTATTTGTTGCCATAAAATGAATCTGCAACACATAGAAAAGTTTATCTCCTTGGGGTGACTTGAGTACCACGCCAGCCCCCGAGCCCCCGAGTGCCTTAGACCCGTTAAAATGCAAGGTCCAGTATTATGACTCTGGGAGGATCATATTCTCTGTTGTCTCTGTCCAATCAGCGACAAAATCAGTGAGGATTTGGGATTTGATTGCTGTACGAGGTTTATACTCAATGTCGAAAGCTGAAAGCTCTATGCCCCATTTTGCGACACGTCCTGTAGCATCGTTGTTGTTGACGATATCTTTCATGGGAGCTATGCTCACCACGGTAATTGAATGTTCCTGAAAATAATGTCGTAACTTCCAGGATGCAAAGAACACACCATAAGCCATCTTTTGATAGTGCGGATACCGCTGCTTAGATTCAGTTAGGACTTCGCTGAGGTAGTAAGTCGAACGCTGCACCGGGTGTTCCTAATTTTCCTCAGGTCTCTACACCACCATGATGACACTGACGACCCTGTTTGTCATAGTGATATAGAGCAACATCGGTTCCTAAGGTTCCGGTGCTGCGAGGATAGGAGCAGACAAAAGTACTGCTTTTAGGTCTTGCAGTGCAGCCTCAGCTTCGTCAGTCCAAATGAACTTTTTGGTCTTTTTCAAGAGCTTGTAAAGTGGTGCGGCTCTTTCACCAATCTGGCTCACAAATCGACTGACTGCAGCAATGCAACCAGTTAGTCTTTGAACGTCCTTCAGGCGAGTAGGCCTGGAAATATTGAGTATAGCCTTGATCTTATCGCGGTTCACCTCTATGCCTCTTTGTGACACGATAAAACCTAACAATTTTCCGGCTAGTATTCCAAAGAAGCATTTCTTCGGGTTAAGCATTATGTTGTATTTGCGTAGATTGGCGAATGTCTCATCCAAGTCAGAGATTAAGGTTTCCTTCTTTTTGGACATCACCGCAATATCGTCCACATATGCATGTACATTGCGTGTGATTTGGTCATGGAGGCAACGCTGCATAGTGCGCTGGTAGGTAGCTCCTGCGTTCTTGAGCCCAAAGGGCATCGTAATGAAACTGAAGGTTCCAAAGGGGGTTATGAATGAAGTTTTGACTTTGTCTGATTCCTTCATCCGAATTTGGTGATAACCGGGATATGCGCCGAGAAAACATAGGAGTTCTGAGCGTGCCGTAGAATCAATTACTTGATCAATCCTAGGCAGAGCGAACGGATCTTTGGGACAAGCCTTGTTCAACGCGGTATAATCAACACACATCCTTAAATCAGTGGTGTCCTTTTTAGGGACCATTACAGGATTGGCCGACCAGTCAGTGTGGATGACCCATTCTATGAATCTGGCTAACTCGAGTCGGGCTAGTTCCTTAGCTATTGCTTTTCGCTTTTCATCGCCGAAACGTCATAAGGACTGTTTGACGGGTTTAGCGTTTGGGTGTTCATTTAGAGAGTGCTCGACAAGTTCCCTAGGTACTCCGGTCAAGTCAGATGGCTGCCATGTGAAGTTATCTTGATTTACTTTGAGGAACTTGACGAGCACGCTTTCCTATGCGTGGTCTAAACCTACACCTATCTGGGTCACCTTTGAGGGGTCACGATCCTTCAATGGCATCGTCTTTGTCTCTTCCGATGCCTTGAACTCCAGAGTCGGCTTTGTCACCTCCTTCTTCATCGCGGGCTTCTCGGATGGGTCGATGGTCTTCTTGATATCTTGGTACTCCTGGGCGTGCAGCACGACTTCGACAAAGGCGGCATTTCCATCCTCGCACTCTCGTGCTTTCTTCGGGTCTCCCCTGATAGTGATCACGCCGTTGGGACCTGGATTTTTCATCATATTGTAAATGTAACACGGGCGAGCCATAAAATCCCAGTAAGCCGGCTGTCCGAATATAGCGTGGTAGGCGCTCTTGAACGGGACCACTTTGAAGGAAAGTGCCTCCGTCCGATAATTCTTTGGAGTACCAAAGGTGACATCCAAAGTGATCTCTCCCAGGGAGTTTGCTTGTCTTCCTAGGACAACTCCGTGAAAGATCACAGAGCTGCGATTCATTTGTGTCTCCGAGATTTGCATCCGGCACAGTGTTTCGACATACAAAATATTGATGCTGCTGCCGCCGTCCATGAGAGTCTTGGAGAAACCATAGCCGTCAATAAGTGGATTGACGATTAAGGTGTATTTTCCTCGTCTGTGCAACTTAGGCAGATGATCAATGCGGTCAAAGGTGATTACCACTTCTGACCAGTCCAAGTATTGTGGGACAGCCGGAACAGCCACGTTGAGTTCATGCAGTACTGCTTTCTTGACCTTAGCTGGTTGAGACCCAAGGAAAGTGACGTAAGTGTCTTTCTTTGTTGGCAAATTCTTCTTTCCATCCGACTTGGGATTTGAAGTAGCAACTTCCTCCATGTCGGAATCTTCCTTGGTCTTTTTCTCTTTTTCGGGATTCTTCTTTACCTTCTTCCGCTTAGCCCTGTAGCCAGTGGTATCATCATTTTTGATGTCGTCATTGAAACGACACTCGGCGTTTGTGTGGGACGAGCCCCTGTTGGGATCTAAGAGATGCACGCACGGGTTATTGGCAATGTCGGCCCACGAGTAGGTTTTGCCAGGTTGCTGGTCTCCTCTACCCTAGACCCTTGATGTCCCACGACCGCGTCCACGGCCACCACTGTGCCCTCCTCGTCCTCCAGACTAGGAGGTAGAAGTGACAACCGTTGTTTCTGTGTTGGGATTTTCTTCCGAGGTATTCTTGCGCTTCTGAGCTTGTTGCTTTGGTTGTTTTGTCGACTGTGGCACAACTAGGACGTTCAGTAGTCCTTCTGCATTGTTGTCAGCATCTGCATACTTGCTGGCTGTTTCTATCATCTCTCCCAAATCCATGACCTTGTCACACTTCAAGCGGTGAGGCAGTAAACCAATTGGGAGTCCTGCAATGAAAGCTTCAATTGCAGTTTGGTCGTTTACTCACTCACAGGAGTTCTTGGTGTTGATCCATCATCCGAGGTAATCTCGGCAAGTTTCTCTGGCTTTTTGGGTGCAATGCTGCAGGCCTCCTACCGTACAGGGCCTCCGATATGTGCCTTCGAAATTCTGAAAGAACGCGCTTTGCATGTCATACCAGTTGTGGATGGTGTTTTCTGGAAGTTCATTGAGCCAGGATCATGCCATCTTCCGCAGCATAAGTGGGAGATATCGGGTTGTGACCAAGCTATTTCCTCCTTTGACGATGCAGCAAGCCTGGAAAAAATCCTGGAGCCAAGTATCAGGCCGAGCTACACGATCGTAGGCCTGAATATGCCTTGAGATAGCAAATCCTTCCGGGAAGTGTGTTTGTCGTATGCGTGGTCTGAAGCATTTTGGACCCACATAGATTTCGTTATTCTTGTAGCGCTGTGCTTCTATCTTAGAGTTGATCCGATGTCTCGCGTCACTTGGTGACAGAGATCGCCGTCCTGGTTGACAGCTATGGTTGCGGTGCCTTGGAGTCGGACTTCTGCTTCTGCCACCACCTCCACCGCCATGACACCCTCCTTGAGAGCCGTTGTGGTTGCTACTTGGTGGAGAGGGTGGACCAGGTGGATTGTTTCCGGCTGATCGCCAGCCTCTATCCGGAGCATCATTATTTCGGTTCCAGGGAGGGTCTTCATTATGACGAGCCCCTTGCCGGCTTGACTCGGCACGGTGTATGTCGTTTCTTTGTCCGTTGTTCCCCATAGCTTGGTGGGGTTCAACCGGACGATTTGTATGTCTAGGAGGTGGCATCTTTTGACGGTCCTCCTCCCGATGTTTCTCTTTGTCTTCTTCTTTGTGATTGTTTGACTCTCGCCGGGGAGGGTGTCTCGGATACAGTGTTGTAACTGCGTCTCGCTCTATGGATGCGGCAACATTGCTCTAGTTACATGTGGTTCTGTGCTATTGGCCTGAAGTTCTGGTTCTTGAGTAGTTGTCTTCCTGACGGTCGGAACGGTGATGCTGTTCCGGCATTTGTTGGGGCTTGATATCATCCTAGGCCGGATCCGTGCGATATTGGTCAGATTGAGAGACCAGTTTTCCGCTTCCGGATTTCGTGACCTTCTATTGCTCTAGACCCTTGGTGAGTAGCTTTATGCCTAAACGAACCTCTTCTGGGCCTGGGTTATTTGCTAGGATATCTCGAGGTGCAGCGGTGTTCTGCACTGGTGTTCGGTACACCAGATCTCCACTGCTGTCGAACCGAGGCATCCCTGGGTCTCCCTCAAAGAGAACCTTGCGGACTTCTAGAAATTTGTCGGCCCGTACGTGGCCTTTCTAGGTCTTTTGATGCTGTAGAGAGATGAGCTTCTCCGTAGTAGCCATGCGCTTCTTCTCTTCCTTGATGTTTTTGGCTTCATCTAGGAGTACTTGGCGACACGCTTCTACGGCTTGAGCCCTTTCTTCCAATTCCGCAACAGTAAGTTCTGTCGATGTAGGGATAGGTGTAGTCAATGCAGCATCGATGAGCTTACGGGCACCAGCGGTGACCACGTTTCCATCCACCGAAGCTTCTTTGGGCTCGTCTGGGATTAAAGCTCCATCCGAGTCTTCTTTGTAATCCTCGGCAACCACTTCCTCTGCAAGAGGATCTTTTGTTGGGGTCTTGTTTTTCTTGTTCTTCTTCTTTGCCTTCTTGGCAGCGCCGGTAGCAAATATGGCTTTGGGTCCATTTCCCTGAGTCAAGCTCTGATCATTACTTTCGGACATCTGGATATCGGGATTATCTCCGAGATCCATGTCATCCCGCGCTTTGGGAGAGTTTTCTCCGGATCCCTCGTCCATGGCTTCTCCTTCTTCTGCAGCTTTGGAGTTGTACTCCGCTTCATATTCCTCGGAGAACTTTCGGAAATCTATCAACGTCATGGAATCATCCGAAGATGCCAGTAAGTCGACGTTTGTTCCGATCACCTCCAGCACCAAGTCTTTGTTGTCTCCGGCATCAGCCGAGACAGATCCAGATCCAACATATCCGACAAAGTGCGATGTGTGCGTCCTTAGGTAGTTGCGGGTTTCCTCGTGGGCTTCCTCGAAAATTCTGATGGTTTCGAGAACCTCATCCACGCTTGCATCTTTCATCATCATGTGCCTCAAAGTATGCCTCAGGAAGGGTTGATCTATTCCGGCATTAGAAGAGTCGGAACCAACGTTGTTGACTTGTTCCTCCTGAATTTCGACCCCGGCGGGTGGGTCGATCTAGGATTCGGCCTCTCTAAGGAGATCCACTCTAGATTCAACTTGCACCGTGAGATATGCTTCATGCTTAGCTTTCTACACTATCTCCACAATAGGTGCGGGCTGGGATTAGGGTTTTCTGGGATCCGGAACTACGCTGCCTCCGCTGACAGAGGGGAGCCAGAAACTTCTTCTGCCTCTATCATCACCGCTGGGGTGGGTGGGGTAGGTTCAGCAAAGCCGATGTACACATCGATCTTGTTGAAAGACATAATGGTGTAGGTAGTCACAACCTCCCTATCCAGAATCCAAGTCTCGTCGAGAATGATGAGAGGGACGTCGCTGGCATAGAGGATGCGACCGACGACGATGGTCTCGCCGATTCCGATTCTTTCAGATTCTGCCCAGAACGCAGATCCAAAGCTCACTTGCCCCACGGTGGGCGCCAACTATCGTCGGATTGATGTCAAGTACGCCATGAGGGGGTCCTCAAGGCATGCGGAAGAGAGGGGTGTGAGACCTATGGTATTTCGGGACATTGAGCACACAAGTTTACCCAGGTTCGAATCTGACGGCTTTGGACGGAAGCTACTCCTGCTAGCAATCCAGTAATACGGCAGAGTCGGAATATGGGTTACAAGGGTTTCACATGTGCGACTTGAGATTGTAGACTATTGTGAAGGTGCCCTAAAGGCTCTCCCTAGGACGGATTATATAGATATCCGGCCTAGGGTTTACAGGAGAGACCTATCTGGCTACGACTAAGAGTCGGTTACAGAGTACATCTTGAACTACAAGTAACACTACATGCCAATGTCAGTAAGTCTTCTGGGCCTTCCCATAGTCGGACTGGACTTCGTCTCTTCTCCCTGACCGGGTCGCCCGTGAAGCAATGCTCTAACCCGAAGTGGGCCACCCTGGTCAGTGAGGCATCGTGAGGATACCCGGAAAGTATATCCCCAACAAAAACCATTTGAAAATGGGATAGAATTGAGGAGGAAAACAATTTAGAGATTAGGGTTTTTATCCCCTCTTGTTTCCAAAACACAACAAGAATGCAAAAGATTCATGCATGCTTATGCTCTTAAGTAATAATTACATATATTACAAACTTGGATTGTTACACATACTTTATAGATGTTGATCAAATTTATAATTTTTTGCGCTGTACCAATTATAATTTTATATAGTGATGATATGTCATACATCTACTATCGAAGCCTCATGTGCAAGGCACGTGCAACTTACAAATAGCTAATAATTGTTGACTTCTACATGATCTTACCACTATATAGTGTACAAACAACTTTGAATATTGACCGTTGGATCAAGGCTCACGAATCCCAACATTTCTAGCCGTTGGATCTTCTTTTCCATTCTAGCATCTTTTAGATTCTATTGATAGTCTTCATTACAATGAATGCTATGCAAAAAACTCAAAACACACTTCTCCATCATTCTAGAATCTTCTCCCTCGTTTCTCTAGACCATGTTACCAAATTTTTAAAGTTTTAGATAGCTAATAATCGTTAACTTCTACATGATATACAAAGTACAAGAACCAAATATATACACCCATACTTTATAGATGTTGATCAAATTTATATTTTTTCTACTTTACCTGTTATAATCTTAGCACTATATAGTGTACAAATAACTTTGAATATTGACCGTTGGATCAAGACTCGTGAATCCCAACATTTCCAGTTGTTGGATCTTATTTTCCATTCTAGCATCTAGAAGATTTTATTTTTTAACGGTTTAGAATATTTTATTGATAGTCTTCATCACAATGAGTGCTATGCACAAAACTCAAAACACACTTTCCCCATCATTCTAGAATCTTCTCCCTCGTTTCTCTAGACCATGTTACCAAAAATTTCATGTTTTAGATAGCTAATAATCATTGACTTCTACATGATCTTACCACTATATAGTGTACGGACAACTTTGAATATTGACCGTTGGATCAAGACTCGTGAATCCCATCATTTCTAGCCATTGGATCTTCTTTTCCATTCTAGCATCTAGAAGATTCTATTGATAGTCTACATCACAATGAATGCTATGCACAAAACTCAAATAATACTTCTCATTCTAGAATATTCTCCATCGTTTCTCTCGACCATGTTACCAAAATTTTAAAGTTTTAGATAGCTAATAATCGCCGACCTCTACATGATATGAAGTACAAGAACGAAATATACACCCATACTTTATCGATGTTGATCAAATTTATATTTTTCTGCTTTACCTATTATAATATTATATGGTGATGATATGTCAAACATCTATTATCTCAGTCTCATGTGCAGGGCACGTGCAACTTACTAGTCTTACCACTATATAGTGTACGAATAACTTTGAATATTGACCGTTGGATCAAGACTTGAGAATCCCAACATTATTAGCCATTGGATCTTCTTTTCCATTCTAGCATCTAGAAGCTTCTATTGATAGTCTTCATCCCAATGAATGCTATGCACAAAACTCAAAACACACTTCTCCATCATTCTAGAATCCTCTCCCTCATTTCTCTAGAGCATGTTACCAAAAATTTCAAGTTTAAGATAGCTCATAATCGTTGACTTCTACATGATATACAAAGTACAAGAACCAAATATACACCCATACTTTATAGATGTTGATCAAATTTATATTTTTTCCGTTTTACCTATTATATAATTTTATATAGTGATGATATGTCAGACGTCTATTATCTAAGTCTCACGTGCAGGACACGTGCAATTTACTAATAGTTGTAAGATACGAATAACTTTGAATGTTGACCGTTGGATCAAGACTCGTGAATCCCAATATTTCCAACCATTGGATCTTCTTTCCCATTCTAGCATTTAGAAGATTCTATGGATAGTATTCAGCATAATGAATGCTGATGGGGATATGCCAAAGGGGGTATGCCCAGCAGGACGTTCCAATTGGGCCGAAGGGCCTGTGAGTGCGCCTGGAGGACGACGACTGGACTACGACGGAAGGAGAGGCCCGTCGACTGGCGACTGAAGGCCCAGGAGCGTGACAGAAGCCCGGTCAGATTAGGTCAAAGCCTCTGAATCCTTATCTTGTTCGGTGGTAGTTTGTAAACCCTAGCGAGGTGCCTCATATATAAACCTCCCTAGGGTATCCTAGAGACTTACGTTTCATCATACACCCCTTCAAGCGACTCGCTGCTTAGACGCCAAGCTCACCACCCCTGTAACTCGCTCTCCAATAATCTAATCTAGCAAGAGTAGGTCTTTACCCTCTGGGGGGTGAACCTGGGTAAACCCATGTGCATCCGCCACCATCTCGCACCGTAGATGGCCGCCAACTCTTCCTCATGAAACAATCAATCGCTGCCAGTGGCAGCGACTGTCGTGGCCATTTCCACGACAGTGGCGCCCACCGTGGGGCATAGCAGGACTGGCCTGAGTTCTGCGGCGAGACCCTACTCGCCGATCGATCGGCCGCTCGCCACTGGTCATATGATCACCATCGGCGGGATCTTACAGATCCTGCCCAGCAGCTACATCCCGGCGTCACGCCCGGTCACTCACGGCATGGTGATGCCGGTCGCTCCATCAACCTCTTCATCGGCTTCACCGGCGCGGTTGACCCAGCTGCAACGATGATCGTCGGTGGATCGCCGCCACGCCGTGATCTGCTCTCGGAGGAGCAGGTCCGCTCCATCAGGAGCCTCGTCACCGAGTACGACTCGGCCGCCAGCGACGCGGCCGAGACTAACGCTGCCACCAATGACGATGCCCTAAACGATGATGCCGACTCCGCGACCCCTGCCTCGGTCGACGGATCCATCACCGCCGCATCATGAGAGGACTCCATCACGCGAGTCTCCAACCCCGAGGACTTCGAGGACTCCTCCATCCTGGGGATCTTCGACTCCTATTCCGGCTCGGAGTCCCCCGAGGATTTTTGTGCCAGATCCAATCGCTTCAACACGATCTACATGGCGGGGAGCACGGCCGCCCCGCCAGATCCATTTGCCACGCTGATCCCGCCAACTGCGACGGCCACGGAAGTGGAGGAAGCCCGCCTACGGATCGCAGAGGCGCAACGCAACAAACTCACCGAGCGCGAGAAATACTGCCTCGAGCGGGAAACGGCGCGGGAGCTATCGCTCTATCACCAGCGCCACATCAGGACCCGCCTGAACTCGAACGTCTAGGGCCGCGTCCTGAACTTCAATGATGAAAGCGACCCCGCATGCGCTGCCGAGCGCGAATACTGCGAGAATGCGCCGCCAGGCGGAAGCAACCCCACGAGACCACCACCCGGCACACCGGCAACCGGAGCCCCTCCGCTACCCATCGGTCGCACGCCCTTGCCGGACCAACCGCGGATCATCATCTCGCCTCAAGCCCGCGACGCCAATGGGCTACCATTATACTCCACCCCGATGGACAACATTGTCGCGGCCGACGCCGCAATCGCCAACCTCGACGTCCAAGGGAACGGCGTGCTACAGATCCAGTACACCAAGGCCCTACTGGTCAGGGCCGTCAAGCAACAAGCTGCGGGAGTCGACCCGCTAGGGCGGATGTACTCCCGCTCATCAGCAAGCAGGGTGGCATCAAGCGGCCACCCCACCGTGGCCAACACATTAATTTGCCCACCACTGAAGCCCCTGGCGAACCAACCACGGGCCGCCAATCCCGCGCTATCCACCAACAAGCCGCGACCGGCGAATAACACGGTCGCCGCCAACGGGCAGCCCCTCGATGCCCGAACGAACATCATGAACAACCAGGCGTGGCGGTCGCGCCAGCCCAACGACCTGAGGCACACCCTCACCAACCACGGCGACCTAGAACCAAGAGGCTCGCTCAGTCGAGTCGGGCCGCAATGCTTCGGGCCCATGATCCGCGGGGAAAAATACCCCGCCAACTTCAAGGCCCCCAAGAAGATCAAAAAGTATGACCCGACGTACGATCCTGCTATCTGGCTGGACACATACCTCATGGTGATGGGAATCGCAGGCCACACCGACCTGCTCGCCGCTCGCTACCTCCCCCTGATGATGGAGGGTGTGACCCGGCAATGGATCAACACGGTCCCCGCCGACAACATCGATTCCTGGGAAGAAATGCGGGACGCCTTCGTTAGGCACTTCGAGGGCTCCTACACCCGCGCCACCACCGTAGAAGATCTGGAGCGATGCATCCAGGGACAACACGAGTCGACTCGCCGCTGGATCCAAAGATGGCAAGAATTGTGGATAAATGCCTCCGGCATCCATCCAGACACGGCGATACGCTGCTTCAAGTACGCGTGCCGGTATGAACCCCTAGTCGCTAAGATCAAGAGGGTCTACCGGACGCTCGACAACATCCTCGACCTCCTCGAGATCGCTAAACGCTACGCGGAGGAGGATCCTAACCAAGACTCCGATGACGAGTCAGGAGGGAGACGCTGCACCAGCATCCATGACAGCGGGCGCCTACGCGACATGCGCTATAGCAATAGCCGTATCACCGGCAAGCGCCGCACAGACGGGCGAGTCGACTTCGTCGCCAACGCCGGCTACTGCCAGCGCGACTCCAAGAACTACCGCCGCGACGGAGGAAACTACCGCGACAGTGGAAACTACCGCACCAACAACACAGCAAGGCCGAAATTCGACCCCACTGCCCTGCTCAATCAGCCATGCATCTACCATAGCAGGGAGGGAAAACCCGCCACCCACACCACCGCTGATTGCCACTCTCTCAAAGAGATTGAGAAGGCGAGACGAGCAAGGGAGGACCCCAATAACAACCCACCTCGGGACAACAGGAACGACGGCGGCTTTGGCACTGCCGTCGGCTCGCTACACACCTTCACTAGACTCGGCACCAAGCGCGAGAAGAAGGTGCTCGCCCGCGCGGTCGCTGTCAACACGGTGACACAGGTCGACATCCCTCGCTTCCTCAACTGGTCTGAGCAGAGCATCACCTGGAGTCGCCAGGACCATGTGCCAAGAATCGAATACCTAGGTCGAGTCGCCCTGGTAGTCATGCCCAAAGTGGCCGACTACTGGCTGCCCAAGACACTAATGGACGGTGGGAGTTCCATCAACATCCTGTACATGGACACGTTCAAGAGGCTCCAGCTCCCAGAAGCAGCCACTGAGCCAACACTGACGACCTTCCACGGCATCGTCCCCGGTCGGAAGGCGTACCCGATCGGGAAAGTGACACTGACAGTCACCTTCGACACTCCGGCAAACTACCGCACTGAGAGGATCGTATTCGAGCTAGTGAACTTCCGCAGCCCCTACCACTGCGTCCTGGGTCGCCAGGCATTCGCAAAGTTCATGGCGACCCCACACTACGCCTACAACATGATGAAGCTCCACGGGCCAAGCGGCATCATCACCATCCACTGCGACCCTGACATGGCCATGGAATGCGAGGACAAAGGAGTCGAGCTCGCCGACACCGTCATCACCGCGGAGACCGACCACGCGGAGGAGCTCGCGAAATACGCGGGCAACATCAACAAGGACGACCCCACCATCCTGAAGAAACCAACCGCCATGAACTCCACGTTCGAGGCGACCACGCAAACCCGCACCGTCGAGCTAGTCCCAGGCGACTCCAGCCAGACGGTCACCGTCGGGGCGCACATGAGCCCCGCACAGGAAAGTGCGCTCATCTGGTTCCTCCATGAGAACCACGACATCTTCGCATGGAAGCCATCTGACATGCCAGGTGTCCCGAGGGAACTCGCTGAGCACAAACTCAATGCCGACCCCAAAGTGCGACCAGTAAAGCAGTCGCTATGGCACTTCAATGAAGAGCGTCGTCGAGCAATCGCCGAAGAAGTTCAGCGCCTGCTAGCCGCAGGCTTCATCCGGCCAATCAAATACTCCAAGTGGCTGGCAAACCTAGTCCTAGTTCTAAAAAAGAACAACACATTGAGAATGTGTATCGACTACACCAACCTCAACAGCGCCTGCCCGAAGGAGGAGTTCCTCCTACTGCGCATCGATCAAATCATCGACTCGACTGCGGGATCGGAGTCGCTGTGCTTCCTCGACGCTTACTTTGGTTACAACCAGATCAAGATGGCAGTCGAGGACGAGGAGAAGACGACGTTCATCATGCCAGTCGGCGCCTTCTGCTACACGGCCATGACGTTCGGCCTCAAGAACGCAGGCGCCACATACCAGAGATGCATGCAGGAGTGTCTAGCGAGCCAAATTGGCCGCAACATTCACGTCTACATCGACGATGTAGTGGTAAAATCCACCCGCCAGGACGACCTGCTCGCCGACCTAGCCGAAACCTTCGCAAACGCGGAGGTAGAACATCAAGCTGAACCCCGAAAAATGCACCTTCGGCATCCCCACCGGACAGCTCCTGGGATATGTAGTCTCCAAGCGAGGCATCGAAGCCAACCCCACCAAGATCGACACCATCGCGCAACTCGGGAAACCCGAGTGTCTGCGCGACGTCTAGAAGTTGGAAGGGCGAGTCGTGGCCCTCAGTCACTTCATCCCCCGACTAGGCGAGAAGGAAATGCCCCTCTACCGCCTGATGTGCAAGAACCCCACGTTCCAATGGGACGCGGAGGCCGACGCCGCACTCAAAGCGCTTAAAGAAGTGCTACTCGCGGCCCCACTACTCGCTGCTCCACTCGGCAAAGAGCCAATGCTCGTCTACGCCGCGGCCTCTACTCGAGTCGTCAGCGCCGTGATGGTCGTCGAACGACTGGAAGAGGGCAACGAGCGCCTCATACAGCGCCCTGTCTACTACATCAGCGAAGTCCTGACGGACTCACGACAGCGCTACCCGCAATACCAAAAACTGGTGTATGCGGTATTCCGAGCACAGCGGCGACTCCCACACTACTTCCAGGAGCACCCAATCACGGTGGCCTCCTCCGCGCCCCTGCAAGACATCACATGCAATCGCGAGGCGACCGAGCGAGTCGCCAAGTGGGTCGTCGAAATCGGCGTCCACAACATCAAATACGAGCCCCGCAAAGCGATCAAGTCACAAGCCCTGGCTGATTTCCTTGCAGAATGGGAAGAAGCACAATAGCCAGAGAAGCTCCCGTACCTCCACTACTGGTCGCTCCATTTTGATGGCTCTAAGAACGCCGATGATGCAGGGGCTGGGGTCATACTGACCTCTCCCAAAGGAGACAAGCTCTGTTACGTGCTCCACCTTAACTTCAAGCCCTGCACCAACAACATGGCAGAATACGAGGCCCTCCTTCACGGCATGAGAGCTGCCAAGGAGATGAACGTCAACTGCCTATGATGTTATGGCGACTCCGACCTAGTCGTCGGCCAAGTCGCCGGGACGTGCGACGTCGTCTCCCCAACAATGATCGCGTACCGCCAAGCTGTCGACCAGTTGGGAGGACACTTCTACGGCTACTCTGTCGAGTGGATCAACAGGCGCAAAAACGAGGAGGCAGACGCCCTTCCCCGCATCTGATGGGCCCGATAGGCGCCACCAATAGGCGTCTTCCTCGACATCATCCACAAACCGTCGGTCAGTCCACCAAAAGAGATCGATGTCGGGATACCTCTGCAACCAGAACCGGCCTTAGTCACCATGGTTGTGGAGCCTAGCGACTAGACAGCACCATACGTCGCCTTCCTGGAGCACAAAGTCCTACCAATCAACGAGACGGAGGCGCGAATGATCATGCGCCGCTGCAAATCGTTCGTCATCATCAACGGCGAGCTCCACAGACGCAGTGTGACCAGCGTGTTCCAGCGCTGCGTACAACCAGAAGAAGACCGCAAGATCCTCCAGGACATTCATGCCGGCGACTCTGGCCATCACGCCAGCGCCAAGTCGCTAGTCGCCAAGGCCATGTGGCACGGTTTCTACTGGCTCACCGCACACGCCGACGCCACCAACATTGTCCAACGATGCGTCGGGTGCCAGAAGTATGCCCACCAGACGCACCTCCCTAGCTTGGCACTCAAGACCATCCCCATCACGTGGCCATTCACCGTATGGGGCATGGACATGGTAGGCCTGTTCAAGAAGGCCCCGTCTGGCTTCACTCACCTCCTGGTCGCAGTCGACAAGTTCACCAAATGGGTCGAGGCCAAGCCAATAAAAAAGTGCGACGGCAAGACGGCTGCCAAGTTCTTACGTGAGCTCATCTACCGGTACGGCTACCGGCATAGCATCATAACAGACAATGGCACCAACTTCGCCAAGGGGGCCATGGCGGAATTTTGTGAAGAACATGGCATATGACTCGACCTCGCATCAGTCGACCACCCGGATTCAAATGGCCAAGCAGAATGTGCCAACCAGAGCGTCCTCCACGGGCTCAAGCCGCGACTCCAGGTGCCCCTCGAGCACACCCCAGGATGCTGGGTCAACGAGCTCCCCTCTGTGATATGGGGGATCCGCACCTCCGTCAATCGCTCCACCGGGTTCACACCCTTCTTCATGGTGTATGGCGCTGAGGCCGTAATGCCAACTGACCTGGAGCACGACTCACCTTGAGTCGCCAACTATGTCGAGGCGACCAACGAGGTCGCCCGCCAAGACAGCATCGATCAACTAGACGAGGCACACGACCTGGCTCGCTCCCGCACCACCATATACCAGCAAGGACTCCGCCGCTACCATAGCCGCCGAGTGCGAACTCGCACCTTCCAGGAAGGCGACCTGGTCCTACGACTGGCCCAAGATAAGAAAGGCATGCACGAACTCTCCCCCCCAAGGGAGGGGCCATTCTCCATAGGCTGAGTCCTTGGCAATGACGCCTACTATCTCATCGACATACGGGGTGACGGCCAGCTCGAGGTCGGGAGGCCATGGAATGTAAACCTCCTCAGAAAGTTCTATACTTAGAACCTCACATTGTATTCCCCTGGCATATATAATGAAATTCATCCGGATCGCACAAATTGTGTCCACTCGCCATATACTTGTGCCACTCGCACTTGTACATATTAGCAATACGCTACCTACGGAAGCCAACCTCTGGTCGAGCGACCGGCACGGCTAAGTAGTGCGGCACAAGGGCACATTCGGGCCTTGGGTCGTCCACGAAAACGCCAACCCGGAGCCGCCATTGGAGTCGCCTAGCCCGAATGGCCCACCGAGCCAAGACAACCGGTACACGCTTCTCACAGCGACCTGTCCCTTCCATCCTCGTGCAAAGCGACTCGAACGGTTAAGTATCACGCACGGGGACTCCACAAAACAGGAACCACCACGCGGCTCGGGAACACACCAAGTAAGATAGCTACCTTGGACTCACCAAGCGACTGGCTCTCCAGGCCAGGGGAGGAGATGCGTTACAAACAACGCATTCACAACCTACAACAGGAACATGACCAATATGGTCGAACACCACGCTCGGGGACTCGCCTACAAATTAGTCCTACTCGCGCTCGGGGACTCGCCACTCAGACGATGCGAGAGATAAAACAGTGCACAACCAAAACAATACACAAAAGTATAAAATCGAGTTATACCCCATTAAAGGGCGGACCCGCTCGTTGACTCTCTCAACAAAAAACAAACACATCACACAATCCTAGTCGCAATACGAGTCGATCGACTCCCCTTGGCATACATTGCAAAATGCATTATAGCAGTCGTCACTTGGCATACATCACAAATTGCACAATTACATTGTTTATTCCACAGGCCCTGATGAAGAAGTGGCGCCACCCCCTTCACACGAACAAAAGGCTGCCACGGGTTCGTCAGGTACGTCGTCAGCGACTTCGACAATGACGACCGGAAGGGCTGCTCCGACTTCATGTCGCGATGCTCCGGCTCGGGGTCTCCAGGCGCCAACACCATCTCCTAGTACGGCAGCCGATCCCCCATAGCCAAGACCCGATCGGCGTAAGGGGCAGCCTTCGTGGTCAGCTTCAACACCTCTGACATCTCCACCGTGCCGGTTGCTGATGGGTAGCCACTCGTCACGCCGTCAAGGTCAAAGTCGTTGGGGAAGTGGGCGAGACCTAAGCTCAGCGCTGTGGTGGCCCCGCGCCTGAACGCTGAGCGCGCCATCCACTCCACGACGATAGGCACCTCCTCCAGATAGCGCCACACCTCCGTAAGCCCCCCAGGAATAACTTCGGTGGGGGACATGCCTTGAAGAGCAGCTTGGACGCACAACGCCAAAGCCGTGGCCGCGTTCACCACGGCAGTCAAGCATTGCGAAGCATTGTAGGTCTACACCACCGGATCGCTTTGGCCTATCACAGCTACAAAATCAGGCATCAATGAAACTACGGAATTCCCCAGTCAGGGACTCGACAAACGGGTCAGGCAAAGACAGAGACTCACCAAGGAGTTTGGAGCAGTTCTCCGTGACATGCTTCTCCAAGGCGATTTGCTCATTGTGCAGCCCCATGATGATGGAATCCGTGGCTTTGTGTTCTTCCTCAGTCGCAGCAACGGCAACCTTCGCTCGCTCCTCCGAAGAAACTGAGGCCGCTTTCGCCTCCTCCAAGTCACTAGGGAGGTTATTCGTCCATTCACCGCGTCCAGCTCGGCGACTGGAACATACCCTTCACGGGCCTTGGAAATCGCAGCCAGGAAACCATCTGAAAGAGAAGACATCAGCATGCTGTACACCACTAGTTCACACCCGATAGAGGAAAAGAAAGAAAAATAGATACCCACCAATAGTTTCCTGAAGCCTCTGGTTCGCCTCTTGTGCTTCGTGCAGATCATGCTCCAAGCGCTCTCTCGCGGCCTGCCGATAGGTCGACGCCCTTTGCAACCCCTGCAACCAAACAACACATCTCAGAATTTGACAAAACAAAAACCCAGTTCCCAGCCGCCGAAATTCTGCGACCAGGAACTCAGGGACTGGAGAGGAGAAAGAAGCTCAATTCCTAGCCACCGAAATTCAGCGACTAGGAATTCGGGGACTGGAGAGGAGAAAGAAGTCCAGTTCCCAGCCGCTGAAATTCAGCGACTAGGAACTCAGGGACTGGACATACCTGAATAGCGGCGCCGAGCATCTTGTGAATTTCTCCGGTGTCAATTGACGGGATCGTGAAGGAAGTGTGCCCATGACGGGACCCAATGTCCGCATTCACGATCTCTGGACTCTGCGGAGACTGGGTGTCCGCCACGTCTGGAAACCCCCTAGCCATGAAGCGCAGGAACGTCGCCGACGCTCTGGTGGGGGCACTGGTCGTCGGGGCCGGCGCTTCTAGCACGGACGCAACCAAGACTGGTTCTGATCGCGCTACCACCACTTCTTCGGCGACTGATGCAACATCGGGCTCCGCAGCGCCGTCCTTGGTTGCGACGTCGCCGACGCCCCCTTCTGCTTCTTCGTGCCTTCCGCGGTCGCCACATCTCTGGCTGCCTTTCTCTTCTTGGGGAGGTCGCCCTCTCCCGTGGGGGCGCCGGTGGAATCTTAGCCACCGAAGGACGGACAATCTTCTTGGCCCCTGACCTACACGAGTTCCCACAATTAATATAACGACAATACAAAAAGAGTGAGGCGAATCGGGATGAAAAACCAATACTCACTTAGCGACTGGGAGGACGCGAAGCCCGGTGCTGATATGGGTAGGCTTGTCCAACTCGGGACCCAGCTTGCGAGTGAGCCCCCTCTCGAAGACGTCTGAAGCCCACGACACCGCGGGCTTCCTCGATGATGAAGCCGCAGTCATCGGGATCTCTGGCTCCGAAGACGTGGCCTCCCTTGATGGATGCGGTGACTTGGACGTCATCGCCTCAGCCACTTCTTGGCTTGGAACCCCCGAGACCGTCAGCGCAACCGCCGCCAGGGGAACCTCTACGACTACCTCAGTGTCCTCGCCCTCGAAACCCTTTGTCAGGATCGCATCCTTTGGGGCCTTGTGCGAGACTTCAGGGGAACCTTCATCATCGGAGTCGTCATCTGACTCGAACACCACCGCCGATTTGGACGGTGACGTTGGCCTCTTCGCTGGTGACTTGGGCTTGCGTGCGGGCTTCGACGACGTAGCAGTACGCTGGGACGTGTGCTCCTGCGCGACCTCGTCGCCTTCGTCGTGTTCGTCCAGGCTGCGGCTCGCCTCGAACTCACGTTGTTTCTGCATGCGGGTCTTGCAAGCCACATGCGTTGGGGGAAGAACCTCCTCCTCCTCCCCGTCGCTGTCGGAAGAGTCTCCCTCGGAGTCTTCCTCCAGTTCCTGGGGAACCTCCTCATCGAGCAGAGGGAGCCAGCCTTCCAACACCTGAAAAAGCTGAGAACCACCACGAGTAAAACACCAAACGCGGCGACTCAGAACTGAAGTACGGACATAGCGACTGGGAAGAAAACTTACTGTGGGGGCTTCATTCTTGACAGGAGTGTACGGGGCGAGCCCGACCGCCACGCTGGTGAACTCTGCATCAGTGATCTTTTTCAGGGCAGCCTTGTAGCCCTCGGCCCCCCATGATTCCTTACTGGTTCGGGAGGGGTCATGCTTCCCGCAGTATTCATACATCCAGTGCGGCCGAGACGCCAGCGGAACCAGACGCCGCCCGAGCCAGCAGTTGTAGAGGTTGATCGGAATCAACCCCTGGTCCTTCAGCTTCTGGATCTGGTCCATCATTTCCGCGACGGCGATCCGCTAGTCTTTGGGAAGCTTCTTTAGCGCCAACCGGCGAGTATCGCCTCTCTCGGCGATGAACTCGGGAAGTGCCACCTCGCCGGAGGGAGTGGATTCTTTTACGTAGAACCAGTTCTTCTTCCACTTGCTGGCGGCCTTCTTCGGCAAGAGGAGCTTGACGAAATTGGCCTTCGGCTTCAATTGGAATGTGAAGCCACCTGCGGCCAACATGAAACCACCGGACGCCTCCCGCCCGATGCGGCCGTGGAAGAGCTCCAACCACAGCGGGAAGTATGGTCTGCAGCCGAGATAGCATTCGCAGAAGACGACGAAGATCGCCAGCTGCTCGATGCTATGCGGACCGAGATCCGATGGCTTGATCGCGTAATATGCGCAGAAGCGGCAGAAGACGAGTGAAGTGGGGAATCCCATACCCCTCTCAAGATGGCTGTGGAAGCAGATAAATTCACCGGGTCGCGGCTTCGGTTCGGTCTCGGAGGAGGGGGAACCCGCCAGTTCCCCTTGCGGAGGACTCCGGCGTCCTCGAAGGACTTGAGCTGGGTTGTGGTGCACTTGGACTTTCCCCATGAGCCTTTGGGAGGCGCCATCGGGTTGGATGTGGAGTCGCACGGTGCGGAGAAGACAAGTCGGAAGGTTGAAGGCAGGGAGATTGGAGACAGGAAGAACGAATGAGGAAGAATGAAGAATGCGGAGAAGATCTGCAGAGCTAAATCATCACTCCCCTTATATGGGAATGCCACCCGCCAAAATCGGGATAGCCGTTACTCACGGTAATTGCGCCGAAGTTACCGTTGGAAATTCCAACGGATAGTTTGACCAGATTTGACAGTCCAACTCCTTCACTTCACCCGCTAGCCGCCAGTCTTTTCCACTCGCCGAGGCGACGACTTGGCAGTAGTGACATTCATTGGGGTGGCGAATGGAAACATGGAGAAATTCTCCTCGGTTCTGATGGAGTCCATCGCCGACTCGACTGGACGCCCAAATTGGGCTCACCTACTCTGAACACTAAAGGGACGCCTGCGCCTGCATCAACGACGGCCTCGGGGACTACTGATGGGGATATGCCAAAGGGGGTATGCCTAGTAGGACGTTCCGATTGGGCGGAAGGGCCTATGAGTGCGCCTGGAGGACGGCGACTGGACTACGACGGAAGGAGAGGCCCGACGACTGAAGGCCCAGGAGCGTGACAGAAGCCCAGTCGGATTAGGTCAAAGCCTCCAAATCCTTATCTTGTTCGGTGGTAGCTTGTAAACCCTAGCGGGGTGCCTCATATATAAACCTCCCTAGGGTATCCTAGAGACTTACGTTCCATCATACACCCCTTCAAGCGACTTGCTGCTTAGACGCCGAGCTCACCACCCCTGTAACTCGCTCTCCAATAATCTAATCTAGCAAGAGTAGGTATTTACCCTCTGGGGGGAGAACCTGGGTAAACCCATGTGCATCCGCCCCCATCTCGCACCGCATATGGCTGCCAACTCTTCCTCACGAAACAATCAATCGCTGCCAGTGGCAGCGACTGCCGTGGCCATTTCCACGACAAATGCTATGCACAAACCTCAAAACACACTTCTTCATCATACTCCTAGAATCCTCTCCCTCATTTCTCTAGACCATGTCACCAAAAAAGTCAAGTGTTAGGTAGCTAATAATCTTTGACTTCTACTTGATGAGATAAAGTACAAGAACCAAACATACACCCATACTTTATATATGTTGATAAAATTTATAATTTTTTGTGCTTTACCTATTATAATTTTATATAATAATGATATGTCATATATCCATTATCTGAGTCTCACGTGCATGGCACGTGCAATTTACTAGTAGCCTACAATGTATGAACATTCTTAGGTTTCAGTCTAAAGGATTGATACGTCGTAAACGTATCTATAATTTTTGATGTTCCATGCTTGTTTTATATCTACTTTCTTATGTATTGTTCACACTTTGAGGTATTTTTATACATTTTCTGGAACTAACCTATTAAAAAGATGCCACAGTGTCAGTTGCCTATTTTCTGCTGTTTTTGGTTTCAGAAAAGCTAGTAAAGAAATATTCTCAGAATTGGACGGGACAAAAGCCAAAGTCAATATTTTACCCGAAGCAACACGGAGACCGAAGGGGAGACGAAGTGGCGCACCAGGGCAGCCACACCTAGTGGCCACGTGGCCAGGGGCGCGCCACCAGGGGGTGTGGGCCCCCTGGAGCTCCACCAACCTTGCCCCTTCGCCTATAAAAGCCTCCCGGGACGAAAACCCTAAGTACCCGATCAGAAATCCACGAAAAAGTATTTACCGCCGCCATCTCCATCCCTAGATCGGGGGATCCGAAGCTCTTCCCGGCACCCAGTTGGAGGGGAGAGATCACCCTGGAGGCCTTCTTCATCACCATGCCAGCCTCCGGAGTGATGCGTGAGTAGTTCACCCTTGGACTATGGGTCCATACGGTAGCTAGATGGTTGGTTCTCCTCCTTTGTGCTATCATGTTTAGATCTTGTGAGCTTCATTCATGATCAAGATCATATATTTGTAATCTTACATGTTGTGTTTGCGGGGATCTGATGGATATTGAGATACTATTTCAGATTGATTATTGATTCTATCATGCCTATGTTATTTGTGATCTTGCATGCTCTCCGTTGTTAGTAACTATATTGACCAAGTAGATGCTTGCAACTCCAAGAGGGAGTATTTATGCTCGGTAGTGGGTTCATGCCTCTAGTAATCTGGGGAAGAAACAGAAATCTCTAAGGTTGTAGATGTGCTATTGCTACTAGGGAGAAAACAACAATCGTTTGTCCATGGGGTAATCATATTGTTTACTTTACACACTTTGCTTAATGCAATTATCTGTTGCTTGCAACTTAATACTGGAAGGGGTTCGAACGATAACCTGAAGGTGGATTATTAGTCATAGATGCAGTTGGATTACGGTCTATGTATTATGTTGTAATGCCCAATCAAATCACATAGGAGTCAAGATGTCTAGTATATGCATTGTTATGCTTTCTAAATCTGTCAATTGCCTCGCTATAATTTGGTCACCCAACATGTTATTTATCTTAAGGAGAAACACCTCTAGTGAACTATGGACCCTAGTCCATTTCTTTACCATTGATATACCATCTACTGTTTACTGTTTACTGTTTACTTTCTGCAAGCAATTACTATCTTCCACACTATATGTTTAATCCTTTGTTTCCAGCAAAACGAGTGAGATTGACAATCTCACTGGAAGTTGGGGCAAAGTTCTCTGGTTGTGTTCTGCAGGATTCCAAGTTGCTAGCAACACCTTGATTTTTTCCTTACTCCTACTTGTTCGATAACCTTGGTTTCATAACTGAGGGAAAACTTGCTGCTGTGCTCATCATACCTTCCTCTTGGGGTTCCCAACGAGCTCTACATATTTTGAGCCATCAAGCCTTATTTATGGCGCCGTTGCCGGGGAGTTAAGGACAGGTTAACAAGGGGAGTCGCTCACAACCAATCTCTTTACTTTGTTTTTTGTTTTGCTTAGTTTATTTCCGCTTTGTTTGCTTATTTCTTTTTATCAAAAACACAAAATAAAATAGTTGTACTGGTTTGCTTCCTTTATCAAAAACACAAAAAAAAGTTCCTATTTCAGTTTCTATTTCTGTTGGCTTGCTTTAATCTTAAAAAAATGACTACTCTTGAAAACACTAAGTTGTGTGACTTCACTAGCACAAACAACAATGATTTCGTGTGCACAACCATTGCTCCACATATTCCCGAAGCTGCTTTCTTTGAAACTAAACCTGCTTTGCTCAATCTTGTTATGAAAGAACAATTCTCTGGTGCTGGTACTGATGATGTTGTTGCTCACCTTAATAACTTTGTTGAACTTTGTGAGATGCAAAAAACATAGGGATATAGATGGACATATTATTAAGCTTAAATTGTTTCCTTTCTCTTTCAGAGGAAAAGCTAAAGAATGGTTGCTATCCCTACTTAGAAATAGTATTGATTTTTGGATAAAATGCAAAGATGCTTTCAGTGGAAAATACCATCCTCATACTAAGATTATATCTATGAGAAGTGAAATAATGAAATTTAAACAATTTTATAATGAACATGTTTCTCAAGCTTGGGAAAGGATGAAATATTTGGTAAAGAATTGCCCCACTCATGGACTGACTGCTTGGATGATTATCCAAACTTTTTATGCAGGACTAAATTATTCTTCAAGAAATCTATTGGATTCTGCTGCTGGAAGCACCTTTATGACCATTAATTTGGGTGCTACAACAAAGCTCCTTGGTAATATGATGGTTAATTATTCTGAATGGCACACTGAGAGAGCTCCACAAGGTAAGAAGGTAAATTTTGTTGAGGAAACCTCCTCCTTGAGTGATAAAATTGATGTTATTATGTCTATGCTTGTTAATGGAAAAGCTCATATTGATCCAAATAATGTTACCTTAGCCTCTTTGGTGGCTCAAGAAGAGCAAGTTGATGTGAACTTCATTAGAAATAATAATTTTAGCAACAATGCCTATAGGAACAATTTTGGTAGTAATAATTATAGGCCATATCCTCCCAATAATGGTAATGCTTACGAAAATTTCTACAACAACAATAGAAGTGCACCCTCTGAACTTGAAGTCATGCTTAAGAATTTTATTAGTAAACAAACTTCTTACAATAAACATGTTGAGGAAAAACTTTCGAATGCTGAAAAAAATATATCTTTGTCTGAAGCACAATCTTCTTTGATTAATAAAATGGCTGCTAAACCTGAAACTATGGAAAACCCTTTGCTGCTACTAATGCCATACAAGTTAGAATTGATGAAAATGTTAGACTGTTAGCTGAATTGCATGCTAAGTGGGAAAGATAACATGAAGTTGCTAGAAATAGTAGTATTTGTACTATTACCACCACCAATGTTGATGCTAGCAAACCACATGAAGTCCCCATTCCTTTTGCAACAATGCCTAAAACCAATGGAACCTTTTCCAATAAAAATGCTGAAAGTTCTACTACCTTGGATGGTAATTTTGATTTTGATCTTGATGGTTGCAATATTCCTGAAGTAATTATGTTCCTACGAAAGCTTGCTAGAAGTCCTAATGCTAGTGCTATGAATATGACCTTTACAAAACACATTACAGATGATCTCATAAAAATTAAAGAAGAAAAAATGAAACATAAAGCTTCTATTCCTGGGAAATTAGAAGATGGTTGGGAACCCATCATTAATATGAAAGTGAATGATTTTGATCTCAAAGCTTTATGTGATCTTGGTACTAGTGTCTCTATTATGCTTAGAAAGATTTATGAAATGCTTTATTTGCCACCATTGGAAGATTGTTATTTAGATGTCCAACTTGATGATAATGCTAAAAAGAAACTCATAGGAAGTATTAATGATGTTCTTATCATTATTAACAATACCTATGTCCCCGTTGATTTTTATGTTTTGGATGTTGAATGCAATGCTTCTTGTCCTATTATTTTGGGAAGACTTTTCTTAGAACTGTTGGTGCCATTATTGATATGAAGGAAGGCACCATTAAATATCAATTCCCACTCAAGAAAGGTATATAACACTTACCTAAGAAGAGAGAGAAGATAACTTTGGCCTCTCCTATTAAAACAAAATTTGCTCTTAATGCTTCTTCATTCGAAAATATTTGAATCTTGCTCTTATGCCTAGCTGAAAGGCGTTAAAGAAAAGCACTATTGAGTCTTGGAAGTTATTGCTTCAGTAATAACCTCTCGTTATTCTTTTTGTGTGGTTTTGTGCCAAGAATAACCTCTAATGAGAGAGAAGTAAGACTTGGGAAAGTTGATCTCTCGAGACAGATTTTTTGTGCTTCACTGTAAAAAAATCGTGAAAATCCCTGAACGTCTGATTGAGCTGTAATTTTTTTTGCTTATGCCCCATGTTTTTATCTAACTTTCGTTACTTTATCCCTTTTCGATTTGAGCAACGGAAGGTCTTCAAAAAAATCGGTTTTTACCTACTGGTCTGTTTTGATAGATTTCTGCCATTATTTGCATTTGCCTCTTAATCTCTTTCTCTTTCATCACTTGAGCTTTTAGAAGGAATTTATACAGTATATTGTGTTAATTTGGAAGTTTTACTTGTGTTGAAACTAAACCGAAAGACTTATTATCTTGAATACACTAATATTGCTAATGAAGATTGTTTGAAGTTTTGTATGAAGGAAATTTTAAAGTGTAGGAAAGAATAATGTGATGAGATGAAGTATGGAAAAAAGCTCAAGCTTGGGGATGCCACCCATGTCACCCCAAGAAATATTCAAGAAGTACAAGTCTCAAAGCTTGGGGATGCCCAAGGCATCCCCTTCTTCATCAATAAAAATCTCAGGTTTTCCTCCAAACACTTCATTTTTATTGTTTCATGCACAATTGTGTTGTTCTTGGAGCGTATTTGTTTTTAGTTTTCTTTTGTTTGGTTTGCTTAAATAAATTGGTTGGACCCCCGCATTCATATGTGGTTTCAAATAAGTTGATTTGTGTTGGAAAAGAGTAGGAAGTTTCATGCTTATAAGTTGTACATAAGGAGCTTGTTTAGACTGTGGCCTAGACTCTATTATGTCATGTTTGATACTGCTTTGACTTTATGCTTAGTGATTATTGTTGTAGCATGACCTGTTCCAAACAATTGAGATTGCTTAATGTTCCTTGAAAAGAATCATGCGTTGTTTTAGCATACAAAAGCATAATATTGTGGTATTCTCCTTTGATGCTTTATTTGGGTTGACTTGGCACATGCTTACACCATGTTAAGAGTATGCACCAATCACCTTTGCCTCTATGATCATTTATTTTATGACTTGTAATATCACTTTATGCTTTAATTAATTATGTTTTGTCGCTTTGCATGATTATGGCTGTTATTGCTCTCTTAGTTGGTCGCTCCTAGTCTTTTGCTAGCCTCCACTTGTACCAAGTATGAGTTCCACTCATGCATCCAACCCCCAAGAAAACCAAGTTATTCCAAAGAGTCCACTATAAATTCCTATGCATGGTGTGTTACACCATTCCAAGTATATTCATGCTTTTATCTACCTTCCAAATTAAACTTGTTATGTGAAAATTAGTGATTAAAGCTCTCACAAACTTGATGGCACACTTTACTTTCTTGCACTTAATAAACTTGAACCATTGTGTCCATCTATGTTGCTTATATGCTTGAACTTTATAAGTTGTGAATTAGCAGAACCATGATGTCATGGGGAACGCTTTCAACATTGCACTTATTATTCAGTTGATATCATGTTCTTTTGCTTATGGATCCCGACGATGTGACATAAAAGGGGAGCTTGTAAGCTCATGGAGTTTGTATGTGTGTTAGAGAAACGCCTGGGCGGCTAGCCTAAGCCATGCCTAATCATGGTGGAAACTTGCAACATAACCATAGTGAGCATTCTATGAAGCATCCTCAATAAAAACCTATGCAAATAGCAAATAAATTTTTTGCTGAGATGCTCATTGTTTGTTCCCTTGTCATTTTGATATGGGATAGTTCATGTATCATGGGGAAAGGGGTACCCCGTTGGCGGTTCTCTATGATACACATGTACTTACAATGACAAGAACTTACTTGTGACTAAAGTTGAGTAGGATGAGGTTCGGTAATCATAATAACGGGGCATGCAATTTTCAACTTATAACTTGTCAAGCATATCTTCATATTGTGTACTTTAACCTTAATCACCTCAATATTCTTATATAGGGGCAATCAGAGCTAAAAGCTAATAAGTACCATAATTTTTTGAAGCTCTTTATGAAACTTGAATCTATGCTTCCCTTTGTGAAGGGCCTTTGTTTGTTACTTTTATGTTGAGTCTCCATCTTCTATCTTTATGCACCAATTGAGAGAGCATAGTGGTCATTCTTAGTTTAATGTGCATTGTCCCAAAACTTGTTGATTGATTCATAACTTTGATATTGCTTGCTCTTAAATTATTTGTATCTAGTCACCTTTATGAACTTTGAAGGTGTCCTATCCATTTATATTTTGCTATACCATGAGGGACAAGCTGAATACCACTTTTATTATGTTTTCTATATGTGAAACAAACAAACGTATTTCAATGTATTGTTATTCACGATCTTTTGTTTGTACCTTTTCATGTTACAACATAGTTGCTATGTCTTATTGTTAGAACTCTATCTTTCATGCTTATGTTTAGAGTACTTTGATCCCAGCTATCAATGCTTTACAAATATCTCGATCAAGATTGTGATGGTGCATGTCACCTCAAAAATTATTCTTTTTATCACTTACCAACTCAAGGACGAGCAGGAGTTAAGCTTGGGGATGCTTGATACGCCGTAAACGTATCTATAATTTTTGATATTCCATGCTTGCTTTATATCTACTTTCTTATGTTTTGTTCACACTTTGAGGTATTTTTATACATTTTCTAGAACTAACCTATTAACAAGATGCCATAATGCTAGTTGCTTGTTTTCTGCTGTTTTTGGTTTCAGAAAAGCTAGTAAAGAAATATTCTCGGAATTGGACGGGACAAAAGCCAATGTCAATATTTTACCGGAAGAAACATGGAGACCCAAGGGGAGACGAAGTGGCGCACCAGGAGGCGCGCCACCAGGGGGTGTGGGGCCCCTGGAGCTCCACCGACCTTGCCCCTTCGCCTATAAAAGCCTCCCGAGACGAAAACCCCAAGTACCCGATTAGAAATCCACGAAAGAGTTTGTAGCCGCCACCATCTCCATCCCTAGATCGGGGGATCCGAAGCTCTTCCCGGCACCCTGCCAGAGGGGAGAGATCACCCTGGAGGCCTTCTTCATCACCATGCCAGCCTCTGGAGTGATGCGTGAGTATTTCACCCTTGGACTATGGGTCCAGACAGTAGCTAGATGGTTGGTTCTCCTCATTTGTGCTATCATGTTTAGATCTTGTGAGCTCCGTTTATGATCAAGATCATCTATTTATAATCTTACATGTTGTGTTTACTGGGATCTGATGGATATTGAGATACTATTTTAAATTGATTATTGATTCTATCATGTCTATGTTATTTGTGATCTTGCATGCTCTCCGTTGTTAGTAACTATCTTGGCCAAGTAGATGCTTGCAACTCCAAGAGGGAGTGTTTATGCTTGATAGTGGGTTCATGCCTCTAGTAATCTGGGAAGTGACAGATATCTCTAAGGATGTAGATGTGTTGTTGCTACTAGGGAGAAAACATCCATCCTTTGTCCATGGGGCAATTGTATTGTTTTGTTTACACACTTTGCTTAATGCAATTATCTGTTGCTTACAACTTAATACTGGAAGAGGTTTGGACGATAACCTAAAGGTGGATTATTAGTCATAGATGTAGTTGGATTACGGTCTATGTATTATGTTGTAATGCCCAATCAAATCTCATAGGAGTCAAGATGTCTAGTATATGCATTCTTATGCTTTCTCAATCTGTCAATTGCCCCGCTGTAATTTGTTCACCCATCATGTTATCTATCTTAAGGAGAAACACCTCTAGTGAACTATGGACCCCAGTCCATTCCTTTACCATTGATATATCATCTATTGTTTACTTTCTGCAAGCAATTACTATCTTCCACACTATATGTTTAATATTTTGTTTTTAGCAAAACCAGTGAGATTGACAACCTCACTGTAAGTTGGGGAAAAGTTTTGTGGTTGTGTTGTGCAGGATTCCAAGTTGCTACCAACACCTTGGAGTTGTTTCCTTACTCCTACTGGTTCGATAACCTTGGTTTCATAACTGAGGGAAAACTTACTGCTGTGCTCATCATACCTTCCTCTTGGGGTTCCCAACGAGCTCTACATATTTTGAGCCATCAAGGACCAATAAGGTCATGGCCATATATACTGATACCCTAGCTACACTTTATGATACGATTCTCACATCGAGTAGATGGGTGCGTCTTTGCGTAGTAAATGATGTTGACCGTGGGAGTTTCGAACATTATGAAAGAACATTTTTCACTTTTCCAAGTGATTATGGGGATGTTTCATACTAGTAAAGAAAATCAGAAGAATTTGGCTCGGAATGCGACAAGCGCGTCATGTTTCCAAACATTGCGGAGCATGCATTTTTCCTTGTGATTCCTAGGTTCTATGAGTTTTAAGGTTCGTAGCTAAATTAAACCACTTAAATTACAGTACTATCTGCCTAAATTAGTTCAAATGACTTGGCATATGCATATGTCGCACCATTTAGCTAAGAAACCCAAGTTCACTCAGCCGTTTAGCTCACTACAGTATATGGGCCGCATTCATACGAATAACTTTGAATACTGACTGTTGGATCAATTAATTGATGTATTTACACGAATTTGAAATATATATTTTTATGAGGGCCATGGCTAGCAGCCAGCACCACCCAATTTTTTTCATCTATCCACCACAATACTAGACTCGGACCTTTATTCACAAGTTGCACACGCCACCGTCCCATCGCATTCGATGCATGCTGCTTTTCGAGCCTTCCTTTTAATACTACTCGGGAGGTGAGCCAAGCGCGATTCAGCACTAAATTTTCGTGTGATATTGGCGGGATCTTCTAGTTCAAAATTTTATAGGATTATTGGCAGGACCCTCCCTTCTACCTTTCCCAAAATTTCACCCTTCCTTCATTTCTCGGCAAATGCTAGCTATGTCCATACTGACGGGGCCTCTCGCTCACTCGCCCACCGACTCCACTATCCATCTCACATCATCCTATATCCCATCCCTCCTTAGCTGACTTCCAGGTCGCCGGAGTCTACTCAGCGATGCCGTCATCCACACTAGCGGCATTGCTTCGCCGCATCTGCTTCCCCCACTCAGAGTGTCATCTTCCCCACCACTACAACCAAGAGATGCATACGCGACACACACCCCTCACTAGGGAGATGGTTAGAACTCCGTATAATCGAGACGAAGGTTGTTGCACACTTCCTATGCTCACTTTCCTTGCACTTTACTACTACTTCCGAATGTAGTTCATCGCTTCCTTTATGTGCCTTCTCGTTACCAATTATTTCTAATGCATGCTAGTTGCAGTACCGCGGGATCGGTTCAAAGAGAAAAGAAGGCAACTGCTAGTCGCAAGCCAAATTGGTTATCTCGCACTAGTATGAGGCCTCGCCAGCCCAATGATAACCCCCAACAATCCTCCCTAGATAATGGTTTGCCTCCATTTTGCGTATATGCGCGTTGTCGTTATGCATTTTATTTTTGAGAGTAGTTCAACCTTTGCTTGCGCTATCTTGTCATACTAGTATATATTTTTTGTAAGGCATGGAAGATGATGTACTGCCGAATGAGTTCGCATAGAATTGATGCCAACGAATCCTGAAGAGTTTTGGACATGCGGATCTAGCCCCACTCGGCACAACACAACTGGTACAGAAACGTGGCCTGGTCGAGTACTGTAACATCCCAAAACTTTAATCCAAGTTATCAAGATCCAAATCACCCAATTTAGGGTTAACAAAAACTTTTTCTCATTTAAATAAATAAGCATGCATGTGTGTGTTGCATTAAATAGGAATTGTTTTGAATTGACATGATTGTTTGTTCTAATGATTGTAAAATGACACTAAGATGAATGCCACATCATCTAGATCATTCCCAAGCAAAATCCAAAGAAAAAGAAATCAAAAAGAATTAATAATGGAAATGGTCACATTTGCCATTTTAATCAACTAGGTCACTTTGGGTGTTCCTAGAACTCAAATTCAAATAGAAATAATTGTGGATCTTTGCACCCCTTGCTAGTACATGTAGTGATGTACCAAGGCTCACTTTGTGATCTTCCAAAAACATTCAAACTCTAAATTTAAAAGACAATTGAAAATAGAATCAAGTGTATGTACCTAGATCCCACTTTTTCAAAAACCATGCAAATGAATTCAATTTGGCCAATCCTAGCAACCACAGATACTTAAGCATGTGACTAACAACTCCACCAAAATTCATTTTAAAAATTCAAAATTTGAATTCATGCGGCCATTGTGTCGAACACCTTGTGAGCAGAATCAAACCTGCCTAACTAATATTGTTTTGATAAAATTTTGTCGAGCCATTTGATCACCATTAACTTCCCTTGTCTCTCCTAGTCCCAACCAGGCCATAAACTAGCCACTCCCTAGTCCTAGCCATAGTGCAGCGCCACCCCGACGCCATGTACGCCGGTCGAGCACGGGCAACTCGCAGCAGACAGCCCCGCCCTCTTCCGCCGCTCTAGGGAGGTAGGCGTGGTAGCACCGCCGCCCACGGTCCCTTCCCCAAGCACAGACAGCCCCTAGACCACCTCCAATTGCTCGCGCCCACCTCCTCTATGCCATGCACAGCGCACGCCAGAGCGCCATCCCCGACAGAGCTCCACAAGCCGCCCCTCGACCATAGCCCACGCGTGCCTCTCCGCCTTGACCACATCACCCCGCTAGACACGCCCTTTCCCCATCGCACAACCCACAGCCGCAGTGGACTACGTCGAGCACTGCCTCTGCCGCGCAGAGCGCCGGACGCTCCCGACTGCAATCCACCGCCCCTAGCATCGCCCTTAAGCCCTAGCTGACCACCGGGGAACCACCCATCGTCCGCCTACCTTTCCCATGCCTCTAGCGCCCTGTGCCATTGTCACCGACGAGCTCCACCCATGCTTCTCTATCGCCTCGCCGAGCCTATATAAGGGAGCCTCCCCAGCACCATTTCTTCACACCACCCGGCTCCCCTCTCACCACTGGTCCTTCCCCACCTCTTTCCTTAGCCGCTCGAGCAGCCCTCCACCGGAATTTTGCTAGAGATAACCGCAGCAGAGGAGACGCCCCCGTTGATTTCGTCCACCCCTAGAGCTGCCGCGACCTCGCATGAGCCCGCCGTCATCTCCTCGTTTAAACGCCCCCATTGCCACACTAGCTAGAGCCCTAGTATGCCATCACTGCACCCCCACAGCGCTGCTAGGTTTCCGTCTCGCCGGCGACGTGTCCATCGTCGACGATGAACATGAGCCGTAGATCATAGTTCTAATCCTACGGTCCATGTTGCCCCGTACCGCTTCACGTTTAAAGAGCCACTGACATGTGGGACCCCTGTCAGATGTCCTCGGCACCGCAGAGTGAGATTGGGCCGGCCCATTAGTGTTCCCGCGCAACCCAGCAGATTCAAATGAATCTTTTTCTTTTTAGAAGTAAACTAGTTTCTTCCCCTTAGTTCAAAAATCAATTCAGGGAGTTTTACAAATCCAAATTGAGTGATTCAATTTTGTTAGAAAGATCTATCCAAGCCCGTTGGATTTAAATCAATTAGAGTTAGAGATCTCTCCTAGCAAAAATAACAAGACAAAAGCTTTTTCACATTCAAACATTTTTCTAAAATCAACCATAATAGCTTTTGAGTTGATTCCAACTCTCAAAAATCACATTTAACCATACCTATCTGAATATGTAATAATATCAAGGTTTGCATACAGTGACTTTGGACTAGTACCAAAATATTGCTATATAGGCATTTCTAGTCACTTTAAGTCATTAAATATTAAACTTAAACTTATTAAAAGGTGATCAAACCTTTAAATAACATTCCCATATAGTAGAATATGTGGTGATGACATGTGTCCACATGATCCCATATTTTAATTGGAGAATATTAAATCTTAGTTAATTTCAATGAGTAGAAATTACTTTTCTCAAATAAAATAAATGAAACTAGTCATTAAACCTTGTGATGTTTGTGATGATACTAGATCATAAAATGTGTGCCTTAGTGTGCTAAATAGCCTAGTTAAGTATTGTTTGGTGATTGTGTATTCCGTATGTATTTATAGACGATAGTACCGAACAAGTCTTCAAGGAGGATGTGTTCTACCAAGAAGAGGAGGAAGAGAATTTCAACCACTTCACCAACCAAGGCAAGCCTAGCACTTCAAGTAAACTGAGCAATCTAGAATTATACAAGATGACCTAAGCAAGATGCAATAGGCATGCTTGGTTATACATTTTGACTTATACGTACCCCAAGTTTTACTTACAAGCTTTACTTTCTTTTACTTTACCAAAGTTCTTTACTTTATTTATAGATAGCATAAAGAGTATAAAACTTGGCCTATCTAGTTAGACTTAGATTTCATTCTATGGCATGAGATTCATATTAGCATCCCACATTAGTGAATACTCTTAACTTACTGATTAGAGCCAAACCAAAAACTAGATCACTTTAGATGGGAACACTTGGTGAAAATGACTTATGAAAACCTTGGAATGATGAGTCATTCTATTGAGATGTTTTGACATGTGTTGAGAAACACAAATGGTTTATGATGATGAAAATATTGAGGCATGAGCCTTAGCCCTTTTATAAAAACTGATGGTTGGGTTCGGATGCAATACCATTCCAAATTTACCGTACAATCACAATACCTGAATTGGGTAAGGCTTAGCCGAAAGTTTACATGCATTAGTATTAGTTCCCTTTCGGGAGAGGTTTGAGCTGAGGCTACCTCTCAATGTTGTCCACCTATGTAGTGCCCAGGATGGCAGATGGCCATGGTTGGGAGGCCAAGCTCATAGGAGAGGTGCTTATAATAGGGTGTGTAAAGGAAAGGTTATGTTTGATTATCTGCATACTAAGTATGATGATCCAGGGTTATCCCTGGCAGATGTATCGAATTTTGTGGTGAAAGTGTACCACCTCTGCAGAGTGTCAAACTATTCGAATAGCCGCGTTCGCGGTGATGGATAGTTGGAGTGGCCATATTGTTCTGTTGTCAGATGTTTTCAAATTGACTTATGAAATGAATTGTGACATGACTTGACCACAACCGAGTTATGACTATGACAACTAAGTTCCCACTTAGGTGATTTCAAACTTTATTTTATCTTTCTTTGTTTCTAAACTCAGCTTAGATTTCAAACTTAACCTTACAAATATACTTAGAGTTTAGCATTCCTACTAGAACTACCTTACTTGTTAGTGATAGTTTGCGAGTACTTAAAGAGTACTCATGGCTTTGTCCCTGGCTATTCCCGTGGCCAGACTATGAGGAGGACTACCCGGAAGGAGGACAGCAGGACGGCAATGACAACTAGGATCATCTCCCATCGTCAGCATTGCATGTGACACTGAAGATGGACCCCACCGCTACACTATTTATTCTGCTACTTGTTTATACTAAGACTGGATCATGAGATCCTTTATTTGTGTAAGACCTTATTATGGTTTTTAATGGATGATGTACTGTGATATCCAATCTGTTATGTCTCGCAAAAATGGTAATCCTGGGATTGCGATTTATGGCATAACAGGCATCTGAGATTAAAAACCCGGGTGTTGACAAGTACCCCTAAAATGGCTATTTGTTGCATCTTGCTTGTGTTATTTACTAATTGATTTGCTGCATTGCAATTTGCAGAAGCAAGTGCATGATCATGTCCCTGCCAAGGATGTTCGCAGCACAGATATTCAGCGTGCCAGTGATACATCCATTTCTAGGAACCAAACCGAAGTATGGTGCTGGCCGAAGCTAAGATTAGGCTTCTCCAAAAGGATTTGGACATAGCCACTTGGCGGATTAGAGAACTGAACCGAGGATGTATTTATACTATTGAAGATGGCCTTGATGCTTCCGCTGATCTTCAGAAGTTAGTCGCAGAAAATCGTGTTCCCAATTCGGCTGATGTAGATGTCGATGAGATCAACGTGATGGTTTTGGAACAGGTGAAAGCACGAGCAGAGATTCTCCGCCCATCTTTGCAGGTAGATGATTTTCGAAGGGTGATGAAAGAGCCACCATGCGAATAGATTGTTATTTCGAATAATGAGGATGACTTTCCTTGTGTTGTCAGCCTGATATTTTCTTTGGCACGCTGTATGAAACTGTATTATACCTACTTGCTGCATATGGACAATGTATCCCGGTCTCGTTCTAGCCATTCGGAAAATGGAAAAACAACATTTTCCCGTGATAAACTTGAAATCTTATTTTCACTTTTGTTTAGATCTGTAGACCCATGTTTTGCTGAAAAGTAACACATTGCCATGAAACGTAGTTCGAGAATGACGGTGTCCATGTTCCCATTACCATGAATAAATTCGTGGACTATATACTTGTGTGGCCCTAAAGTCAAACTTTTAGACTGCAGTAGTAGATCGAGTACAAAAAAATCAACTGAGCGACAAACCACAAGCCAAAATCACCTCTTCCACCAAGTAGTGCGCCAGAAACACCCGCCGCAATGGGCTCGTGCGTCCATAATTCAAACGATACGAAATTTTCATCTCGCCCTTCGGTCAAGAAACAACACGCCAAAGGTCATTCCGTTTTTCTTGTAAATTCCCACGTGCCACACAATTCAAAGTTTAAAACATACTAGTACCACCCACGCCCTTCGGGCTGAATCCCTTGATATCACCTTGCACTACCACGGCTATGCTCCTTCCGTCCCATCTCCCCTTCATAGCCTTTACATCAGCATGCCACCATAGCAACCGAAGACATTTTACTAGCTCCTGATGCTGGCCCGCACCAGATCAGCTCCTCTGTACACGAGGTACGCGGTGCTGGAACCAGCTCATCAATGCCGTCGTAGCTTCGTTGGATCCACTTCCCCGACTCCACGGCACCGGATCTGCTTCCTCGACCTTGTCCATGGCGCCAGAGAGATGGGGAGGCAAATCCGCTCAAGGGTGAACGACGAGGTCGTAGCTCACCATAAGTCCGGCAAAGGCACGGGAAGGAAATCGCGTAATCGCGGTCACAAAGGTTGCCACCATACAATTCATATGCTCTTTACACATTTGATGTCTGAAAGTAGTTCATCGCTTGTTTCACTGCATTCTCGCACTGAGTTTTTTATCTTGTACTCCGACATTTCTTGTCGAGGCATCATATATGCATATGTGTGTCATTGTTCCTTCAGATCTTTCAACTGCTTGCTAGCACTGTACTAACTTGCTCTTCTACACACACCTCACTCTTAAATGTCATAAGATATATTTTTTGCTGATGCATGTAAGGTGATTTGCGACCAACTAATGAGGGATAACGGAAGATTAGGGAAGATAGATTATTAAAGAATTAAAAATATGAAAGGTCACTCGGCCCAAAGAGAATTAGATCTTTCGTAGATACCACCACCAATCATGAAGTCCAGGATTCTAATGCAAAATTTGATCTTCAAGATAAACAAAACCCCGAGGGAGACCTAACTCAGGAAGATGGATCAGTCGAGAACCCCCTCCCTAATCCTCCTGTTTGTCCACTGCCCAAGGTGCTTGCTCTGTCTTTTCATTGCGATATTTTTTTCATCTTCCATGTTTCGTACCTCAATTCCCACCAAATGTTGTGCAATGCCATCTGCTTAGTTCATGCATCATATATGTTCAGCATATCTTGCCTTACTGTTCTTTTGTTCTATCCATGTCTCATTTTACATAAGACTTTGATAGATTAATGTATTGCTTATGTGTGTCAGGAATCAGCTGGTTCACCTAAGACCCTTCCAGGTACCAGCAAGGAGAAAAACTATGATCATCAAGTGTCTGATTCTGAATTGGTTTCTGTTGATGAACAATATTTTGAGGGAGACCTGACTTAGGAAGTTGGACCCGTCGAGGACCTCCCTGCTAGTCCGCCCGCTTGTCCACCCCAAAGGTGCTTGCTCTATTTTTTAATTGTGATATTTGTTCCATCTTCCATGTTTCGTACCTCAATCACCAAATGTTGTGCAATGCCATCTACTTAGTTCATTCATCATATATGTTCAGCATATCTTGCCTTATTGTTGTTTTGTTCTATCGGCGTCTCATTTTACATAGGACTTTGATAGATTAATGTATCGCTTATGTGTGTCAGGAAGCAGCTCGTTCACCTAAGACCCTTCCAGGTACCAGCAAGGAGAAAAACTATGATCGGCAAGTGTCTGATTCAGCATTGGTTTCTATTGATGAACAATATTTTGAGGGAGACCTGACTCAGGAAGTTGGACCCGTCGAGGACCTCCCTGCTAGTCCACCCCCAAGGTGCTTGCTCTATTTTTTAATTGTGATATATGTTGCATCTTCCATGTTTTGTATTTCAATCCCACCAAATATTTTGCAATGCCCTCTGCCTAGTTCATGCATCATATATATAGAGCACATTTTGCCTTACTATTCTTCTATTACATCTGTGTCTCATTACATATAGAACTATAACAGATTGAAGTATTATTTATGTGTGTCAGGAATCAACTAGTTCATGTAAGACACGGTCAGGTACCAAACGCGAAGCATCGACAAGCCGTCCTGCTAATGCTACTGGTGGAACACAAACACACGCCGTGAAATACAATAAACGAAAATCAGGAAACTCACATACGGCTAAAAAGTGTCATCTTAGTGGCACACCACAGGTTCCAATAGTAGTAAACGCAGCAAATACCATCCCACATATTCCACAATCACCAATTTCCAATCAAGATACCCAGCAACAATTGACAACCGAACCAGTTTTGACCTCTACTTGCCTAACACTCCTGGCACAACACCAATAAGCTAGCGATGGTCACCAACCTATTGATCAGCCTGTCGCCAAACAAGGTATGTGTTCCAAGGATTATCGATGCATGCTTTCTTATATATACCTCAAATCGGCCCTATGCAAGTTTTAGCGCTTCCCGCCAAACCCACATAGAAACGATTCAAGGACGCCCACCAGGCACTTTCGTGCGGGTGGAAAATGAAGTAATACCATTACACAACAGTCCTCGATGGGACCCACAGAACAGATATATATACAATAGCGACTCCATGAGTCAAGAATATAGATATAATATACAAAGATCCAAATCACCTTGAAATGATAGAGCGTCCGACTATGGACAAGATGCAAATGGGGCTAAGAGCCCTGAAGAATAACCAATGGCGTCCATAACCCTACCCAGGCCAAGCCGGAAGGGTAACCCTGCTAACGACGTCGATCTCAAACTTGCTAAAAACAAAAGGGATGCCGACAAAGGGCAAAGGAAAAAGAGGAGCGTCAGTACTGAGGCCAGTACACGGCGAGGCTAGAATTCGGCGGCTCTCGCCTACATAGGTATGGTGGGCTGAAGCGGCACTAAACAACCTATAGAGACTTGATACAACTGGCGGCTATTAGAGAGGGTTAAGAAAGACCTATTCGGATCCAACCTGAAGCTAACACCAAACAAACCCATCCTGGTATTTCCCCCTCGAGACCAAACGAGGAAGTCAGACCAAGGAACTCACACAGTTGGCAATTTTACTCATTCCGTTTTAGTTGCAACACTTACTATTCAGATATAGATAGCATGAGTCATCCTGATATCATAAGTAGTGGGCAATTTTAATTAATCAATCCGTGGTAGTTGGAACATTTACTAGTCAGATATAAGTGTCCTGAGGAATCCCAAACCCAGCAATTGTTGGCACTTTTATCACATTCCATTGGAGTTGTAATACTTACTAGGCAGGTACAGCATGTCACGAAACAACCCAGCTCCACCACTTGTTGGCATTTTTAATATCCATTCCGTTATAGTTGCATCTGTTTACTAGTCACATATTAAGTCAAATTTATAGCACTACTTTAGTTATGCTTGTCTATGATCGAGATACTGTGCTCCAAGTCGTCCATAACCACGGACACGGCTTTCAGAAAGTTTTACCCTACAGGGGTGCACAAATAGCAACACACACTCGATCAACCTCGGAAAAACCAACTCAAAACCCAACGAGGCATTCACGATAAAGCGATCACAGGATTCAGAAATATTTCAGGGGGCCACCCCACTAAGCTACCCGCAACGAAGTTGGCCGGCTCCGGAACGGACCCAGGGTTTGCGAAGACGGCTGTAAACGACTGGGAACCCGAAAGTGTGACTGGGCTTGTCGATACCGCGAAAACGTGGCGCGATCCAAAACAGTACAGGTGCTCCACGCACAATCTTAAATAAAGAAGTAACATGGCATAAGTACAGGATAGTAATAAAGCCCCAAACTACTTGTGGCCCCAAGAAATAGAAATGAATCAAGCTCTGGCTCAGGGGGGTCCATAAGGCCTCCCGGATGTGGATAGTGCGAAAAATCGAGGAACAAGTATCAAGTACTCGGGGTCCTACGGGACACAAGTGAGCGTGGAAGGACCAAATAACATCTATTGCCCACCGATGCCTCTGCATTAGTTATATCTAGCATTTTATTCGTTGTAATTAAAGTCATGATCATCTCCACCAATAAACATCTGCCAGCAATAAACATCTCCACCATTCCAACAACTGTGGTACTCGACAACACGAGACTGCACCTGAGCAAGCGACTACGACTCGCAAGGCCAGCTATCTACCAAACACAGGTAATAGGAGGTGTCCAAGGCAATATAGAGGCTGCACGGGATATAACTGGTGCACGGAAACTAAAGCATCGCGACACGGATAGCAATAGATCAACAAGAGGAAATAAAGACTATAAATGCAAAATAGGTAGAAGGGGAGAGATGCTCGCCTGGGAAAATGCTGCCGAAGGTTCATATCCGAAGAACTTGTCGATACTCGCATCAACTCATCGGCCTAGTCCGCGAAGAAGAAAACACTAGACGAAACACCGAATGCACTATTTAATACTACGGCAAAAGATCTGGCATGATTATGATATGATGCAGATGCGGTGCAATTAGGCAGTATTAAGCGGAACCGGGGTCCCGACAATTAGTTAAACGGTTCAAGTTATTTCACTACCCCGCAATTTAAATATTGTATTAACAAGGCAAAGCATGGTATCTGTTCGCTACACATATTTAAATGGAGTTCGGAATAAGACTAGAATAGCCCGCATATAGACTCCATATTTAATTATGATATGAATCGGCATAATGCCCCCAAACCCATATGATGCGATGCGAATATGAACCATTTAATATGCAACAAGTTGGTATATATGTCAATTTATAAAATAGGGCTCGGATAAAGGGGTCACACATTAGGGGCGAAGGCCTTGGTTCCGGGGGTTCGGGGTTCGTCAGGGTCTTCGGATCCGTGAAGGTGATCATGGCGTTCCGAGGAGAAGATCTGTGCGTGCCGAGGGTTCGGTCTTCGAATTCCCTGGAAGGAGGTCTTGCGGTTTTTTCCGTGCAGGCGATCTTGATGCTCTGCATTTGTGAAGTAGATCTTGTCATTCCGGCACCATCACCTCCGATCTCTGGTCGGAGTCTTGTCGTCCGTCTGTTGTCGGTGGCGTACTTGACCGATGGTCTTCGGGAAGATCTTGGCGAAAACTCGGGTACAGAGGAGTAGCGGGGCTTCGGCATTCCTCAGATGCCATCTCCATCTTCAAACATCACCACCATACCATCACATCCACCACACCACTCCACATATGTATCTCACCTAGAAATCGCACCAACACCACAACACGACAAGAGAAAAGAGCAACAGGACACACCATCTGAACATGAGCAACACGCCCGACGGGGAAAAAGCACCTGGCGTCTGGGCCAGAGGCTTGCCAGGAGGCGGCTAACAGGTCGGCGGCCGGAGGTTGCAGAGGAAGCTCGGCAAGGAAGCGCCGGCAGGTGGCACCACGCAACCTACATGAGAGAAAGGAGGCGCCCATCGACGTTGCGCGGCCAGGGCGCGGTTCAGATCAGAGGAAGGAGCCCCAACGTGCGGTGCATGCGCGGGGAGAAGAGGAGGGAGGGCCGAGGCGGCTGACGACCAGGGGTGACGCGGTGAAGGCGTGGCTCCGGTGGCGGCGTGGCTGCAGGGGCGGCGAGGCCAGCGCGAGCGGAGGCCCGTCGGCGGGATCTCGCCAGAGAACGCTGCAGCGAGGCGGAGTCGGCAGGGGATGCGACGGCGAGGGCGGCTGAGCGGAGAAGGAAGGCGGAGAACCGGACCTTGCAGGGGCACTTGCGGCGGTGGACCTCGCTGCTGGGAGGGCGCGGTGGTGGGGCTCCGTGCGCGCAGAGGGAGCGAGGACAGTTGGTGGGAACCTAGGTTGGGAGGACCCGATTGCATTTGGAAAAACAAAAGAAGGGGGCGGCTCCAAAAGGGATAGAGGAGGTGGACGCGGTCGCTGCTTGCTGGGTGAAGTGCGGGCTGGTGTGTGGCTGCTGTGTGGTGTGCGGCTGGGATTTGCGGGCTATGCAGAGAGGGGGTAGCATTGGCAGAGGGAGTTGGGGAGGGAGTAGGGTTAGCTGGTGGGGTGGTAGGCCGGCTGGCTAAGCCTGGCCGGCTGCCTCCCCTACAAAAAACGTTTTTATTTATTTTTATTAGACTATTATTTTATTTTATTTTTAAAAGCCTTTTGTAAATATCTTTTAGACAAACAAAATATCCATAAGAGATCGGAGTTTTTATTTGAAATAAAGACGGGGCATTTAGAAAACAAAAACAAACTTTTCAAAAATAATTTTAGACAAAACCATGAATGATGACATGACGGTGCTCAAATGCAATGAGGCATGATGACATGAGCATGCGGTCATGATGATGCAATGCACAAAAACACAGCGATTTTCTGGTAGTGATTTTGGCGGGGCGCCACAATTCGACACCACTAACAATGGATCTCGCCCTCGAGATCCGCCTCGTGGTACCGGGAAGAAGGTCGGCGACCTGAATCTTCTCGCTTCGTGTAGATCCTCGCGACACCACTAACAAGAGGTCCTTGTCCGTGATCGTCGAGAGAACACTCCGGAAAACAAAAGGCGAAGGTAGAGGTATCCACAAATAAAGCCACCCCTAACTTCCGTGGACGGAGTAAAATTGTTGGATCCACTGATTCAATGTACAAAGCGAATGATAAGAGTAGTGGTATGGTAGCTACTCCATCCCGCACTCAAAGCATTACTTTGCACATGAATAGGAGAATTATGCAACCAACTCTCGGAATACAGACTGAAGATCTCGACAAGCGAGATTCGGAACAAGAGGGGGTGATGCAGACTCTGCATCGGATCTGGCGTAGATGATGTCGTCGCGTCGGAAAACTCCGGAAGGCACCACAAGGAACAGAGAAATTCCAACAGATGAAGGATTCCTCAGATAGCATGAAGACTGGAGGTAGAAACACCGTTGCCAAAAGAGGAAGCGGAACCCTGAAGGTACGACGAAAATCTAACCACGAGAAATCCTGGACTAGAAGAAGGTAAGAGAGAAGATTCAAAACAGGCAGAGGTAAGAGGAGAATAGCAGAGGGGTAAGGAGTAAAACAGACCTAATCAGATCTCTCCAACCGATTTTGGAAAAATAGTTTTGACACCCTACTTCGGCCGTTAGCTAGGTTATCCTACAGGCTGGACTTGTGGGGTATCGCAACTGCTGAGCTCTGATACCACTCTGTAACACCCTCAAATCGGCCCTATGCAAGTTTTAGCGCTTCCCGCCAAACCCGCATAGAAACGATTCAAGGACACCCACCAGGCACTTTCGTGCGGGTGGAAAACAAAGTAATACCATTACAAAACAATCCTCGATGGGACCCACAGAACAGATATATATACAACAGCGACTCCATGAGTCAAGAATACAGATATAATATACAAAGATCCAAATCAACTTGAAACGATAGAGCGTCCGACTATGGACAAGATGCAAATGGGGCTAAGAGCCCTGAAGAATAACCAATGATGTCCATAACCCTGCCCAGGCCAAGCCGGAAGGGTAACCCTGCTAACGACGTCGATCTCAAACCTGCTAAAAACAAAAGGGGTGCCGACAAAGGGCAAAGGAAAAAGAGGAGCGTCAGTACTGAGGCCAGTACACGGCGAAGCTAGAATTCAGCGGCTCTCACCTACATAGGTATGGTGGGCTAAAGCGGCACTAAACAACCTATAGAGACTTGATACAACTGGCGGCTATTAGAGAGGGATAAGAAAGACCTATTCGGATCCAACCTGAAGCTAACACCAAACAAACCCATCCTGGTATTTCCCCCTCGAGACCAAACGAGAAAGTCAGACCAAGGAACTCACACAGTTGGCAATTTTACTCATTCCGTTTTAGTTGCAGCACTTACTATACAGATATAGATAGCATGAGTCATCCTGATAGCATAAGTAGTGGGAAATTTTAATTAATCAATCTGTGGCAGTTGGAACATTTACTAGTCAGATATAAGTGTCCTGAGGAATCGCAAACCCAGCAATTGTTGGCACTTTTATCACATTCCATTGGAGTTGTAATACTTACTAGGCAGGTACAGCATGTCACGAAACAACCCAACTCCACCAGTTGTTGGCATTTTTAATATCCATTTCGTTATAGTTGCATCTGATTACTAGTCACATATTAAGTCAAATTTATAGCACTACTTTAATTATGCTTGTCTATGATCGAGATACTGTGCTCCAAATCGTCCATAACCGCGGACACGGCTTTCAGAAAGTTTTACCCTGCAGGGGTGCACAAATAGCAACACACACTCGATCAACCTCGGAAAAACCAACTCAAAACCCAACGAGGCATTCACGATAAAGCGATCATAGGATTCAGAAATATTTTAGGGGGCCACCCCACTAAGCTACCCGCAACGAAGTTGGCCGGCTCCGGAACGGACCCAGGGTTTGCGACGACGGCTGTAAACGACTAGGAACCCGAAAGTGTGACTGGGCTTGTAGATACCGTGAAAACGTGGCGCGATCCAAAACAGTACAGATGCTCCACGCACAATCTTAAATAAAGCAGTAACATGGCATAAGTACAGGATAGTAATAAAGCCCCAAACTACTTGTGGCCCCAAGAAATAGAAATGAATCAAGCTCTGGCTAAGGGGGTCCATAAGGCCTCCCGGATGTGGATAGTGCGAAAAATCAAGGAACATGTATCAAGTACTCGGGGTCCTACGGGACACAAGTGAGCGTGGAAGAACCAAATAACATCTATTGCCCACCGATGCCTCTGCATTAGTTATATCTAGCATTTTATTCGTTGTAATTAAAGTCATGATCATCTCCACCAATAAACATCTGCCAGCAATAAACATCTCCACCATTCCAACAACTGTGGTACTCGATAACACGAGACTGCACCTGAGCAAGCGACTACGACTCGCAAGGCCAGCTATCTACCAAACACAGGTAATAGGAGGTGTCCAAGGCAATATAGAGGCTGCACGGGATATAACTGGTGCACGGAAACTAAAGCATCGCGACACGGATAGCAATAGATCAACAAGAGGAAATAAAGACTATAAATGCAAAATAGGTAGAAGGGGAGAGATGCTCGCCTGGGAAAATGCTGCCGAAGGTTCATATCCGAAGAACTTGTCGATACTCGCATCAACTCATCGGCCTAGTCCGCGAAGAAGCAAACACTAGAAGAAACACCGATTGCACTATCTAATACTAATGCAAAAGATCCGGCATGATTATGATATGATACAGATGCGGTGCAATTAGGCAGTATTAAGCGGAACCGGGGTCTCGATAATTAGTTAAACAGTTCAAGTTATTTCACTACCCCGCCATTTAAATATTGTATTAACAAGGCAAAGCATGGTATCTGTTCGCTACACAAATTTAAATGGAGTCCGGAATAAGACTAGAATAGCCCGCATATAGACTCCATATTTAATTATGATATGAATCGGCATAATGCCCCCAAACCCATATGATGCGATGCGAATATGAACCATTTAATATGAAACAAGTTGGTATATATGTCAATTTATAAAATAGGGCTCGGATAAAGGGGTCACACATTAGGGGCGAAGGCCTTGGTTCCGGGGGTTCGGGGTTTGTCAGGGTTTTCGGATCCGTGAAGGTGATCATGGCGTTCCGAGGAGAAGATCTGGGCGTGCCGAGGGTTCGATCTTCGAATTCCCGGGAAGGAGGTCTTGCGGTTTTTTTCTGTGCAGGCGATCTTGACGCTCGGCGTCCGTGAAGTAGATCTTGTCGTTCCGGCACCATCACCTCCGATCTCCGGTCGGAGTCTTGTCGTCCGTCTGTTGTCGGTGGCGTACTTGACCGATGGCCTTCGGGAAGATCTTGGCGAAAGCTCGGGTACAGAGGAGTAGCGGGGCTTCGGCATTCCTCAGATGCCATCTCCATCTTCAAACATCACCACCATACCATCACATCCACCACACCACTCCACATATGTATCTCACCTAGAAATCGCACCAACACCACAACACGACAAGAGAAAAGAGCAACAGGACACACCATCTGAACATGAGCAACACGCCCGACGGGGAAAAAGCACCTGGCGTCTGGGCCAGAGGCTTGCCAGGAGGCGGCTAACAGGTCGGCGGCCGGAGGTTGTAGAGGAAGCTCGGCAAGGACGCGCCGGCAGGTGGCACCACGCAACCTACATGAGAGAAAGGAGGCGCCCATCGACGCTGCGCGGCCAGGGCGCGGTTCAGATCAGAGGAAGGAGCCCCAACGTGCGGTGCATGCACGGGGAGAAGAGGAGGGAGGGCCGAGGCGGCTGACGACCAGGGGCGACGCGGTGAAGGCGTGGCTCCGGTGGCGGCGTGGCTGCAGGGGCGGCGAGGCCAGCGCGAGCGGAGGCCCGTCGGCGGGATCTCGCCAGAGAATGCTGCAGCGAGGTGGATTCGGCAGGGGATGCGACGGTGAGGGCGGCCGAGCGGCAGCCGGAGAAGGAAGGCGGAGAACCGGACCTTGCAGGGGCACTGGCATCGGTGGACCTCGCTGCTGGGAGGGCACGGTGGCGGGGCTCCGTGCGCGCAGAGGGAGCGAGGACGGTTGGTGGCAACCTGGGTTGGGAGGACCCGATTGCATTTGGAAAAACAAAAGAAGGGGGCGGCTGCAAAAGGGACAGAGGAGGTGGACGCGGTCGCTGCTTGCTGGGTGAAGTGCGGGCTGGTGTGTGGCTACTGTGTGGTGTGCGGCTGGGGTTTGCGGGCTGTGCAGAGAGGGGGTGGCGGCAGAGGGAGTTGGGGAGGGAGTAGGGTTATCTGGTGGGGTGGTAGGCCGGCTGGCTGGGCCTTTGGGCCTGGCCGGCTGCCTCCCCTACTAAAAACATTTTTATTAGACTATTATTTTATTTTATTTTATTTTTAAAAGCCTTTTGTAAATATCTTTTAGACAAACAAAATATCTGTAAGAGACCGGAGTTTTTATTTGAAATAAATACGGGGCGTTTAGAAAACAAAAACAGACTTTTCGAAAATAATTTTAGACAAAACCATGAATGATGACATGACGATGCTCAAATGCAATGAGGCATGATGACATGAGCATGCGGTCATGATGATGCAATGCACAAAAACACAGCGATTTTCTGGTAGTGATTTTGGTGGGGTGCCACATCCTCCAACTAACTGCTGCTCCGTTCAAGAGAAATACGTATCCGGATTGAGACTTAGAGTCATCCGGATCGGTGTCAAAGCTAGCATCAACATAACACTTAGCGACTAGCTCTTCTTCACCTTCGTATATAAGAAACATATCCCTAGCTCTTCTCAAGTACTTGAGGATGTTCTTGACCGCTATCCAGTGTTCCGAACATGGATCGGATTGGTACCTACTAGTCAAACTAATAGCATGTGCCACATTCGGTCTTGAACATAGCATTGCATACATAATAGAGACAATGTTCGAGGCATAAGGGATCTTATCCATCATCTCTCTTTCTTCCGCCGTAGCCGGACTTTGAGTCTTACTCAATGTCTTGCCTTGCAACATAGGTAAGAACCCCTTCTTACTTCCATCCATATTAAACTTCTTTAATATCTTATCAAGGTATGTACTCTACGATAGCCCAATTAGGCACCTTGATCTATCTCTATAGATTTTAATGCCTAATATATATGACGCTTCAAAAAGGTCTTTCATCAAAAATTTGTTGTTTAGATAACTTTTAACACTGTTTAAAAGATCTTTATCATTTCCAATCAATAATATGTCATCCACATATAATATCAGAAATGCCACATTGCTCCCACTCACTTTCTTGTAAATACAAGCCTCTCCATAAGTTTGGACAAATCCAAACTCTTTGATCACCTCATCAAAGTGGAGATTCCAACTCCGGGATGTTTGCTTCAGTCCATAGATGGATCGCTGAAGTTTGCATACCTTATTAGCATCCTTAGGATCGACAAAACCCTTAGGTTGTATCATATACAACTCTTCTTCAATATTACCATTGAGGAACACAGTTTTGACATCCATCTGCCATATTTCATAATCGAAATATGCAGCAATTGCTAACATAATCCTAACCGACTTAAGCATTGCTATGGGAGAGAATGTCTCATCGTAGTTAACTCCTTGAATTTGTCGAAGCCCCTTTGCGACAAGTCGAGCCTTATAGATGGTCACGTTACCATCAGCATCAGTTTTTCTTTTGAAAATCCATTTATTCTCAACGGCCTTTCGATCGTGAGGTCAGTCTACCAAGGTCCAAACTTGGTTCTCGTACATGGATTCCATCTCGTATTTCATGGCCTCTAGCCATTTGTTGGAATCCAGGATCACCATCGCTTCTTCATACATCGCAGGGTCATCCATTTCATCAACCATGAAATTCACAACCGGATTGCCGTACAGTTCAGGAGCTGCACGTGTCCTACTTGACCTGCGAGGTTTGGTAGTGTCCTCTTTCGAAGTTTCATGATCAATATCATTAGCTCTCTCTTCATTAGGTGAAGTCAACTCCGAAACAATTTCCGGTGCTGCGCTACTCGCCATTTAATGAAGAGAAGGTTCAATAACCTCTTCGAGTTCTACCTCCCGACTACTCACACCTTTCGCGAGAAACTCCTTCTCAAGAAAGGATCCATTCTTGGCAGCAAAAACCTTGCCCTCGGATCTGTGCTAGAAGGTATACCCAATTGTTTCCTTAGGGTATCCTATGAAGACGCATTTTTCTGCTTTGGGTTCGAGTTTATCCGGCTAAAGTTTCTTCACATAAACATCGCATCCTCAAACTTTAAGAAATGACAGCTTATGTTTGTTTCCAAACCATAATTCATACGGTGTCGTTTCAACGGATTTAGATGGTGCCCGATTTAAAGTGAATGCAACCGTTTCTAGTTCATAACCCCAAAATGATAGTGGTAAGTCAGTCAGAGACATCATAGATCAAACCATATCCAATAAAGTACGATTACGACGTTCCGACACACCATTACATTGTGGTGTTCCGGCAGGCATGAGTTGTGAAACTATTCCACACTCTTTCATGTGTGTGCTAAACTCGTAACTTAGATACTCTCCTCCACGGTCAGACCGCAGAAACTTGATCTTTCTGTTACGATGATTTTCCACTTCATTCTGAAATTCCTTGAACTTTTCAAAAGTTCCAGACTTGTGTTTCATCAAATAGATATACCCATATCTACTCAAATCATCCGTGAAAGTAACAAAATAACGATATCCACCTCGCGCCGGCACACTCATTGGTCCACATACATCAGTATGTATGATTTCCAATAAATCTGTCGCCCGTTCCATTGAACCGGAAAACGGCGTTCTAGTCATCTTGCCCATAAGGCATGGCTCACATGTATCAAATGATTCAAAATCAAGTGATTCCAAAAGTCCATCAGAATGGAGTTTCTTCATGCGTTTAACGCCAATATGACCTAGACGGTAGTGCCACATATATGCATATATATCATTATCAAGTTTAATCTTTTTAGCATTAACATTATGAATATGCGTAATATTACTATAGACATCCAATAGAAATAAACCATTCAACACATGTGCATGACCATAAAAGATATTATCCATATAAATCGAACAACCATTGTTTTCAGATTTAAACGAATAACCACTTTGCATCAAACATGATCCGGATACAATGTTCATGCTCAGTGCAGGCACCAAATAACAATTATTTAGGTTTATAACTAATCCCGATGGCATATGGAGAGGTAGCGTCCCGACGGCGATCACATCAACTTTTGATCCATTGCTGACCCGCATCCTGACCTCATCCCTTGCTAGTTGTCGCTTGTTCCGCAGCCCCTGAATCGAGTTACATATATTAGCAACCGATCCCGTATCAAATACCTAGGTGCTACTGCGAGTACTAGTCAAGTACACATCAATAACATGTATATCACATATACCTTTGTTTGCCTTGCCGGACTTCTTGTACGCCAAATACTTGGGGCAATTGCGCTTCCAATGGCCAGTCCCCTTGCAATAGTAACACTCGGTGTCAGACTTAGGGCCATCTCGGGGTTTCTTTTTAGGTGCGGCAACAGATTTGCCACCCCTCGTTCACTTGTGCTTGCCTTTCTTGTCCTTCTTGAAACCGGTGGTCCTATTGATCATCAACACTTGATGTTCTTTCCTAATCTCCACTTCTGCAGTCTTAAGCATTGACAAAAGCTTAGGAAGAGACTTCTTCATGCCCTGCATATTATAGTTCATCACAAAGCTCTTCTATCTAGGTGGTAGAGATTAGACAACACGATGTATGCCTAAGTCAATGGGAATCGTTATTCCCAAGGACACAAGCTTATCGGCGTACCCAAACATTTTGAGTACATGCTCACTAACAGAGCTGCTCTCCTCCATCATGCAGCTAAAGAACTTTTCAGTGGCATTATAACTCTCTACGGCAACATGGGTATCGAAAATCATTTTCAATTCTCCCATGGTATCAAAGGCATTGCCATTTTCGAAACACTTTCGAAGTTCTGGCTCTAGCCCATATAGTATGCCACAACGAACTAAGTTGTGGTCCTCCTGACGAGTCATATAGACATTCTTTTCCTCATCAGGGGCATCATGAGCTGGTGGGGGGCCTAGCGGCGCATCTAGCACATATTGCTTTTGTGCAGTAGTGAGGAGAATCCTCAAATTCATAGCCCAGTTGGTGAAGTTGCTACCATTCGCAGCAAGTTTCTCTTTCTCCATGAACACACTGAAATTAAAAGCAGGTGGTGCCATCTACAACAGAATTTGTAAAGTTTATTTAGACTAAGTTTATGATAGAGTGAGTTCAACTAATCCAAATTAGTTATGAAATCCCACTCAAAAACGACATCCCTCGTGTCCTTTTGGTGATTACATGAACCAAATCTACTACACCAAGTCCGATCATCACGTGAGTTGATGTAGCTTCAAAGGCGAGCATCTATATGGGCATCATATCAACTATATGACTCATGCTTAACCTTTCGGCCCATGTTCCGAGGCCATGTCTGTACATGCTAGGCTCGCCAAGTAAGAACCTTAGTATTCGCGTGTGTAAAACTGTCTTACACCCGTTCCTATGAAAGCGTAGATTCGAGTACACCCGATCATCACGTGATGTCTCGAAACACGATCCACAGAATGGTGCATACTTAAGGAAGAACACATTTTTATCTTGATATCTAAATGAGGGATCATCTTACAATGCTACAGAAAGCGCCAAACTAGCAGTATAAGATGCTAACATCTAATGTGTAAAGTGAGATGATATGGTCCATGCATTTGATCTCTATCATTTGCATCGTGGTATGATCTCTATCATTCCTTTGTGTGTAAGGCCAAGGTCTATGGAACTTACACGTTGAGTGAGTTGTAAGAGTATCTATCATACATCTACTTACAACAATACCATATCAAGACACTAGCCCAGCAACGATCTAAACTAGACGCCTCTAATTTATCAATTGCAAGTCACCCGCCAGCCACTTATGCAAAACTAGTTGCATGTCAGTCGTGGAACCGGTCTCATGTACGATGACATGTAAGGTTGGTCTGGGCCGCTTCATCCCACTATGCCACCAATATCCAAAATACATAGAAGATGCAATAACATGATCATTATCGCCCACATATAAACATATGTGTACTACCCATGCAAAGCACCTACGCATAGATCAGGCTCTGATACCACTGTTGGGTCCGCAGCATAGAAAACAAAAAAAAATCCTACGATGAGAACTACACGCCAAGATCTATCTACTAGCTACAGAGCAACGGGTGGACATACATCCAACAAGAACTTACCCTCGAAGACAACGAGTTTTGTTAACGAGTAGGAACTCGAGGTTGATGTAGTCGTACACTTGCCGATCTCAGGATCGAGTGGAAGTCCGAGCGCCGCAACTCAGCAGCTCATCCATACTCGCACACACGTTCAAGCCACCGGAAAACTCCACCTCCTCGCTCCAGCGATCCAGCGGAAGCAGCAACTCCTTCCAGATGAAATTCCACCGGGAACATGTATCTCGCTAATCTGAGACCATGGGGGAATAATTCTAGAGGGGGAGAGAGATCCTTCACAAGGAGGTGTGTGGAAGAAGGAGGGAGAGGGTGGCCTTTTATAGGAGGAGGGGGGTGCCCCTCCTCTCCATGGCCGGCGCATGGGGGTGACCCCTCACCTCCCCCATTCATGTGGTGGTAACCCCTCCACATTAAAATGCCTCTTCACATTCCCTTTTAAAGTCCCCACTTTAAATGCATTAAACTTCTCCAAGTTTAATGTCTCTCATTTAATAAAACTCTTTTATTAAATTGATTCAGAATTTTGTTAATTACTTTAATTAAAAAACATTCACATATAACCCCTTGCAATATTTCAATATCACATGTAGAACCACTTTCTGCAATTTCACCCGAAACAATTTCCGGTTTCTATCGAAACAATTCCTGCGCTTTGCAGATCTTTCGTCTGAAACATATGTGCTCCAAAATGGTGATCGGTAACTCTTAAGTGTGTCACCCTGCAGTTCGCGAATAATGCAGACATGATTGAGACTCCTCTCAGATCAATAATCAGAAGCAGGACCTGGAGATCCATACTGACTCCTGCATATTCAACGATGACTTCTGTGATCGTGAGAACCTTTAACGCTTGTAATTTAATCCCTTTGTCTCATGATATAATACATGTCCGAGATTCGATCATTGGTATCCAAATACCTAGTTTGATCTCGTTACCGACATGCACTCTTTTCTCGTTCCCGTGATATAACATTCTAGTGATCACATCACTTGCTTGCAAGCTATCTCAATGTGATATCACTGAGAGGGCCCAGAGTATATCTATCCGTCATCGGGATTGACAAATTCCACTCTTGATCCATGAGACTCAACAAAACACCTTCGTAGCACTGAACCCATCTTTATAGTCACCCTGTTACGGTGTGACGTTTGATGTTATCAAGATACTCTTCAGATGTTAGCAATTAACATGATCTCATGGTCTAAGGATAAAGATTACTTTGTATGATGTTATAGCAATATAAACATAATGATTTGATCATAATGCTATACTTCGTATGAATGTTCATCACATCATTTCACAAATGCTGTGACCTTGTTATTAACAACATCCAATGTCCATGATCAGGAAACCTTGATCATCTTGTTAATCAACAAGCTAGTCTATAAGAGAGGCATAACTAGGAACCCTTTTTGTTTATTAAACACACATGTATTGATATTTCCGATCAATACAATTATAGCATGTAAAATAAACATCTATCATATATAAGGAATACATAATAACAACTTTATTATTGCCTCTCAGGGCATATTTCCTTCAATTCGAAATTCCTATTTGCACATCTGTACCACTAGTCTCCTTTTGCAGATGAACGTTGAAAAAACAAGAGAAACCGTGGCGCACAATGCTTAACAAACCGAACTGGATCTCGTCCATTGGTTGGCCACCTGAGCGCTGATGGCTCTGAAATATAGCCATCTACGTCCACATTTAAACTGGATATTACTCATACTTTTGATGAAATATCTCTCTAAACCCTGCCACTAATGCCTAATATTCAAAGGGGTATGCAATCCTTTCTTTTATATTTTTCCTGTGCAGATAATGTCTTTTAAAGGAGGGAATCACTAAATTAAAGTCAAAGATACGAGATTTCCAAGAACCAGAAGAAACCAGGAGCCGTAAAGCGGAGGCAAACGCTTTAATGACTAACTATACGACCAGAGCAAAATTCCGGCCGTATAACTCTGGTTGTATAGTTGGCACTGCCACCGTTAGGTCAAACAGAACAACTTTCGTGAAGGGACCCCTATATTAAGAAGCCTCGGGCTACGAGAAAACCCTCTCTGACCTTGCAAAAAGTCTCTGCCACAGATCACCAGCCGCCTTCGGATCTCACGACCCTTCTCCATCTCCATAGCCATATTCCACCACTTGTAATAGTAGATATCTTATCCGATTGGCGACATTATAAGACTATTGCGATCAATCTTATGATTTTCATTATAATGTTTATGATTGTTGAACTCATCTCTATGTGTGAGTAATTCTCCTTGGGCTAAGGGCTTCGGCCTAGCCATGTAGCAATTGTGCATGGTATTTATCATAGATGGGATCGTGTATTAGTTTGTATGACATGATGATTATTGTATCCTCTCTTTCCTCAATCCAAGGACTTGTCAGGTACCCAAGACCCTGAGGGTTGAGCCAGGTATAGGGAGTATGAGTAATGAATGATCTGCGAGTTGGGAACCCTAGTGACAGAAGGGGTAGTACGACTGTATGTGAGGGATTTGCTTGGGGTTAACGGTGACATCACTATGCATATCATTAGTTCTCTTTCTTCTATGGATGAGACAAGTAGGTTATTCATGTAAGTGGTTGCAGAGGCAATAGAAATTATGGATGCACTTCCCACATATAATTTATCTTGCTCTAACAAGTACATGCATTCTTTATCTCTATCTTTTATTCCCATCAGATGTTTTGCATAGCTACAGGTGAAACCGAACGCCCTAGGCCCTCTCTCTCCATCATCGACAACAACAAAAAGACGCAAGCTATTGGTCCGGTAAAAACACAAAAGGAATTCTAAAACTCCCGAAGGTCCGTTAAAGTAACTTCACTATGCATTCGCTTCCCGAGGATTCGATAACCTATGTCTACTAGGGAAGAAGAAGCTATACTACATCCATAATCCGGATCGAAGGTACCAAGCGCAATAGTAGGAATAATTAGTTTTTAATCTTCTAAAGACTTTGTGCTTCTTATATTTTGATAATGTGTTCTGCCCACTTTGCAGAAAGGTGCGGTAAGTCTGCAGCAAAAATTCTAGGCATGCTAGACGAGCAAAAATAAGGGCCCAATCCCTCCGCTGAGAGTGTTATTGTAAGTCTTCTATTCGATTGATATTTTGTGATGACACACCCTCAGTGATTTATATGTATAGTTAGATGTGCAACACTGCCTGAACTGCTGCCTAGTTTTGTTTTTAATTTAAGTAGATGATTTCCAACTAGTGTGAGTTTCAGTTTTCAACTGTACAAAGAGTTGTCTTGTGTATATCATGCACCCAACAATGAAGAAACAGATAGATGCCATGTTGGCATAGTCCTGTTATTGCATGCTAGTGATAAAATTCTTATCAGTATGATCAGATAGCTCTACTTTTACTACAATATATATGATACGTAATCAGCCATACCAACTTGTAAGATTTGTTCATAGACAGGTTAAATGTGTCGTCTGCATGTTTCTCTGTATTATCTTTTCTTCTCTCACCCATGTCTACCAACTGATAACCTTGCATATTAAATTGAATGAGGAGATGGCAAAACCTGGGAAAGATGGTCTGGAACAAACCCAAGAAGAATGTCTGGAAACATTTAAAATGGTACTAAAAGGTGAAGGTCATCGTAAAAGCACGTTCCTACGTCATGCTGGGTTGTCGCAGTGCAAGTCCAAGTCACCGTATTTGTTTAGTCAGGAAGAAATTGTAGCACTACGAGCTGAACAGGAAGTGCATAGACGAGAAATCGATGATATGAGACAGAAAGCATTAGTAAGTGATGTGGAGTTGAAAATGTTACGAGATCAGCACAATTCTCGGGAGCCCATAGATGAAGAGACTCTTCTAAAGTGAAGATGAACCCTGACAATGACAGGTGAGTACAATGGTCCTGTGAAATCGTTCCTGCTACAGAGTCCGGGTTGTGTTTGGGGCCATGTAACAAAAACGGAGGGAGTATTTGTTTCGCATCATGCTTTTATCTGTTTACCGTATGCTCGATGCACAAAAACCCTGTGCCCAAACCTCACTCTCTCAACCTTGGATTCATGAACCTCAAAAAGGTTTTTTCTTGTTTGGACAACCGCTAAATTCAAAATCTCAGTCCATCGACAAATCCTACCACCTACCCCGTTTGAATCGGAAATTATGTATCCAATTTCTTTGCCAATATGGTCAGTATTTTGATGATCAGTTGATGTGAATCAGCCTTAAATTCGTACCGAAGGAGTACCATTAACGAAATTAATAAATCTTAGTCGAGTGGCAAAACCTACAGCCAACCCTGTTTGAATCGGAGTTATCCAATTTTCATTTTGGATGGTAAGTTAATGTCACTCGCGGCCTTCAATTCCTGAATAGGGATTACACCTTTTATCCAAATATTGCTTGGACGCTAGCCAAATCAAAATATCAATCCGCGCAATTATTATGCTCATGGATGATTAGTTCATGTGACTCTAGGACTTGAATTCCTGGACATATAGCGTACGGTCTACTAGCTTTTTTCTATTATTATTTGGCCGGTAGCCAAATTCATAATCTCAATCGAGTAGCAAAATCACACACCGACCTTGAAGAATTTCCCGCCCCACCGTTTCAAAACCTTTGTGGCAAAATCTCCCACCGGGGAGTACCATTTTTCTATTATTATTATTTGGCCGGTAGCCAAATTCAAAATCTCTATCAAGCGGAAAAATCAAACACCGACTTTGAAGAATTTCCTGCCCCACTGTTTCAAAAACTTTGAGGCCAAATCTCCCACCGAGGAGTACCACTTTTCTATGAATTATTATTTGGCCGGTAGTCAAATTCAAAATCTCTGTCGAGTGGCAAAATCAAAACCCGACTTTGAAGCATTTCCCGCCCCACCATTTTAAAAACTTTGAGGTCAAATCTCCCACCAGGGAGTACCGCTTTTCTATTAATTATTATTTGGCCGATAGTCAAATTCAAAATCTCTGTCGAACGGCAAAATCAAAAACCAACTTTGAAGCATTTCCCACCCCACCATTTCAAAAACTTTGAGGCAAATCTCCCATCGGGGAGTACCATTTTTCTATTATAATTATTTGGCTGGTAGCCAAATTCAAAATCTCTGTCGAGCGGAAAAATCAAACACCAATTTTAAAGTATTTCCCGCCCCACTTTTTCAAAAACTGTGAGGCCAAATCTCCCACCAGGGAGTACCAATTTTCTATTAATTATTATTTGGTCGGTAGGCAAATTCGAAATTGTTGTCGAGCGGAAAAATCAAAAACCGACTTTGAAGCATTTCCCGCCCCACTGTTTCAAAAACTTTGAGGCTAAATCTCCCACCGGGGAGTACCATTTTTCTATTATTATTATTTGGCCGGTAGCCAAATTCAAAATCTTTGTCAAGAGGCAAAATCAAACACCGACATTGAAGCATTTACTGCCCCCACCGTTTCAAAAACTTTGAGGCCAAATCTCCCACCGGGGGTACCACTTTTCTATTAATTATTATTTGGCCAGTAGTAAAATTCAAAAGCTCTGTCGAGTGGCAAAATCAAAAACTGACTTTGAAGCATTTCCCGCCCCACCGTTTCAAAACCTTTGAGGCCAAATATCCCACCGGGGAGTACCATTTTTCTATTATTATTTGGCTTGTAGCCAAATTCAAAATCTCTATCGAGCGGCAAAATCAAACACCGACTTTGAAGCATTTCCTGCCCCACCATTTCAAAAACTTTGAGGCCAAATCTCCCACCGGGGAGTACCACTTTTCTATTATTATTATTTGGTCGGTAGCCAAATTCAAAATCTCTGTGGAGCTACAAAATCAAACACCAACTTTGAAGCATTTCCCACCCCACTGTTTCAAAAACTTTGAGGCGAAATCTCCCACCGGGGAGTACCACTTTTCTATTATTATTATTTGGCCGGTAGCCAAATTTAAAATCTCTATCGAGTGGTAAAATGACACACCGACTTTGAAGCATTTTGCGCTCCTCCATTTCAAAAACTTTTGACTTTAAAATTCCCATTCTAACCATTGTTCAGACGCCCTATGGACACGCTAAAGTCAGTAGCTTGGGGGCACGATCATAATTATTTTTCTGTTCACCTCCATAGTCCCGATTCGAGCAGTTTTTCCAGCTGGCCCTCCTAAAATCCCAGGCTTCTCTCCCATGCCCTCACCTCCACGACCACCGCATGCACCGCTCGGCGGCAATTCCACGGCTAATAGAGCCACTTCATCGATGCCCACCCCATCGGATCTAGTTCACCTGGTCTCTCTGCCACTCCACCAGAGCTATGATCTCGCTGATCGCGCCTATGGCGTGCTCGACTGCCCATGCTCTGCTTCACCGCCACCGACAGCACCCAATTGTACCAGAGCAGCTTCACCGTTGTCCACTAGACGGGATCTAGTTCAACAAGTTCCATGTCTACTGCTCCAGACCAGCTACATGGTTGTCGTCGTTGACTTCACCGCCATCGACCATGCAAGATCTGTGTGGGGCCCCTGGATTAATCCTCCGAGAATCCCTGTTATGCATACAACCACGATCCGATGATCAGTTAGTCGTGGCACATAACCGACCAGTATCATTACAACATCCCAGAATATACCAGATTACAAGACTTACATAGATGATATTATGGCTACATCAATAATCAGCAGCGAACTTCATCAAGCGCAGAGCCTGAGCCTTGCCTTAACCTACAGGCAACCGACTAGGGGAAACGTCCTAGCTCGCATAGTATCCAACGCCATCTTCTTCTTGAAATCTGGCCAAGTTAATAGCCAGGGACAATGCCAGTGAGTACATTGAATGTACTCGCAAACCACCTAAATAAAATAATAATAACAAGAGGCTATGCAATATGGTTGTGGTATTAGGAGGGCTCCAAGAGAGGTTCGTTTCTCAAATAATTTCTCTTGTAGATATAGCATCTACATATCTTTGTTGAAAACCTTTGTAAATAGTTTTGGAAACCTTTTTAAAAAGTTTTGGAAAACATCAGGACTGGGTCACCCATTTGTTCCCGTTTTTAGGTCGTCCCACGACCAAGCTCCTTCCATACCTCTCTAACCATCCCATGGTCAAAGAAGGTATCCTTCCCGACTATCCCATGGTCAAAACATTTCAAAGTCATTTATTTTCCGAAATCCTTTTTGAAAACAAAACCAGCACCGCTCTACAGTACCCTTCCCAACCGTCCATGACTGCGGACGTGGCTATTCGAATAGATTTACACTCTGCAGAGGTTGTACACTTTACCCACACCATCCGGGTACACTACCCTGATCTTCACAGATCGTGGGTCGAGTAACCGATCAAGACTCTCCGGATGCCCGTGCCTACCCTATGAGTGTTAATCCCCTCAACACTGGGACGTCGAGCAAGGACCAACCGGAACACCTCCCAGGTGTGCTTTCAATGAGGGGCTCATAGTAACGCGTGGAGGCCTGCCGACCCTTCATTCCTTCTCTAGATCGATGTCCCACATGGACCCTTACGTGAGAAGGTCCACCCTCCAGGGACCCCCGATACCCGTAGTAGTTGCGAGGAAGCTTATACCAGAATAGACAAACATCAAATCTAGCCCTGTCCCATTCCAGAGTAATGTGGTTGCACAGGGTTAATTGTTCTAGCAAAACTACAGAGAACCAGGTGCGTTTTTGTAAATCTTTTTCCTCCGGTTTTCCTTCAGCATTTTGTAAAATGAAAACTTTTTCTTTCTCAACATCTCTTGGGGATGTACCACCTCACCAAGGTTTTGTCAGAAAACATTTGGTAAAAACCTTTTTGCGGGGTCTTCCCATCCTCTAGTTTTGCTTCGGCCAAATCGCGGTCTCTAAAGGGGTATGGTGTAATACACCATCTATTATACTAGGGTCAAGTAGGTAACACCAAGGGGGTTGTACTTAGTAGTACAAGGTGTAATGATTCAGAGGAGCCAAACCACTACCAAGTATACATATATATCAACAGATAGTAAAACCATGCAGTTTTACAAATAGTAGGCAAAACATGCATATGTAAAATAGTAGGACAAGGCTTATGAGCAAGAAGGTGGCTTGCCTGAGATCAGCAATATGGCATAAATGTCCCTGTACTTCTTATTTAGAAAACCCTTAATAATCAATTCCAATTATAAATACCACTTCTTCTGCTCTCCGATTTCATCGCAACTATCGTCGTCCCAACAGCACATGCAAGAAACCAAGCCACAATCACCACAAGGCATACAAGCAACAATACATACTGCAAGCAATTGCATAATACAAGTTCACAGATCCTTAGGTCTTAGGAATAATGGATTTAATAGGATTGGCTTTGTCTTGGAAATAGAGAGGAAAACCCCTTAGGATCTATAGTCTAGAATTTACTTAAGAGATGGATTTTGGACCAAGACATATCCTGTATGATACCATTGTAAAAACATGATACAAACAGTTAGGATTTGATAAAATGAAACCAACAAAAGTGGTTTCACTATTTTATCACCTTTCTTTATTTAGTTATGATTTTTCTAGTGTAATAACTTCTAGTTTAAGGGAATAATTCACCAGAAGAGTGCTGGAGCTCCCGAAATTATTCCCTTTGATGGTTCAGTAGGGTTTGATGTACTTGTTCACTGAGAGTTGCAATCAGGTCAAGATAATTACCAGAATGCCCTCAGAAAATTCCCAAAGGCAGTTCTGTGGTGTTTTTGTCTTTTTCACCAGATTAAATCTACAGTAGATTTTAAATTGATTCCAAGAGCACAGTGTAGGTATTTGGAATACCTTTCTGTATAAATTAGAATCACCCTTTTTGGATCCGTATAGCTACTGTAGTGAATTTAGAGGTGAATAAACCATGCACAGAACAATTTAATTCACAGATAAATATCTAAGGCTCAATAAAACATTGGCTCCTGGATTTGAATAGGCCTTAGTGTACCCCATCACAGGGAGTTGGATTCAGGTCAATACCTCTGTTGGTTTGACCTGAAGAATTTATCTAAGGCAAAAACTACTAGTTTTTGTTATTTTTACTATAGACAAACTACTATTCACCTTGGCATGAGACCAAGTCCATGAAAGAGGTACAGGTAATACCTACCAGGGGAAGTTGGTTTTACTACAATTGGAGATGCGAAGCTCTCAGAGGAATTTAATTAGTGGGATAGACACATTTTAGTAGATTTATTTCCAGTAAATAAAGAAAATAAACCTAGGCAAGTTTCTTGATCTGCATGTTAAAGTAAACTTCCCGGATCCTAGTAAAAATGAGCTATAGGAATTTGGTGTTGTTCTTCATTTTCAAATTGATTTAATCCTCAGAGGTAAATTTGCAGATTTGGAAGATTTTTACTAAAAGAAAAAGGGGACACCGGCAGCCGAGCCGGATCTGGTGAGATCTGGGCCGCCCAGCAGTGCAGACGGCCCAACCCGGCATCATGGTGAGCGGGAGGGAGTTCAAATCGCCTGGCAAGCGGGGCTCGGCCGTCAGCGGGCGTCGGCGACCGAAGAGGTATCGGCCCTTGTCCGATGTTCGATCAAGTGAAGATCGACGGCCACGGGCCGTCTTCAACCTTCGACTGCGCGAACAGAGGGGGAAACCCTAGGGCGTCGAGCGGTGGCGGGGGAGCTCACTTGGGGGCTTGCCGGCGACCGGGGAATGCAAAGGTGAAGCGGCGGTCGACGACGGTCCCGGTGATGGGCGGCAGTGGCGGTTTTGGTGCCGGGATGAAGCTCGCACGGGAGCCACGGCGACGCACGCGGCGGACCTCGTTGGAGATGCTTCTAGACGTCATCCTGGGCCAAACAAAAATATGGGGCAAGTTAGGAGAGGTAGGGGAGTATGATAGGATGACATGCAGGGGGTGAGAGAGAGAGCGGGGAGCTACGCTCGAGTTTCTGAAGGAGGCCGAGATCTCCATTTCTCCTTCTCTCGAGCAGTAGAGCAGGAGAGGGCTCTCGGTACTTTGGGGGAGGGGAGTACTAAGGTATGAGAGTGTTCTGGCAGCAGTGAAGGGGTTCAGGGTGGTTGGAAACGGGCACGAGCTCGGGAGCTCGAGAATGGCCGAAGGGAGGTTTTCCTTCCTCTCTAGAGCAATGGAGGAGGAGGGAGGGGGAAGGAGCGAGTGGGAGTGGTGCTCTAGGTTCCAGGGGGAGGAAATGAAGGATCAAGGGCAGGGGTGAGAGCCGTTGGTCCTTATAAACCGAAGGGGAGAGATTCATCATGGACTTGGTCCATTGGGCATGGGAGAGAGGAGGGGAAACCAGGGAGTGGATGTTGTGGGCCGGGGAGGTGGTTTCCATGTCGAGTTGCAGAGCAGAGGGGAAGAGGGTAGCAGCTGTGAGGGGAGTAGATGTTTTGCAAGACAAGCCACTCATATGAGGCTAAGCACTAGTGTCCAAGCACTAGAGGACAAGCTACTATAGTGATTGCTACAGTAGACATGACCAGGGAGGAGTGCTAATTGCTGTGGTGAGTGGTGGTGAGCCTTGGTGGTGATTGACCCTTGGTCTAGATCAATAATTTCCTAGTTTGCCATATTTGATCGATTTGAGGCTTGTGAAGTAAGTTTGATAATTTGTATAATACAAGGTAGGGAGATGGTACTAGTAGATAGGTGAGGTCAAGGTAGATATCCAGGGATTATTTGGGATTTTTCAGAGAATTAGAAGTCCACTTAAATCCATTTATTCAAAAACTGCAGAAGTAGTTTCTAGAAGATAATTTGATATTTTTACATTGGACTTTGTTGTATTTTGATGTGAGATGGTCCTAGATACCAAGGCATGGCTTGGGGAAATTTCTTGTAATTTATTGGGAACGAAAAGTGTTTTTAGACAATTATTTCTTGTTTCTGCCATTTAAGAAAAAGGGCAAAAAGTAATAATAAAGCTCTTAAAAAATATTTATTTTTGAAGTAGAATGATAGGGTATGTTATATATGACTCAATTGAGCCAGAATTTGAGGAAGTGTTTTGGCAAAAACCAAACTTTCCTTTATGAGAGGAGTTTTGGAGATTTTGCCTATTAAGGGAATTAAACAGTTTTGGTCCATAGTAAATATGTATAGTTGTGGATAAATCTTGATGATCAAGGTAGATTATGTAGACAATGTGTATCAAGCATTTTCAACCTTGGGATTGGAGATTCCAAGTTGATTTTGGTGGAATACCATATGTTAGGGATCTAGGGTAGTGTTAATTTCATACCATCAAAACATGGTTGTATCTTGGAGTTCAGATCTCCTCTTGGGGAATGGGGTAGATGGATGGATATACCAAGTGATGTAGATCAACATGGTACAGAGGTTTGAGCTTGATCTTGTTTGAGTTCATCAACATAAGCTTTCAAACTTTGAATAAAATAAGCCTACCAAAGCAGATTATCAACTAGCCTCCAAAACCTTGTGGGTTTAGGAAGCACAAAGATCCACTTGGAACAAGTGAAGTAGGTAATTATAGACCTATATGAGTAGAACACAACCATGCAAAGAGTTGGTCCATAGAAGGTTGGATGGTGGTGTGAGCTTCTATCAAAGTAGGCATATTGACTAGATTTGCAGGAATAATTATTTTCTTGCCTGCAAAACCTTCAAGAACAAGTGGGTTGGAGGATTATATAACCAATGGAAAGAGTGGTCCTTGGTAGCCCTTAGGATGTTTAACAAGATGGTTCAAGTGCATTTCCAAAAATGCACAAGGGTTGGGAAAAGGGAGACATCCAAAAAGGTGATGTTGGAAACAGATTTCCAGACAGCCAAATTTGGCAGATTTAGGGTTTTTGACTAGAATGGGGGGTGGTGATGATTTTGATGGTTTACAAGGTGCCAAAGCACCATCAATTGGATTATGTTTAAGAATATATGGAGTAGAAAGTATTCATGCTTGATATTGGTCTTCATTGACTTGGAAACTTTTAGAATGGATCACTGCAGAATTGATCTGGTTAAGGGTTTTAGATGATCACATGGTGGCTAGAGATCAAATCCAGGTTTCTACTCTTGCTTAGGGTGTGATGATTAACATACTGATCCTAGTGATGAGCTCCTAGAGTAGCTCATACTAATTCCTAAGCAGATAAATCAAACAGCAGATCAGGGCAATTCATCTTATAAACTAAGCAGTCCTGCTACTAGTGTTACCATCAAGTATGACTTGAGGTAAGGTTGGGAAATTTGAAAAGGGTTGGAGTTTGAATAAGATGAGGGTCTTTGGTATTTCTACCAAGAGTAGAATTCAAATGCTTCAAAAGAAGGATTTGTTAAATCTAGAGATAAGGATAGTAGAAGGTTCTGTCTTGAGAACATAAGGAGATTATATTATATATCTCTCCATAGTTTTGTCAATAGAAGCTACCAAAATAGCTTTGGTTACATAAGCATCTTGGCTCATGTTTTGAAATGCCAGAACATTTGAGAATATGTAAAATGAACCAAGATAGTTTTGTTAAATAGCTTGTGTCAACTGGTGGTGAGGTAAGGAGTATCATAGGGTATACACTCACATGCACAAGCACAAACAAACCACAAGCAAACACTTCAGCACTCAACAAGAAAAAGTTTTTGTTCCCCCTGATTTTTGCATTCTAGACAAGTAATCAGGGTTGCAGAAATTGGGATGTTACAATCTGCTTCCCCAACGCCAACAGCCACCGCAACCGCAGCACCCTCGGTGACCTAGACGTCACTCGCACGGTACTGATGATGCTTAGACGCCTCTCCAACCAAGGTAACCAAATCTCTAACCCGTTTTTGTTTTGTCAGCGGTATAGCAGGTTCAAGCCTGTCATAGTGAACTGCATTTTTGTAATCGTGCTAGTAGATACAAGTCACTGGGCACGCTTGTTCTTCGTGCTAGTACATACAAGGTCATTAGACATGTTGGTTTGCATTCCTTGCTCTACAAATTTCAAGTCATGCACATGTCTATTATTTTGTCATGCACATGTTCTTATCTTAGCTGCTCCGTACACCAGTAATTTCCTGCTATTATGTAGTTATATTAGTGTGGATTCCCTTCTCCACAGTTACTGACTCTATCTGGTTATTCCTGAGCTAAGTTCCTACTATTATTTCCTCCCTGGCATTGTTCTGCTATCCTATAGTACCCATTCAAACTCTTCGTACTAATTCCATTATAATTTTGTTGTTGCCATCTGGTTCTTCAAAAGCTGCAACACTTACTATTTTCTTTTTATTTACGTAGAGCTCAAAAAGGCAACACTGAACATGTTGGTTTGCACAGCCTACAGGTCCACCAGCGATGCCATTATATATTTTCTATATTTGGTGTTGGTTCGTCCTAATCAACGACATAATTATTCTTTACTATATAGTTTATTCGTGTTTTCCATTCCTGCTCGACAAGTTTTGGTATGGTACAATTATAATATCTATGTGGTTCATTCTTAGCTACGATAGTAACTGCATGCCATTGTGTAGCTCACCGCAAATTCCGAGTCACCCAACGTCTCTTGCTTTCCAGGAGATACCACTTCTTCCATATATATTTGCTGAAATGACCTGGCTAGTTTATACTAAAATTGTAAGAAATACTTTGTTTGATTGCTCATTTAAATTATTGGCATACTTGTCTAATGCTTGTTTGTCCTGTTCTACAGGTTCACAAGCCACACCATTATATCTCGAATCTGGTTCTAGTTCGTCCTAGGCAACAACATAACTATCCTCTACTATATAGTTCATTCATGGTTTGCATTCCTGCTCTACAAGTTCATATTATGTAGTTATAATTCCTATTTGGTTTATTCTTAGCTATGAGTAGTTTGTCTTGTTTGATGTATTAAGTTGTTATTACTTAGTTTCAGATTGCAATTATTGCTATCGCCACCAAAGAGGGGATTGCAAGATCATGTCTCAAGGTGGTTTTCCAATGTAGCTGTCACGCTCAAAGGGAGATGCAGTTGATGGATTGAGAAACCAAATTAAGGACTCTGCTATCAACTTGATTGGCAACTGAAATGCTGGATTTTCTTTCCCTTTTGTTCTTATCATGTAATATTTTTAAGAAGTTTGCAGCTGATGTAATATCTAGATAACTCGCGTAGGCCATGTAGACATTTAGTTAATGCCATCCACGCATGGCAGTACCATAAATATGCCAGCCAGGTCGATCAGGTAACTGTATATGGTTTTGTTATTTTCCCTTCTTGTATTGCACCTTCCATGAACAGTAAAAGATGCTCGCTAATTATACTCCTTTTATGATATTTGCATGGGCTTCAGAAAGACCGAAATAGTAACGATAACTAGATAGAATAGTAACAGGACAAAACAGTAACAAGACAAAACAGTAACATGCCAAAACAGTAACAGGCAAAAACAGTAATAGGCCAAAACAGTAACAGGCCAAAGCAGTAATAGGCTAAAATAGTAATAGGCCAAAATAGTAACAGGTGAAAATAGTAACAGGCTAAAACAGTAATATGCCAAAAGAGAAACAGGCTAAAATAGTAGCAGGCCAAAACACCAACAGGCCAAAACAGCGGCAACCCAACACAGTAACGGGTTAGAACAATAACAGACCAGAAAAGTAACAAGCCAGAACAACAACATGTCAGAACAGTAACAGGCTAGAACAGTGGCAACCAGCACAGTAACGGGCCAGAAGAGTAAAGGACCACAACAGTAACGGACATGAACAATAGACGGCCAGAACAGTAACGAGCCAGAATAGTAAAAGGGTAGAACAATATCGGACCTTCTCAAAAGTGGGCCAATCGTAGGCGGCCCAGGACGAGCTGTGAGAATAGTGACGAGTTGACCATGGGCCTTAACTGTATCGAGCCTACTTGACGCAGGCTATTAACAGGCCGCACAGTATTCAAACAATGTGTGCTATTGTAGGCCGAAATAGTAATGGGCCTAACATTCGCGGGCCGCTGCGGCCGCATCTTTTGGGCCCATTTCAAATTGTGCTGGACGAAATAGTAATAGGCCGTAATCTTATTGGGTTCTCCTAATGGGCCAGCCCACTTAATTATTAGCAGACCTTGGCTAGGCATGGCTTCTACCATGGTTTCTGTGGCCGTTAACGGTGGTAACTGGGCGTTAACGGTGTTTTCCACGTGGCATTTTGCATGACATCAGCAGTCAATGCGGCTGGTGAACGGATCTACGACGGAACAAGTTTTCGTGGTTGAAGGGTGCGATCCGCCACGGCCAGAAAAAACCGTGGTACATTCTTTTGTGACGGGGCTTTTACCATGAAGGGCATCCATCGTAGAAGACTTTTTAGCCACGAAAAACGGGCCTTCAACCACGAAAATCGTCCATTGTAAAAGCCAACCTTTCTTGTAGTGACAGGTCTTCAAGGAATTGACTGCAAGTGTGAAAATAAGAATGAAATTTGGATTAAACTGGATGTATTTAACTAAAACTAAAATGTAAACTTCAGGAATAAAATGCATAAAAGTAAAGAATGATTCGATTTTGCGGTTTTCTGTAGATGACAAAGAAGGCGTGGGGAGATACAGTTCATGGTGATAGTGATTGTTCCAGGTGGACGAATGATCAGTGTAACAATTATAATCTTATAAGTATATGTATAGGCGAGCAACCCATAATGAACCGGAACTTCTCTTGGTAGATTTCATCCCAACTTCAATAATCCAACTAGTCTGTTACCAAAACCATGGTCAGTCATTAGACGATTAAGATCCTTCAGGTTTCTTAGCAATTAAGATCCTTGGATCGGACTAATGCAATAAGCATAGTGGTTCCTCATGATCCTCGAGTTAACTAGTTTCCCATTGATATCCCTGTGTCACTCAGGGGTCGCCGGTCTGCTAGCAAACAAGATCCTATCTATGTAGAACAAAGCATCATGTTGTCTAGGCCCTTAATTGGACAACAAGCATTAGGCATCCCACAGATAGTCAAGCACACATAATATAGTAATTAAAATCGATCACAAACTAATGGAAAATATATGTAGGCACATCACATCTCACCAATCCCTTGCATCTCCCACACCAAAGGAACTTACTCACACATGAGAGAAGGAAGCATCATCGATATAATTAAATAAAGGGAGTTCTTCTCGATATTACCATGGAGATCCACAATAAGAATAGAAAAGTAATCCAACACAATTCAAGATAGGAAGAAACAATCTCAAACCCTAATCTTGCAAAGTGAAGATCTCTCTCTCTCTCTCAAGTACAAGTAATGGCTATGAGGGTGTGATGGATAGGAGGTCGAAGATCGTGGAGCGAGATGAAGAATGTCTTCCCATTCTTCTCCGAATCTCTTCTTTCTCCTTTCTGGATGGGATGGCGGCTGGTGTGTTATGATTTCGCATATCGCCTCTTCACGAAAGTTGTCCCTTTTAACAAGACAGAGGCGGTGGAAGCTATATGGCAAGAACTATACGGCCGGAAAAATATTCCCGCCGTATAGTTGCTCGTTAAAGCTTCTGTTTGCCTCCCTTGATTGCTTCCAAAAAGAGACTTGCTTGTTTTCGCATGAATATTGTGTTTCTCTTGTTAAAAACTTCTGTTGATGTTCAAAACCTGAAACACACATTAAAAACCAAGTTTTCTTCGCTACTGAAGTATTAGCGTTAGGTAAAGCTAGAAAACAATCAAATCCAGAAGAAAACCATCAATCAAAACCATCAAAAATATGTCGAATCTCATAGCTATCAACGTGCTTCTTGTTTCGCAAGATCCCTAGACACTTTGGAGCCTGTCGGTCAGAGCACGGTAGCGAGGTCGAGAGCAGGTGCGAGAAGAAGGAGGTTGTGGAAGATGCGGCGACCGGCAGTGCCCAACAACTGGCGAAACTAATTATTGATGGTGTTGTTGAGATCGTTGTGGAGATGCTTCATCTCCTCTGACTTCTAGTGCTTTGCCTGCTCCACCTTCTTGATGAAAGCCTGAGTAGCTTGAAGCTTCGCTTCTAGGTCCTTCTTCATTTCGGCTGAAGCCTACTGCTCTGCAAGGAGTTCGTCCTCGTGGGCCTTATGTTGCTCGCGGAGCCTGCACGCGCCTCCTCGAGCTCCTTCTGGTCCTTCTCTATCTTGGCCTTCATATTTATAAGGCACTCGCTCTCCTTGCCAAGCTTAGCCTCTTTGGACTCAACCTCGGCAAAACAAGAGGTTGCGACTTTCTCCCGTTCCAGCTGCCCTTGCAGCCTCAACTCGAGGTCACCCTCGCACTTCCACAGCTCCTGTTGCTGGATCTTCACCTCCTGGTGAGCAAGGCGAAGCTTCTCCTTGTGGCTGGCCACAAACGCCTATCGGGAAGCGAGTTTCTCCTCATGCTCCTTGCATCCGCGAGAGCTCCTGGGCTACCTCGTGGAGGAGGCATGACGCAGCTTTGGCCTGGCGCACTGCCTTTGTAGTGTCATAGAGCTTGGACCACGCCTCATTGAGGTGAGCATGCTCGGCCGCCAGCCCTCCTATGGGCGACGCCCTTTGTCCTTTATCATGTACCATGTCCCCAAGCCTTTAGGGTACATGACTTTGGTAAATTCAATGGATTAGATAGTAATACAACTTGGGAACACTTAAGGCATCTAGCTTTGTTAGGATAAGTCAGCAATACTTATCCTATCAAAGTGCACCAATTTATTTGGCTTTAAGTGGTACTGCTTTTTCGTGGTTTTTGCCCTTAACACCTAGTTCAGTTCTTACTTGGTATCATCTAGAAAAAGTTCCACAAGCACTTCTATACCAGCAAGAATGAACTAAAGTTATTACACCTAACATCGGTTAAACAAAAACAAGATGAATTAGTCATCGATTACGTAAAAAGGTTTAGAGACACAAAATTGATGTTATAGGATGGTAATATATAGAAAGATATGGATGACTAACTACTTAAGGGTTTGATGTTTTTGTTGGGAGTATGACCTAGAGGCAATCATGTATCATGTTTATTCCCAATGTATTAATAAAGTTGTTATATTGTCCTTGTATGAACTTCTGATATGTATCATTGAATATGTGATTCAGTTGTGGAACTATATGTTCATGTTGTTCATGCTAAATGTTATTGGTCATTGAGGTTGTGATGGACAAACAACTTAGACTAATGTGAAAGTTGGCTGATGACTCGGTTCCACTTGCCATGGGCATGGTGATGCTATCCCGATTATACAAATTCAGCTAAAGATTTACCAAGTCGGATTGACCCATATTGAGATACAATGAAAAAGTCGTCATTTGTATGTCTCAATCAATGTAATCCTTAGACCTGAGGTTATTGCACAATCCGAGTTGTGGATCACCGACTTAGGTTCTGTCAAACTTTGTTCCTTCAAAGGGCAGTTATAAAGGCAGAATTCGGGTCGGCTGAGAATCAAGCTGCGTGATGTGGATGACCAAGATGGGATTTTGCCCCTCCAACGGGAGAGATATTCTCTAGGCCCTCTTAGAAGATATGATTCAGAAAGAATGGCGATGCATGACTCGGTTAAGTGTTAACCGAGGTGGCCGACTAAGAGTTAGTCGAATGACTCTTTGGTACTTGGGAGTCGCCACGTTCTGCTAGGAGCCGCTGTCGATTGATCGATCACGAGTAAGACTCGAATCGTGTCTAAGTCACCATGAGTCTGTCGGGTCACACACTTAACAGCAGGAGAAAGTTTGGGTTGGACCCGAACCGGAAATCTATTTGAGTTGGACCCGAATCGAACATAGACTGAGTCAGTGAGTTGGACTCATAGTGACTAATATAGGCCTTTTAGTGAATGTGCCACAACTGAGTAGAGCTCACTTTCACTCCCTATATATACTAGGGCTCAGATGCCCAAGGGACACAGTTAGGTGGTTCCTTGTGTTGGAAACCCTAACTCCAGTCTGGTCCAGCCGCCGTACCAGACCTAGCAGTCCACCGCCGACGCTCCTCCTTGTATGTGTGGATACTGACGGAGGTGATGTACAATCAGCACCTTCGATGATCGTGGTATCGGATCATGAGAACTATCGTCAGATTGATGACAAGTTGATACGTCCATTTTGCATCACTATTCTATACCATAATTTACTATTATTCATTGATATATTTCATATTAATAGATGATACTTATGTTATTTCATCTATCTTTGCATGGTTGATGACTTTTGGAGCATGGACCGCTGCAGTCAGGATTCTGATGGAAAAGGGGTTGTTTCAAGGCGAAATTCGTGAAGATCAGAAAATCCAGGAAAATACATGGAAAATCCTATTTTTCCAGAAGACGAAGGTTGCCAGAAGGGGGAGTGGAGATGGGCCACAGGGGCGCCACACCACCCCCTGGCGCGGGCCACCCTAGGTAGCGCCATCAGGTGGTGTGGCCACCCTGGCCCACTCCTGGCTCTCCCCTTTGGCGTATATTATCCCCACGGAACCCTAATACCGGGGGAGCGACCACAGAAACATTTCGCTGCCTCTGCCGGGCGGAAAACTACAGAGAGAGAAAGATCTCTCCGGTAGACATAATTCTGTCGGGGGAATTCCTTCCCAGAGAGGGGAGATCGTTGCCTGGACTTCATTGGGATTATCATCATCATCACCAGCATCATCTCCATCACCACCATCATCATCACTCCATACCGCTATAACAATTGGGTTGAATCTTGCATAGTTCTTCGGGGAACCTTTCCTGGTGTGATTGCTCCTTGTAGTTGATGCTATTGAGTGAACCATTGAATTATTATTTATGTTCAGTTTTTTACTTATCATTATTTCATCTCTGATCTTGATCCATATGATGTCTTGTGAGTAGTTCTTTTAGTTCTTGAGGACATGGGAGAAGTCATGTTGTTAGTAGTGGAGTTGTGTTGAGAAAGATTCAATGGTTTGATATTTAAGTTGTGGTGTTAATCTTCTAGTGGTGTCATCTGAACATCGACTACATGACACTTCACCTATATGGGCCTAGGGGAATGCATTGTGTATTTGGCTACTAATCGTAGGGGTTGTCGGAGTGATAGAAATCTGAAACCCCGTTAGGAAACCTTTGCACAAGGGATGTCAGGGTCTTAGAGTTTAAAGTTGTGGTTAGGTTTTTATCTTAATTTCTTTATTATACTTGCGGATGCTTGCAAGGGGTATAATCACAAGTATGTGTTAGTCCTAGGAAGGTTGGTACATTAGCACAGCTTCACCCACACAACACTTAGCAAACTAAATAAGATTAATCAACTATATGAAGTGAAAGCACTTGACGATATTTCCGTGTGTCCTCGAGAATGTTTCGTCATCTTAAGTAATACAACTGGCTTATCCTTTACTGAAGAAAGGATTGGGCCACTTGCTGCATTTATTATTATTGTCTTTTATTTACTCGTATTTTATTTACCTGCATTATCAAAGAACCCTAAAAATCTGTTTGCTAAGTATTTACAGAGAATTCCTACTCCAAGCCACTCATCAACACCTTCTGCCCCTTGTTGGGTTCGACACTCTTATTTATCGAAAATACTGCGATACACCACCTATAATTGTGGGTCATCAAGACTATTTTCTAGCGCCGTTTCCGGGGAGTGAAGCGATATTGGAGAGTGGAACTGGTAAAGGAAACTTCTACTGTGAGTATTGTTTATTTGTGTTAGTTACTTTATTTCAATATGGATAATTCGCTGAGTTTCTTATTTCGTAATGCTACTACAACTGCTAAGGTAGTAGATGAACCACCACCTGCTGAAAATGATACTTTCAAAATACCTACAAGAATTGTTGATCGTGTTATGGATAACTACTATTTTGGACATGGAACTGTCCATCCCGGTGATCATTTGCTCTTTATACACGAATTATGCGGGTTGTTTAAGTGTGCGGGTATTACAACAGATCAAGTCAAGAAGAAGTTATTCTCATTATCACTGAAAGGAAGAGCTGAGGAATGGTATAAGCTGCTGAAGAATGGACAATCTCTTGAATGGGAGGAAATAGTGCCTCTCTTTTATTCAAAATTTTACCCTCCTAGTGAGATTCATAAAGATCGAAATCAAATATACAACTTTTGGCCTATTGATGGAGAGAGTATAGCTCAAGCTTGGGGGAGATTGAAGTTACTAATGCTCAAATGTCCCATTCATGAGCTCCCTCACAATATTATTATCAATAACTTTTATGTAAGACTTTCTCTTCATGATAAGGATCTATTGGATGCCTCTTGTGCTGGATCATTTACACACATGGAAGAAGAAGCTAAATGGGATCTTCTAGACTGTATTCAAGACAATGTTGAAGCATGGGAGAATGATAAAGGAAGAAAGTCAGGAATAAATTATGATTATGAATGCATTGAATCTTTTATGGGAACCGATGACTTTCAAAATATTAGTAATGCTTATGGTCTTGATCCTCAAGTTATTACAGATTGTTTTAAGGCTTTTGCCTCATATATTGAAATTCCAAAAAAGGAATGGAACAAGTATCATGCACCATATAGATATATTGTTGATTGTGTTCCTGCTAGAAGTACTGAATTTTGCACTATTGATCACATATTACCTGAACCTTATATCGAGAAAATAGCCTTCCCGGATAAGGTAAAGGAGCATCCTATGATAACTAGTGTAATTAATAAAAGTACAAAGAGAACTGTAAAACTTGATGAACAAATAAACATTGAACCTACAGTAGCAATTGTGAAAGACCTAGTCACTAAAAGTGTAGAAGATGGACACATTGTTTTCTGTGAGGATGCTTCTAATATTGTCTCACATCCTAATAGAACTAAAAAGGCTAGTGTACATGTGCTTTCTGTTAGAATTGGTGATCATTGCTATTATGGTTTATGTGATATTGGTGCAACTTCAAGTGCTATTCCTTATGAGCTTTACAAAGAAATTATGCATGAAATTAGTCCTTGAGAACTAGAAGAGATTGATGTGGTTATTCACCTTGCTAATAGAGAGACCATCTCTCCAATTGGTATTGTAAGAGATGGGGAAGTTCTTTGTGGTAAGATTAAATATCTTGCTAATTTTCTAGTACTTGGTTCAGCTGCTAGTAAAACCTATCCTATCATTTTTGGTAGACCTTTCTTGAACACATATGGAGCCATTATAGACTGTAAAAGGGAGAAAATTTTAACTAAATTTGATGGGGAATCTTATGAGTTTAATTTTCGAAATTTACGAAAGTTCCTTATGAAAATGAAACCCCTAATGAGGATTTTAGAGTTGAACAACTTGCTTCTATCTCTCTTGCTCCTAACAATGCTTTGCAGCAATTTATGGAAGACCACCAAAGTGAAATCTTCATGGAAGAAAGAAATGAGATTGACAAGATTCTCCATTGTCAACCAAAGATGCTTAAGCATAACTTTCCTGTGGAAGATTTCGGTACCACATTGCCACCTAAAACGGATCCAGTTTTCGATCTAAAACCTTTACCTGATGATCTTAAATATGCTTACATTGATGATAATAAAATATATCCTGTTATTATTAGTTCTAAACTTTCACGGAAGGGAGAGGAAAGATTATTGGAGGTATTGAAGAAACACCAAGGAGCTATGGGCTATACTCTGGATGATTTAAAGGGGATTTCTCCTACTATATGTCAGCACACTATCAATATAGAACCAGATGCAAAGCCAGTGGTAGAACATCAATGTCGTTTAAATCCTAAGATGAAGGAAGTGGTAAGAAATGAGGTATTAAAACTCCTTGATGCTGGTATTATTTATCCTATTGCTGATAGTGAATGGGTTAGTCATGTTCATTGTGTCCCTAAAAAAGGGGAACTACCGTTGTGCCTAATGACAATGATGAGCTTATTCCCCAAAGAATAGTAGTAGGTTATAGGATGTGCATTGATTTCAAGAAGGTTAATAAAGTCAGTAAGAAAGATCATTACCCAATTCCTTTTATTGATCAAATGTTGGAAAGGTTGTCTAAAAAGACCCATTTTTTCTTGATGGATATTCTGGGTTTTCTCAAATTGCTGTTAAACAACAAGATCAAGAAAAAACTAGTTTTACATGCCCTTATGAAACCTATGCTTATAAGCGTATGCCTTTTGGTTTGTGTAATGCTCCTGCTACTTTTCAAAGATGCATGCTATCTTTCATGGTTTTTGTGAGAAAATTGTGGAAGTTTTCATGGATGATTTTTCTGTCTATGGTACTTCTTTTGATAATTGTCTGCACAACCTTGATAAAGTTTTGCAGAGATGTGAAGAAACTAATCTTGTTCTTAATTGGGAGAAATGCCACTTCATGATCAATGAAGGGATTGTCCTCGGACATAAGATTTCTGAAAAAGGCATAGAAGTTGATAGAGCTAAAGTTGAAGCAATTGAGAAAATGCCATGTCCAAGAGACGTCAAAGGTATTCGTAGTATCCTTGGTCATGCTGGTTTCTATGGAAGGTTTATTAAAGATATCTGTAAGATATCAAAACCCCTCACTAATCTTCTTCAAAAGGATGTACCCTTTGTTTTTTGATGATGATTGTAAGGAAGATTTTGAAACTCTAAAGAAGGCTTTAACTACTGCTCCTATTGTCCAATCACCTGATTGGAACTTACCCTTTGAAATCATGTGTGACGCTAGTGATTTTGCTGTAGGTGCTGTCCTTGGGAAATGAATAGATAAGAAGTTAAATGTTATCCATTATGCTAGTAAGACTCTTGATGCTGCTCAAAAGAATTAGGCTACTACTGAAAAAGAATTTTTAGCTGTTGTCTTTGCTTGTGATAAGTTTAGACCTTATATTGTTGATTCAAAAGTTACCATTCATACTGATCATGCTGCTATTAAGTACCTTATGACGAAGAAAGATGCTAAGCCTAGGCTTATTAGATGGGTGCTACTTTTACAAGAGTTTGATCTACATATTGTGGATAGGAAGGGTGCTGAAAATCCAGTTGCTAATAATTTATCTCGATTGGAAAACATCTCTTTTGATCCTATGCCTGTTAATGATAGTTTACCAAATGAACAGTTGGCTGTAGTAGGGGTAAGCTCGCGAGGGAGCCCTTGGTATGCTGATTATGCTCACTTTATTGTCTCCAAGTATTTGCCTCCAACTTTTACAGCCCAGCAAAGAAGGAAGTTCTTTTATGATTTGAGGCATTATTTTTGGGATGACCCACATTTTTATAAAGAAGGAGTAGACGGTATTATGCGAAGATGTGTTCCAGAATATGAACAAAAGGAGATATTGCGGAAATGTCATGGTAGTGCCTATGGAGGATATCATGCGGGAGATAGAACCGCACAGAAGGTGCTACAATCAGGTGCAATAAAATTTTCTTCTTTAAAAGATAACGCTACACAAGTGGTGAATGGTCATCGACTCAAGCACTATATATCTCGGGATACTTACAATGAGGATATTGATGCTATTCAAATGGTAACTCCGGATTTTTTATCAAAGACCAAGTTTAGAGACCTGCAGAGTCTGTTTTCGAATAGGTAACAGTTCTGGTAAGAAAAGTTCACGAAAAATCTGTCCAGTTATATTTTTGCAGTTTTTATCCAATAAGGAAAGCAACAAAGCGAAAGAGGGATGAAAACGGAGCCAGGGTGGCTCATACCACCCTGTGGCGCGGGACCCCTGGTCGTGCCACCAGGTGGTGTGGCCACCCCGGAGTCCGTCTCCAACCTGTTTTCTCCTAGTACCTTCCTTTTGTTGTAAAAATTTGTAATATATAATCCCCCGGATCCCCCGAGGTTCGTATATCGTGTTCTCGTCGTGTTTTTGTTTCGATCTGTTTCTGCCAGGAACTATTCTTAAAGTTTAGAAGCACAATGGTCTCCGCCAAGGACAAGGGAAAGGAGCATGTGGAGGAGGATCCCCAAGACCCTGGGCAGGAGAAGGAGATTGAGAGTAAAGATGAAGAGGAGGCAAAGAAAATCCAGCATCCGCACATCGGCACTACCATTACAAGCATTGGAGTGGTGGCAAACCCTGCCAGGGTCAAAAGGACTGCACGTATGTCAATTAGAGGGAAGCCTCCGCGTCACTGTTTGGCTCCACGGTCACCTTCTCCATGCACCAAGAATCCTTTCCATACCCTTATCCATGAGCATCAATTCCAGAATATGCCCAAGGAGAAACTACCCTCCAATTGGGATATGCCTCGTTCTGACCATGTAGGAAAAGAAGACTTCAAGGAGGAAGAGTGGGGAAAGAATCGTACGAGCTTGGATTCACAACCCGACATGATCATGCACCACATCGAGCACAACTCGGAGTTGATTCGTACTCTCACCTTCGAGATTGAGGACTTGAGGGAATTGATCGAAAGGCTCATCGAGGGAACACCACCACCACTGAGGGAGTAATTCGTCATCAGGTTTTGGCATCACCTTGGTTTGTTCCAAGCTTGGGGGAGTGTCGCGGTATCACATCACTATCTTCTATCTTTTTACCTTTTTAGTAGAGTCATATCATGAATAGAGAAGTTATTATGTAGGATGGTTTGCATTATGGAAGTGTCCCCCCTCTAGTTAGATATCTATGTATCCCTTGGTGTGAGTTGCCGTTATGGAATATTAATGAGAAGTTCTATCATTTACTCTTTTGTATATCTTATATTAGTTTTCAATTTCTGGTATATGATTGATCTTGTTATTAGTATTGGTATCACTTTGGGATCATTGAGTAAATTTAGTTGGTTTTGGAAAACCTGGCTCGGTCAGTAGCAACACTATTATGATAATTGAATGAGAAAGATGAAAGTACTCTTAAAGAATATAATTTCATCATCTTTTTTCCTTGATTGCCTCATAAGCTTAGTATTCTCTAGTTAAGATATTTTGTGCTTCCAAGGAAGATTGCATGTTTGTTTTTATCACTTGTATGTTTGTTTGTTTCTTTCAACTCTTATACTTGCTACCCAGCCTTGCTAGCCAAAAACCTGTACTAAGAGGGAATGCTTCTCGTGCATCCAATCCTTAAACCAAAACCTATGCCATTCGTGTCCACCATACCAACCTATTAGCACTATTGCTATTCCAAGCAAATTCATGTTTTTGTCTAACTTCCGAATTAAACTTGTTATGTGAAAGTTAGTGATTAAAGCTCTCACGAACTTGATGGCACACTTTACTTTTCTGCATTTAACAAACTTGAACCATTGTGCCCATCTATGTTGCGTATATGCTTGCATTTTATAAGTTGAGAGTTAGCAGAACAATGTTACCATGGGGAACGCTTTCAACATTGCACTTATTTAGTTGATATCATGATTCTTTTGCTTATGGATCCCGGCGGTAAGAAAAAAGGGGAACTTGTAAGATCATGGAGTTTGTATGTGTGTTAGAGAAACGCCTGGGCCGCTAGCCTAAGCCATGCCTAATCATGGTGGAAACTTGCAGCATAACCATAATGAGCATTCTATGAAGCATCCTCAATAAAAACCTATGCAAATAGAAAATAAAAAGATCATTGAGATGCTCATTGTCTGCTTGCCTTGTCATTTCGATTATGGGATAGCTCATGTATCATGTGCAAGGGGTACCACGTTGGCGGTTCTTTATGATTCATATGTACTTACAATGACAAGAGCTTACTCGTGACTAAAGTTGAGTAGCATGAGGTTCGGTACTCGTAAGCACGAGGCATGAGATTTTCAACTTATAACTTGTCAAGCATATCCTCATATTTGATCATTTTAACCTTAATCACCTAAATATGCCTATGATAGGGGCAATGAGAGCTGAAAGCTAATAAGTACCATAATTTTTGGAAGCTCTTTATGAAACTTGAAATCCCTGCTTCCCTCTGCAAAGGGCCTATATTTTACTTTTTAGTTGAGTCAGTAACCTATTCCTTTCTATCTAAGCAAGTATTTCGAGTTGTGTTTCATTCATTCATATGATGATTTATTCAATCATGTTTCTTATGTTCCTTGTTTTGTGCATTTCTCTTATCTTAGAGAGTATTACTTTGAAAGCTATCATTAAAAATACTATCATGTTTGAACTCCTGCAAATTGTCAACTATTCTTCGACCAAGAGCTAAGTTTGCCATTACCAATTGTGATTTACTTTGTGTATTTTTATTTGTGTTTCCTTTAATTATTGCAAATTAAGTTATATAATGGTGAGTTGTCTTCTATTATGATTTATGTATTGATGAATGTGATGCTTCTTGTCCGTATTCTTTTATCGACTCTTCACTCCATAAACCTGAGGTCAAGTTTATTGAGCTCAGTTTTTGCTTGGGGACAAGCGAGTCTAAGCTTGGGGGGAGTTGATACGTCCATTTTGCATCACTATTCTATATCATAATTTACTATTATTCATTGATATATTTCATATTAAGAGATGATACTTATGTTATTTCATCTGTTTTTGCATGGTTGATAACTTTTGGAGCATGGACCGCTGCAGTCAGGATTCTGATGGAAAAGGGGCTGTTTGGAGGCGAATTTCTCGAAGATCATAAAATACGGGAAAATACATGGAAAATCCTATTTTTTCTGGAAGACGGAGGTTGCTAGAAGGGGGAGTGGAGATGGGCCACAGGGGGCCCACACCACCCCCTAGCGCGGGCCACCCTAGGTCGCGCCACCAGGTGGTGTGGCCACCCTGGCCCACTCCTGGCTCTCCCCTTTGGCGTATATTATCCCCACGGAACCCTAATACCGGGAGAGCAACCACAGAAAGATTCCGCCGCCTCTGTGGGGCGGAAAACTATAGAGAGAGTAAGATCTCTCTGGCAGACGGAATTCTGCCGGGGGAATTCCTTCCCGGAGAGGAGAGATCGCCGCCATCAACACCACCATCAACCTGGACTTCATCGGGATCATCATCATCATCATCACCACCATCATCTCCATCACCACCATCATCATCACTCCATACCGCTTTAACAATTGGGTTAAATCTTGCATAGTTCTTAGGGGAAACTTTCCCGGTGTTGATTACTCCTTGTAGTTGATGCTATTGAGTGAACCATTGAATTATTGTTCATGTTCAGTTTGTTACTTATCATTATTTCATCTCTGATCTTGATCCATATGATGTCTTGTGAGTAGTTCGTTTAGTTCTTGAGGACATGGGAGAAGTCATGTTGTTAGTAGTGGAGTTGTGTTGAGAAAGATTCAATGGTTTGATATTTAAGTTGTGGTGTTATTGTTCTAGTGGTGTCATGTGAACGTTGACTACATGACACTTCACCTATATGGGCCTAAGGGAATGCATTGTGTATTTGGCTACTAATCGTAGGGGTTGACGGAATGACAGAAACCTGAACCCCCGTTAGGAAACCTTTGCACAAGGGATGTTAGGGTCTTAGAGTTTAAAGCTATGGTTAGGTTTTTATCTTAGTTACTTTCTTATACTTGCGGATGCTTGCAAGGGGTATAATCACAAGTATGTATTAGTCCTAGGAAGGTCGGTACATTAGCACAAGTTCACCCACACAACACTTAGCAAACTAAAGAAGATTAATCAACTATATGAAGCAAAAGCACTTGACAATATTCCCGTGTGTCCTCGAGAACATATGGTCATCTTAAGTAATACAACCGGCTTGTCCTTTGCTGAAGAAAGGATTGGGCCACTTGCTGCATTTATTATTATTGTCTTTTATTTACTCGTACTTTATTTACCTGCATTATCAAAAACCCCTAAAAATCTGTTTGTTAAGTATTTACACAGTATTCCTGCTCCAAGCCACTCGTCAACACCTTCTGCTCCTCGTTGGGTTTGACACTCTTACTTATCGAAAATACTACGATACACCCCCTATACTTGTGGGTCATCACAAGTACACTATGAGGGGGTCCTCGAGGCGTGCGGAAGAGAGGGGTGTGAGACGTACGGTATTCCGGGACGGTGAGCACACAAGTTTACCTAGGTTCGAATCCGCCGGCTTTGGACGGATCCTACTCCTACTAGCAATCCAGTAATACGACAAAGCCAGAATATGGTTTACAAGGGTTTCACCTGTGTGAGTTGAGATTGTAGACTATTGTGAGGGTGCCCTAAAGGCTCTCCCTAGGACGTCTTATATAGATATCCAGCCTAGGGTTTATAGGAGAGATCTATCTGGCTACGACTAAGAGTCGGTTATAGAGTACATCTTGAACTACAAGTAACACTACATGCCTATGTCGGTAAGTCTTCTGGGCCTTCCCATAGCCGGACTGGACTCCATCTCTTCTCCCTGACTGGGCCGCCTGTGAAGCAAAGCTCTAACCCGAATTGGGCCACCCTGGTCAGCGAGGCATAGTGAGGATACCCGGAAAGTATATCCCCAACAGCAGCCCCCGTAAGCCTCCAAGATCCAGAGTCAGATTTCACCATCCTCTAACTTGATCTTTGGCTTGTAGAATCTTGAAGGGTTCCTAAAACTTCAAAAGAAAGGATAGGATCCGAGTCTCAAAACGAGTCGGACCTATGAGTACATTATTCGGGTTTCCAGCTTGAAATTCAAACTTAAGCCGGAACTTGGTCTCTGACATAACCTGACATCAGTCAAAGTCAATTCATGTCACTGCCAGACATTCCTGACAACACGACCGTTGGTGGGTCCGCTTCACGTGGAACCGAGGCGTTTTCTTAATGCGTATGCGGAGATCGAGGCGGCATAATCTTCGTGAGGAGGTTGCCCAGCTCCTTCCACGACGCGTGGCACGGTTACTGTTTTGTTCACATGAATCTTGGTGCAGCTAAAGGATATAAGGGGTTGAGATTTCTCCCTTTCCTCTTCACCAGCACCAGTGCCCCTTCCTTCCCCTCGACGCTTCCCTCGAACAAAGCTCCTCTGCCTCCCCCAAATCCCACAGCATCGCCCACCCTAGGTCACCGACGCCCAGAAGATGGTTGAAGCCTCATCTTCCGCCACGGCGGCAGCGACAAAGAAGGAGAGTTTTCGCAGGGTTTGGATCCCCTGCCTCCTTGATGATGCCAAGCTTCGTGTCGTTGAGAATGAAAGGCTCCTCCGCACCGGCGACTGTCGGAGCGGCTATGGACAAACCGTCCCCACCCCCAATGGCGACGAGTGAGTGTATTTTGGCACACACTGATATGTTGCTAACGTATCTATAATTTCTGATATCACATGCTTGTTTTATATCTACTTTCTTATGTTTTGTCCACACTTTGGAGTATTTTTGTACACTTTCTTGTACTAACCTATTAACAAGATGCCACAGTGCCAACTGCCAGTTTTCTATTGTTTTTGGTTCCAAGAAAGTCAGAAAATGAATATTCTCAGAATTGGATGAGACAAATGCCAAAGTCAATATTTCACCGAGGGGGACACGGAGCCAGAAGACGAGACAGAGAGGGGCCAGAGGCCGGCCACACCACCTGGCCCACGCCAGGGGGTGGTATGGCCGCCTAGGGCACCCCCTCGACCTCCCCTTTCGCCTATAAGATGCCTCCGATATAGAAACCCTAAGTACCCGATCAAAATTACTCGAAAGAGTCTGTAGCAGCCGTCATCTCCATCCCTAGATCGGGAGGGATCTAAAGCTCTTCCCGGCACCCTGCTGGAGGGGATAATTCACCCTAGAAGCCTTCTTCATCACCATGCAAGCCTCCGGTGTGATGCGTGAGTAGTTCATCCTTGGACTACGGGTCCATGTAGTAGCTAGATGGTTGGTTCTCCTCCTTTGTGCTATCATGTTTAGATCTTGTGAGCTCCATTCATGATCAAGATCATCTATTTGTAATCCTGCATGTTGTGTTTGCGGGGATCGGATGGATATTGAGATGCTATTTCAGATTGATTATTGATTCTATCATGTCTTTGTTATTTGTGATCTTACATGCTCTCCGTTGTTAGTAGATATCTTGGCCGAGTAGATGCTAGCAACTCCAAGAGGGAGTATTTATGCTCGATAGTGGGTTCATGCCTCTAGTAATCTAGGGAAGTGACAGAAATATCTAAGGTACTAGATGTGATGTTGCTACTAGGGAGAAAACAACAATCCTTTGTTCATAGAACAATCATATTGTTTACTTTCCACGCAATGCTTAATGCAATTATCTATTGCTTGCAACTTAATACTGGAGGGGGTTCGGATGATAACTTGAAGGTGGATTATTAGTCATAGATGCAGTTGGATGGCGGTCTATGTATTATGTTGTAATGCCCAATCAAGTGTCAAAGGAGTCAAGATGATTAGTATATGCATGTATTGCTTTCTCAGTGTTTGTCAATTGCCCCGCTGTAATTTGTTCACCCAGCATGTTATCTATCTTAAGGAGAGCCACCTCTAGTGAACTATGGACCCCGGTCCTTTTGAAGGGAATATGCCCGAGAGGCAATAATAAAGTGGTTATTATCTTATTCCTTATTTATGATAAATGTTTATTTTGGATGCTATAATTGTATTAATTTGGAAACGTTAATACATGTGTGTTTAATAAACAAAAGGAAAGTTCCTAGTTATGCCTCTCTTATAAACTAGCTCGTTGATTAACAAGATGATCTAGGTTTCCTGATCTTGTACATTGGATGTCGTTAATAACAAGGTCACAACATTAGTGGAATGATGTGATGAACATTCATCTGAAGTATAGCATTACGATCAAAGTCATTATGTTTATATTGCTATAACATCATACGAAGTAATCTTAAACCTTAGACCATGAAATCATGTTAATTGCTAAGGAAGAGTGACTTTATAACATCAAACGTCACACCGCAAAAGGGTGACTATAAAGGTGGGTTCAGATACTCCGAAGGTGTTATGTTGAGGCTCATGGATCAAGAGTGGGATTTGTCCATCCCGATGACGGATAGATATAATCTAGGCCCTCTCAGTGATATCACATTGAGAATAGCTTGCAAGCAAGTGATGTGATCACTAGAATGTTATATCATGGGAACGAGAAAAGAGTGCATGTCGGTAACGAGATCAAACTAGGTATTTGGATGCCGATGATCGAATCTCAGACATGTAATATATCATGAGACAAAGGGATTTAGTTACGACGTTAAAGGTTCACACGATCACAAGAGTCATCGTTGAATATGTGGGAGTCAATACGGATCTCTAGGTCCCGCTGCTGATTATTGATCGGTGAGGGGTCTCGATCATGTCTGCATTATTCGCGAACCGTAGGGTGACACACTTAAGGGATACCGACATCATTTGGAGAAAATATGTTTCAGATAAAGATTTAAAAAAGCGTTGGAATCATTCCGATGGAAACCGGAATTGTTTCGGGTGAAATTGCAGAAACTAGTTCTGCATGTGATGTTGAAATGTTGCAGGGGGTTTTATGTGAATGTTTGTTAATTAAAGTAATTGACAAAATTCCGAATAAAATAAATAAAATAGTTTTATTTAATGAGAGCTTGCATTAAAATTTGTGGAAATTTAATGCATGTGAGTGGAAGTGTGAGTGGAGGCATATTTATGTGAGTGGAACATCCACCACATGAATGATGGAAGAGGTGGGGGCACCACCATGGCTGCCACGCCATGGCCCTTGGTTGCCCCCCTCTTCGCAATAAAAGGCCATCCTCTCCTCCTCACAACACACCTCCTCGTGAAGGATCTCTCTCCCCCTCTAGTTATTCCCCATGGTCTCAGATTAGCGAGATACATGTTCCCGGTGGCTTTATCTGGAAAGGAGTTGCTGCTTCTGCTACTTTGCTGAAGCGAGGGACGGAGGTTGTCGGGGTACCGAACGTGTGTGCGATCATGGATGCACCGCTGCTTCGCGGTGCTGGACTTGGTGGTGCTGGACTTGCTGGAACTGGATCTGATGGACGTGTTGGAGCTGGACTTGATGGACTTCATCACGATCTTCAGATCAGCAAGTGTGTGACTACATCATCCACGAGTTCCATCTCATTAACAAAGCTTTGTTGTCTTCGAGGGTAAGTTCTCTAGGGATGTATATCCACCTGTTGCTTGTATCTAATAGATAGATCTTGGCGATAGTTCCCATCGTAGGAAATTTTTTGTTTTCTATGCTGCGAACCCAAGACCTTTCTTTTACCATCAATCTATAATAGTTTACTGTTTTCTATTTACTTTATGCAAGAAATTACTATCTTCCACACAATATGTTTAATCCTTTGTTTTCCACAAAACCAGTAAGATTGAAAACCTCACTGTAAGTTGGGGGCAAAGTTCTATGGTTGTGTTGTGCAGGATTCCAAGTTGGAAACAACACCTTGGAGGTGTTTCCTTGCTCCTACTGGTTCAATAACCTTGGTTTCATAACTGAGAGAAAACTTGCTGATGTGCTCATCATACCTTCCTCTTGGGGTTCCCCAACGAGCTCGATATATTTTGGGCCATCACTCACCTTGACAGAGGTTTGAGCTTTCCTCCCTCAGATTTCTTTTCTGAGATGATAGATCATTATGGAGTTTAACTCCACCATCTCCCCCCGAACTCTATTTTAGAGATGGGTTATTTTGCCTCCTTGTGAGAGGGGTATCTCGGTATTAGGTCGAGGCTTCTACTTTTCCGGTTTTACTTCCATGCCTGGAGAAATTTCATCACCTCCGGTAATCCCTACATTACCGGTACGCTCAGCTTTTCTTTTAGAAGAGAACGAGTCTATCAAAATTATAAAAAAAAATCAGTTCCTACTATAGTTGTTATTTTCGTTGGTCTGTTATTGTCTTGCTTTATCATGCTTTCTATCAATGGTTAGTTTCTTTGAAACTGAATCTAATTGGCAAGGTGGGTACACGGAAGAACAAAATTATTATTATAAGGAACACCGCTTGTCACAAAAAGGGAAACACTTATGGGAACAAATTGATAAATTGTATACCATTGCAAGAAACGTGTGCTCCACTTATAATGTTACTTATTGCTTTGATAAATCTTGTTGCTGTAAGAGGTATAAACACCTCCCTTTTCAATGTGAGTATAATGATGATATTACCATATCTTCTTATGTTAAGGGAAATTATGACTTTATGATGTGGAACAAATTGAAGAATTTATTGCTTGGAAGGGTGCATTCGAACTAGCTTATTTGCTTGAAAATACTGATGATGCACCTTCTAAATATGAGGTTAATGATATACTTAAATTTTGGTTTGATAATTACAAGGAAGAAAATGGCTATATTCTTGAATATCTTAATAGATGCTCTCTACCAGCGGGAGAGAATAATGCCTTGCAGGAGCTTATGGAAGAAGAAATTGCTGAAACTGGATGCTCACTGGATGAAAAAGAGGAGGAGAGTGATGATCAAGAGGAGGAATAATGGATCTACCCATTCCTACCTTCTAATGAGAGTAACTCTTTACCCCTTACATTATTTGATTGTCCCCCATGCTTACCAAAGGAGGATGAATGTTATGTTCTTGTGGGTTCTTTTGAAAATGTTTATAGTAAAGCTCTAGATGATGGTCCTATATTGGTTGATAATATTAATTGTACTACTATTGAAAATGAGATTGATCAGTCATCTTATTATAAAATTGTTAAAAGTGGGTTTGAAGGTTTTAATCCCACTATTTTTGAGCTTGATAAAAATTATGTGTTTGTAGATCATAAAAATCATGCTTCATGTCATAGTTATATTATTGAGTTTATTCATGAGGCAACTCAAAATTATTATGAGAGAGGAAAATATGGTTGTGAAAGTTTTCATGGTACTGAAACACCTCTCTATTTGCTGAAAGTTTTGAAGTTACTCTCGTTTTATCTTCCTATGCTTGTCACTTTGTTCTTTGTGAATTTATTTGCATATAAGATTCCTATGCATAGGAAGTGGGTTAGACTTAAATGTGTTTTGAATTTTCTTCTTGATGCTCTCTTTTACTTCAATTCATATTTCCTATGTGAGCATCATCGAAATTATCATGCCTAGCTCAAAGGCGTTAAAGAAAAGTACTTATTGGGAGATAATCCAAAAGTTTTAGATGAGTCTTGGAAGTTATTAGCTCTGTAATAACCGCTCCTTATCCTTTTTATTTTCGTTTTGTGCCAAGAATAACCTCTAATGAGAGAGAAGTAATACTTGGGAAAGTTGCTGTCCCGAAACAGATTTTTGTGCTTCGCTGTAAAAAATCGTGTAAAATCTCTCTACGTCGGTTTGAGATGTAATTTTTTGTGCTTCTGCGCCAGCTTGTTATAAAAAATTTGTTCGTTCAACACTTTTCGATTTGAGCAACATAAGGTATTCGAAAAAATTGGTTTTTACCTGCTGGTCTGTTTTGACAGATTTCTACAATTATTTACATTTGCTTCTTATTGATTCCTTTTTGGATTCTTTTTGGGGAATTGAGATTTTTGAGGGAAGTGCTACAGTAGCTTGTCTTTTAATGGAAATTTTATTGGTGTTTGAAACTGAACCCAAAGACTTATTATCTTGAGTATACTAATGTTGCTAATAAAGATTGTGTAAAGTTTTGTATGAAGGAAAATTTTCAGGTATAAGGAAAGAGTGATGTAATGAGATGAAGAATGGACTAAAGCTCAAGCTTGGGGATTCCACCCGTGTCACCCCAAAAAATATCCAAGAAGTACAATCATCAAAGCTTGGGGATGTCGAAGGCATCCCCTTCGTCATCAATAAAAATATCAGGTTTCTTCCAAACACTTCATTTTTATTGTTTCATGCACAGTTGTGTTGTTCTTGGAGCGTCTTTGTTTTTGTTTTTGGTTTTTGTTTGCTCGGTTTGCTTAGTTTGCTTGAATAAATTGGTGGGACCCCACTTTCATACATTAGTTTTCAAATAGGTTTGGTTTGGATTGGAAAAGAGTAGGAAAGGTTCATGCTTAAGTGGTAAAAGGAGCTTGTTTTTAACTGTGGCCTATGCTTTGTCATGTCATGCTTGATATTGGTTTGGCTTTATGCTTAGTGATTTTTGCTGTAGCATGACATGTTATAAACAATTGAGATTGCTTAATGTGCCTTGAAAGAATCGTGCGTTGTTTTAGCATATTAAAGCATAGTATTGTGGTATTCTCCTTTGATGCTTTATTTGGGTTGACTTGGCACATGCTCACACCATGTTATGACTATCCCAAGTCACCATAGCCTTTATGATACTTTAGTTTTCGACTTGTAATATCACTTTATGCTTTAATTAATGATGTTTTGTCGCTTTGCATGATTATGGCCATTATTGCTCTCTTAGTTGGTCGCTCCCAGTCTTTTGCTAGCCTCCATAACCAAGTATGAGTCCCACTGATGCATCCAACTCTAAATAAAACCAAGTTATTCCAAATAGTCCATCATACTTACCTATTAGCATTTGCTATTCCAAGTATATTCATGCTTTTATCTACCTTCCAAATTAAACTTGTTATGTGAAAATTAGTGATTAAAGCTCTCACGAACTTGATGGCACACTTTACTTTCTTGCACTTAACAATCTTGAACCATTGTGTCCATATTTGTTGCGTATATGCTTGCGCTTTATAAGTTGAAGTTAGCAGAACCATGTATCACGGGGAACGCTTTCAACATTGCACTTATATTCCAATGATATCATGATTCTTTTGCTTATGGATCCCGGCAGTGTGAAATAAAAGGTGAACTTGTAAGACCATGGAGTTTGTATGTGTGTTAGAGAAACACCTGGGCTGCTAGCCTAAGCCATGCCTAATCATGGTGGAAACTTGCAGCATAACCATAATGAGCACTCTATGAAGCATCCTCAATAAAAATCTATGCGAATAGCAAATAAAAAGATCACTGAGATGCTCATTGTCTGCTTGCCTTGTCAATGGGATAGCTCCTGTATCATGTGCAAGGGGTACCCCGTTGGCGGTTCTCTATGATACATATGTACTTACAATGAAAAGAGCTTACTTGTGACTGAAATTGAGTAGCATGAGGTCCGGTACTCGTAAGCAAGGGGCATGAGCTTTCAACTTATAACTTGTCAAGCATATCCTCTTAGTTGTGTCACTTTACCCTTAATCACGTAAAGATGCTTATGATAGGGGCAATGAGAGCTGAAAGCTAATAAGTACCATAATTTTTGGAAGCTCTTTATGAAACTTGAATCCCTGCTTCCTTCTATGAAGGCCTTTCTTTTACTTTTATGTTGAGTCCCCATCTTCTATCTTTATGCACCTATTGAGAGAGCATAGTGGCCATTCTTAGTTCTATGTGCATTGTCCCAAGACTTGTTGATTGATGCGTAACTTTGATATTGCTTGTTCTTAAACTATTTGTATCTAGTCACCCTTATGAACTTTGAAGGTTTCCTATGCATTTATGTTTTGCTACTCTATGAGGGAGAAGCTGAATAACATTCTCGTTATGTTTTCTTTATGTGAAACAAACAAACATCTTGCAAAGCATTATTATTCATGAATCTTTTGTTTGTGCCTTTTCATGCTACAACATAGTTGCTATGTCTTATTATTAGAACTATATCTTTCATGCTATGTTGAAGTACTATGATCCCAGCTATCATTATTTTACAAATACTTTGATCAAGTTTATGATGGTGCATGTCACCTCAAAAATTATTATTTCTTTTTATCACTTACCTACGTGAGGACGAGCAGGAGTTAAGCTTGGGGATGTTGATACATTGCTAACGTATCTATAATTTTTTATGTTCCATGCTTGTTTTATATCTACTTTCTTATGTTTTTTCCACACTCTGGAGTATTTTTATACACTTTCTTGGACTAACCTATTAACAAGATGCCACAGTGCAAGCTGCCTGTTTTCTACTGTTTTTGGTTCTAGGAAAGTCAGAAAATAAATATTCTCGGAATTGGACGGGACAAAAGCCAAAGTCAATATTTCACCGAGGGGGACGTAGAGCCAGAAGACAAGACGGAGAGGGGCCAGAGGCCAGCCACACCAACTAGCCGCGTGGCCAGGCCTGGCCCGCGCTAGGGGGTGGTGTGGCCGCCTAGGGCACCCCCTCGGCCTCCCCTTTCGCCTATAAGATGCCTCCGATACAAAAACCCTAAGTACCCGATCAAAATTCCCCGAAAGAGTCTGTAGCTGTCGTCATCTCCATACCTAGATCAGGAGGTATTTGAAGCTCTTCTCGGCACCCTGCTGGAGGGGAGAATTCACCCTGGAGGCCTTCTTCATCACCATGCAAGCCTCCGGTGTGATGCGTGAGTAGTTCATCCTTGGACTACGGGTCCATGTAGTAGCTAGATGGTTGGTTCTCCTCCTTTGTGCTATCATGTTTAGATCTTGTGAGCTCCATTCATGATCAAGATCATCTATTTGTAATCCTACATGTTGTGTTTGCGGGGATCGGATGGATATTGAAATGCTATTTCAGATTGATTATTGATTCTATCATGTCTTTGTTATTTGTGATCTTACATGCTCTCCGTTGTTAGTAGATATCTTGGCCGAGTAGATGCTAGCAACTCCAAGAGGGAGTATTTATGCTCAATAGTGGGTCCATGCCTCTAGTAATCTGGGGAAGTGACAGAAATCTCTAAGGTACTAGATGTGATGTTGCTACTAGGGAGAAAACAACAATCCTTTGTTCATAGAACAATTGTATTGTTTACTTTACATGCAATGCTTAATGCAATTATCTGTTGCTTGCAACTTAATACTGGAGGGGGTTCAGATGATAACCTGAACGTGGATTATTAGTCATAGATGAAGTTGGATTATGGTCTATGTATAATGTTGTAATGCCCAATAAAATCTCATAGGAGTCAAGATGATTAGTATATGCATGTATGCTTTCTTGATGTTTGTCAATTGCCCCGATGTAATTTGTTCACCCAACATGTCATCTATCTTAAGTAGAATCGCCACTAGTAAACTGTGGACCCCGGTCCTTTCTTTTACCATCAATCTACAATTGTTCATTGTTTTCTGTTTACTTTCTGCAAGCAATTACTATCTTCCACTCAATACGTTTAATCCTTTGTTTTCCGCAAAACCGGTGAGATTGACAACCTCACTATAAGTTGGGGGCTAAGTTCTATGGTTATGTTGTACAGGATTCCAAGTTGGAAACAACACCTTGGAGGTGTTTCCTTGCTCCTACTGGTTCGATAACCTTGGTTTCATAACTGAGGGAAAACTTGCTGATGTGCTCATCATACCTTCCTCTCAGGGTTCCCCAACGAGCTCGATATATTTTGGGCCATCACTCACCTTGACAGAGGTTTGAGCTTTCGGCCCTCATATTTCTTTTCTATGGTGATCATTATGGAATTCAACTCCACCATCTCCCCCCAAACTCTATATTAGAGATGAGCTGTTTCGCCTCCTTGTGCAAGGGGTATCTCAGCATTAGGCCGAGCCTTCTACTTTTCCGGTTTAACTTCCATACCCGGAGAAATTCCATCACCGCCGGTAATCCCTACATTACCGGTACGCTCAGCTTTTCTGTTAGAAGAGAACGAGTCTATCCTAGGATTAAGGCTAGCGAGTCGGTTAAAAAGTGTCCGTCCACATTCTTTTATCATATGGACAGACCGGTTCCCGGCAAAGCTACCACTTTGCTGGCTTTCATTGACAGCGCCGCCATGCCCCAAGAGTCCTAGGACGAATATGCACTGGCTCTTACTGATGATCTGCTTCTTGCAAAGAGGCGGATCGAATATCTGATGAAGCACAAGGGTCTGAAAGGATCCGACTTGGTCCACTGCTGACTGGCATGCTAGATCCAGCCTCTCCAACACCATGGTGATCGGCTCATGCACTCCACCAAGAGCAGGTCGGATTCTCTCCGGATCTGCTCCACGCCATATTCGGATAAGGACTATGAGTCCCAAATCAAATGGTTGACCAAGGAGCAGGTCGAGAGGAAGATTCCGGATCTGTCCTTGGACATGCATACGGCTGACGATCCTATGACACCAGTAAGTTTTCCAATAGTAACTCGAATTATGTGTTCATCTATACATTGTTGTGTATTTTTGCAACACTGTGATATATCTTATTTTTAGCTTGCTGACCTCCCCGAGTCAGAGCTTGCTCCTCTCGAAGGATATCCTCCCGACTTCTCTCAGGATGATGCAGAATTGATCCCACTGCCAGAGGCGCTTAATCGAAATCGTAAAACTCTGACAGTGTCCATCGGCACAAAAGAAGTGCCCGTTATGAAGAGGTAACTTTGTTCACAAGGTCTTTGTTTCTTATTCTTTCTGAAGTGTAATGATCTTCGTTCTATCACCTCTTCAGAGCTAGACAACTCACCAAGGGCAAGGGGAAAGGAGGCTCGTCGAAAACCCTACGCCAGTCAACACTGAAATTGACCTCTCCTGCCGTAGCGCCTCCGACTCCTGCCCCACAGCCTTCCGTGGCGCCGGATATTAGTCCATCTCCGCCCGTTGCGGAAGATCCGGCTCAACCAGCAGAGCTAGCGATCCTCGGGTCGCAAACTGACATCACCATGGGTGACTCAGAACTTGATAAGGGTGAACCCTCTAAGGGTAATGATCATTGTGCAGAAGTCTTCGGTGAAAACCTCCTCGGCAATCTAGGTCTTGCCAAACTTGGCATTACTTAGAAATCTGCGGAGGAGATCCAACGGCTGGCCCAGAAATGCTTGGAAATCTGGAATATCACCGCCGAGGAAGAGGCGCAAGAAGCCGAGGACGTCAAGTACTCCAAGCTTCTTGACCAGGTTCATCTTCGGGACGAGAAGCTGAAAGCTAGCGTGCTTCCGCCACCGCCAGTAATCCCGCTAACCCTCATTGAGAAGGTTACCACTGAGGTGAACATGAGCCTGAGTAAGCTCAATCATGAACAACATGTAATTCGGAATCCCAACTCACTTTTTTCCTTATTTTATATCATATCCTCTAGCCCCCAAGCATGAAGTTGGATAGACTATCCAAATTTATGCTTTCATAGGATGCCAAAGAATGAACTAGTGTAGCCCCCAAGGCTCATGCTGATATTAGTAAAAATATTAGCCCGAGTCTTTAGTAGACTTCTGAATCTGGGTATTTTGACTTACAAAAAGTTAATTCATATAACCAGGAGTTATTGAAGAATATTTGCAACAAGCAGAGAGAGATCAAAGCTCTCCGTTTTGAAAATGCTCAGTTGAAGATATCCAATGAGGAGGCTAAAGGTAATCATTTCCGTCCTTAACCTTGCTATTTTTCTTTCATAGTCAAATTTCATATTCAACTGTTGTCTTTTGTTTACAGCACTGGTCAAACAGTCTTGTGCCATGATTGAAAACGCTGAGAATCTTAAGACCTTGGAGGTGGAGAATGCTGACTTATGTCGAGAGCTGAATAAGCTCAAGGCGGACTACGAGTGCAACATTGCTCAAGTCCTTTAGTCCTCCTCCATGGCCACCGAAGAATGTGAACGAAAGATCGTGACCCAAGATCAAAAAATCTCGGATATCAACAATGAATTATTCAGAGAAAAGGACATCACCGAGGCACTCCGGGCTGAACTCCAGAGCCTTAGAGCAGAGAAGACCAAAGTTGATGATGTCATCTTCGGTACGTTTCCTCTTTTTTCTGTTTTCCGACTCTAAAAGTTCGGATATATTTACTGACCTTTGATTTATACATGCAGGTCCTCTGAGCTTACTGGATTCTTCCTCCACCGAGTCTCGCACCAGCCGGCTTACACAAGTCGGCGACTTGCTTCACAATTTCCGCCAATCATTGGAGGATAATGGTGAATGATGTCTACGCACTTCTATTCTTGTAGACAGTTGTTGGACCTCCAAGTGCAAAGGTTTGTAGAACAACAGCAAGTTTTCCCTTAAGTGGATCACCCAAGGTTTATCGAACTCAGGGAGGAAGTGGTCAAAGGTATCCCCTCTCAAGAAACCCTGCAATCAAGATACAAGATGCCTCTTGTGTCCCCAACACACCCAATACACTTGTCAGGTGTATAGGTGCACTAGTTCAGCGAAGAGATAGTGAAATACAAGTGGAAGAGACTAAAGGCAAACTGAAATAAAGATGGAAGCAAGCAAACATGTAATAGATCTAATAGCAAACGGTGTATCAATGCTTAGAAACAAGGCCTAGGGATCATACTTTCACTAGTGAACACTCTCATATAGATATCTTCTCTTCATGATACTACTCTTAACTACTCTCCGGTTGGACACTCTAATCAACGGTAGGGCTATAACAACACTCCTCAAAGTAAGCCTTCCCCATCTAGAAAACCCCACACTGTCACCTTGAGCACTAGATGAGTCCAACAAACACCACAATTTCATAGAAACATCCAACTCCAAATATAACTCATAACAAGTATTTGTAATCTCTAGCCTAAGTGCCACCATGGTGAGCACGTTGTCACTTTCACACACATGGGGAGAGCAGAGATTCATTAAAGCGCTTGAGTAGCAAGATAGATCTATAGATTACAAGCTCATGATCACAATATGATCATGCATAGAGAGAGAGAGATGAACACATAGCTACCGGTAGAACCCTTAGCCTCGAGAGAGAACTACTCCCTCCTCATCATGGGAATCAGCAATGGTGATGGAGATGGCGGTAGAGATCGATGGAGATGGCTCCAGGGGCACTTCCCCATCCCGGCAGGGTGCCGGAACAGAGACTTTCTGTCCCCCGAATCTCCCCTTTGGTGGTGGCGGCGCTGCGGAACTTTTCGTGGCTGGAGACTTAACAATTTAGGGTTTTGGTATCGGGAGGCTCTTATAGGCGAAGGAGGCAAGGTCGGTGGAGTGCAAGGGGGCCCACACCACCTGGTGGCACGGGTAGGGCTAGCCCGCGCCTGGCGGTGTGTCCAGGCCCTGGCCCTCCTCCATCTCGTATTCTGGCTTCGTGAGTCTTCCGGTAAAATAGGAACTTTGGCTTTTGTGCCGTCCGATTCCAAGAATATTGATTTTCTGACTTTCCTGGAACCAAAAACAGCAGAAAACAGGCAACTGGCACTGTGGCTCTTTGTTAATAGGTTAGTCCAAGAAATCATATGAAAAGTACTCCAAAGTTGGAACAAAACATAAGAAAGTAGATAAAACCAAGCATGGAACATCAAAAATTATAGATACATTTGCAATGTATCAACATCCCCAAGCTTAACTCCTGCTCATCCTCGAGTAGGTAAGTGATAAAAAGAAAGAATAATTTTTGAGGTGACATGCACCATCATACGCTTGATCAAAGTATTTGTAAAACATTCAATGCTGGGATCATAGTACTTCAATAAAAACATGAAAGACAAAGTTCTAGCAATAAGACAAAGAAACTATGATGCAACATGAAAAGGCACAAACAAAAGATTCATGAATAACAATGCTTTGCAAGACGTTTGTTTGTTTCACATAAAGAAAACATAGCATAATAGCATTCAGCTTGTCCCTCATACAGTAGCAAATATAAATGCATAGGACACCTTCAAAGTTCATAAGAGTGACTAGATACAAATAGTTTAAAACAAGCAATATCAAGGTATGCATCAATCAACTATTCTTGGGACGATGCACATAGAACTAAGAATGGCCACTATGCTCTCAAAGTAAGTGCATAAAGAAAGAAGGTGGAGACTCAATGTATAAGTGGAAGAAAGGCCTTCATAGAAGGAAGCAGAGATTCAAGTTTCATAAAGAGCTTCCAAAAATTATGGTACTTATTAGCTTTCAGCTCTCATTGCCCCTGTCATAAGCATCTTGAAGTGATTAAGGTTAAAGTGAACAAACTATGGTGTACATGCTTGACGAAGTATAAGTCAGAAATCTCATGTCCCTTGTATACGAGGGTCGCTCCTCATGCTACTCAAGTTTAGTTACCTGTAAGTTCTTGTCATCATAAGTACATGTGTATCATAGAGAACCGCCAACGGGGTACCCCTTGCCCGATGATATGGAAGAATCCCCATATCAAAATGACAAGGCAAGCAGACAACGAGCATCTCAGCATTCTTCTTATTTACCATGGGAATATGGTTCTTTTTTTTCTCTCTTTCCTCTTTTCATAGTATCTCCTTTTTTTCTTTTCTCTTTTTTCCCAATGTAGGACTCTTTTTTTATAAGAAGAATGCTTCATAGACAGCTCATTATGGTTACGCTGCAGGTTTCCACCATGTCAGCATGGATTAGACCAGCGGCCCAGGCGTTTCTCTAACACATATACATAACTCCATGGACTTACAAGCTCCCCTTTCATTTCACACCGACAACATCCATATACAAAAGAGCATGATATCAACTAGGTACAAGTACCAAGTGCAATGTTGAAAGCGTTCCCCATGAAAGCATGGTTCTGCTAATTCCCGACAAATAAGTGCAAGCATATACAACATAGAAGACACAATGGTTCAAGTTTATTAAGGGCAAGTAAAGTAAAGTGTTCCATCAAGTTCGTGAGAGCTTAATCACTAGTTTTCTCATAACAAGTGGAAGGTAAACCAAAGCATGAATATACTTGGAATAGCATAAGCTAGTAGGTAGGTATGGTGGACTCTTTGGAATAACTTGGTTTAGGGAGTTGGATGCATGAGTGGAACTCATACTTTGTTGTGGAGGCTAGCAAAAGACTGGGAGCGGCAAACTAAGAGAGCAATAATGGCCATAATCATGCAGAGCGACAAAAATCATTGATAAAAGCATAAAGTGATACTACAAGTTGAAAACTAAAGGATCATACAGGCTATGGTGACTTGAGATAGTCATAACATGGTGTGAGCATGCACCAAGTCAACCCAAATAAAGCATCAAAGAAGAATACCACTATACTATACTTTAATATGCTAAAACAACGTATGATTCATCCAAGGCACATTAAGCAATCTCAATTGTTTATAACAAGTCATGCTATAGCAAAGAATACTAAGAATAAAGCCAAAACAATATCAAGCATGGCATGACAAAGCATAGGCCACAGTCAAAAATGAGCTCTTTCTACCACATAAGTATGAACTTTCCTACTCTTTTCCAAACCAAACCAAACTATTTGCAAACCAATGTATGAAAGAGGGGGTCCAACCAATTTATTCAGAAAACAAAGCAAACCAAATCAAACTAAAACAAAAATGAAAACAAAAAAGAAGACGCTCCAAGAAAAACACAAATGTGCATGAAACAATAAAAATGAAGCGTTTGGAAGAAACCTAGGATTTTTATTGATGAAGAAGGGGATGCATTGGGCATCCCCAAGCTTTGACGCTTGTACTTCTTGGAAATTTCTTGGGGTGACACACGTGGCATCCCCAAGCTTGAGCTTTAGTCCATTCTTCATCTCATTACTCATTCCTTCCATACACCTGAAATTTTTCCTTCATACAAAACTTCACACAACCTTTATTAGCAACATTAGTGCACTCAAGATAAATAAGTCTTAAGGTTCAGTTCTAACACCAAATAAACTTCCATTAGAACACTAGCTACTGTAGCACTTCCCTCAAAAAGCTCAATTCCCCAAAAGAACTCAAGAAGGATCCAACAAGAAGCAAATGCAGAAAATGGCAGAAATCTGTCAAAACAGACCAGCAGGTAAAGACGAATTTTTTAGAAGACCTTATGTTGCTCAAATAAAAAAGTGTTAAATTAAATAAAGTTATATAACAACCTGGGGCAGAAGCACAAAACATGACAGCTCAATCCGACATACAGAGCTCTCTCACGAATTTTTACGGTGAAGCACAAAAATCTGTTTCCGGACAGCAACTTTCCCAATCATCACTTCTCTCTCATTAGAGGTTACTCTTGGCACAAAAGGCAAAATAAAAAGGATAAGGAGCAGTTATTACAGAGGTCATAACTTCCAAGACTCATCTAAAACTTTTGGGTTATCTACCAATAAGTACTTTTCTTTAACGCCTTTAAGTTAGGCATGATAGTTTGAGAAGATGCTCACATAAGAAATATGAATTGAAGTAAAAGAGAGCATCAAGAAGAAAATTCAAAACACATTTAAGTCTAACCCACTTCCTATGCATAGGAATCTTGTAAAGAAACAAGTCATGAAAGCACAAAGCAACAAGCATAGGAAAGCAAAACAAGTGCAACTTCAAAAATTTCAACATAAAGAGGGGAAACTTAATATTGTTGAGATACATCAAACCATGTTTCCCTCTCTCATAATAACTTTCAGTAGCATCATGAATAAAATTAACAATATAACTATCACATAAAACATTCTTATCATGAGCCACATGCATAAAAGAATTAATACTCCCCACATAAACATAGTCATTCTTATTAATTGTAGTGGGAGCAAATTCAACAAAATAGCTATCATTATTATTCTCATCACCATAATCATCAAATATAGGAGGCATATTGTAATCATAATTAATTTCCTCCTCCATAGTAGGTGGACTGAAAATATCATAATCATCATTGCAATCATCATATATTGGAGGTATAGAATCATCATAAGCAATAGAATAGTTATCTTCCCAAGTGTGTTCATTTGTAAACATATCATCATTGGAAGGATCATGGATAGCACTAATAGTATAGCAATTATTAATATCATCATTTTTAGAATTGGTACCAAAGAGATTTTCAATATCAAAAGAAGTGTGCTTTTCCCAATCATGATCACTACTATAGGTAACAGGCATAGAAACATCATCGAGTTCAGACTCATCAAAAACTATAATAGGAGCTACATGCTTAGGGGAAAATACCGTTTCCTCCCTCCTTTTACTCCTCCTTTTCTTCTTTATCTTCTTCTCTTTAGGAGGGAGAGGCTTGAAAGGAAGCTTCTCCATATACCCTGGTTCATTGTTAGAGACAATAGAAGAAACTTTGGAGGATTCCTTCTTTTCATTAATAAGATCAAAACACATATTAGTCCTATCATATTTTGGTAAAATCTCATCTTCTATAATATTTTGTATGTAAGTATTTGTGTGACAATTATCAACACGATAAAGATGACAACCATGCAGGACACTATTCATATCAAAAGCACCCATATCTACCAAGGAGATTTTTCTTGATAACTCTTCACACCCCAAAAATAATGTAAGTTCATCATGTTGATTAGGAGTGATCATGTCATCACAATAAAAACTTGCAGTACTCATTGGATTAGAAGGGCTATTATTACGGCCTGAGCATTGGAAATTGAAATGACCCACTTCAAAGCAAATTTCACAAATAAAAGGATAGAGGGCACAAACTTTTTTACCAAGATCATTTAGAGCCCTATACCACATTCTAGTTTTTTCATTCCTGTGGGTGATACAGTATTCTTCTTTAACTTGGTTACTCTCGCAAGGTCTATGTATCCCACAAAAATTAACATGCTTATAAGAAATAGTGCTTTCAGAGGTTTGAGCATGTTTATTGCTATCATTAACAACAATTTCATTTTCCATGCAAGTGTCTTTAAAAGGCTCATGATACATGTCCCACTTTTCTTTAGGAGCATTAATATGAGAAGCAAAGGTTTTAAAACTATCAATAAGAATTTGAGGATCAAGACCATATTTAGCACTAAGCTCTTGAAAATCAGCAGTTTCAGCAAAAGACTTAATGCAATCATACTCATAGTTTATACCTGGTTCTTTACCTTTGTTGTTATCCCAATCTTCAGTATTGCTTTGAATTGTTTCAAGAAGATCCCACTTAGCTTTGACCTCCTTACTTGTGAAGGATCCCTCTAAACAAGTATCTAGATAGTCCTTGTAATGTCATGAAAGCCTTGCATAGAAATTATTAATAACAATATTACGGGGGAGATCATGAATGGGACATTTGAGCATTAGTGACTTCAATCTCCCCCATGCTTGGGCAATACTTTCTCCATCATGAGGATGAAAATTATAAATGTAATTCCTATCTTAATGAATTTCATGAGGAGGATAAAATTTAGAGTAAAAGAGAGATTCAAGTTCCTTCCACTCCAAATGATGAGGATCATCTAGTAGCTCATACCACTCTCTTGCTTTGCCCTTAAGTGAAAAAGAGAATAACTTCTTCTTGACGTGATCTATTGTAATACCTGCACACTTGAACAACCCGCATAATTCGTGTATAAAGAGCAAATGATCACCAGGATGGACAGTTCCATCTCCAAAATAGTAGTTATCCATAACACGATCAATAATTTTTATAGGTATTTTAAAAGGGATGCTTTCAGTATGTGGATTTAAAATATCACAAGTATCATTAGAATTACCACATATGGGAGATAAAGTATCATCACAGCAAATTTTCTTCCTTAAAACTGGGGAACTAAAGAGATCATTTTCATAAGAACCAACTTCCCCAAGCTTAGACGTTTCCATAGCATTAGTAACAAAGGTGTTCAAAAGATTCATACTAATAACATTGCTATTAGCATGCAAAGAAAGTTCCATGGGTTTTTTAATTTTCTTTTCAGATAATTCGAGTTCTAACTTAGGAAAAATACTAAAAAGCTCTCTAATTTTGTTGTTGTTTTCCATTAAGCCTAACTAGTGAAAACAAGAAACAAAAAAGACAAAATTGCAGAATCTAAATGAAATAACTTCGAGCACTCACACCGGAGGATGTGAGTACCTTTTACCTTACCTCCTCGGCAACGGCGCCAGAAAATAGCTTGATGTCTACGCACTTCTATTCTTGTAGACAGTTTTTGGGCCTCCAAGTTGAGAGGTTTGTAGAACAGCAGCAAGTTTTCCCTTAAGTGGATCACCCAAGGTGTAACTACCTCGGTGAATTACGCTCTTAGTTACATGCCTGGATGAACGAGAGTGGTTAAAATAGTACGGTGGGGCCCGGGGCCACTCACGGTAGACCTTTTGGTCGTCCTAACCACTTTCAGAGCATCGGGACAAGAACGAGCGGCGTAATCAGCAGGCGAAGGTATCAACTACATACACAAGTGGGTATGCATGCAAGCCACATACAACAGTCCTCAGAGCCATTCCATCTAAAAGAAATAGAAATATTGCAACGCCATACGGCAAGATTCAGATATCCTAGATAGAGATAATATTTTAGGATAGCTCCTCATACATCAAACATCAGTGTATTAGGCGGAAGCGGAAAACAACATCCGAGTACGGATAAGAAGCATATCGGCATAAGATGCCACATAAATAAACACATCCCGCCCACAGATCGCACGGATCCCTGTTCCCGGAATCTCTACACCGAGTGATCGTTGCCAACATCATCCGTCTCCTCCACCCAGTATCCATCTTGCGAGTACACCTATTCGTCTGAATCAAACAATTCGTGTGAGACCCTAGGGGTATTCAGCAAGTCTTTATGCCTCTATAGGGGACTCAACCTGGGGTGACGCAATTGCAGCAAAAGATAATAACTAACAATTCTATAGATACTCGCTAACCATCCGCCTAACCAATGATAGACAGATGTCTGTGAATTAAGAACAACAGTTATAACAGTATAATTAACAGATCCATCCTCCTCCTCGCTTACCAACGAGGAAGCGGACGAAAAACCCCCATCCGTTGGCAGTTTTATTAACCATTCCATGAGTATATTTACTAGTCAGGTACTTAGTCAACTTAAAAGCGGTACTTTAGTTAGACTTGTCTATGATCGAGAAACTGTGCTCCAAGTCGTCCATAACCGCGGACACGGCTTTCAGAAAGATTTACCCTGCAGGGGTGCACAAATAGCAACACACACTCGATCAACCTCGGAAAAACCAACTCAAAACCCAACTAGGCATTCACGACAAAGCGATCACAGGATTCAGAAATATTTCAGGGGGCCACCCCACTAAGCTACCTGCACCGAAGTTGGCCGGCTCCGGAACGGACCCAGGGTTTGTGTGGACGGCGGTAAACGACTGGGAACCCGAAAGTGTGACTGGGCTTGTCGATACAACAAAAACATGTCACGATCCAAAACAGTACAGGTGCTCCACGCACAATCTTAAATAAAGCAGTAACATGGCATAAGTACCGGATAATAATAAAACCCCAAACTATTTGTGGCCCCAAGAAATAGAAATGAATCAAGCTCTGGCTCAGGGGGGTCCATAAGGCCTCCCGGATGTGTATAGTGCGAATAGTCGAGGAACAGGAATCAAGTACTCGGGGTCCTACAGGACACAAGTGAGCATGAAAAACCAAATAGCAGATATTGCTCAGCGGTGCCTCTTTCATTAGTTATCCCATTACTACTCGGGTTAAGTTGTTTAGGTACCTCGTTTTCCATCAGACACTCACATACCCTACACATGCTTTTCTACGACTCGCATGGCTCAAACAACTCCTGTAGTAATGGCTCATGGGATGGAGGAACAAGCTTCGGTGGGGTTTAAAAGTAAAGGCTATGCAGTACTTGGGATTCAATTTAATGCAATCGCGACTCAATGATGCAAGAATAAGATAGAGGCAATAGGTACTATATGTATGCAAGCATGTGGTAGTGCTTGCCTGGCAGCTCAGTTGAAGCGAGAGATGGATCTGGGTAGAACTCTTGTGATTCTTGGTAATTCTCCTGCTGGGCGTCTATTCGAAGAAGAACCAAACAAACCAGGGCCAACATAAATAAAGTGCACAAGCATATGAATTAAAATGCGACAAGCAAACAAGCATGCCATGATGAATGATGCACAATTTACATGGCATTAAAGTAGCATGGCATGGTGAGGTGTGGGGTACAAGAATAAAGCATTTTATTATTTATTTAGTCAAGTTTTATTGCCATAAACAGTTCTGATTTTTAATAATGACATGATGCATGCTTCAATTCATAACAAGGAATGCATAGATAGAACGGGCTCGTTGCGCTGATCGATTTAGACATATTATTTGTCAAATTTGGAGTTATAGAATTAAAGTTATTAATTTATTAAGAAAAGGGCATTTTATTGTAATTTTAATCATCTCGAAAATTTAAACTGGTCAAACATTATTTTGAACAGCATATTTGAAATCCTCTCATTTTTCTGATTCAAAAACATCTATCATTTGTATTATTTGGATTTGTAAATTAAAAGTTATTTAAAAACAGATTTGAATTTGTATTTAAACATTTACTGAAATTATTTTATTTAAACAGAAAATCGTCAGGACTTTTTACACCCAGCTAGAACTAGCCCAAGTCACTGACGGGTGGGGCCGGCGCTAACTGGGCCCAGCGGGTAACGTTGCACAGCCGTGGGTTTTTCTCACTCGGGGCCTTACTAGCCACTGCGAATGACAGGTGGGGCCAGCGGGTTATGGTCCCACGTGCCAGTGGCTGAACCCGCAGAGGCTGACAGGTGGGGACGTGCTGGAGCACGGGTTGAGGTTTACGAAAACCGGGGTCCCTTTTTGTAAAATGTTCCCAGACACGGACAGGTGGGCCTGATCTGGACCGCCGGTTACGGCAAAATATTGTGGAGGGGGTATGTGCAAAACTACCACGGCCACTGTGGATCTTCTCTGCGTTTCTGACGAAACTGAAGGGCACGCACGGCGACAGCGCGTGCGCGGCGCGGGGGATTCGATCCCGCGACCTGGGGTGCTCGCGCAGGAAGGCGAAGCCACTGCAGCGGTTGAGAGGATGTTGACAGGATGGAGTAGGGCGACTAGGTGAGCTTCTCCGGCGCGACGACGAGCAAACGCAAGCGTGCACGCCGGCGCACAGGGGCTGCTCGACAAAACTTCCGACGCAACCAGGAAGCGACGGCGACGGAGAGGATGTCTGGGAGGTTTGGTAGCTCACCGAGGGGTGGTCGGAGGGGTTGGATCGAGACGGAAAGCTGCTGATCGGCGAGGTTGCAGACGAACGGTGGTGCTAGGGTTTCGGTGTGCGCGTCGGGGTGCCGCTGGTACAGGGCGTCTCGTCCTTGCTGCCGGGTACAGGGCAACGCAGGGGCTCCTCTAGTCCTTTCTCGACACCCAAAACTCCACGCCGCCGGCTAGAACGAGTGGTGGAGGTGGAGACCGACGGTGGCCGACGAGAGAGGAGATGGTGGCAGGGGAAGGAGAGGGTCGGTGCAGCGGCTTGGGGTAGATCTGGGAGAGGCAGAGGGGTCGTGAGAGGGGTAGATAGCAGAGGGAGAGGGGAGGGTGCCGTGGGGGATCGGTAGAGAGGAAAAGGTGGCCTCGGCCACCTTTTTGGCCTCTTCCTCATGTGCTCGAGCTAGGGCTCGGCCTGGGTGTGGCTGCAGGTGGGGACGGCGAGGCATGGGGTAGAGAGGGTAGCTAGGGTGGGTCCCTGCTGGCAGAGGGAGAGAGAGAGGAAGGTGCTCGGCATGGGATGGAGAGGAAGAGAGATGATGGCTTAGGGATTAGAGAGAGAGATAGTGAGAGAGGGTAGGGTGTTAGGGTTTGGTTATAATCACACTTGGTCATACATGGATGGAGGGTGAGAAGGAGAGGAAGGGGAGGACATGGTGTAGGGTTTTAGCATGATTAAAAAAACAAGCTCCACCGAGCGTGTGGTGATGACATGGAGATAGAGATGAGAGAAAAAGGTGGTGAGGAAAATGATCTCACATGACCATACATGGGTACATGCACTTGTGAGAGTAGATGAGGAAGGAGAGCTTGATGCACATGGCAAGGATACAAGATCAAGGTGGTAAGGATTGAGATAAAGAGGGAGCTCAAGAAGATGATCCCCTCAAAAACCAAAGAAAACCAAAGGAGATCAAAGGGTGGTGATGGTTGCATGGCCCATGCAAAAGTATTAAATGCCATGTTTTATTCTTGTAAAAACAAAGTAAGTAGTCATGGCATTTATACATATGCATTCCAAAATATGGAGTAGAGCCAAGCTAAAGGAAATAGAATTGGATCCATCCCAACCCACATGAGCTAGATTAAATGCTAAAAGAAAAGATAATAGCTCATGGTTAACTAGGATGGTGGAAGTATAAGGTGGTGACAAAGAAGGTGATGGGGTTGAATGAAAGATATGCCCCCAACTCAATTTGGGCATCAAGCATTTATCAAGAGCCAATACAATATATCAGGAGCCTAATACAATTAATGATGCATATGAGAGAAGAACCAAAAGGGAAAGGGTTTTATATGATGCTCAAATGGAAGGAGGCATGATGACATGAGCATGATATAATTATGATGCAACAATTATATGTAGGAAGTAGCATATATATAGACTAGGCTAGTAGCATTGCAATTGTTAGACAATTGGGATGCTACAACTCTCCCCCACTAAACAAGAATCTCACCCCGAGATTCCTAATACAAAGAAAACAACACAAGGAGAGGCGGGTGTTCGGAACGAAGGTGACCCTCACATTCCCAAGTTGATGAACCACGGAATGGTGCGACCCTTACACCTTGCAAAACTTGCTAGACTTGTTCCGAGTCTTGCATTTTGCTTGGGAAACAACGGGTTAGAAGAGTTGAAGGATTATCGTGAGACAAGAAGGATAGGATGAACATAGCTCCGGTTTTCTCAAGAAACATGATAAAAGAATAGAACCACTTGTGAAAGAAATAGAAAGGGCGATGTACCTTGGAGAAAGAAAAGCCACACCGTCAGGATTAAAGATTGGAAGCTGCAACTAATGATGATTCTTGTCCTTGCCGGACGAAAAGAGCGACTTTGGAGAAGTTATCAACTACTATGAAAATAGCACTCTACCTTCCCTCAGATTTGAGAAAGGAAGTTCAGAATCAATATTGCCTTCAAACAATAGAGTTCCTTGATATCAACGGAAAGATTTAGCTAGCCATTGTCGGATTAGATTCTTCTTGCACCGGTAAGAACCAAAGGATCACGCAATTGAGGTGCGCGGATATAACTTCAAGAGAAAGAGGGGAATGCTAGCTTATGGTAGAATCCTTAGAAGAAGTGGAATGTGGAATAGATTTGCGATTAATGGCATCAACCATAATTGGCTGTACTAAGAGAAAAGGATTGACAAACGGAAGTCAGATATATCCTCCACCCTTCTTGATTGACGATGTGGTGCTCCGGTAGAATGAAGAGTAACTGAGACGATAACAGCATTGCTTCCACCAGATAATTGATGATTTGCTCCGTGTAGAAAGAGCGAGATCACCAACAAGAGATTATTGATTACTTTCTTTGAGAGAGCACTCCGGAAAACAAGGACGGAAGTAAAAGTATCGAGGGATAAAGGCCACTTCTAACTTCCATGGAATGGGTGAAATCACATTAATTCACCAATTCAATGTACGAGAGCGAATGATAAGGGTAGTGGTATGGTAGCTACTCCATCCCGCACCCAAAGCATTCCTCCGCACATGAATGGAAAACCATGCAACCCAACTGCCGAACAGACTGAAGAACTTGATAAAACTCGTGGAACTCTGTAGGAAAACAAAGATATGATGCAAATGATTCGTCGGATTCAGGATAGATGATGATGTTGTCATCATGTCAGAAGATTCAAACCACCGGAAAGATATGAAGAAAGATTACAGAGAACGGCTGCAAGATCCAACAGATAAAGAAAAAGATAGCACCATCTTGAACAGAAGGATTACAAAAGATCTGAAGAGTCTTCGCGGCCTTCGGAGGATTGAGGATAGAAGATGGAACAAGAGGGTTTCAAAATATTACTTGACGAAACATAGGTGAAAAGAACTCCATGTTCTTCTTGAAATGATTGCAAGAGTATAGCAGTCTTGAGGAAACTTCGGCGAAACAATGATGATAACTTTGCCAACAAGGAAAAACTCCGGGTTTTGGTCGAGGTTGGAGGATGGAATTAACAATGGACTTGCTGATTCCAAATATTGAAGCCATGTATTTAGCAGAAGGACGTGGTCGAGATAGGTGACTTCAGAAAGCCAGAATTACACTTTGAGAACTTTGCACACAGGCAGTGTTCACGAAGCTTGAAAGAAAGAGACATAGTTGATCTTCCATGTCCTTCCATTGATATAGAATAAGAAAGCATATCATGAAGATATACCACCACGGATTAACAAGATATTCCCAGAATACCAAGTTCAAGAGGCGAGAGAAACGAACGAATGCTCGAAACACTTCCTGAGCTCAACGCTCTTTGAAAGATCAATATTAAGAGCACGGGTTCGTGTTGAAGAAGATGCACTGGTAGAATAGATTATCTGGTCCTTCAGACGAGAACAAGAAATGCCACCTGGTTCACATTGTCGATCGGATCGCCGGTTACAAAGATAAAGAGATCTTGGATAACGGAACGATGATAGCTCATACCTTAAGAAAAGCTATCAGAGGCGAAAAGATGCAATTCCCTCGTATCAAAGATAATTTTGCGGATATGGAGTTCAAAAAGATGTGAAGCATGATAGATAGATGATAGACCATCATAGTGCCTTGCGAAAACTCTGGATTGCCAAAGATACATGAATATGATGAAGATATGATCACGGTATAACTCAAAATCACAGGACATAACCGCCATCATTTGGAGGATGCAATTGGTAGCATTAACCATACTTCACTCCTGATAAGTGTCATATAGATATGCCGAGAGCCACTTTGCAATCACAAGCATCGGATCGACACTTGTTATGTAATTAGCCCAAGAGAATTGATGATCAAGTAAAACTCCAGGATTAAGCGTCGGTGACAAAGAATGAGTTAGCATGAACATGCCAATAAAAGGAAGATAGATAATGTTTCACACACGACTGAAGAGGAGTGTGGAAACACAGATGTATCAAAGAACAATTTTCTGCATTTTTCGGCATTAAAATACCAATAGATGCGCAAACCCACTTATCAGATAGAGATTAGAAACTCCACATTCTGTGAAAGCATGCTGGAAGGAAGAACACCCTTAACAAGATTGCGCCGGTTAACAAAGAGTAAGACAGATCACGTCGGTTTACAAAAGCCTGTCGGTATGGAATGTACCAATAGTTGATAACCAAAAGGCAGATAGTGATAACATTTGGACGCAACAGATAGACAAGGGATTCACACACACACACACAACCTATGGTACTGCGGAACCCAGAACACGTGAATCCTAGTTTGAATTTTTAGAAGAGGATTGAAAACGTTACACTTCCTTACCAGAAAAGGGTGGGTGGGTGGGTAAGAAGAAAAATGAAAGCAGTCCTACTCTCACATTTTATTTTTCCCTAGTATACATAGCTACTAAAAATATTTGCTAGACTGACAACTGCCATTTGGCTGAGACCCTGAAGGGCGGGATGGCTCTGATACCAATTGTAACTACCTCGGTGAATTACGCTCTTAGTTACAAGCCTGGATGAACGAAAGTAGTTAAAATAGTGCGGTGGGGCTCGGGGCCACTCACGGTAGACCTTTCGGTCATCCTAACCACTTTCAGAGCATCGGGACAAGAACGAGCGGCGTAATCGGTAGGCGAAGGTATCAACTACATACACAAGTGGGTATGTATGCAAGCCACATACAACAGTCCTCAGAGCCATTCCATCTAAAAGAAATAGAAATATTGCAACGCCATACGGCAAGATTCAGATATCCTAGATAGAGATAATATTTTAGGAGCTCCTCATACATCAAACATCAGAGTATCAGGCGGAAGCGGAAAACAAGATCCGAGTACGGATAAGAAGCATATCGGCATAAGATGCCACATAAATAAACACATCCCGCCCACAGATCTCACGGATCCTTGTTCCCGGAATCTCTACACCGAGTGATCGTTGCCAACATCATCCGTCTCCTCCACTCAGTATCCATCTTGCGAGTACACCTGTTCATCTGAATCAAACAATTCGTGTGAGACCCTAGGGGTACTCAGCAAGTCTTTATGCCTCTAAAGGGGACTCAACCTGGGGTGACGCAATTGCAGCAAAAGATAATAACTAACAATTCTATAGATACTCGCTAACCATCCGCCTAACCAATGATAGACGGATATCCGTGAATTAAGAACAACAGTTATAACAGTATAATTAACAGATCCATCCTCCTCCTCGCTTACCAACGAGGAAGCGGACGAACAACCCCCATCTGTTGGCAGTTTTATTAACCATTCCATGAGTATATTTACTAGTCAGGTACTTAGTCAACTTAAAAGCAGTACTTTAGTTAGACTTGTCTATGATCGAGAAACTGTGCTCCAAGTCGTCCATAACCGCGGACACGGCTTTCAGAAAGATTTACCCTGCAGGGGTGCACAACTAGCAACACACACTCGATCAACCTCGGAAAAACCAAATGAGGCATTCACGACAAAGCGATCACAGGATTCAGAAATATTTCAGGGGGCCACCCCACTAAGCTACCCGCAACGAAGTTGGCCGGCTCCGGAACGGACCCAGGGTTTGTGTGGACGGTGGTAAACGACTGGGAACCCGAAAGTGTGACTGGGCTTGTCGATACAGCGAAAACGTGTCACGATCCAAAATAGTACAGGTGCTCCACGCACAATCTTAAATAAAGCAGTAACATGGCATAAGTACCGGATAATAATAAAACCCCAAACTAATTGTGGCCCCAAGAAATAGAAATGAATCAAGCTCTGGCTCAGGGGGGGTCCATAAGGCCTCTTGGATGTGGATAGTGCGAATAGTCGAGGAACACGAATCAAGTACTCGGGGTCCTACAGGACACAAGTGAGCATGAAAAACCAAATAGCAGATATTGCTCACCGGTGCCTCTTTCATTAGTTATCCCATTACTACTCAGGTTAAGTTGTTTAGGTACCTCGTTTTCCATCAGACACACACATACCCTACACATGCTTTTCTACGACTCGCATGGCTCAAACAACTCCTGTATTAATGGCTCATGGGATGGAGGAACAAGCTTCGGTGGGGTTTAAAAGTAAAGGCTATGCAGTACTTGGGATTCAATTTAATGCAATCGCGACTCAATGATGCAAGAATAAGATAGAGGCAATAGGTACTATATGTATGCAAGCATGTGGTAGTGCTTGCCTGGCAGCTCAGTTGAAGCGAGAGATGGATCTGGGTAGAACTCTTGTGATTCTTGGTAATTCTCCTACTGGGCGTCTATTCGAAGATGAACCAAACAAACCAGGGCCAACATAAATAAAGTGCACAAGCATATGAATTAAAATGCGACAAGCAAACAAGCATGCCATGATGAATGATGCACAATTTACATGGCATTAAAGTAGCATGGCATGGTGAGGTGTGGGGTACAAGAATAAAGCATTTTATTATTTATTTAGTCAAGTTTTATTGCCATAAACAGTTCTGATTTTTAATAATGACATGATGCATGCTTCAATTTAGAACAAGAAATGCATAGATAGAACGGGCTCGTCGCGCTGATCGATTTAGACATATTATTTGTCAAATTTGGAGTTATAGAATTAAAGTTATTAATTTATTAAGAAAAGGGCATTTTATTGTAATTTTAATCATCTCGAAAATTTAAAGTGGTCAAACATTATTTTGAATAGCATATTTGAAATCCTCTCATTTTTCTGATTCAAAAACATCTATCATTTGTATTATTTGGATTTGTAAATTAAAAGTTATTTAAAAACAGATTTGAATTAATATTTAAAAATTTACTGAAATTATTTTATTTAAACAGAAAATCGTCAGGACTTTTTACACCCAGCCAGAACTAGCCCAAGTCACTGACGGGTGGGGCCGGCGCTAACTAGGCCTAGCGGGTAACGTTGCACAGCCACGGGTTTTTCTCACTCGGGGCCTAACTAGCCACTGCGAATGACAGGTGGGGCCAGCGGGTTATGGGCCCACGTGCCAGTGGCTGAACCCGCAGAGGCTAACAGGTGGGAACGTGCTGGAGCGCGGGTTGAGGTTTACGAAAACCGGGGTCGCTTTTTGTAAAATGTTCCCAGACACGGACAGGTGGGCCTGATCTGGACCGCGGGTTACGGCAAAATATTGTGGAGGGGGTATGTGCAAAACTGCCACGGCCACTGTGGATCTTCTCTGCGTTTCTGACGAAACTGAAGGGCACGCACGGCGATAGCACGCACGCGGCGCGGGGGGTTCGATCCCGCGACCTGGGGTGCTCGCGCAGGAAGGCGAAGTCACTGCAGCGGTTGAGAGGATGTTGACAGGATGGAGTAGGCGACTGGGTGAGCTTCTCCGGCGCGACGACGAGCAAACGCAAGCGCGCACGCCGGCGCACAAGGGCCGCTCGACGAAACGTCCGACAGAACCAGGAAGCGACGGTGACGGAGAGGATGTCTGGGAGGTTTGGTAGCTCACCGAGGGGTGGCCGGAGGGGTTGGATCGAGACAGAAAGCTGCTGATCGGCGAGGTTGCAGACGAACGGCGTCGCTAGGGTTTCGGTGTGCGCGTCGGGATGCCGCTGGTACAGGGCGTCTCGTCCTCCCTGCCGGGTACGGGGCGACGCAGAGGCTCCTCTGGTCCTTTCTCGACACCCAAAACTCCACGCCGCCGGCTAGAACGAGTGGTGGAGGTGGAGACCGATGGTGGCCGGAGAGAGAGGAGATGGTGGCAGGGGAAGGAGAGGGTCGGTGCAGCGGCTCGGGGTAAATCTGGGAGAGGCAGAGGGGTCGTGAGAGGGGTAGATAGCAGAGGGAGAGGGGAGGGTGTCGTGGGGGATCGGTAGAGAGGAAAAGGTGGCCTCGGCCACCTTTTTGGCCTCTTCCTCACGTGCTCGATCTGGGGCTCGGCCTGGGTGTGGCTGGAGGTGGAGACGGCGAGGCTGAGAGGCTGGCTCGGGCTGGTGGGGCTGCATGGCAGGGAGAGAGGGAGAGAGGCCGAGAGAGAGAGGAAGATCGGGTAGGAGCTAGGGTTGGAGGGAGTAGTTAGCTAGGGTTGGGAGGAGGGCTTCGGCATGGGGTAGAGAGGGTAGCTAGGGTGGGTCCCTGCTGGCAGAGGGAGAGAGAGAGGAAGGTGCTCGGCATGGGATGGAGAGGAAGAGAGATGATGGCTTAGGGATTAGAGAGAGATTAGTGAGAGAGGGTAGGGTGTTAGGGTTTGGTTATAATCACACTTTGTCATACATGGATGGAGGGTGAGAAGGAGAGGAAGGGGAGGACATGGTGTAGGGTTTTAGCATGATTAAAAAAAACAAGCTCCACCGAGTGTGTGGTGATGACATGGAGATAGAGATGAGAGAAAAAGGTGGTGAGGAAAATGATCTCACATGACCATACATGGGTACATGCACTTGTGAGAGTATATGAGGAAGGAGAGCTTGATGCACATGGCAAGGATACAAGATCAAGGTGGGAAGGATTGAGAGAAAGAGAGAGCTCAAGAAGATGATCCCCTCAAAAACCAAAGAAAACCAAAGGAGATCAAAGGGTGGTGATGGTTGCATGGCCCATGCAAAAGTATTAAATGCCATGTTTTATTCTTGTAAAAACAAAGTAAGTAGTCATGGCATTTATACATATGCATTCCAAAATATGGAGTAGAGCCAAGCTAAAGGAAATAGAATTGGATCCATCCCAACCCACATGAGCTAGATTAAATGCTAAAAGAAAAGATAATAGCTCATGGTTAACTAGGATGGTGGAATTATAAGGTGGTGACAAATAAGGTGATGGGGTTGAATGAAAGATATGCCCCCAACTCAATTTGGGCATCAAGCATTTATCAAGAGCCAATACAATATATCAAGATCCAAATACAATTAATGATGCATATGAGAGAAGAACCAAAAGAGAAAGGGTTTTATACGATGCTCAAATGCAAGGAGGCATGATGACATGAGCATGATATAATTATGATGCAACAATTATATGTAGGAAGTAGCATATATATAGACTAGGCTAGTAGCATTGCAATTGTTAGACAATTGGGATGCTACACAAGGTTTATCGAACTCAGGGAGGAAGTGGTCAAAGGTATCCCCTCTCAAGCAACCCTGCAATCAAGATACAAGACATCTCTTGTGTCCCCAACACACCCAATACACTTGTCAGGTGTATAGGTGCACTAGTTCAGCGAAGAGATAGTGAAATACAAGTGGAAGAGACTAAAGGCAAACTGAAATAAAGGTGGAAGCAAGCAAACATGTAACAGATCTAATAGCAAATGGTGTATCAATGCTTAGAAACAAGGCATAGGGATCATACTTTCACTAGTGAACACTCTCATATGGATATCTTCTCTTCATGATACTACTCTTAACTACTCTCCGGTTGGACACTCTAATCAACGGTAGGGCTATAACAACACTCCTCAAAGTAAGCCTTCCCCATCTAGAAAACCCCACACTGTCACCTTGAGCACTAGATGAGTCCAACAAATACCACAATTTCATAGAAACATCCAACTCCAAATATAACTCATAACAAGTATTTGTAATCTCTAGCCTAAGTGCCACCATGGTGAGCACGCTGTCACTTTCACACACATGGGGAGAGCAGAGATTCATTAAAGCACTTGAGTAGCAAGATAGATCTATAGATTACAAGCTCATGATCACAATATGATCATGCATAGAGAGAGAGATGAATACATAGCTATCGCTATAACTCTTCGCCTCGAGAGTGAACTACTCCCTCCTCATCATGGGAATCAGCAATGGTGATGGAAATGGCAGTGGAGATCGATGGAGATGGCTCCGGGGGCACTTCCCCGTCCCGGCAGGGTGCCGGAACAGAGACTTTATGTCCCCCGAATCTCCCCTTCGGTGGCGGCGGCGCTGCGGAACTTTTCGTGACTGGAGACTTGACGATTTAGGGTTTTGGTATCGGGACGCTCTTATAGGCGAAGGAGGCAAGGTCGGTGGAGTGCCAGGGGGACCACACCACCTGGTGGCGCGGGTAGGGCTAGCCCGCGCCTGGGGGGGTGGCCAGGCCCTGGCCCTCCTCCGTCTCGTATTCTGGCTCTGTGAGTCTTCCGGTAAAATAGGAACTTTGGCTTTTGTCCCATCCAATTCCGAGAATATTGATTTTCTGACTTTCTTGGAACCAAAAACAGCAAAAAACAGGCAACTGGCACTGTGGCTCTTTGTTAATAGGTTAGTCCAAGAAATCATATGAAAAGTACTCCAAAGTTGGAACAAAACATAAGAAAGTAGATAAAACCAAGCATGGAACATCAAAAATTATAGATACATTTGCAATGTATCAGTGAAGTGCTCAAAGTTCGGACATGGATAAAATGTCTGGCTTTGATGTGCGAGACAAGGCCAAGGAGATGCCCTAGCTCATCCAGGACTGGAACGTGTCCTATGCGCGTACCGCAGCACAGAACGCTCTCACTATGGTTATGAGCCACCATGGAAGCATGGAAATCTGGCAAGTAACCAGGGGTTATTCAACTATGGATGAAGATGGACAGAAGCAAGATATCAAGGCCATCATGGATTCCTGCGTCAGTTATGGATGTCATGTAGCTGATCTGACCAGCTACGACACTGCTTTCTTCACTCGCGTGGAAACGCCACCTCCGCCTGCCGAAGAAACAGTCAAAGTTTCTGACGACGAACAAACCATATCGGATTTGAATGTATCAGAAAGATATCAAGGTGAAGGCGATGTCTCCAGTGAACCGGAAGCTCCTACCTCTCCTCCTGCATCGAGAGCACCAAAAAACAATGTGATATTCTGAAACAATTGGATTGTAAATAAGTAGTTTAATACTTTTTCTAGTGCTAAGATTTAATGCTTCTATTTAACACTTTTGATTTGATTTTGTCGTGCCTGAAATTTTTACATAAGCACTTTTTTGTTTTTTGCCTATACTTATCGCTTATCTGGCTTTCCGCCTCGTCCCTTTTGTGAGTCGGCCAACCTTCCACATGGAAACTCTGCCGAGCAACGGAGCTCAATTTCTAAACCAGTTTAAACTTGGAAACAGAGCTGGTCTTTAGTACCAACAATTCACTACTCGGACAATGCCTGCATCCGACAATCAGATAAAGAACCCAAGTACAAACTATAAAATTAAGATTCATACCCGAAGGTAGCATTTTTATAATCGGAAATCTAACCAGAACAAACATGACCATAAAGTACTTTCAAGTATTCTAGGATTTTCGATTGTGACATGATCATTCGGAAATAAGATGGTAATATAAAACTTCTTAGAAAATATTGAGGCAACCAATACTTTATTTCTCATTGAACATGTACACATATATGATTATAAAGAAAGATAATTTAAGAATAAAAGGGACATAGCTGAGCAATATTTCACGGTCCGTCTAATTCTTTCGGGTATGTACTGCCTCCAGCTCTCTTTCTTTTCTTAGTAGCAGGTCTTTCTTTGACTGGTCGCATATCAGTTAGATAGTAAGAACCATTGTGTAAATACTTGGCTAACTAAAAAGGGCCCTTCCCATATTGAGGAAAGTTTGTGCTTTCTTTTCTGCACGAGCCGAAGAACCAAATCGCCCTTATTGAAAGACCGGTTTCTGACTCTCTGGATATGATACTTGCGTAACTTCTGCTGATAGGCTGTTGATCTCATCTCAGCAATGATGCGAACTTCTTCGATTAAATCGAGATCATTTTGTCGAGAGATTTAGGCATCCTCTTCAATATATGCAGCAACGCGGGGAGAAGTGTGAATCAAATCGCTAGGAAGAATTGCTTCTGTGCCATAGACCAAGAAGAAAGGTGTGTATCCGGTTGACCTGTTCGGAGTTGTTCTCAAGCTCCATATTGCAGACGGTAACTCATCTCCCCAAGCCCCCGTAGTACGACATAGTGGTGCTTCGAGTCTCGGTTTTAGGCCTTGTAGGATTAAACCATTTGCTCTTTCAACTTGTCGATTAGCTTGTGGATGTGCGACTAACGCAATGTCAAGCCGAATATTTTGTTCATCGCAGAATTCGGCAAGTTCTCCCATAGAAAAGTTACTCCCGTTGTCTGTAATAATGCTATGCGGATAACCGTATCGGGTTATAACATCCTCGATAAATCTTCTGGATGTTACTCCATCACAACTTGTGACAGGTTTAGCCTCAATCCATTTCGTGAATTTGTCCACCATCACTAAGAGGTGAGTAAATCCACTTGGAGCCCGTTTAAACGGTCCTACCATGTCAAGCCCCCAGACCACGAAGGGCCATGTTATAGGTATTGTCTGCAGCTGATCAGCCGGAACATGAGCTTGTTTGGCGTACTTTTGGTAGCCTTTGCACGTCTTGACTAGCCGTTCGGCATCTGCCTTAGCTGTAAGCCAGAAAAATCCGTGTCTGAAAGCTTTTGCCACAAAAGATTTGGCTGCAGCATGATGACCGCATTCGTCTTCGTGGATTTCCCTTAGGATTTCCACTCCTTCTTCTAGAGGTACACAACGTTGAAAGACCCTAGACACTCTCCGCTTATAGAGCTCACCATTTATGATAGTATAGGTTTTTGCTCGTCGGACGATCTACCGGCTCGGAACCTCGTCTTCGGGTAATTTGCCATCTACCAAGAAATCAAGGTAGGGTTGAGTCCAGCTGGTAATTACAGCCAGAACAGCCACTAAAGGTGAGTCGGATTTGGTCGGATATTCCTCATCTACTCCTTTTATAGAGGGAACTTTGAGGTGCTCTAGAAAAGCGCCATCCGGGACCTTTTTCCACACAGAGCCTATACAAGATAATGCATCTGCTTCCTCATTTTATGTTCAAGGGATGTGTTGAACCTCAAACCCTTCAAATGATTTAGATAATTCATCCACAACAGCTCTATATGCTGCCATGTGTTTGTTTGCGTTATAGATATCTGACACTTGTTGAGCAACAAGATCCAAATCTCCGTAGCACATTAATCATCGGATGCCGATATCCTTAGAAATCCAGATTCCATGCAAGAGTGCTTCATATTCGGTAATGTTATTCATTGTCGTGAAGTGTATCTGCAATACATAGAAAATTTTATCTCCTTGGGGTGATTTGAGCACCACGCCAGCCCCCGAGCTCCTTAGACCCATCAAAATGCAATGTCCGGTATTCCGACTCTAGGAGGGCCATATTTCCCGTTGTCTCTGTCCAATCAGCAACAAAGTCAGCCAGAATTTGGGATTTGATTGATGTACGAGGTTTATACTCAATGTTGAAAGATGAAAGCTCTATTCCCCACTTTGCGACACGTCATGTGGCATCGCTGTTGTTGATTACGTCTCTCATGGGAGCTATGCTCACCACAGTAATTGGGTGTTCCTGAAAGTAATGCCATAGCTTCCGGGATGTGAAGAACACACCATAAGCCAGCTTTTGATAGTGCGGATACTGCTATTTTGATTCAGTTAGGACTTCGCTGAGGTAGTAAGTTGGACGCTGCACCATGTGTTCCTGTTTTTCCTCTGGTCTCTCCACCACCATGACGACACTGACGACTCTGTTTGTCACAGCGAGATAGAGCAACATCGGCTCATGAGGTTCCGGTGCTGCAAGGATAGGAGCAGACGAGACTACTGCTTTCAGGTCTTGTAGTGCGGCTTCAGCTTCATCAGTCCAAACGAACTTTTTGGTCTTTTTCAAGAGCTTGTAAAGTGGTACGGCTCGTTCACTAAGCCGGCTTACAAACCGACTGACTGCAGCAATGCAACCGGTTAGTCTTTGAACATCCTTCAGGCGAGTTGGCCTGGAAATATTTTGTCACGGTTCACCTCTATGCCTCTTTGCGACACGATGAAACCTAACAAGTTTCTGGCTGGTATTCCAAAGAAGCACTTCTTCGAATTAAGCATTATGTTATATTTGCGTAAATTAGCGAACGTTTCCTCCAAGTCGGAAATTAGGGTTTCCTTCTTTTTGGACATCACCGCAATGTCATCCACGTATGCATGTATATTGCATCCGATTTGTTCATGGAGGCAACGCTACATAGTGTGCTGGTAGGTAGCTCCTACATTCTTGAGCCCAAAGGGCATCGTAACGAAACAAAAGGTTATAAAGGGGGTTATGAATGAAGTTTTGACTTTGTCTGATTCCTTCATCCGGATTTGGTGATAACCGGAATATGTGTCGAGAAAACATAGGAGTTCCGAGCCTGCCGTAGAATCAATAACTTGATCAATCCTAGGCAGAGCGAACGGATCTTTGGGACAAGCCTTGTTCAAGGTGGTATAATCAACACACATCCTTAAATCAGTGGTGTCCTTTTTAGGGACCATTACAGGATTGGCCGACCACTCAGTGTGGATGACCTCTTCTATGAATCTGCCTAACTCGAGCCGAGCTAGTTCCTTAGCTATTGATTTTCTCTTTTCATCGCCAAAACATCGTAGGGACTATTTGATGGGTTTAGCGTTTGTGTGTACATTTAGCTCGGCAAGTTCCCTAGGTACTCCGGTCATGTCAGATGGCTGCCATGCGAAGATACCTTGATTTGCTTGGAGGAACTTGACGAGCACGCTTTCCTATGCGCGGTCTAAACCTACACCTATATGGGTCACCTTGGAGGGGTCATTATCCTTCAACGGTGCCATCTTTGTCTCTTCCGATGCCTTGAACTCTAGAGTCGGCTTTGTAACCTCCTTCTTCGTCGTGAGCATCTCAGACGAGTCGATGGTCTTCTTGATCTCCTGGTACTCCTAGGCGTGCAGCACAGCTTCAGCAAAGGTGGCGTTTCCGTCCTCACACTCTCGCGCCTTCTTCGGGTCTTCCCTGATGGTGATCACACCTTTGGGACCTAGAATTTTCATCATATTGTAAATGTAACACAGACGATCCATAAAATCCCAGTAAGCCGGCCGTCCGAATATAGCGTGGTAGGCGCTCTTGAACATGACCACTTTGAAGGAAAGTGCTTCCTTCTGGTAGTTCTTTGGAGTTCCAAAGGTAACATCCAAAGTGATCTCTCCTAGGGAATTTGCTTGTCTTCCTGGGACAACTCCGTGAAAGATCACAGAGTTGTGATTCAGTTGTGTCTCCAAGATCTGCATCTGGCGTAGCGTTTCAACATACAGAATATTGATGATGCTGCCACCGTCCATGAGAGTCTTGGAGAAACCATAGTCGTCAATAAGTGAATTAAGACTAAGGTGTATTTTCCTTGCCTGTGCAACTTAGGCAGATGATCAGCACGGTCAAAGGTGATTGCCACTTCTGACCAGTCCAAGTATTGTGGGACAGCCAGAACAGTCGCATTGAGCTCATGCAGCACTGCTTTCTTGACCTTCGCTGGTTGAGATCCAAGGAAAGTGACGTAAGTGTCTTTTTTCGTTGGGAAGTTCTTCTTTCCATCCGACTTGGTATTTGGAGGCTCTACTTCCTCCATGTCAGAATCTTCCTTGGTCTCTTTCTCTTTTTTGGGATTCTTCTTTCCCTTCTTCCGCTTAGCCCTATAGCCAGCGATATCGTCTTTCTTGATGTCGTCATTGAAACGACACTCGGTGTTTGTATGGGATGAGCCCCCATTGGCATCTAAGTGATGTACACATCGGTTATTGGCAATGTCGGCCCAAGAGTAGGTTTTAACAGGCTGCTGGTCTCCTCTACCTTGGACCCTTGACGTCCCACGACCGCGTTCACGGCCGCCGCCATGCCCTCCTCGTCCTCCAAACCTGAAAGTAGCAGTAACCACCGTTGTTTCTGCGTTGGGTTTTTCTTTCGAGGTGTTCTTGCGCTTCTGAGCTTGTTGCTTTGGTTGTTTTGCCGACTGTGGCACAACCAGGACGTTCAGTAATACTTCTGCGTCATCGTTGGCATCTGCATACTTTCTCGCTGTTTCTATCATCTCTCCCAAATATGTGACCTTGTCGCACTTCAAGCGGTGATGTAGTAAACCAATTGGGAGTCCTGCAATGAAAGCTTCAATCGCAGTTTGGTCATTTACTCCTTTACAGGAGTTCTTGGTGTCGATCCATCATCCGAGGTAATCTCGGCAAGTTTCTCCGGCTTTCTGGGTGCAACGTTGTAGGTCTCCTACCGTACACGGCCTCTGATATGTGCCTTCGAAATTCCAAAAGAACGCGCTTTGTATGTCATACCAGTTGTGGATGGTATTCTCCAGAAGTTTATTAAGCCAAGATCGTGTCGTCTTCCACAGCATAAGTGGGAGATATCGGGTTACGACCAAGCTATTTCCTCCTTTGGTGATGCAGCAAGCCTGGAAAAAATCCTGGAGCCAAGTATCTGGCCGAGCTACACCGTTGTAGGGCTGAATGTGTCTTGAGATGGCGAATCCTTCCGGAAATCTTGTTTCTCGAATGTGCGGTCCGAAGCATTTTGGACCCACATAAACATTATCCGACTCGTAGCGCCGCGCCTCTATGTTAGAGTTGATTCGGTGTCTCGTGTCACTTGGTGACAGGGAACGCCGTCTTGGTTGTTCGATGTGGCCACGGTGCCTTGGAGCCAGACTTCTGCTTCTACCACCACCTCCCCCGCCACGATGCCCTCCTTGAGAGCCATTGTGGTGGCTACTTGGTGGAGAGGGCGGTTCAGGTGGATTGTTTCCGGCTGATCGCCGACCTCCATACAGAGCGTCATTATTTTTGTTCCGAGGAGGGTCTTTATTGCAACGAGCCCCCTGCCGGCTTGACTCATCACGGTGTTTTTCGTTCCTTCATTTGTCACTCCCACCGCGATGGGGTTCAGCCGGACAGCTTGCATGCCTAGGAGGTGGCATCCTTTGACGGTCCCCCTCTCGACATTTCTCTTTGTCGTCTTCCCTGCGATTGTTCGACTCTCGCCAGGGAGGGTGTCTCGGATACAGTGTTGCAACTGCGTCTCGCTCTGAGGCTGGGGAAACATTGCTCTAGTCACGCGCGGTTCTGTGCCGTTACCCTGAAGATCCGGTTCTTGAGTGGTTATCTTCCCGACGGTCAGAACGGTACTGTTGTTCCGAAACCCGTTGGGGCCTAATATCATCCCAGGCCGGATCCGTGCGACATTGGTCAGATTGAGAGACCAGTTTTCACGACCTTTTGTTGCTCCAGACCTTTGGTGAGCAGCATTATGCCCAACCGGACCTCTTCTAGACCTGGATTATTCGCTAGGATATCTCGAGCCGCGGCGGTGTTCTGTACTGGTGTTGGGTACACCAGATCTCCATTGTTGTTGATCCGAGGCATCCCTGGGTCTCCCTCAAAGAGAACTTTGTGTACTTCCGGAAATTTTCCGGCCCGTACGTGGCCTTTCTAGGTCTTTTGATGCTATGGAGAGATGAACTTCTCCACAGTAGCTATGCGCTTCTTCTCTTCCTCGATGTTGTTGGCTTCATCCAGCAGTACTTCGTGACGCGCTTCTAGGGTCTGAGCCCTTTCTTCCAACTTAACAGCAGTAAGTTCTGCAGCTGTAAGGATAGGCGTAGTTAACGCAGCATCGATGAGTTTACGGGCACTAGCAGTAACCACGTGTCCATCCACCGAAGCTTCTTTGGGCTCGTCTAGGATCAAAGCTCCATCTGAGTCTTCTTTGTAATCATCAGCAACCACTTCCTCTGCTGGAGGATCTTGCACTGGAGTCTTGTTCTTCTTGTTCCTCTTCTTTGCCTTCTTGGTAGCGCCGGTAGCAAAGACGGCTTTGGATCTGTTTCCCGGAGTCAAGCTCTGATCGGTACTTTCGGACATCTGGACGCCGGGATTGTCTCCGAGATCCATATCATCCTGCGCTTTGGGAGAGTTTTCTCCGGATCCTTCGTCCATGGCTTCTCCTTCTTCTGCAGCTTTGGAGTTGTACTCCGCTTCGTATTCATCGGAGAACTTTCGGAAATCCGCTGACATCATGGAATCATCTGAAGATGTCGGTAAGTCGGCGTTTGTTCCGATCGCCTCCAACACCGAGTCTTCGTTGTCTCCAGCATCGGCAGAGCCGGATCCAGATCCAACATATCCGACAAAGTGCGATGCGTGCGTCCTGAGGTAGTTGCGGCTTTCTTCGTGGGCTTCCTTGAAAATTCGGATGGTTTCGAGAACCTCATCCACGCTTGCGTCTTTCATCATCATGCGCCTCAACGTATGCCTCGGGAAGGGTTGGTCTGTTCCGGCGTTGGAAGATCCGGAACTAGAGTTATTGTCTTGCTCCTCCTGGATTTCGACCTCGACGAGCAGGTTGATCTGGGATTCGACCTCGCTAGGGAGATCCACTCCAGATTCGATTTGCACCGCAAGATCTGCTTCAGGCTCAGCTTTCTCCACTATCTCCGCAATAGGTGCGGGCTGGGTGGGATTAGGGTTTTCCGGGATCCAGAACTCCGCCGCCTCCGCGGATAGAGGGGATCTAGAAACTTCTTCTGCCTCTATCATCACCGCTGGGGTGGGTAGGGCAGGTTCAGCGAAACCGATGTAAACATCGATCTCGCCAAAGGACATGATGATGTAGGTAGTCACAGCCTCCCTATCCGGAATCCAAGTCTCGTCGAGAATGATGAGAGGGACATCGCTGGCGTAGAGGATGCGACTGACAGTGATAGTCTCGTTGATTCCGATTCTTGCAGATTCCGCTCAGAACGCAGATCCGAAGCTCATTTGCCCCACGGTGGGCGCCAACTGTCATCGGATTGATGACAAGTACGTCATGAGGGGGTCCTCGGGGCGTGCGAAAGAGAGGGGTGTGAGACGTACGGTATTTCGGGACGGTAAGCACACAAGTTTTACCCAGATTCGAAACCGCCGGCATTGGACGTATCCTACTCCTGCTAGCAATCCAGTAATACGGCAGAGCCGGAATATGGGTTACAAGGGTTTCGCCTGTGCGAGTTGAGATTGTAGACTATCGTGAGGGTTCCCTAAAGGCTCTCCCTAGGACGACTTATATAGATACCCGGCCTAGGGTTTACATGAAAGATCTATCCGGCTACGACTAAGAGTCGGTTACAGAGTACATCTTGAACTATAAGTAACAGTACAGACCTATGTCGGTAAGTCTTCTGGGTCTTCCCGTAGCCAGACTGGACTCCGTCTCTTCTCCCTGACTAGGCCGCCCGTGAAACAAAGCTCTAACCCGAAGTGGGCCATCCTAGTCAGCGAGGCACAATGAGGATACCTGGAAAGTATATCCCCAACAAGAACTGTACTGCATCGAGCGACGCGCTTCATCGGTTCCGCAACTGAGCATTTAGTGGTAATCCTCGTGGCATTCTACCTCATCTAGATCTTGGGATCACCGCATAGGAAAATTTTGTTTTATTTTACGTGGCCCAACAATATTATTTGAAAGAGAAACTTGAACACTTTGAATTTTTGACAGTCGACCAAGTCTTGCAAAGAGCCCTGGCTCATGAAAGCCGGGCTAATGAAAACAAAAAACTCATCGGATGAACCGAAGTCAGCTAAACTTAGTCAGAATTAACTCTGACTCAGACGAGGAAGACGATGTGTATACTGCTAGATTGCAGTGATCGAGCCAGGGTATTTATGTGTAGTTAATTGACTATATAGGACCGTGGGAAATCCTTTTGCATCAAAAAATCAAACTATAATTTATTTAAAAGTGTATTAGTAGATAATATGAGTTTGACATCATGACATCATGGTTTAAGAGAATTACTTATTTGGCCCTACTTGAAGTCTCAGCTCTTTATTTGGTCCTGAAATTTTTTCTTCCTTTTTTGACCTTGCATTTTGGTTTGTTTACTTATATGATCCTCAGGTCAAGTCGGTTAGCTTCCAAAAATTCGCATGTAGGAAGCCGGTGCGCGGGCGCTGGGCTAGTCCGCCGGAAGGGAGTGGCAGCAATTACCGCTTTCCGGTCATGGGGAAGTGGCCAGGAAGACGCAGACAAACGACTGATGTTTTTCTTTTCTGCCCCGTCATCAGGAAAGAAAAAAGATGTTACGCTAGAGTCAATCCTATAGCTTAGCTGTTGTCTTGACCATGATGACCACCAGATTGGATCGATAAAAAGAAATGGAATGAGAATAGGTCAGTAGAGCAACTCACAGGGAGATTGTTACAGACTGAATCTACAGGCTGACATGTAGATCGGTGGTTGGTGCGGATTTTTTTTCTTTGCTGAAATTTAGGAGCACGTATTGATCGTGGTGCTCTTCCCCTCTGCCATGTAGGACGCCCATAAATTCTTTTTTAGATTTTCTCCCTAGATGTAGCATTAGTGTCCAGTCGAGTCATGTGAGGTGCTATGGTCATGGCCCTGAACACATTTGTTTGAACGGAAGAGCTGTTATATTAAACAGAACCAAGTACAGCATAGCTCTTACAAGCAGAAACTCAGAATCGGTTCTAAATCTTACCAGCTCACTCATAAGAATAGAAGCTGAAACATCAAGAAGACTAATTAGAAGAAAACAAATGGAGCCTATCAGGTAGTCCATCGAGAACATGGACCTGCCACACCTGCAATTGTCTTCTTCAGGGGCCTCTCCTAGCCTAGCCCACCGAAGAACCGGCGGCTCAACCAGCAATCGAGAAGGCATCGGCAAATGAGGTTGAAAGTTGAGCTGTAGATCTTGGATGAGCATCAACGAGCTCAACAGGGGAGATCTTCACCGCTGAATCTGAGGGACAGCAGAGACGCTCTCAACCGCCTCCGGCGCACACACCCAAGCGGTAAGAAGATCGCAAAGTCTTCTTGGACAGCAATTCTCAATAGATCTTTAGTGCAGCAAGAGGACACAAGTACTGCATCCAAAGAGTGATAAAACTGAATGATTCCAATTAGAGCAGCAAAACGTGGTAGCACTGTCTCCTAAAAAAACAGGGATTTTGAGAAATTATCGAGCCATATCAAAGCAGAGCACTTCCGATGGCAAGAAATAGCAAAGTCAGAATCATTCCATATCATGGACTCTGCATCAGGAGACACCGATTCAGATCGGAGTTGCAACGAAGGGCCATTAGCAAGCAATTCCATTGCACCTTCGTGCAGCCCCCAACCGAACCCCAGCCCAAATCCAGCTGCACCACCGGGCCAGCCCTCGCCCTCACCCTCGCCACCATGGCCGACCGAGAGGAGGGGGCAGCACAGAGGCGGCGCCCAACACGGAGGGGATCTGCCGACATCCATTTCCACCCTAGAAGCAGGAGAGAAACCGGCAGCCAGCCGCTGCCGCGCCACCGCAGTCGACCGGCGAAATATCCCCAAGGTCCTCCCTCTCTGTCAGCCACCACCCGCTATGCATCTTCCCCCCTCGCCGCCATGGCCGGCCAGAGGGAGCAGAAACCGTAGGAAGACACCGCCCAGAAGAAGAGAACCCCAAACGACCTTATTTTGGAGATCCTCCGATGACGAGCCACCGCCACTTGCTCTGTCCTCCAGAGCGCCGCCACCGAGACCCCCACCTGAGCCGCCCAGGATCCGGTCAGCGAGATCCTGCGCCCTACTCCACACACCGGCAGACCGCCGAGAAGCACACCTACTATATACACTACGAGCGCCGACACCTCTCCTCTGCCTCCCTCGACCGGCGACGCCGGTGAGGTCGGCTTTGGATCGGCCTGGCGTGGTCGAGGCGCGTGGAGAACTGTAGCAGAGAGGGAGAGGATAAGATCCCAAAGGTGAAAATATCTAGTCAAACAACGGCGACATGAACACATTAATTCCGGATATTTGATACACACGACCAAGTTTTTCACTTAAAGTGACCAAATGTACATGCCTTATTTAGTTATGTACATGCTCAAATATGTCACACAACTATTGTTTTTGTCTTACACATTTTTTCCGTAACATAGTGCACCACGGGCAAGAGCGTCTTTTTGTCTTTCTATTTAACACTGTTAGTGTTTAAAAAGAACTAGAGGGTCATATAAAGCAAAATATGTTGGACAAAGAGTTAAGAAGGAAAGAAAAAGGTCTTGGGGTCAAACAAGGAACTGAAACTTCAAGTACAGCCAAATAAGGAATTCCCGAGAACGGGGCAGTAGCCTAGTGGTTGGGTCATAGTTGGCGTATCCCAGCGACCGTAGTTTGATTCCTGTCAGTAGCCTAGTAGTTGGGTTATAGTTGGCGTATCCCACCCTTCCCACTCTCTCTTCAACCATTCTCCACGAAAACTTCAATGGGCAACGTGGAACATCGGGGAGAGCTAGGTCAAGTTGTCATGTTGTAATAAACTAGGACAGTGGCCCGCGCACATGCACGGGCAACCATCTAAATATGTCATTTATCTTTTATAATTAAAATACCATGTAATAATATGACTAAAAATTTCAGCATGTATTGGGTAGTTTCTTATAGCTTGCTTAGCGCTAAAGTGGTGTACCTCGTGAAACTTCACATGATTTCTAGGAGATCTGGGATCAATAGCAAAAGATTAGCAGTATTGTAGGTTCAAAGGGCTCTACATGTTTTATTGTAATCACACACTATTCAATAATGTGGGTACATATAATTGAACAAACTAATTTCTTATATTGCTCATTTAAAAAAATTGTCACAAGTTCATAAAAATATGATAGCACTACTCATAGATACATTGTGGATGGAAATTGAAGGTCCCTCGAGTATGCATTCATTTTATTAGTTTTTCCCTGAGCTACTGATACTAATGATATTAGAATCTGTTGACATCAATAAATCATTTCGATCTCTCGCACTTGTACAGAAAACACCTTTTTGCTCGTCAAGATATCAATAGCAACTTGCATAACATTGCACTTCATATGGATATTCTCATGCCGTCCTGAACCAAACTATATATACGTAATTTCACAATAAGCTGTCAGAGAGGAAAAGAAATGACACAATTGAGTAAACACATTAAAAATAGAAATAGTAAGAAAAAATTTAACAGAAAATGAAAATCTATAGGGATACTCAAACTGGATTAAGGGAGGCAAAAAAATGAAGATATACCAAATAATATTGGCAAAGGTGCACATACTTGGCATAATTGGCAAAGGTGCACACACTTGGCATTATTGTTGGAATCAACTCCTGAGCCTACAAATACAAAACAATTAAATAGCGAAGAACAACCTTAGTGAATACCTAGAATCACTACCTAAGAGATCCGTATGTCAAGATTGAATATTCCAAGACATATGTACATGTGATTTCATGGCCCTCCCTTAATGATTGGTTCTCGCTGCTCCGGTTTTCTAGATATATGAACAACGACATGGATTGAGCAAGTTCAACACATTATCATAGGAAGAAAAAATGTTACACTGATCGTAGGATCAACATGCATATATGTTCCAGAACTTCAGTTTTATATTTGCACTAATAAAAAGGACTGATAATGTGATATCCCATAAGTGGGGAGCGTACTTCATAAGAAACAGATAGTGGAGACTTCGTCTACATCAAGCTTGTGTTGATTAAATAACTCTAATCAACCAACTTTTCCAAAAATATTATCATGGATCTGTGTGATCTGCATGCAAACAAAGACATGACAACCACCGGTCTATCACATTTAGCCGGCTAAAAAAGAGGGATTTTACCATCCTCACATCGTTAATGAAAATAGCATTGCGTTGGTTGTGGTATGGTGAGCTGATCTTCATGCTATTATTGGTCATGGTAAATAATAAATCAATGAGATTATGGAGCCTAGCGTTCCATGATATAAAGCACCTAAAGCATGGGCAAGAAAAGCATAGGGGTTGGGAGATAGTGGACAAGGGGATCTAGTGGATAATGGCTCAGGCGCAGTCACATATTGCATGTTGTCAATCACGTTACTGAACTAACTCATCAAAATACACCGAGGGAAGCTTATGCATATGCAGGAACTAATAATCAACTTGTAGCTCGCCATGAGTATGACCTTGCTGAAGTCTGAAGAGAGATCGAGAAGGGATTACCTAGCAGCGCGGCACAACAGTGGGTGGAGCTCCAGGGAAAATCCTATGGATGACCGACGTGAGTGTGCCGGTAGTGCAAGGAGGATGGCGCGTAGAGATGGCCATTGACTGCCACGACCATGCAATTCAAACAGGAGAGAATCAATTCTTTTGGGTCCTTCGTATATATTTAAAAGATAATGTTATTTATTAATCAAAATTAAAACACATGTTTTATTAGAAATCAAAGATGCAAGTATTACCCTAAAATCTCAACATACTAATTTTTTTATGTAATCATAAGTTGCTACCCATACATCTTAAAATATCAGATAATGTGCATAAAATGAGAATGAAAAAAATGAGTGCATCTTACATGAATCATAAGATTTTTTTAATTGAAACACAGAACTGTACATAGTATACAAAACACTGAAGCATCATATGGATCTATAATCTAAAAAATAAAGAAACACGGAAAGGTAGATATTTGAGAATATATACTGCCTGCAAATTATATCAGAGGCTTGCAAATTATGTTGTCCATGAGTTCTCGGAAGGATGCCAAAGAACAGAGAGCAAGACTGCCGAGTCCCTTCAATTAAGTAGATTACTCTTACACATTTTGAATAGCATACCACTATTCTTATTGTCGGACTGCTCTTCTAGCTATTACTAATTCCAGTTTCAAAATAATAGATAGGCTAAACCTAAAAAAATGGGAACAACAGAGGCCACATAAGCTTATTTTTTGTAACCACAAATATTATAAGAAGACAAAACCTATAAGCCAAAAGCTCTGGTTCTAAAGCGAAACCAGCAAGCAGTAGACAACTGTATGTTAGGACATGAACACGGCATGGTCATGGTGTCGGTGCCCTCGGCACACTTCAACGGACATTCTAGACATAATTTCCTCTTTTGTAGTCTAATGCTTAGCACAACTTACATGTTCCTCTTGATGTGTAGCCACACTACCCCATCTTCACCTCCAACAGTTTCCTCTCGACTATCATTGATGTGAATTTGATCTCCCCATAGCTACACCAAGGAAATCGTCTAATAAATAGATTGCTCCTAAAGGGCACGGAAACTGAACTCTTGCTGTCACAAAGACTATAATAAGGAGGCAAACCCTCGAAACCATCAAGCATTAAATGTTTGGTCATGTTGTCCGCATCTTTGCGACACGTTTGCTGACGAGATGCTACAGACATCATTTCATTCTTTGTACTCCCTCCGTCTCAAAATAGATGTCTCGGATTTATCAAAATTAGATAAATCTAGACACTATTTAGTATATAGATTCATCTAAATTTTGACAAACTCGCGACATCTATTTCAACACGGAGGGAGTAGTATAATTCTTAGCAGAATGTACCTAGCCACCCTTCCCGATCTTTACATCCAACACTTTCATCTGTCTTGTCGTGAATTGATCTTCCGATAACTGTACATGGGAAACCATCAAATAAATAGATTGCTTCTTCATCAACTGAAAGCTCGCATACGTGAAAACGTTGGAGATTGGGCTTACCTAATGGGTTGTCTCTACGAGGCAAAGCGTTCTGGTATGCTGCATGCTCATGTCAAGCAAGATCAAAAACTTTTACCATTGATCAATGTGCATGTACTTGGAGGAGGTCAGCCGCTAGCAATTGATCGATGCGTGCTGCGGGTCGTCGGCCGGCCGGCCGGAGGCACCAAGGCGAATTCTGTGGCGGCGCATCAGGACGCGCTAGGGGAGGCCGTAACCTAGTAGTTTTTTTATGGAGGAGCCCGTACGTAAACCTTGTTAGCTACAGAGAAGAATAATTATAAGAGGCACTGGTGGGTAATTTTGTGTAACTTTAATATTAATAGATTTTTTCTAGGATCCAATGGCTTTCATCGGCTATTTATTATTATTGATGGGCAGATGTTTTTGATTTTTGTGAGATTTTTTAGACTAAATCTCTTTTTTCTGGTTGCCCATCATGTACTTTTAATATATAATAGACATACTATTACCTCTAATCCAAATTAGTTGTTTCATGATTTTTTTCTAAATTGACAACAATTAATTTGGATCAGAGGACGTACTTGTTCTGACATGACAAAAAACTCATCCTCGGACATGATCGCATAACCTTATCCCTAGTACTAAGGGCATGTACAATAGTAGAAAAGACTATTTCTTATTGTCATCTCTAAGAATTAATGTAGATCAACTATATAGTAAAAAATTGTGTTAAAGAGGAGACATAAGATACAATGGTGAAAATAGTCTTCTCTTATTTTAAGGGATCATACCTTAGCTAAATGAAGACAACTTTCTCTTCCTTAATTCTCTCTCCTCCAACTAAGCCGAAAATCCTACGTGGCAACTCTAAGAAAAGGCCGACGTCACCGTATTGTACATGCCCTAATCATTCCGAGTTTCCGAAAATTCAGCTATCCTCCCTCTTCAAGTCTCACAATGACCCTCTCATGATCGCTTCAGACGCTCCAAAGCCTCGTCGCATATAACTATTCGTCTTCTTTTTCGATCTCTCGTATGAACCAACGTTCTTTGACGATCTTGCAAGCTGGTGGCCTAGCTCTCACTGTTTTAGTGTCTTGGTAGCAACGCCATGCCATAGACATGTTTTTAGATGGGGACTCGTGGAGATTGCCGCGCTGGTGGTGGTACGGCACAAGACTTCGACGTGCCATCTAAAGATACTAGATGACCCGGTGCGCCACTGGCGCGGAGGCCGACAGTGAGACCGTTCTCGAAGCATTCGAAGAAGTCGTGGATGAATGGGTTTTGGTCTGCGGCATGAAAAAAAAAAGAGAAGAGAGGGTGGATATTTTGGTGTGTGTTTATGCCTCTTTCTTTAGTGTTTTAGCTACCAGCCGTTGGATGCGCAGTGGAAGGCGGATCCGGATACGGGAGGGCAGGGCATGAGGAAGGGGCGACCAACCCTAGCTATTTCCCGTGTACAGAGGGATTGACCTCCACCGGTAGGCGGCGGAACCTAGATCTGGTAGCAGCGCACGCGTTTCATTCCCCACCGACGGCCGGCCGCAGCTCTGCCGCTACGCTGCTTCGACGGCGTCTCGGCCTGTGCGCGGGGCCGACAGATTCTAGGGCTGCCTTTCCGTGCAGTTGTCGTCGCTGCCCTTCTTCGAAGTGGTGCTCAGGTATTCGACTGGTTTCCGCCTCCTCCCGAATTCTATGTCTGTGTTGCTGCCAGTGCTAGTCCGTGGGTAGAGCGCCGTGATAGATGCTAGCTGGTTGGTACTGTGATTACCGTAGCATAGCAAAGCTTCTTAATCTGAACCACAGTTTTAAAGCAGGCATGCTGTGCACAAGTCGTTGGAAATTAGCTAGGCAGCAAACAATGTTGCTAGACGAGTCGAATCTGCCTGTCTTTATATTATTCGAGTGTTATGCCACTATCGACAATGTTCATAGACGAATCAAACAATGCCTTATTAGCTGTGTACTGTCCTTTTAGGAAATGGTAGGGCACTGCCGACCATGTTTTTTGCTAGTGGATTGAAGGGGCCCTAGGTGTGTTCGTGGACTCTTTTCTACCGCCAATGTAGTATTGCTGACCAGAGAAACCTACTTAATGCGTGTCTGTTTTTTTGGCCAGCAGGTACCTTGATAAGAAGGATAGCTATGAATTCCTATGAGGAGGTGTCTCAGACGGAGCTCGTCATCGCGGAGATACTGAAAAGGACCATCTGCACGAAAGACTTTCTAAGAGCCAGCTTCATTAACAAGTGTTGCAATTCTACTGGCAAAACTCGTGACGTCGTCGCTGCTATTGTGAGCCGCAACAATCCCTTGTTCATTGGTTTTCTATGTGAGCATGCTCAAGGCAATGGAGCTGAATTGAAGCTTATTACTCCTCCCGATGCTTCGGCTGACGATCTTGCCCGTTCAATGCGTGAAAGGTTTGCTGTTGGCCATTTGTTTGGTAAGCATGTCATGGGTACCCATGGTTCCCGCGTGATAGTTTGGGTGGAGACTGGTCCGCGGCAGGGTAGATTATACATTAGTCGGCCGTGCGGATCGAAGTCGTGGGCATTTGCAGCAGTTGCTAAGCTGATCTCTTGCATGCCGAAACATCCCGGTGAGAACAGGCTTGGGCAGTTTGCTGTGCTGCCGCCTGACAACGGTCCTGAAGGCGGGTATCATGTGTTCTTTGTAAAAGATCCCTCTAGACCGTTTGCCAAAACTCACGTGGGTCTGAAATTCCCAACTGCTGGTGCGGTTCGCCTGCACGTCTCTGTCTTCAGTAATGGAGATTGGTCTTCACATGTATATGATCCGCTGGTACCTCCGTCAGCAGTTACATTTCAGAGGATCCCATATTGCATCCAGGCTGGTTCAAGGCTATACAGGATGTATTTGGTGGGACTCGTAGCTTGGTTTGATGTAGAGCAGAAAGTCTTTGGAACAGTGCCGCTTCCGGGAGTCATGGGAACTGTGGTTAAAGGCTGTCTTGAATACACTACCAGACCGGATTCGCAGGGTGATCTGGCAATAGTTCACTTGGACGATGGATGGCTTGTTAGGTGGGTACTTACTCGTGAGGGAGATATGGTAGTTTGGAATCAGGAGGCAAGAGTGCACTTGGCCAGCGCCTTTGAATATTTGATGAACAAGGATCTTCTGGACGCACTTTCTGTTGAGCAATCTGACTGGCATGCCATACAGATAAGGTCTGTGTCTCATGATGGACGGTATGTCCTTATCTCTGTCGAGGTGGTCTATGGTCTGTATGTGGTCGACATGGTTGAAGAAAGCGCGGGAGCTGCTCTAGAAATTGGTCAGATGGGCCGCTTGTTCTCTATGTCGCAGACCTGGCCGCCTAGGCCATGATGAAGACTGGCTAGCACGCCTTGCTGGTGCCTGCTATAAGAACTGGTTTTATATAAGACTAATGATGTAGTTCCTCTTCTCTCGGCCTGTAACGCACTTTATGTGGCATGAATAATGCACACTGGATCCAAATGCCCAGTTTATAGTGCTAGGGGTTGTTCAGTCTAGTATGGAAGACCAAGGGATGTAATATTCTATTTCTGAACGAATATGTTTGTGTTGCAGTACTCTTTTGATGTGTGTGCATATATTTCTGGAGAAAGAACAAATTGTTTTTTTTATGGACTAATTTGGACTACTCTGGCAGAACATGCCTTTCCATATGTATATGCAGGGAACTGGATGATCTCAATGAGCAAACACATCTCCTTGCATATAACATCTAATTATCTATACCACATGTTCATTTGTCAAAACTATGGCGCAAGCTGCATTATTTTATACCGGTTTCAAATTAGACTGCTGTACAAAATAAGAACGAAGTTGGCGAAGTCAATAGAAAGGGTATGTGGTCCATGCAACAGATCGAGTAGCGCAACTGAAGCATACACCGAGCAATTCAAGGTAAGCGGCCTGTTTAAAACCAATGACATCTATGTTTTATCAACTTCCTAAGCTCACAGTGGGTAACATATTTACAGTAGCAGATAAACAGAAATCTGTACAGTAGTTTGATGCAAGGATTCAAATAGCAGGCTCTTTGCTACAAGGGTCGATTTCACAGACGTCTTCCCCCATAAATTCAGAACACGCGCGCAAAAGCATGGAACCTAAAAGTCTAGACCTATGAAAGGCGTTCTCCACGTAGGCACTGACATAGCAGCCGCCATTGGAGACTTCCGGCACGGGAACGAGTCCTGTGGAGTGGCAATTCGAAGACCGATGGCGTGGCTGTAGGTCTAGACATGGTGCTGAAAAGAAATAGATAGGACCTGCCATGACGAAAAGAGGAAATGAAAATTAGCATATGCTGCGAATAACTTACTAAGAAGAGACATCTTTTCGACGGAGGATACTTATAGCACCTTATATTTCGACGAGCCGAAATCACTCTTTTATGAACAGCGCCCTGGACCTGCCAGTAGTTGGCAACCGGAGCTAACAGTTCTAGTAAGTTTGGTAGGGAGGGATTGTACACATAAACATCGCTATGTCAGTGCACCGAATGGAGTCAACTCCACATACTGCACGGCTATGGCAGAATAGAGTGACTCTATATACACCCTTGTACTAAAGATGCCTGAAACCTTTGGCTACGAACGCCTTATTTCTTCGAGTTTGGATTCCAGGTTCCTACTCTTCCGTTCCATTTGCACCGCAGATTCATATACGGTTGCAAAAGCTGCCTTGACATCGTCATCTAGAGGCTCCTGCGCACCAAAGTTTGCGATGATTGCCACGTTGCGAAACTGTGACGAGAAAGAAAACATCCTTCTAACAGACCAAAACCAGCCACAGGCAAGTTTTTTGTTTTTGATGTCCATCCTTCTGAGCTGCTGCCGCAGGAACTCAATTTGTTTCTGCAGGTGTTTATTCTCCTTATCAATCTGCCCAAGGCGGCCATAGCTTGCATCTCCTATCACTGTACCAGTAGCTGCTTCCATGAACCTGATGGCAGACACGGCAGCTGTGTGTTCTGCCAGGGCAGCATCAGCGGTTTCTTTGCCATATGTGCTGATGGCGATAGGGGATCCATCACAGGTGAGTGCTGGCGTTTGAAAAGTGATAGTCACGTAGATCCTGCTATCCTGAAGAAGCTGCTGATTGTACTGGGCTACTGGCATCCCAAAATGTTCTAGCATGTAATCCAATACCAATCTTCTCTGATCGGTATGATACCCTGAAGCTTTTGCAAGGCAGAAGGCAGGCAAGTGAAATTGTAGAAATGGCAAGGCCCCGGAATCGTGAGATTCTTTATTAGAACCGGTGCCAAAAGGCAGGATTTGTAGGTTTATCCATTAGAGTTGGTACCTTCTCGCTGTCTGAGAAACCAGATGTCACCGAGTCATCGACAGCGCTGCCCTCACTCATTCCGAGTCCACGGCACCTCCTGCAAACACCCAAAAGAAAAGACAAGCATTTATCCTATTCCATAGATGAATTAACGAGCACCTTTCTCAGGGGAATATACAACCGAAACATTTATCACCTTAGTGTAGACAAACTTTCTCTTAGCCTAGGATAAAGGCGGGGATTTAGCTAAAAGATGTGAGTAAAAGCATATACAATCTAAGGAGGTATGCAGCAGACAGTCCTAAATTGGTACACATCCTCGTCAAGGAATCAGTTGGTCTATGCCACCTGAAACTACATAACCAGATGAAGAAAGGTCGGGGAGACGGCTGTAAAGTTCCCAGATCTTATAGCAAACTGTAAAGCGTGGGGACGCAGCGTGGAACATGAGAGCTCAATAGCTATACACAAATCCTCACTATAGCCCTCAGATTAGCACGTTGCTACTGCAGAATAACAGTCTAAAATTATAAGGCCTGGACTGTAAAGGTCATCCCATTTCAGTTCTTTGGTTCCAACACGAAAAAAAACTCTGGGACAACAAGCAAAAACGGTGGCCACGCGACGTCATATAAAACGCAGCGCGCTGTAAAGCAGCAGGCCGCCGTCCTCTGCGTAGGTACGAATGGCAGCAGCGAAATCGGCCATCAATTTGTCGAGACAATCGAACGGGGAACGTACTGAACAGATCTAAAGATGCAGCTACTATACGTTATTTTTTAGAATCCATGGCAGCGGTTGTGGAGCAATAGGGAAACAGAGGGAAAAGGGAAGTACCGTCGCTGGCGAAACTTCCGCGAGGAAGCTAAACCGAGCTGCCCCTGACCACGGAAGGCGTGTATGAGCGGCCGCTGGCAAGAAGACGTGAGGAGGAAACCTAGAACGCTGCTGCCGGGTACCTGGACGGGCAGGCTTCGACGACGGGCTAGGACGGGCCAGCAGGAGTAACGAATCGTAAATGGGCCAGATACAAGAGCCTCGCACCCGATAAGTATAGAAGTTCTTTTCCGGACTTCTCCATTTGCCTAACATTTGGTTTGTTCCCTTATTTCGAAGGGAAAAAATAGATGAAAATCGGTTAGCTCTCAAAATAGTCCTTTCATTTATAGTTAAATGTCGGCCAAAGATATATTTGCAGCGCCTAGGCCTTCCCCATCCCATCGCCAGCACAACCGGATAGATGCGAAAAGGCGAGCAGCAGCCAGGAGATGGACGACCAGGTAGCGGCACGAGAAGCCCAAGCGGTACAAAGATGAACCCTAAGGGCAGGATGCCTCTAACTGGATCGAAAGTTCTAGCATCAAACACATGCGCTCAGTACCGGCAAGCGGCCGAAGAACCCTATAGTCGCCGCTCCCGTATAGACCGGTCGAGAGCTCATTCATGGTGCAGTTTACAAAATATACTCAGATTAGGGAGTGCCCTGGTTTGGAAGAAAATTTCCCATTCTGTACCTACAGCCTAACTGCATTTGCAGACATTCCAAGGCCTGGTGGCAAACCTAGAAGCTTCATTGGTTAGTTGATCTATAGCTGCTTAGGTTTCATAGTAAGCCACAACTCTTTTATTAGGCTTACTATTTAACTCTTGTCGCAACTTCTCTTCCGTGCAGATGTCATAGGCAAGATCTCCTCTCTTACACTGATCTGATCTGTGGCTGCTTGTTATTAAATTATCAACCCGTTTGCACCCTCAGGAAAATATGCGCAACTTTTTTGGCATCAGCTCATATCATTCTCATCGGTGAGTTTTTGGAAAACAAGAAGAAGTTCTGTACAAGGAATGACCTTTTCTCATTCTTGTTTGTATTGGCCTTTCTTAAATGACCGACGGTAGCAGCTTTTTAAATTTTGTCTACTAAGCAGTGCCTGGTACACAAAACCTAGACACTGAAACTGCATTACAGGCAGGAACATAGGTGTTTACAGCAGAGGCAAGGGAATTCGGATACCCAGGGCACTCGGATCCTGATGGTTCGTAAGCACCAGGTTGTATTTTCCCTGCTCGGTAAAATAAGATGGATGGGGATCTCTAAAAAACTCCCGCTCTAACTCTGCGTGGAGGTATGAAAGGATTAACCAAACCATCCCCAAGTGTTGGATGAAAGGAATTAATTATTCTGTAAAGACATTGACGTGATTAGAACATAGGAATGTCGCCATTTAAAAACAAGCTGGCAGGTTCCTAATTACAAAAACAATCAGGCAAATAGACCATTCAACGGACTATACATGAAACCTTCAGTAAGAGCATATAAACATGGATAATAGTCTAGTATTCATAAAGTAAGGGTAACACATGTCTGAAGAAGTCTTAAACAGGACTACAGGTAGTAGAGTTTTAGCCTATGGCTTAGGCAGACGATAACTTCAAAGGGGAGAGCTCGCAAGTTTCTCCTCCAACGATTCTTAAGTTTACTTACAAAAGTGTGCTCTCTGAAAGCAACATGTTCTATACAAAATATCCTTGACACCTGCATCCAGGTAGCTTCACGGAGTAAGAGGCTTCCATGAGAGGAAGAAAGGCTCGCTAATCGGCAAACCAGAGGCAGGCATCATCGGCGGGTCTTGAAGGCAAAGTTATACCAAGGGGGAATGGTGCATATAAGCAACCATCAGGGCAGTAGGCAGTAGATAGAAGCTGCAACAAAAGAACAAGGGAGAAATAAGTATGGAACAGAAACACAGAAGATAAAAGGAACTTCATTAACAATCAGCACAACGATTGCCAAAGATTGCCGGAACTGGTCCTGAACCAATCCAAACAGAGTAGAACATGTGTCTAGGTGACTGCATAGTACCTTATGTACAAACAGAAGGCGCTGGCACTGCAGCCAGGGGACTACTTGTTTTTCTTGTTCCTGGTTCATGCAAATAGCCTGGAGTTAGGGGATTCCCAGATATTTCCAAAACACATTTGATTTGTGGCTTATAACCCAATAAAAGGAGCGTGTTGGAAATGATACAAATAGCAGTAAGTGACAAAGATAACATTTTAGGACACGCAAACTGCAAAAAAGTAGGCGAGCCAAACCTCTTGGACCTCTGGAGCTCTTCCTTATCTCCAGCAACAGCCTTGCTTTTTTCACCCAGTTCCTGAGCATCTTTTTCCTCAGCAGTGACAGCTACTTCTTTGATAGTAGTTTCTTCAACAGCAGCTTCTTCAGCCGTAGCTTCCACAGTCACCTGAACAGATCAACAAGAAGTTCCAGATGAAACAACTAAAGCACCTAAGCTTATGCATAGTAACAAAGCATAGAATGAAGAGGACAACCTTTTCATTCGAAACATGTTCTTCAGCCGGTGTTGCCTGCTTCTTGGTAGGAGTTTTAAACAGTGAGCGCCTTGTACCACGCTTAGGGGTGGATGACCTGGCCGAACGAAGTCAATAACATGAGCACGTCTATAAGTTAAGAGTGTAGATCATATGGATACCAATCATAGTACACGGCTAAATACCTGGGAGTTGGTGTTGATGGGCCAAGTTTAACAGCAGAATGCAGTGTCTGCAAAGATACAGAGAAGTTTAGCGCCCAAGAAGACAAGCTATCCTACAGGAACAACTGTAGTTATGGAGGCAACGTGAGTAGCTTACCTGAGCTGTGGGTGAGGCCTGGACATGCGGTGTAGTCGGTGAAGGCCATATAATAGGAACAATGGCATTAGTCTGTGAACCTAAACCAGCACCCGATGATGATGGTCCAGCAGATCCAAAGGTAGTATCGAAGACAGAGGATGGCAGGTCAGGTTTCAACGTCTCCTCTATCATGTTCACTTGGAAGGGCAATTTATCAGCATTCCTCTGACTCTTCCATTTCTTGGAGATGGACACCATTAGCTTGTACTTCTTTCCAACAAGACGAGTGATCTCAGGTGGAATAAACACGTCATATCTTGCAGCCACAGCAAGTTCATTAGTTGTGGTGTAACCCGGGTATCTCTGGCGTAGAATAGTCATCAAGGGTTTTCCCAAAGCCCCTGCAGCCACCTTGTCAAACATTACAAACTCAGCCTCGTTTGTGCCATCGGCTGCAATGGTTCCATCAGACACAAATACAGAGACGCGGTACCTGCAGAATCAGTAAAAGATGAACCATTAGGCAGACCACCAGGCTTCCAATGGACTCCAATGAGGCTAGTAAGGGGTACAACAACTTACGCAAGCTCTGCATCAACAGATGAGCACGCATCACCTGAGCAGTGGAACTGAGAACCATCGTGCCTAGCCGACTTACGGCACGCATTACATGACGCAAACCACCAATGTTGGTTGGGGTCAAGCCTAGTAATAGTCACGGTACAGTAGAAACGCTTCTCCTAAAGAGGAAGTTACGAAGCAACATGGGTAAGATGCCTAACACCAAGAGCTCATGCATTTTAGGAACATACGTGAGAACCAGAAGTATACCTCATCAATAAAAGGGTTCAGGTTGTCTAGCTCTGCAACAGTTTTATCAACTGGATCCGCGTGAACCCGGGCTACAAGGGCACCTGGGCCAGTAGGATCGAAGCTTGCTAGAGGAGTAAAACTTGCTCCCAAGGCTGCAGCAAGACAACAACAGTTACTAATGGATAAAGAATCACACGAAAATGTTTTTGAAATATTTGAAAGCACATACCTTTCACGGAAGGAATTGATGTCTGGGATGTCCTCATCAATATACCAGCGACAGGGAGTACTACCACTCAGCCCTTTCACACCTGCCGCAGAAGTAAACATATGCATTGAGACACAAACAGAACTAATTGGCCTAGTTGACAACAGCAAAGGAAACAAACTGTTGAGCGGTTTTGCCAGTAATCACCAAAAGCCATCTTGGGCAGGGTTCCAACAAAGATACCAATAACTGGCTCTTTCTCGCCCATGGAGCGAACAGTGTCTGCGTCAAATTCAACGGCTCGGTCACCCAGAGAACAAGCCTCATTTGCTCCCCCCTACAGAGCAACATTAGAAGCAGAACAGCAAAAGCATGTGCATTGGTACGACAGCAATGTAATAAAGCCACCAACTTACTGAAGATCCTCTAGCATGATCGTCCTTGTGTTTGAAGGTGCGACCTGATGCATAGATTGGATTGGAACCACATCAGAAATAGAGGAAATCTTGCCTAAGACATCTGCACGGAAGAGAAGTTGCGACAAGAGTTAAATAGCAAGCCTAATAAAAGAGGTGTGGCTTACTATGAAACCTAAACAGCTATAGATCAACTAACCAACAAAGCTTCTAGGTTTGCCACCAGGCCTTGGAATGTCTGCAAATGCAGTTAGGCTGTAGGTACAGAATGGGAAGTTTTCTTCCAAACCAGGGCACTCCCTAATCTGAGTATATTTTGTAAACTACACCATGGATGGGCTCTCGACCGGTCTATAGGTTGTTTTTGAAACGTTACACAAGAAATTTGATATGACAAAGACTTTTCCTTCCCGCAATTCTTTCCGCAGGCGCTCCGCAGGACTTGCAGGGACCTGGCCATGCATGTGCGTGCCCTGAAGGATGCCATGCATTTTTTCCAATTAGTCACAAACAACAAACCTGGGTATCGGCACAAGAGAACAATAGCTAATCTCGGGCAGAAGGACTAACCTCTTCATCAAGAAGGACCAGATCAGTGTGGATAATCGGGCCCTCATCGGTCCCACCACGATAGTGCCACACGCGAGAAACGTAGACCCGGATAGTCCAGCGGTGATCATCTTTGTGAATCTCAGAAAGCTTATTATACGCCATCTACAATGAGGCAGACCAAACACTTAAACCAGGGAAGCAAAGTGTTAGCAAACGTGGAACGCCAGGGAAACAAGGTAAAGAGTTAAAAATTAGGTCGAACAAGAACACAACATTGTCATAAGAGTTACCTAGTAAGGAACACCAACAGCGATCGAAGCCAAAATACAGAAATAACGAAGATAAGAAGCTGAACCAGGACGACGCATCCAAAAGGAAAGGGTAGGCAAAAGGCAACAAAGAGAATAACGAATAACAGGCAAGCCAAGATAATTTACTTCTCTACAAAACTCAGTACCAAAAGGCTGCAGCTGAGAAGAGGTGACTATAATAGGAAGTAGGATTATTTTCCACCAAGGCACTATAAGAAGAGGGCTGGCTAAGAAACAAGATACACTACAGCATTGACCAAACTAACTCAAAAGGCCAAACCTGAAACTCTATGTCCATGTGAAACGTAATGTACATAGATATTTTACCATAGCAAAGCAAAGGCTATTTCTCAGTGAGGCATTGGAAAATCTCCGAATAAACTATATTCCGAGTCTCCGAACCACATGTGCCATCTTCATTCTCAATCAATATACGCATGGCCTTTTTTGAAGTGACACGCGAGACAGCTACATAGAACTGGCCATGCGTGAATACAGGAGTTTTAAGGTACAAACCAACAGCTGCAAGAGTCTGTCCTTGGCTCTTATTAATGGTCATGGCATAGGAGACCCTAATTGGAAACTGTCGGCGATGCAAAGTAAACGGCCACTTCGGATCTTTAGTGGTCAGACATATCCTTGGTATATAAACAACATCCCCAGCATGAGAACCAGTTATGACAATGGCCTCGAGCACCTTCTCAACAAGCCTATTAACAATAAGCCGTGTGCCATTGCACAGACCCGTGGCCTGGCTAATATTTCGAAGAAGCATAATTGGAGTGCCTTTTTTGAGGAATAATCTATGGTAGGGGAAGTTGTTAACCTTGACAGTGTTTAAGACCTCCACAGGATAGAAAATATCTAAGTTACGAACCCCATCGACTGAGTTTCCCGTTGAATCATAACTCAGGTACTCTCTTTCTTCACCGGGAAGCATAGAAAGAACATGTTTATTTATCTCCTCTGCTATTTCATTTGTAGGTGTTAATATAGCTCTTTCTTTCAAGTAATTAGGATCAGAATATCTTTCCAAGAAGTTGATGTACACAACATCAACAATAGCTGAATTTTTTTCACCGTCGGTGTGCACCAGATGCTCCTCCGGAACAGTAATCCAGGTTGGGTCGGCCTCTCCCTCTCGGGCTACGGCAGGTACAACGCCATCGCCAATGTCTAAACCCACTGAGCAAAAACTGCCGCCTCGCTTTGTACACCAAGATCTGTAGACTGCACAGAAAATCGCATATTAACTGTCAACGGAAGGACAGTGACATGCTGCCAGAGAGGAGAGTTTGTGATAGCAGCATTTACAATCTGATTTCTAGTTCCGCCCTCAATGACTGGCAAGATTTGCCTTAGATCTCCTCCCAATACAACTACCTTGCCACCAAATGGCAGGCTGGACAGCGAGTGATCATGCTCAGATAAAACATCACGTAGACTACGATCTAGTGCCTCAAAACACTTCCTATGTGTCATCAAAGCCTCATCCCAGATAATAAGTGAAGCAGATTCTATCAGCTCAGAAAGCATAGTACACCGCCGTATGTCACAGACCCCATTATCTTCGAGATCAATAGGGATTTTAAACCTAGAATGAGCCGTTCTACCCCCAGGTAATAGAAGGGAGGCAACGCCTGAAGAAGCAACAGTTAAAACAATCCTCTCATGCCCTCTAAGATAGGCAACAAGCGCATTCCAAAGGAAAGTCTTGCCAGTACCCCCTTGGCCCGAAACAAAGAAAAGACCAGGTTTACCATCCCTCACTCTATTAACAATGGCAGCGAACGCGCTCCTCTGATCATTATTAAGTTTCAATTTCATGCTATCAGCAAGTATAAGAAGGGAGCCATAATCCTCAGGGAGCTCGTCGCTAAGCATCGAACCAACAACTAGACCAGCGCATAGGCAGATTTCAAGGGCAAAGCATAGTTCAAAATGTTACAGCCATTTTTTGCAAAGGAAACAACCAACTCATCAAGCAACAAGTTTTTTAGTTCTACAGGGTGAACACAGTAAGTAGGATCATTAAGGGATTGGCAGATTTTGTACTGGATGTCTTCAGATAAGTGAAGCCAATATTTTTCGAAAAAAACATTTACATCAATCATACCACAATAAAGCACCATAGTAACGAACAACTGACGCAGCTGTTTCCCCATGCCCCATTCTAGTGCCTCATCAAAGGCACTGTACCACTCACTGTCATCACCAAGAAGCCCCCTGGTAGCGCATGCATCTTTAAAGTTCACATATACCACACCGTTGTAAGTTCTAACATCAGCATAGGATCGTGCACCCTTCACAAGCATAAGCAGCATTCTAAGGTAATAAAGTTCGGTAGTAGAAGGATGTACATAGTAGATCCTACCAATTTTGTTACCGCGTTTTTGTCTAACCTAGACCTTTTTTCAGTTACCCAAGAATACCGAGTTGGGAAATTACAGTATGTCAAAGTTCTAGCATGCCTATACTTAGCATTAGCAACAAACCACTCAGTCAACATAGTCTTACGCAACAGGTCATTGTTTATTAGCGCCGGAAGATTGGCTCTTGCACGAAAGTGCACGACATGCTGATGCAACAAGTGAACATCAAGTCTTTCCACTAAAGGAAGCTTGCTATGTATATCATACCCATAACATCTCTAGAAGGAATCATGAGCACATATGTATCGACAGATCCTATACTCCTCAATTTCATCTATGCCATCGTCACTCTTAACCTTTTCAAACAGGGTTTTAGAGATATCAGGCCCTTTCGTCACATACTTATAAAGATATTTGATGACATGGGTTTTGTTGCACCACTCCACGTTCAAATGAGCCTGATATTTTTTTAGCAATACCATGTTATAAGGGACCACATGCCTGTTATCTATCCTGACCTTATTTTTCATGATGAAAAATGTCCGTTATCTCGGCACCTATAAACCGGGAAACCAAGCTCATCAATAGACGTCTCGTTTTGAAATGATTTAGGGAATTTTTTGGAACACACGGCATCTTTCATACAGGGGAATTTAGGGTTATCCACTCCACAGGGGCCATGCATCATAAACTCAGCTACAAGGGCATACCCAAGCGGATCTTTTGCAGGATCAGGAATTTCAGCAGAGACGAAGGAGTCAATTAAAGCAGGACTTACCTCAGGACGTTCCTTCTTGTCTTGCCAAACAAGTATGTACGCATGAGGCAAACCCCTTTTCTGGAACTCAACCGTATGGAGAACCGAAAACATTGAACATGGGTAAGTAAATAAAGGATCTAAAAGGAGAACCAAACAACATAAAGAAATGCAAGAAGCAATAGCAGCAAACACCTGCAACGATGGGGCCGTACGCCTTTCCAAGTTTTATGTCCTCCAGGTACTCAGTAAGCTTCATATGAAAAACCCTAACAGTCATGTCAGCCCTATTATTTGGTTTCTGCCCAGGCTCGGGCGCTAGAGACTCAATAATCTCAGCCCATTTAGGATTACATGTGAAAGTGGTAAATATATCAGGGCAACCATGCACACGAGCTATGGCTACTGCATCCTCGAAATTCTCAACCATATAGCGCCGACAACCGGTAAAAGAAGAGGGCAGCATTTTTTTTTGCCAATGGTGCTACCATCCATACGTCCTGCACCGACCGCGTCTACAAGCCCTTGTAAATTATCAGCTCTAAGGTCATTATTGGACAGCTTGATAAAATGCAACCTGGACTCGTCTATGCATGCACGGGAATCAACCACAGCCTGATCAGACAACAGGCCACTGCACAAATAGGGGTTGTACTGCCCTTCTTTATAGTGTGAGCAAAAGCAATAAAATTCCTGCATAGTCATGGTTTTACGCGCAGTAGGCTCCGAAGTATTTACCCCAATTAACCTAACACCCAACTGAAAGCCACGTTCACCATATGGAAATAATAGTGGGTACTGCAGGGACATGTAAGCATTGTGCAGAGAAGAAACACGCTGCAAACCAGCACCCCTAGCCCGGATTATTATGTCCCGGCTGGGTGCTTCTGGCGTTAACTTACCAAACACTAAGCACGAAAGTTCATCTGTAGCTGGTAAATTAAACATATGGCCGTCTTTTTTAGAAGGGGACATTATGCGAATAGAAATATCCTCGAACTCGTTTTCTGTGAGGACTTCCTTGGCCATGCGGAATTTTTTTACAAGAGCATTATGGGTGTCAAGCATGATTTCTAGGCCCTTAACTATAGACTTATCTAGGCCTCCTTCAATTCTGTCATCCTTATTTAAAGCCTGAATTCGATTGTGAACCTCATCCCCTCCATGATATATATAGAGTTCTGCATACTTAGGAGTATCCCCTTTTTTCGGCAAGAGCGAACCAACCCGATGACTCACAGCACCAGAGATTTAAAAAATATTTGGACCACGACCATCATTCACAGAACGATCAATCGTGGCTCCCATGGAAGTGAAAGCAAATAGGCAGTTGTATTGGCGGATTTTTTCAATAAACTGTTTGCTACGGGACGGTCCATTATAGGATAGAAGCTCGCCAAGGAACTCAGGCGGCTGTTTGAAAGTCTTAACAAAGATCTTTCCGCCTTTGCAGCAGTTGTTGTAGACGACACGCTTTGCTGTGATCGAAGACGCGGACCTCACCCTCTCCACAAACTAGAAGCTCGCTTTACAGCGACCACATGTATAGCCGGGGCTTCCATAGTAGGACCTTTTTGCATAGGCAGCTGGACATATTCTGCTTTTAGTAACAAAAACAAGAGCATAGAAAGAAATAACACAAGCAAGCTAAATCAGCAAGCAGGTCAACTACCTTTTAAAATCTCGGACTCTTCCTCCGTAAACCCACCCAAGAAGGTTCTAACGGAGAATTAAAAACAACATCTGCACAAGAAACAATATCACAGCAACCAACAACATGAGTAAAGCAAATAGGCATGCATGAGCAAATTTTAGTAAACCCAAGTCTAAATGAACACCTGGCAAGTGAGCCCCTCTGTAAGCACCTCTCGTGCGGCCACACCACCTATCGTGCGTAACCTTGCGTTTTTTCCGGTTGGCAGTGGCAGTCTCTGAAGTAACAACGGGAAAGAAACTGTCCCCTATAGCACACAGGGCGAACAATGCATGCAACAAGTAACATTAGCAGAAAGAAAAGTTTCTACCAAAAAAAACAGCAAACAAGAGGCACGGTAGCTCTCACATTTTCTCTTAGGCAAGCCAGCTGACACATAACCAAGAACTATTGGTGGTGGTGCACTCTTGCGTCGAGGAGCGCATGGGCGAGGCACCAAAGGTCTGCATGGAGGAGCGCAGGGACGAGGCACCGAAGGCAAGGCATGGCGAGCAACCGCAGGCCGCACCATGCTTACATACTCTAAGGTCAAGCGTAGGAGCTAGCTAGTGCAGAACGCACGCACAGTGGCAGGGACGGGACGAGTCAGAACACGCTGGCAATAAGAAAGAAAGGCACGAACAAACCAAAGAGTCAGCAAGAAAGAGCTATGGCTGCACGAAGCCAAAAGCAGTCGAAGATCCAACAGCAAAGAAGGAACAATTCTGATAACAAAACAAGGAGCCCAGCAAGACATAGGCGCAAGGCCAAAAGGGAAAAACTGTAAAGCCCACCCAATGCAACAGAACCCCAAAGGCAGGCAAAGCCGGCCCAAAAAGCCCAAATAGAAAGCCCGAGATGCTGTAGAACGAAAAGAAGGAGGCCCAAGAAGGAAGCAGGAGCCGAGCATATGACAACATAGACAGGCTAAGAGGGAAACCAGCGACCAACGGGGCAGGAACAGGAAAAGCACGAGCAGGCACTGCAACAGAGTGCAACAAATCACCTCAGGGCAGAACAAAGGGAGTAAGTTTTCTATTAAGTGTCTGGCAAGCAATAAATAAACGTGTTGGGTACAGAAACAATTACAAGAGCTAAATGTAATGCACAGACGACAGAAGGCGTGCACACATCAGATTCCAGTCTAATGACACTAAGTTCTCCCTCTCCGAACGCCCGGCCTGCCGAGCAGCACACACAGCAAGAATTACAAAAGAGCACATAGAATCCCTATAATCCATCATACAGCAATAGTTATAGTCATGCACCACGAACCCATACACCCCTTGTAAAAAAGATATTGCCTGTAAAGCAGCCCGGTCAAAAGCGTTGACACACTCTGGCCAAGATGCACACCAAAAGAATCTCCTCTGTGGCACGGCGGTGGGAGCATCCACAGGCAGCTCAAGCTCTACCCCAACAAGCACAGACCCATCCTCGGCCACCTCACACAGATAGAGAAGCGCTGGCAAAGCAAGGCGCGCTGCCAACGTCTCTAGAATAGGAATTACGAACGATACGGCAGTGCACATCCTGTGAAACACCCTATCAAAAAAATAAGAAAATAAGCACAACACAACACACAGAGCGAGTCCGCACAGCATGGAGCAGAGTAAGCAAGATAACGAACAAAAAGAAAACAGAAAAAAAACCAACACAGGCCATAGGGCATGCACACACGAATGCGCAGGGGAGGAAGCGCAAACCTCGACAGAAGAAGCCAGTGTACCACCTTCGATCCACAGTAGCAGCAAATCGTCAGACAGAGAAGACCACAGAAACAAGCGTTGTTCCTCTGTTAGCTAAGCCTGTGACAAGCCAAGATGTGTAAGCAAAAGCTAAAACCCCGCAAGAGAAACCCAAAATATGAAGTTGCTTGGTCAGTCAATATGAAGTATAGACCTTACACTACCAAACAAAAATCTAAAGAAGGATGTCAGGCAATGCGATGAAGATGTAGCTAATAATCGATCATGTTTGGAACCTGCATGCACTATGGCATCATCAATACAGGCAAAACTCTAGAAAATAATGCTTCTAGCAGTAATGATCCGATAAAGCAACAATCAAAATAAACTTTCAACCCCATGCTGAAACTAATTCTCTTCAGGACCAAATCATACCCTCCGATTATGTAGTTATAAATCTAAGCTCTAAAAGGGCCATTTCTATACAAAAGCACTGACTGCGAAACCTGAGCACATGTAGAAAACAATGCTTATAGCACTAAGAATCTAAGACAGTAACAACTAAATACCCTCTGATTATTTAGTTATAAATCTAAGCTCCAAAAGGTCCATTTCTCAACAAAAGTACAAACCGCGAAACCCGAGTATACGTAGAAAAACAATGATTCTAGCACTAAGAATCTGAGACACCAACAATTAAAATAAAATTTCTATTATATATAACAGTAGCAAGCCTGACAGATGCAAAACTAACCCCATTCTGAAACGAATCCTCCTCTGAACCAAATAATACCCTCTGATTATCTAGATATATAAAAGGGTCATTTCTCTACAAAGGCGCCGACTAAATCTTAAAACGCAAGTATAGGTGAGAACAAGCCTTGAGTAACATAAGCACGAACTAACAACCTATCCTGATCTTTATATAAGGACAAACAGTCCATTTAACCCAGTATAAGAAGCCACTCTCTTACACCCGAAAGAGAGCACGGCAAGAAAATAAACCGCATGTGGCCTAAAGGGAGCGCATGAACGTCTCGAAGGCACTATAAGAATAGTAAGTATCTGATGTCCAGCAGACAAAAATTTATCCTCCGTTGCTCAGTTCCTTCAGGTAAGAGGCAAAAGTTGCACAAGTTCAGAACGGGAAAACTTAGTGGAGCTTCTTTTCTGGAACCAAAAGAAATTGTGCTTTCTTCTAGCCCATCCCGACCATGGGAAATTTCCAAGGCCCGCCAAATTTCAACATTTGAACATGCACTAATAACAGAGGAAAGCGAGCAGGGAAAACCTCGACGGCACGACCGGGCCAGCAGCAACGAGCCCCCAAAGCAGCAGGAGCACAACTTTAGAAGAACCTATAGGCAAACATGGGATTTTAAGAAGCAGGAATTTAAAGGCAAGCACGGAACCTCAGTAGATATTCGACAACCTCACCCTACACGCAAACATGAACAACTAAACAACAAGCAGCCATTTCGTCGAACAGCGAGCACACTACCTGTTGAACCAAACAGTGCATTCGAAGCTAACAAAACAATGGTAGCTAATGAAACCGGGGTCCGGCAAAAATAGGTGCTACTCTCAGCAGGGAGCCTGAAGAGCTCTTCAAGCAGACATGGACGAGGCGACCATCTCACTAAATGAGATGAATGGGAGTACACTGCTCCTCCTGGCTAACAAAGTCGATAGCACCAATTCTAGGACTTTTGCTATTGAAGGAAAAAAGCGGTGCTCCAAGCAGATCTGAACGAGGCCACTAAAGGAGATGAATGAGAGCAAACTGTTTCTGTCTAACAAACTCGATAGCATCAGTATTAGTATTTTTGCTATCAAAGAAGAAAAACTGTGCTTTGAGCGGCTGTTGCAGATGCCAAGAACAGACATTTAGAGACCCGAAACCTGACTCATGCATACTAAGAACTGAATAAACAAAACAAACCCAATGAGATGAACGAGAGTACACTGTTCCTGGCTAACAAACTCGATAGCATAAATAATAGCATTTTTGCTATTAAAGAAGAAAAACACGTGCTTTGAGTGGCTGTTGCAGATGCTAAGAATAGATATTTAGAGACCTGAAACCTGACTTCTGCATGCTAAGAGCTGAATAAACAAAACGAACCAAAAGGTACACCTAGAACCCGACACAGCCAAATCCTGGACGGCAGTAACAGAGATGTGGAACGCACCAGCAACCCCCTGGCGTGCGGCAGCACGAGCAGAGCAGAGGCGACAACCGAAACCACCAATCGTTAGCGAACCAACCACCTGCAAAACCAAAAAGGGCAAATAGTGAGGAAAAGCAAAATGCCAGGCCAAAAGGAAGAACCATGAAAAAGCACCGAGGAATACAGCAGCCAACGGCCAAACCGTAGATCCCAACGACGGCAAAAACGACTAACCAAAAAAGAAGAGACAAGCATGTCGTGTGGAGTTGCCACACTGAGAAAAGGAAGAAAGCAAGGGAAGAAGAATCACAAAAAACACCAAGCAAAAGGAAAGCAAACAGAAAACCCCCAGATCCGGACAGCGGCGAAAGTGACCAACCAAAAAGAGACAGTCGCGCCGCAAGAAAAAGCAAGGAATCAAAAAGGTGTCCAGAACAAAACGAATCTAGCCCCCAGAAACTAAGAACAAAACGAAGGTATCCCTCACCCCAACCGAACCTGCCACAGAGGGCATCCATCGTGGGGGAAGAGGCGGCGTTAGTGAGGCCGAGGAAGACAGCCGACGACCCCTTGGACGGCAGAAAGACAAAGAAGCGGAAAAGGTAGGGAGGGATGCGAGCCGAGCGAGGGAGGGGAAGCATGAATCAAGAGCCAGCAGGGCAGATCGAGATCGAAGAAAAGATGCAGCCAAAAAAATCTCCGCAACGGATCCAACCTCAGCCCGACGGACCAGCCAGGGGGAAACCCATTGGCCTGGGAAGATCGAGGAATCAAGGGACAGGTGCTGCTCAGCATGGAGGTCGGGAGGAGAGCGACGGCGTGCGGGGGCGTGGTGGGGCGTTTGGATGCGGGAGGGGAAGGACTCGGGTAAGAGTAGAAGACAACGCGCAACCCCCTCGTCCCTTCCAATCGCGCGTGGAGGAATTCGATGGAAGCCACGTGCACGGAATAGAAGCGCCCCCACCTGCCGACAGGTGAGCCTGCACGGGCCACACGCAGCCAGCAGGCTAGCCGGCCGACCGGTGCAGAACGAGCAAACGGGAGGAGGTGGCCGAGCACAAAAGTTGTCGCGTCTCCTAGGCAGGCCCGACGCGTCCATCACGGTCTCCTCCGCCACAGGGAAAAACACACGGGAGCAGCACAGACCTGGCTACCGTAGAACGGCCCCCACCGCAGCAAGGCCCCTGGGTCAGACAGAGCAAGGGCGGGAGGACGAGTAGAACAGGGCCTGCCCACCCACCGGCCTACAAAGCCAGCAACAGAGAGCCTACCCAGGCGGGCCCGCCGCGTCCATCACGATGTCGTCCGCTGCAGAACCGCGTCCATCACGCTGTCCTCCGCTGCAGAAGTAGATGGACAGGATGAAAGAGGTCCCTGGTCACTGGCCAACGGCCCCTACCGCACCAAGACCCCACGGTCAGACAAAGGCAGCGCGCCATGATGGGTAGAACAGCGGCCGTCCACCCAGCGGCCTACGGAGACAAGCACCAGGAAGTCTAGAAACAAAAAATTGTGCGACACAAACGATGAAACCCTACAGCCTCGACCACTCAGCCCCACGTAAACCCGGGCCCAGATGTCACCGCCCTATCCCAAACGAGAGAAGTAAAGAAAGAACGGGAAGATCGAACGGCCAGAATCGACAGCCGCTCGGGCGAAATACTGTGCGCAGGCAATCGTCCGGTGGGCGTGCATGCGTGCACTTAGGAGCACTGCAAGCGCGGGTTGGCTAGCGCCCATTATAGGTTAGAATAATAGGAGCACCCCTGGGAGGCCTCACAGCACCCAGAGCGTTTTGGCCGTTCGATCAAGCTCCCAAGGCGCATTCGGACCGTCCATTTGTGGCTGGTCTTATTTGCCCCCAGTACTGCTGCGGACACCCTTGATTGCACACGGATGAAAACCGCCTCACATTGCAGCTGTACTAGTGTTACCGGCCCCGCTTGTCGGCGTGTTTTTTTTTTGCTTTTGGGATGATTTGGTGGGGGGTCGAGGGGCACGACAGGGGCAGTTCTCCCCGCGTGGGGAAAAATAGAACCCTAATCCCCAATCACGCCCGCCGCCCACACTCTCCTGGTAATACACTCCTCCTCTCCTCTCCTCCCACAATCCCCTCGCTCCCAGCCAGCCGCCGCCACCCCTCCCGCTCCATCTCATCTTCCTCCTCCTTCCTCCTCTCCACCCCCTCTTCATCCTGCCACCTAGTCTGCAAGGGAGCAGAGCGCCGCCTCCGTTGATTTTCCCCTACGCCGTCGCATGCACATACCAGGGTGCTTGGGGGCCGGCAGGGATATCACCCGGCGAGGCTGGCTGGTGGCAGGAGCAACGCCGTCGCGCTCCTCCAGGCCCGCTGGAGGGGGTCCATGGGCCGGGGAGGGCAGGGACGCGGGTAGCCGGCAGGGACAGAGCCCAGCGGCCCAGCACGCCGGCCGGCGGCGAGAACAGTGCCGCCGCACTCCTCCGCTCCCGCAGGAAGGGGTGCTCGGGCTGTGGAGGGCAGGGATGCTCGCGGCGCCGCTAGACGGAGTCGCCTCGCTGCCGTCGTGCTGGGGTCGCGTCTGCCACCGTGCCCTTGTGCTGTCTCCGTCTCTAGAGGAGCAGAGGGTGGGGAGGAGCCACGACTGCACTCCATCACCGGGGGAAGCAGTAGTAATCCGCCGCCTTGTTCTCTCTCCATCACTAGGAGGAGCTGCGAGGAGCCGCCGGCAAGCTGCAAGATCGCTGCCAAAGAAACGGAGGAGGACATTGGGAGGAGGTTCCACGGAGTATTACTATCTCTGAATTCATAAGCTGTTCTTGGTCTGGAGAAGGCGATCTGGTATATACTCATTCACCAGTTTGCACCTGGAACTGCTAAAGGCTGCACTTTCTTATGGCAATACATAATAGTCCATTCTAGAAAAAATTCCAAGCTTGTGTTGTTGGAAGTAGTACAAAGCATGGTGTAAGCATAGGTGTTAGAATCTGAGAGAGCTTCACATCCTGATACCTGGCAGTCTGTTAATTGATGGTTTGCTATGCCATCAGAGTTATTACTTTTAAGGCATGCATATTCTTAAGCATTTGTTGCATCTTGCATGAAGAACTGTGCACTGATTCCTGTTTCATGGTCGTAAGCAGTGACAGAATGGAGGATTTACATATATAAATGTCAACATCTTGTGCGACTAAAAATGTCCATTTCAGTATATTAGTACTTTTTTTTGTTCATCAGTTTTGGCATATAAGGTATGTGCTATTGTTTTGTAATGTTTTATAGGGACATGATGGTCCTGTTATGGCCATGGCGTGTCATGCTTCCGGTGGATTGCTTGCAACTGCTGGAGCAGACAAGAAGGTGTACGTGTGGGATGTAGATGGTGGATTTTGCACGCATTTTTTTAGAGGTCACACTGGTGTTGTGACAACCATCATGTTTCGTAAAGATGCAAAGCGGCTTCTGGTGAGTATGCTTTTGCAGATAAATAGTCGGTCTTACTTTCGAACAGGATTAAGTGAAAGTGACCTGTTTTTTCCTTGTTGATTTAAGTAACTTAGTATTAGCTGCACTGAGCTATATTTCTTTAATGATATACTCCCATTTATCCATGTATTTGAGGTATTTACTCCCTCCTTATTTTCTGGATCTCTAGTTATTTTCAGGAAGTGATGATGGCACCATGCGAGTTTGGAACCTTGAAAGCAAAAAATGCATTGATGTGCTTAAGGCACATTTTACAACGGTGACTTCATTGGCATTATCAGAAGATGGGCAAACATTGCTCAGTGCAGGGAGGGATAAGGTACAGAGGAAGTGTCAAAATCTGTTCCATATGGCAAACCTAGCATAACTCCTATGTATGCCTTTAAGTTGCCTTTTCATATCCTGGGTGTGCTAGAGTATAATTTGAAGATGCCATGAGCTCCATTGGGTTTGTCATTATTATACTCTTGAAAAGCTGGGGTCATAAAATGGAAGATCTTCATGCAGGAGGGTGCTTGTTTGCACGGTTTTAAAGGCGTCGCCTAAGCGTCCCCTAGGCATCCAGGCGCCCCTCCTCCGCCTTGGAAAAACGTCCTCTTTAGGCACCTAGGCGTCCAAAGCGCCCGCCTAGCACTCCCTGATCGCCTTAAGACGTCTTAACGCCTTTAAAATCATGCTTGTTTAATCATGCTTTTTATTTGTCTAGATAATTTTTCATAGCTAGTATTTCAATAACTCTTCAGTATATACATTGTGAAGTTATGATGCATTTCCTCTTGTGAGCTACCAACAATTTGAGTGGATGGAACATCTGTATCTGTAGTTTTTATTTTTAAAATCATCTTTATCTGCAGACTGTGAATGTGTGGGATCTTCCGAAGTACAGCTCAAAGAAGACAATACCGACATATGAAATGATAGAAGGTGTTTCCTTCATAGGACCAGGAAGTGGCTTCTTGGCTTGTCTGGGTGTCGAACCGGCAAATTTGAAGAAAAAACCAGATGGTTATTGTCTTACAGGCCTTCCCCTCCCCTTCCGACCCGAAACACGACGCGCTCTCGCCCCTCACCCCCCCCCCCCCCCGAGGGTGACGGCGCGCCCCCCTCTCCTCCCGGCAAAGCCCACCCTCTCCCCCTCCAGCCCCGTCGCCGCCGCCGGAAAGGGCCGCCGGTGGTGGCGGCTCTCCTCTCCCCGCGCCATGGGAGCCCGTCGGGGCGAGCTTCTCTGCGGTGGCGGTGCTCCTCGGGAATCGGCGGTTCGGAGCTACTCCGGGAGGCGGCGGGCGGCGGCACCAACTAGCGCGGCGGGGCGACGCTGCAAGTTGCGGGCACGATGTTCTGGCGTCGTTCTTCGCCCGGCCTAGATCTGGGCCCCTCGGGCCCGATATGGGCTTCGGCGGGCCAGCGCGTTCGCAGCGGTGTCGCCATCCTGGTGATGGAGGCGGTGACCTAGCTCCGGTAGGGGATGGTAGCATGATGGCTGGCCCATTGCAGCAAGGCGGCAGGGGCTTTACGGGCCCTAAGGGGCCCGACTAGGCCCGGTAGGCCTGGTGTGACCCTGCTGCGTTGTCCGGGCGATGACTACCCTTGGTGGTGGAGGTGGGTTCCTCTCGCCGGCTATAGTGCTGCAGTCTCCGGCTCGAGCTAGGTCTAGTGCTTCTGTCCCGTGGACTGCTTGCTAATGTCTACGATGAGACGTTGGCGTTGGTGACGGTGCTATTAAGGTGGCGCATGCTGGTGGGCGGCACGTTTGGTGGTGGTGCTTCGAATCGACCAGAGTTTTGTTGTGGGTGAGGTTAGGGAGAAGTCCTTGTCGGCTCGTCCGACTCCGCCATGGTGCCGCCTTCGGGTGGCGCCTTTCCTCCTTGGAGGGCGTCGTGGATAAGCCTAGGCCACTCTACTCGGAGTACCGGGGGAAACCCTAGGTCCAGTGCACTGGGCCGAACAACAGCGTCGTCGCCATGGCGCTTCCCTTCCTGAAGGTGTTGTTTTGGTACAGGGCGTCTTGGGGTGCCAGGAGCGTGGTGGGACACTTTCGGAGGGCGCAACGATGGCGGGTCACCCTCGTATCGTCGAGTCGCCGTTTTTTCCATTTCTTTTCCTTTTGGGCATGTTGGTGTTGTTGCCCTAGCCTTCTCGGTTGTTCGGGCGTGTGTGTTGCTGCCCCCAACACCTTGTATCGTGTGCGTGTGTGTGTGTTCGTTTGGGCGTTGTGCTGTCTGGCTCAGCAGTGGTCTCACCTGTGTGCTTTATTTATAAAACGGGGCGAACGCCTGTTTCGAGGAGGTTATTGTCTTATAGTTGGTGAACGTGGAGTTGTACGCATATGGTGCTTGGCCGTGTCCATGGCTTTATCTTGCCCAGGCCTTCTTATGCATTGTGCCCCTGTCCATGGCTTTATCTTGCCCAGGCCTTCTTATGCATTGTGCTCAGCTGCTAGCTGACCAAGGTGGGAGTACCAATGAGATGCTATAATGAAGAAATGCATTGAAAGATGTTTTAATTGAATTGGAGAATCTGAAAGTGTGTTCTGCTGCCAACTATAAGATTTTCTTTTGTTGGAGTTGTCCAGATAACAATTTTCTTTTTCTCTATGAGTAAGGCACGGACCTGATAACATGTATATTTATGTTCATTAACAATTACAGTGTCATTAGCCAAGATTCATGATGTTTGCTTCCATGTCTTTCCTTGCAGGGCTGCTTCGAATTCATGTTTGCCATGTCTTCCGTTGTGTGGGGCATTCCTTACATCCCTAACATGTTCTTGAATTTCCCGGTGGGCTCACTTTTCATGGATGCATGCAAGGTAATATAAGTAGCTTTTGGTTAATAGTTATATTTGATTGCCAGTGCTGAGACCGATTGAGACATGTGCCTCAATATCAATTTTATTGTTTGGCAACCATTGATTAGTTCTTATCCTCAAAGTCACTTGTGTCAGTAGAGTAGTGTTTTGTTTATTTTATCGGAGAATGCTAGCAAGCTACACTGCACAGTAAGAGTTGATATGAATGCGTGATCATGTTTAAAAAAATGTTCTTCCTTCTTGCAAGGTTGCGCCTGCCCTTGGTTGCAAGATCGCGAGGTGTTCCTCGCGTCGGCAAGGCTGCGCCTGCCCTCGGTAGATTGAGGTTCATCTCTCTCTCTCTGCACAATTCTCTATGGCTTAAACGGTGGGATCGATGCAAGGGAGGTCGATTTCAGATCTAGCCAAGTTGCACCTGTTGTAAATAAATAGAATCTTTCAGCTCATATGTGGATTTCTACAATGGTACAGGTCGTTTTGTTCTTGTGGACGAAATTTTGAACTGTTTTATTCTTATTTGCAGGAAACCATCAGGTGATTGAAAACTTGATTGGTTGGAGTAATCGATTATATCCGCATCTTTCTTTTCCGAAATCTAAAATTTCTTTGGCGTTGAAAGGTACTGTTTTTTATTCATGATGTACTTATTTCTTAGACTATTTTATTTGAAATTTGTGGATTTATGTGTGCATCTACACCGTGCATCATAAAATAATAATCAGATAAATGCCATGATTTTGTGATTTGATTGTGAATGAGACTAATCTAGCATATGTATTCTTTTAAGTTGTGCTCATTCAGCCGTTTCTTGGATTGTATTGTCTCCTTTTGGTCGTTTGCGTTCCTGCATACGTGTCTCCATTGTTGTTTCCCAGGTGCTCCAAATTTTAATATTATTTTCTATGATACAGTTCAGTCCTGATGTGATCTTCGGCTAGTCCAAGGTCTATAGAATGCTCTCACACTGTGACAGGTGCTAGCTCTGCTCCCATTCTAGAGAATGCTCTCACATGGTGACACATGTGCTATCTCTGCTCCCATTCTCCCTTCATATATCATGTCGATAAGGTTGTCTTACGGCTAATATTTTGTGAGAATGAGAAAACAGTTGTAATATTCTTTTTGATTGTTGGTCAGTGGACTCTATTGCCTTCGCTTTCATGTTAGCTGCTGAATAGATGTATTAACAGATCACAGTGTTAAGCAGTCTCTAAGATGAAAGTGGATGTTGATAAATTGAGGTCATTCACCAATTGTAAAATGCTTCAAATGTTTTTCCCGCGTAGGACATTCTAGATAGATACCACAAGGGTCTGATTTTTTCGTTTTTAATCTAATAAACGAAAACTAGGAAATTTTTCCTATAATTTTTTCAAAAAAAGTAAACTGCAAAAGGACATACTCGGAGCCTCCATTATTTCCATTGTACTTTTATGACTCAATTTTTTTTTGCTTGGAGACTACACATCATGCACTGCAACATGGATTTAGGAAAAGTAACTACAAGTGGATTTTAGAAATAGGTAATTTTATTCTATGAACTCTTTAACAAAGACTACAGAGTGATGCTAGCTTAGCAAGTACCATTCGTGGAGCTCCAAAATATGAATGTTAGCATGTAATTGTTCGAACCATGAACAATTCATGACAACTATGCAAATACTGTGAACATATATAGGTCATTTTAGGGGTTACCGGGCTAATGACAACCAATGACTCTTTTCTGTGACACAAAGTAGAGAGGTTGGTGGATTTGTCATTCAGCTCAACTTCTAAGTTGATTTTTATCGCATGTAGCATACCAGTGTATTTCTCTATGACCCAGCCTCATGCTTTTATCGGGAAAAATATTGCAGCTATTCATGGTAGCATACCAATGTTTTTCTCTATGATGTACTGCTAAACTATTTTTGTTACCAAACCATGACATCTTATTTTCATATGAATAGATGATGGATGTGGATGTTGTTATGCGGATATTTTATACCTACAACTACGGTTCCTAAAACCGGTCGTATGTCTTGCATTATATACTTTTCATTGTTTATTTTTGGCTATTTCTCCTACTTTTTCGTATCTATCTTCTGAACGTACCTTTTTCTCAAAATCATCTATGTTTCTGTAGAGTGTGGTTTTCTACCTCATGTAGTAAATTAATCTGATGGTTTTGTTTACTATCTATTTCATCCATACGTTTGGTGTTTTTATACAACATTGTTACCGATTACAATAGAAGATGCCCTCACTTTGCATTGTTTTTATACATGCATAATCTGCCAGCTAGGGGTTGGATTGTACACTACCTGGGGTGCTGTTATTTTTGTTCCGGAGGTACAATCGAGATAAACAATTAGAAAGTTCTTTTTCTAAATTTGAAATGGAAATTTACATATGGTTTTCCTCTGGAAAGTATTTTATGCAATTTCCAGTCTTGCTTACATTTCCTCGAGATAAACAAATAGATTTTATCCCGAGAAATAAACATACCTTTTATGGCATCTAGAAAGTATTTTATGCAATTTTCGGTCTTGCTTACATGTGATTTCTTCATGTCATGGGATCTGAAGAATACGACCATGTATGCATGTTCTAATTAACAGTGTACTTTGATATTATGACACTGGATGAGATCCTTCAAACAATTGTGAATGTTTCTCTAAAGTATAACTCATAGGTTATGTTTTGTGTGATGTTTCCATTACTTGTTTCTTCAACCTTGCCCTTTGGATCGCTCCTTCTGTTGGAGTATTGGCTGTCGTTGGGTCGCCACTGCTGCTGGAGTATAGGTCATCGGCGTTCATCAATCAATCGATATAATAGTATGTAATATTGGCATTACCTTTCGGTTTTATTTCATCTCAATAGTACCAAAGCATCTGAGATAGTCATATAGAAAGGTTTAGTTACCGGGGTTTGCTAAGCTGTGATTTGATTATTCCGTGTACTTATAATCAAAAGAAGAGCAAAACCAGAGTAGGAATTCCCTAAAATAAACCTGCATGTGTTGTTTTATTTATATAGTTGTGTTGTTCAGTTTCAATAGCACATGGAAAGTCAGTACGGGTGCATGTCAACATTGAAAGGCCAGGTTCAATATCGATAGGGATGTGAGAGATGTGAGACAATGTTTGCCAAAATTTAATTACATGTTCTTGATTCTGCTTGATGCTAAAAATTCATGTAAACAAGTTCAAAAGAATGCACACATCAACCGAACTGTTGAAATCTATCTACCTTTCACAGAGCTGGCTGAAATTTTCCCAAGAATATAGGTTGATAGAAATGTGAAACAATTAATGGCTTCCATGTATATTATTATGTTCTCTTATGTCTCATTTGTGTGATATTTTGATCAGGACATCTGTAATAATGTATTTTGCTATGTTTGGTCCTAGCCATCGGTTTTTGATCAGGACATCTGTAATAATGAATCATAAACAATTTTGTTGCAAATCATGACTGTTCTCCTCTAGACATTTTGATCAGGACATGTGTGTTTAATAAACAAAAAGGGTTTCTAGTTATGCCTCTCTTATAGACTAGCTCGTTGATTAACAAGATGATCGAGGTTTCCTGATCATGGACATTGGATGTTGTTAATAACGAAATCACAACATTGGTGGAATGATGTGATGAACATTCATCCGAAGTATAGCATTACGATCAAAGTCATTATGTTTATATTGCTATAACATCATACAAAGTAATCTTTATCCTTAGACCATGAGATCATGTTAATTGCTAACACCATAAGAGTATCTTAATAACATCAAACGTCAACCGTAACAGGGTGACTATAAAGATGGGTTCAGTACTACGAAGGTGTTATGTTGAGGCTCATGGATCAAGAGTGGAATTTGTCAATCCCGATGACGGATAGATATACTCTAGGCCCTCTCGGTGATATCACATTAAGATGGCTTGCAAGCAAGTGATGTGATCACTAGAATGTTATATCACGGGAACGAGAAAAGAGTGCATGTCGGTAACGAGATCAAACTAGGTATGGAGATACCGATGATCGAATCTCGGACATGTAATATATCGCGAGACAAAGGGATTTAGTTACTAGCGTTATAGGTTCTCACGATCACAGAAGTCATCGTTGAATATGCAGGAGTCAGTATGGATCTCCAGGTCCCGCTTCTGATTATTGATCTGAGAGGAGTCTCAATCATGTCTATATTATTCGCGAACCATAGGGTGACACACTTAAGAGTTTCCGGACACCATTTTGGAGCACATATGTTTCAGACGAAAGAATTGCAAAGCGCAGGAATTATTTCAATAGACACCGAAATTGTTTCGGGTGAAATTGCAGAAAGTGGTTCTGCATGTGATATTGAAATATTGCAAGGGGTTATATGTGAATGTTTGTTAATTAAAGTAATTAACAAAATTGTGAATAAATTTAATAAAAGAGTTTTATTAAATGAGAGAGCATTAAACTTGGAGAATTTTAATGCATTTAAAGTAGGGACTTTACAGGGGAATGTGAAGAGGCATTTTAATGTGGAGGGGTTACCACCACATGAATGGGGGAGGTGAGGAGTCACTCCCCCATGCGCCGGCCATGAAGGAGGGGCACCCCCTCCTCCTATAAAAGGCCACCCTCTTCCTCCTTCTTCCACACACCTCTTTGTGAAGGATCTCTCTCCCCCTCTAGAATTATTCCCCCATGGTCTCGGATTAGCGAGATACATGTTTCCGGTGGAATTTCGTCTGGAAGGAGTTGGTGCTTCCGCTGGATCGCTGGAGCGAGGAGGTGGAGGTTGTCCGGTGGCTTGAACGTGTGTGCGAGTACGGATGCGCTGCTGAGTTGCGGCGCTCGGACTTCCTCACGATCTTGAGATCGGCAAGTGTACGATTACATCAACCACGAGTTCCTACTCATTAACAAAACTCGTTGTCTTCGAGGGTAAGTTCTCGTTGGATGTATGTCCACCCGTTGTCCTGTACCTAGTAGATAGACCTCGGCGTATAGTTCTCATCGTAGGAAATTTTTTGTTTTCTATGTTGCGGACCCAACAGTGGTATCAGAGCCTGATCTATGCGTAGGTGCTTTGCACGGGTAGTACACATATGTTTATATGTGGGTGACGATGATCATGTTATTGCATCTTCTATGTATTTTGGATATTGGTGGCATAGTGGGATGAAGCGGCCCAGACCAACCTTACATGTCATCGTACATGAGACCGGTTCCACGACTGACATGCAACTTGTTTTGCATAAGTGGCTGGCGGGTGTCTGTCTCTCCTACTATAGTCAATATCTAATTTACAACGAGTTGCTAATAACTTGGTTATCCTCGTTGTGGTTCCATCTTCGTAGGTAAGAATGGTTCTATCTTCAAAAGCCCTAAGCCACGTAAAACTTGCAATTGATAAATTAGAGGCGTCTAGTTTAGATCGTTGTTGGGCTAGTGTATTGATATGGTATTGTTGTAAGTAGATGTATGATAGATACTCTTACAACACATACAACGTGTAAGTTCCATAGACCTTGGCCTTACACACAAATGAATGATAGAAATCATACCACGATGCAGATGATAGAGATCAAATGCATGGACCATATCATCTCACTTTACACATTAGATGTTAGCATCTTATACTGCTAGTTTGGCGCTTTTGGTAGCATTGTAATATGATTCCTCATTTAGATATCAAGATAAAATGTGTTCTTTCTTAAGTATGCACTATTCTATGGATCGTGTTTCGAGACATCACGTGATGATCGGATGTACTCGACTCTACGCTTTCATACAACGGGTGTAAGACAGTTTTACACACGCGAGTACTAAGGTTCTTAATTGGCGAGCCTAGCATGTACAGACATGGCCTCGGAACACGGACCGAAAGGTTAAGCATGAGTCATATAGTTGATATGGTGCCCATATAGATGCTCGCCTTTGAAGCTACACCGACTCACGTGATGATCGGACTTGGTGTAGTGGATTTGGTTCATGTAATCACCAAAAAGGCACGAGGGATGTCGTTTTTGAGTGGAAGTTCATTTCTAATTTGGATTAGTCGAACTCAATTTGTCATAAACTAAATCGAAGTGAATTTGCATAATTTGTTGTAGTCATTGGCGTCTGTTCACTACCTTATGCTTAGTTTTAATTGAGATAATAGAACTATAGAATTCTAGATATTTACTTTACGAACTGGTATCGTATTGTTTTGAATGTCAATTTAAAGTTTATAAGTCCTATTGCAAACTTTCAGCAAACTCTATTTACTCCGTGAAGTTTAATAAGTAGTATTAAATCAAGAGTAAGAATTCCAATGTTAGTATCTAAAGTATCATGTTTGCCTCCATGATTCTTGATATTCAAAAGTTGTTTTAATATCGAGGTTATCTAGGAGCTGAAAGAATTGTTTCAGAAACTAGCATGTGTGAAAGATATTGTGATATCTGAAACAAAGTTTTTGGTTGCATTATGATAGAGTATAATTTAGCAAAATACATGTTCTCATATTGTATGAGAATTTGTAAAGGATGGAGATACTAGGTATCCGGATCTCCCAAAAAGGTTTTTGGGAACTAACATTATACTCGCGATTCTTCCTTATAGGCTATAGTAGCTTGATCATGAAATTTGTCATGATAAGGATGAATATAAGATGTAAGTAAAATGTTTACTACACTAAAAGATTACTAAAGAATGGATTTTTAAAAGAGTGCCAAACATTTGATGATGGTGATCCACTTCAAAGTGCAAGTCCAAAGGTATTAGCATTTGACTACATACTCTTTGTACTATGTGTCATGTGAATGACACCACTATTGATGTTGACAGATTCTTTTAAAGGAAAAGGAATTGCTGAAAGAGAATCGATAAAATATTTGGCAGAAAATAAAAGGTTGGAGATGTCCAACTTAGGTATATAGAAGATATACATGTTATGGTTGTATTCCTTGCTTGTTAAACAGTGTGGTTGTTAGGTATTGGATACCGGTATTGGATACCGAATTGGTTGGTATGAAGTGTCATACAGGACAACGCAATTCATGAACTGCAATGGCCTAAGTAACTAGCAAGAGAATAAGTGATGATGTTCATCGAAAACAAATAGAGTGTTATTGTGGTTTTCATTGTCGTCAAACCTAGCCTTCAAGATTTTTCTTTTAATAATTGTTATTTTGTTCCGGTATTATGAGAACAATGGTTGTTAAAATAATTACCGTATTCCATAAAGGATGGATGAACTTATACAAGTCTAGTGGGAAAAATCACATCCATCAACACTATTGCTAAAATGTCACAAGAAAAATGATTGAAAGATCACTTATGAAGTGACATCGCTGTTTAAATTATATTGGAAAGAAAACATGAAGAAACTCCATGTTGATTGATACGTCCAAAACGTATCTACTTTCCCGAACACTTTTGCTATTGTTTCTCCTCTATACTTGTGTGATTTGGATGCAACTAATGCGAACTGACGCTGTTTTCAGTAGAATTGTCTTGGTGTCTACTTTTTGTGCAGAAAATCAACTATCAGGAAAAATCCTGGAAAATATGTCAAAAATACTATTTCACCCAAAGACTCCAGGAGCCAGAATACGAGACGGAGAAGAGCCCTGGGGTGGCCACACCACCTGGTGGCGCGGGCCAGGCCAGGCCGCGCCACGGGGTGGTGTGGGCCCCCCAGGCACCCCCTCGGCCTCTCTCTTCGCCTATAAGAAGCCTTCTGACCTAAAAACTCCGGGGGGTTCGATGTTTTTTCAGAAGGAGTTCCGTTCTGCCGCCACCACCAGATTCCACGAAACAGCACCAGAAACTCCGTTCTGGCACCCTACCGGGACGGGGAATTGGAAGAGATCATCGCCATCATCATCACCATCGCTTCTCCATCGACCATCCATGTTACCCCCATCTATGAGTGAGTAATCCCCCGCTGTAGGCTATGGGGATGGTAGGGATTGGATGAGATCATTCATGTAATGGCATCAGATTGTTAGGGCATGGTGCCTAGTATCTTTTATTAGTGCTTTATGACTTTGTTGCAACTTGTTGTGCTTAATGCTTGTCACTAGGGCCCGAGTGCCATGATTTCAGATCTGAACATGTTATTGATTCATTATGATAGTATTGTTTCTGGTCTTATCTACAAGTTGTATATACACGTCGTTGTCCGGAACCTATGGCCCCGAAGTGACAGAAATCGGGATAACCGGAAGGGAAAGGCTTTGATGTGAGGATCACGTGTGTTCACGGAGTGTTAATGCTTTGCTCCGGTGCTCTATTAAAAGGAGCACCTTAATTTCCAGTAGTTCCCTAGAGGCCCCGCTGCAAAAGGGCTGGCATGACAAAAGATGTTGTGCAAGTTCTCATTGCGAGCACGTATGACTATTTATGGAACACATGCCTAGGATTGTCTAGTACTTGGGTGCTTTATCTTATTTATCTGCAATTGCCCTATGTTCTGATTGCCATGTGAATTGTCTTGTCCATGCAGTGCCCGTCTATCCATCCCTATGCCTACCGCACTCGAATCCCACTGTTTACTGCTTTTGTTATTATTGTTTTTACTTTACTACTGATGTTACTTTACTATTCCTACTGCAAAACTGTTGCTACTGATAAACTGCTATGAGAAAGATTGTTTCCAAGTGCAGCTGAATTGACAACTCAGTTGTTAAGGCTTATAAATATTATTTGTCTCCCCTTGTGTCGAATCAATAAATTGGGTTTCACTTCCCTCGAAAATACTGCGATACACCCGCTATACTTGTGGGTCATCAAGACTATTTTCTGGCGCCGTTGCCGGGGAGCATAGCTTTATTTATTAAGTTCACTTGGATTCTCTATTGTTCGTTGCTATCCATCTATCATGGGTAAGTCTCGTGATGGCAAGGTTCCTATTTTACCATCCACTACAAGAAGAGGTATGGTTCTAAACACCTCTGCTGCTCTTGATTCACCGTCTGTTTTGAGTAAGTTCCTTACACCACCACATACACATGCTACACACACTGCTACTACTGTTGAATCTAAAACTTCTGATGCTTATGATGCTACTTCTACTGTGCTTGATAAGAGTGGTTCATTAGGTCCTTTCCTAGATGCTACGATTGCTAGAACTATAGCTGGAAATACCGAAACTCCTAATGAAGACACTACCACACCTGTTAGCTCACCTGAGTCTAGTGAGAGTTATGATATTGAAGATGGTTATGTTGAGATGACTGATGAGTTTATTAAAGAATGTAAGAACACCCATAATAGGAGCGATGCTAAGAGTATCCTTGAGAGGCGTACTATTAGACCCAAATTATATCCTGCTGCTAAGTTTGCTGCTTCTCCCATAAACATTATAGATGAAGATTATGATTTCTCTCTCGATCTATCTTACATAGCTATTATCGAGAAAAAACCTTTTTGTGGGACTAAAAATGAAAGTGCGGTAGCACATATGAATGAACTTTCTACCATGAGTGGCTTGTTTTCTGATGATATTAAGATGCGTACTTACTTTGTTGCTAAGATTTTTCCCTTTTCACTGAAAGGAGAAGCTAAAACTTGGTTTAATAATTTACCTCCTGGATCTATTGATAGCCATGAGTGCTTGATTAGTACTTTCCTACATTTCCTCCTAGTGCTAGACATGCTGTTTTGCAGGAACTTTTTGATTTTAAACAGGGAGAAAAGAGGTATTGCCTGAATCTTGGGCAAGGTTTTGTGCTTTGATTCATGCGCAGGCTGGAAGTCCATTACCGAAGAATGAGCTTCTTGATATATTTTATAATGGACTAACCGAAGAATCTAGGACATACCTAGATAGTTGTGTTGATTGTATTTTCAGGAATAGGACTCCAAAGGAAGCTGAGGAATAAATGGCTAAAATAAGCAAGAATTATGAAGATTGGACTCCTCCTAAACAAGCTATACCTGAAGTAATTGTACCTGAACCATCTATTCCCGTGCCTATTCCAACATCAAAGAAGAGGGGAGTTATTGAATTAAATGATGAAGTGATGAAGGAAGTCAAGAAATGTCTTAAGGAGAAGGGAATTAAAGCTGCAGATGTCAAGAATTTACCTCCTATAGAAGAATTATGTAAGCCTATTCCCTACTCACCCACTATTGAGGTACACTCTCTCCAACACTTTGATGAAGGTGATATCCCCTACGCTAAACCTCCTGATCAATACTTAGAAGAATTTCATATCTTTATTGTTAAGCAAGATAACTTTAATAAAAGGGTGCAAAATCATATAATGGAAAACACTAGAGCTATTGTTGAGTTGAAAGATATTGTGGAAAGAACATCTAATGATGTTAAAATGATTGTTAAACACTTTCAAATGGTTCAAACTCAAATAGATCAACTCGTTAAAGTGCAAAACGACTTGCTAGTTAATGCTGCTAAAGAAAAACATGCTTATGAAATTAGAACTAGAAGTGGTGCTACTACCCAGGATCCTCTATATCCTGAGGGGCATCCCAAAAGAATCGAGCAGGATCCTCAACAAGCTGAAAATAGTGGTTCTACTCGTAAGAAAAGGAAAAAAGAAACATAAAACTGTTGTAGAACTCTCTGAACCTGCTATAGATCCTAATAGTATATCTATCTCTGATGCTGAAACTGAAAGTGGTAATGAAGAAAATGAAGTTCCTAATGAAGAAAAAGTTGAAGAAGAACCTGAAAACCACACTAAGAATACTAAATACACCAAAGAAGATTTTATTGCTAAGAAACATGGTAGTGAAACAGCACCAGAAACTCCTCTTCGCCGCCACCACCAGATTCCACGAAACAGCACCAGAAACTCCGTTCTGGCACCCTGCCGGGACGGAGAATTGGAGGAGATCATCGCCATCATCATCACCATCGCTTCTCCATCGACCATCCATGTTTCCCCCATATATGAGTGAGTAATACCCCGCTGTAGGCTATGGGAATGGTAGGGATTGGATGAGATCGTTCATGTAATGGCATCAGATTGTTAGGGCATGGTGCCTAGTATCTTTTATTAGTGCTTTATGACTTTGTTGCGACTTGTTGTGCTTAATGCTTGTCACTAGAGCCCGAGTGCCATGATTTCATATCTGAACATGTTATTGATTCATTATGATAGTATTGTTTTTGGTCTTATCTGCAAGTTGTATACACACATTGTTGTCCGGAACCAATGGCCCCGAAGTGACAGAAATCGGGATAACCGGAGGAAATGGCTTTGATGTGAGGATCACATGTGTTCACGGAGTGTTAATGCTTTGCTCCGGTGCTCTATTAAAAGGAGCACCTTAATTGCCAGTAGTTCCCTAGAGGCCTCGCTGCAAACGGGCTGGCAGGACAAAAGATGTTGTGCAAGTTCTCATTGCGAGCACGTATGACTATATATGGAACACATGCCTAGGATTGTCTAGTACTTGGATGCTTTATCTTATTTATCTGCAATTGCCCTATGTTCTGATTGCTATTTGAATTGTCTTGTCCATGCAACGCCCGTCCATCCATCCCTATGCCTACCGCACTTGAATCCCACTATTTACTGCTTTTGTTACTACTGTCTTTGCTTTACTACTGCTGTTACTTTACTATTCCTACTACAAAACTGTTGCTACTGATAAACTGCTGTGAGCAAGATTGTTTCCAGGTGCAGCTGAATTGACAACTCAGTTGTTAAACCTTATAAATATTCTTTGGCTCCCCTTGTGTTGAATCAATAAATTGGGTTTCACTTCCCTCGAAAATACTGCGATACACCCCCTACACTTGTGTTGTCATCAAGACTATTTTCTGGCGCCGTTGCCGGGGAGCATAGCTTTATTTATCAAGTTCACTTGGATTCTCTATTGTTCGCTGCTATCCATCCATCATGGGTAAGTCTCGTGATGGCAAGGTTCCTATTTTACCATCCACTACAAGAAGAGGTACGGTTGTGAACACCTCTGTTGCTCTTGATTCACCGTCTGTTATGAGTAAGTTCCTTACACCACTACATACACATGCTACACACACTGCTACTATTGCAGAATCTGAAACTTCTGATGCTTATGATGTTCCTTCTACTGTGCTTGATAAGAGTGATTCATTAGGTCCTTTCCTAGATGCTACGATTGCTAGAACTATAGCTGGAAATACCGAAACTCCTAATGAAGACACTACCACACATGTTAGTTCACCTGAGTCTAGTGAAAGTTATGATATTGAAGATGGTTATGTTGAGATGACCGATGAAATTATTAAAGAATGTAAAAACACCCATGATAGGAGCGCTGCTAAGAGTCTCCTTGAGAGGCGTACTATTAGACCCAAATTGTCTCCTATTGCTAAGTTTGTTGCTTCTCCCATAAACATTATAGATGAAGATTATGATTTCTCTCTTGATCTATCTTACATAGCTATTTTCGAGAAAGAACCTTTTTGTGGGACTAAGAATGAAAGTGCGGTAGCACATATGAATGAAATTTCTACCATGAGTGGCTTGTTTTCTGATGATATTAAGATGCGTACTTACTTTGTTGCTAAGATTTTCCCCTTTTCATTGAAAGGAGAAGCTAAAACTTGGTTTAGTAATTTACCTCCTGGATCTATTGATAGCCCTGAGTGCTTGATTAGTACTTTCCTGCACAAATATTTTCCTCCTAGTGCTAGACATGCTGTTTTGCAGGAACTTTTTGATTTTAAACAGGGAGAAAAAGAGGTATTGCCCGAACCTTGGGCAAGGTTTTGTGCTTTGATTCATGCACAATCTGGAAGTCCATTACCTAAGATCTTCTTGATATATTTTATAATGGACTAACCGAGGAATCTAGGACATACCTAGATAGTTTTGCTGATTGTGTTTTCAGGAATAGGACTCCTAAGGAAGCTGAGGAATTAATGGCTAAAATAAGCAAGAATTATGAAGATTGGACTCCTCCTAAACAAGCTATACCTGAAGTAATTGTACCTGAACCATCTATTCCCGTGCCTATTCCAACATCAAAGAAGAGGGGAGTTATTGAATTAAATGATGAAGTGATGAAGGAAGTCAAGAAATGTCTTAAGGAGAAGGGAATTAAAGCTGCAGATGTCAAGAATTTACCTCCTATAGAAGAATTATGTAAGCCTATTCCCTACTCACCCACTATTGAGGTACACTCTCTCCAACACTTTGATGAAGGTGATATCCCCTACGCTAAACCTCCTGATCAATACTTAGAAGAATTTCATATCTTTATTGTTAAGCAAGATAACTTTAATAAAAGGGTGCAAAATCATATAATGGAAAACACTAGAGCTATTGTTGAGTTGAAAGATATTGTGGAAAGAACATCTAATGATGTTAAAATGATTGTTAAACACTTTCAAATGGTTCAAACTCAAATAGATCAACTCGTTAAAGTGCAAAACGACTTGCTAGTTAATGCTGCTAAAGAAAAACATGCTTATGAAATTAGAACTAGAAGTGGTGCTACTACCCAGGATCCTCTATATCCTGAGGGGCATCCCAAAAGAATCGAGCAGGATCCTCAACAAGCTGAAAATAGTGGTTCTACTCGTAAGAAAAGGAAAAAAGAAACATAAAACTGTTGTAGAACTCTCTGAACCTGCTATAGATCCTAATAGTATATCTATCTCTGATGCTGAAACTGAAAGTGGTAATGAAGAAAATGAAGTTCCTAATGAAGAAAAAGTTGAAGAAGAACCTGAAAACCACACTAAGAATACTAAATACACCAAAGAAGATTTTATTGCTAAGAAACATGGTAGTGAAACAGCACCAGAAACTCCGCTTCGCCGCCACCACCAGATTCCACGAAACAGCACCAGAAACTCCGTTCTGGCACCCTGCCGGGACGGAGAATTGGAGGAGATCATCGCCATCATCATCACCATCGCTTCTCCATCGACCATCCATGTTTCCCCCATATATGAGTGAGTAATACCCCGCTGTAGGCTATGGGAATGGTAGGGATTGGATGAGATCGTTCATGTAATGGCATCAGATTGTTAGGGCATGGTGCCTAGTATCTTTTATTAGTGCTTTATGACTTTGTTGCGACTTGTTGTGCTTAATGCTTGTCACTAGAGCCCGAGTGCCATGATTTCATATCTGAACATGTTATTGATTCATTATGATAGTATTGTTTTTGGTCTTATCTGCAAGTTGTATACACACATTGTTGTCCGGAACCAATGGCCCCGAAGTGACAGAAATCGGGATAACCGGAGGAAATGGCTTTGATGTGAGGATCACATGTGTTCACGGAGTGTTAATGCTTTGCTCCGGTGCTCTATTAAAAGGAGCACCTTAATTGCCAGTAGTTCCCTAGAGGCCTCGCTGCAAACGGGCTGGCAGGACAAAAGATGTTGTGCAAGTTCTCATTGCGAGCACGTATGACTATATATGGAACACATGCCTAGGATTGTCTAGTACTTGGATGCTTTATCTTATTTATCTGCAATTGCCCTATGTTCTGATTGCTATTTGAATTGTCTTGTCCATGCAACGCCCGTCCATCCATCCCTATGCCTACCGCACTTGAATCCCACTATTTACTGCTTTTGTTACTACTGTCTTTGCTTTACTACTGCTGTTACTTTACTATTCCTACTACAAAACTGTTGCTACTGATAAACTGCTGTGAGCAAGATTGTTTCCAGGTGCAGCTGAATTGACAACTCAGTTGTTAAACCTTATAAATATTCTTTGGCTCCCCTTGTGTTGAATCAATAAATTGGGTTTCACTTCCCTCGAAAATACTGCGATACACCCCCTACACTTGTGTTGTCATCAAGACTATTTTCTGGCGCCGTTGCCGGGGAGCATAGCTTTATTTATCAAGTTCACTTGGATTCTCTATTGTTCGCTGCTATCCATCCATCATGGGTAAGTCTCGTGATGGCAAGGTTCCTATTTTACCATCCACTACAAGAAGAGGTACGGTTGTGAACACCTCTGTTGCTCTTGATTCACCGTCTGTTATGAGTAAGTTCCTTACACCACTACATACACATGCTACACACACTGCTACTATTGCAGAATCTGAAACTTCTGATGCTTATGATGTTCCTTCTACTGTGCTTGATAAGAGTGATTCATTAGGTCCTTTCCTAGATGCTACGATTGCTAGAACTATAGCTGGAAATACCGAAACTCCTAATGAAGACACTACCACACATGTTAGTTCACCTGAGTCTAGTGAAAGTTATGATATTGAAGATGGTTATGTTGAGATGACCGATGAAATTATTAAAGAATGTAAAAACACCCATGATAGGAGCGCTGCTAAGAGTCTCCTTGAGAGGCGTACTATTAGACCCAAATTGTCTCCTATTGCTAAGTTTGTTGCTTCTCCCATAAACATTATAGATGAAGATTATGATTTCTCTCTTGATCTATCTTACATAGCTATTTTCGAGAAAGAACCTTTTTGTGGGACTAAGAATGAAAGTGCGGTAGCACATATGAATGAAATTTCTACCATGAGTGGCTTGTTTTCTGATGATATTAAGATGCGTACTTACTTTGTTGCTAAGATTTTCCCCTTTTCATTGAAAGGAGAAGCTAAAACTTGGTTTAGTAATTTACCTCCTGGATCTATTGATAGCCCTGAGTGCTTGATTAGTACTTTCCTGCACAAATATTTTCCTCCTAGTGCTAGACATGCTGTTTTGCAGGAACTTTTTGATTTTAAACAGGGAGAAAAAGAGGTATTGCCCGAACCTTGGGCAAGGTTTTGTGCTTTGATTCATGCACAATCTGGAAGTCCATTACCTAAGATCTTCTTGATATATTTTATAATGGACTAACCGAGGAATCTAGGACATACCTAGATAGTTTTGCTGATTGTGTTTTCAGGAATAGGACTCCTAAGGAAGCTGAGGAATTAATGGCTAAAATAAGCAAGAATTATGAAGATTGGACTCCTCCTAAACAAGCTATACCTGAAGTAATTGTACTTGAACCATCTATTTATGTGCCTATTCCAACATCAAAGAAGAGGGGAGTTATTGAATTAAATGATGAAGTGATGAAGGAAGCTAAGAAATGTCTTAAGGAGAAGGGAATTAAAGTTGCAGATGTCAAGAATTTACCTCCTATAGAAGAATTATGTAAGCCTATTACCTACTCATCCACTATTGAGGTACACTCTCTCCAACACTTTGATGAAGGTGATATCCCTTACTCTAAACCTCCTAGTCAATGCTTAGAAGAATTTGATATCTTTATTGTTAAGCAAGATAACTTTAATAAAAGGATGCAAAATCATCTAACGGAAAACACTAGAGCTATTGTTGAGGTAAAAGATATTGAGGAAAGAACCTCTAATGATGTTAAAATGATTGTTAAACACTTTCAAATGGTTCAAACTCAAATAGATCAACTCGTTAAAGTGCAAAACGACTTGCTAGTTAATGCTGCTAAAGAAAAACATGCTTATGAAATTAGAACTAGAAGTGGTGCTGCTACCCAGGATCCTCTATATCCTGAGGGGCATCCCAAAAGAATCGAGCAGGATCCTCAACAAGTTGAAAATAGTGGTTCTACTCGTAAGAAAAGGAAAAAAGAAACATAAAACTGTTGTAGAACTCTCTGAACCTGCTATAGATCCTAATATTATATCTATCTCTGATGCTGAAACTGAAAGTGGTAATGAAGAAAACGAAGTTCCTAATGAAGAAAAAGTTGAAGAAGAACCTGAAAACCACACTAAGAATACTAAATACACCAAAGAAGATTTTATTGCTAAGAAACATGGTAGTGAAAGAGAACCTTGGGTCCAAAAACATATGCCTTTCCCTGATAAGAAACACAAGTCAACGGAGGATGAACATTATAATAAGTTTTGTGAGTGGATGAAGCCTTTATTCTTGTAAATTCCTTTGACTGATGCTATTAAATTGCCTCCTTACTCAAAGTATATGAAGGACATTGTCTCGAATAAAAGGAAGATCCCTAATGTAGAAATTTCTACTTTGCTTGCTAATTATTTCTTTAATGGTAAGGTTCCTAAGAAACTTGGAGACCCAGGGATTCCAACTATCCCTTGCTCTATCAACAATAGTTATGTTAGGACTGCTTTGTGTGATTTGGGAGCTGGAGTTAGTGTTATGCCTTTCTCTCTCTATAAGAGGCTTCAACTTGAAAAATTAATACCAACTGATATATCTTGGCAAATGGCTGATACTATTCCTGTGGGTATATGTGAGGATGTACCTGTTCAAGTGGCTCATAATTGCTTGATATTAACTGATTTTGTTGTGCTTGAAATGCCTAAAGGTGATAATATATCTATTATTCTTGGGAGACCTTTTCTTAATACTGCAGGAGCTGTTATTAATTGTAATCAAGGAAAGGTGACCTTCAATGTTAATGAAAAGGAACATACTGTCTATTTCCCCAAGAAGATTGAAAGGACTTATGGTTTGAATTCAATTGAACATGTTGAAGGCATTCAAGTTGGAGAAATATATTGTCCCATACCAAGAGAAAAATTTGAAACTATTATGATTGGGACCATTGCTATCAAGGTTGAGGTAACATAATCATTAGTGGAGTACAAAGTTTTGTTTCATATGCAATTGTTTTGGTAGCAAGACTTGATCAACCTTGTTAACAAAAGGATTCCATTGAACAAAACAATGTTTTCATTATGATTATCTCCGTTTATTTCTATCCTTTGCATCTTAGTTTTTGTTTTCGTTTAGTTTTCTTTGTGTTGTTAGTTGCTTGCATGTTAGAACTTCTGTAGTTCTAACCTTGTTTTGTCCTTGCATCATGTTTCCAAAAAGAAAAAAAATCAGTCTGTCAGAAAAATCATTCTTCTATTTCTGAAAAATGCCCAAAAATAAAGTGTCTCGAAAAGTTCCAGAAAATTCATATTAAATTTTTACGTGAAAAAAGGGGTAAAGGAGTACCTGGTAGGTACCAGGGGGGCCCACCAGGCAGGCACACCACATGGTGGCGTGGCCAGCCTTGGGTGGCGCCATGCCCTGTTGTGGGCCACCCCTGGCCCCCCACTAACTCTCTCACCTGCCACTTTCTTCTCTCTCCCGAGTAAGCTCCAGTTCATAGCTCAAAATCGCGTTCTTGCTGTGCTTGCTCTCGATTTTTTCGATCTCCTTGCTCAGCCCATCTTTCTTGCTGAAATTTGGAGCATTTGTTCCCTAAATAGAAGATGAGTGAACACCACCTAAACCAACATGAGCTTTGGGTGCCTAAGGTCATGAAGGTCCACCGGGAGGAGGAAGTTTTTCCCTCCATTTATCCATGTCCTGAGTTCCTGAGAGCTGCAGGAATTCTACAAGATTTCCACACTTTGGTTTCTAATGCAGGGTTAGACTACTTTTTGGAAGATGAACCTTGTCAATTTGTGAAGCTAACCATGTCTGTGGTGCAGGATTTCCAATTTAGTCACTCTTTGCCTAACCCCATGGTCCATTACAAAATTTACAATATTGTTGTCGACCTTTCTCTTGACGATTTTTGTGCAGCTATTAAGGTACCTCAATGGGGATCATGTAGGAAGATTAAAGAGAGACCGGAACCACTCATGGATTTATATGCAGAAATTTGTCAAGGGAGTAGCTTCTCGAAGGAGAGTGGAAAATCCGTAACATTCATCTTCCCTCCATTTGCTACTTTGCCTACTTTATTGCCAAGTGTGTTCTTGCTAGGAAAACTGCCAATAAATTATCTTCGTTTGATTTAGCATTTATCTCTACTGCTCTTAGACAAGATAGGTCTTACAACTTGGGTGCTCTGATAGCTTTCCATCTTGCTGCTAACCGTGAGAAAGGTGGAATTTGTGGAGGCCTCATTGCTTCTCAGTTGCTAGCATTGCATGGTTTAGTGCCTCATCATCTAGACCTACAGTTTCCCACAGAGAGGCTTGATTTTAATTCCATGATACAACATAAATTTATTTCCTCGTGGTCTAGTTTGAGTGAGTTATCTTATGAAAAAACCTTTCTCAAAGCTGGTTGGAGAAAGAGCAAGTCCGAGCGTGTTGTTCTTTTGCGTGCACCTGTTTTGTTTAACCTTTATAACAGGGAAGGATGGTCCCTTCTGGCTCGTAGTTGATGTAGAGATTGTTGGGAACCCCAAGAGGAAGGTATGATGAGCACAGTAGTAAGGTTTCCCTCAGTTATGAAACCAAGGTTTAATCGAACCAGTAGGAGTAAGGAAACACCCCAAAGGTGTTACTAGCTGAGCTTTGGCAGGGCGCACTACCGGTGCTAGTAGCAACGTGGAGACCTGCACAACACAACCATAGAACTTTGTCCCCAACTTGCGATGAGGGTGTCAATCTCACCGTGTTTTGCGGAAAACAAAGGATTAAACGTATCAAATGGAAAGAAGTAAAAGTTTGCAGAAAGTAAACACAAAGTAGTAAAAGATTGTAGATTGTATGTAAAGTAAAAGGACCGGGATCCATAGTTCACTAGAGGTGGCTCTCCTTAGAAAGATAACATGCTGGGTGAACAAATTACAGCGGGGCAATTGACAAACACCGAGAAAGCAATACATGCATATACTAATCATCTTGACTCCTCTGAGACTTGATAGAGCATTACAACATAATACATAGACCGCCATCCTCTGAGACTTGATAGAGCATCCAACATAATACTAATCATCTAGCTACTATATGGATTCGTAGTCCAAGGATGAACTACTCACGCATCACACCGGAGGCTTTCATGGTGATGAAGAAGGCCTCTAGGGTGAATTCCCCTCTCCGGCAGGGTGCCGGGAAGAGCTTCAGATCCCTCCCGATCTAGGGATGGAGATGACGGTGGCTACAGACTCTTTCGTGTATTTTTGATCGGGGCTTAGGGTTTTCGTCCCGAGGGCATCTTATAGGCGAAAGGGGAGGCCGAGGGGGTGCCAGGGCTGGCCTCACCACCCCCTGGCGCGGGCCAGGATGGGTCGTGCGGCCAGGTGGTGTGGTGGCCCCTGGTCCCTCTCCGTCTCGTATTCTGGCACTTGATCCCTTCCGGAAAAATAGGCACTTTGGCTTTTGTCCCGTCCAATTCCGAGAATATTCATTTTCTGACTTTCCTAGAACCAAAAACAGTAGAAAACAGGCAGCTGGCACTGTGGCTCTTGTTAATAGGTTAGTCCAAGAAATCATATGAAAAGTACTCCAAAGTTGGAACAAAACACAAGAAAGTGGATAAAACTAAGCATGGAACATCAAAAATTATAGATACATTTGCAATCTATCAACATCCCCAAGCTTAACTCCTGCTCGTCCTCGAGTAGGTAAGTGATAAAAAAGAAAGAATAATTTTTGAGGTGACATGCACCATCAAAGACTTGATCAAAGTATTTATAAAACATTCAAAGCTAGGATCATAGTACTTCAATCATAGCATGAACGACAAAGTTCTAGCAATAAGACAAAGAAACTATGATGCAACATGAAAAGGCACAAACAAAAGATTCATGAATAACAATGCTTTGCAAGACGTTTGTTTGTTTCACATAAAGAAAACATAGCATAATAGTATTCAGCTTGTCCCTCAATAGAGTAGCAAATATAAATGCATAGGACACCTTCAAAGTTCATAAGAGTGACTAGATACAATAGTTTAAAACAAGCAATAACAAGTTATGCATCAATCAACTAGTCTTGGTACAATGCACATAGAACTAAGAATGGCCACTATGCTCTCAAAGTAAGTGCATAAAGATAGAAGGTGGAGACTCAATATAATGGTGGAAGAAAAGCCTTTGTAAAAGGAAGTAGGGATTAAAGTCTCATAAAGAGCTTCCAAAAATTATGGTACTTGTAGCTTTCAGCTCTCATTGCCCCTATCATAAGCATCTTGAAGTGGTTAAGGTTAAAGTGACACAACTAAGAGGATATGCTTGACAAATTATAAACCGAAATCTCATGCCCCTTACTTACGAAGACCGATCCTCATGCTACTCAACTTCAGTCACGAGTAAGCTCTTGTCATTGTAAGTATATGTGTATCATTAAGAACCGCCAACGGGGTACCCCTTGCACATGATACGGGAGCTTTCCCATAATCAAAATGACAAGACAAGCAGACAATGAGCATCTCAGTGATCTTTTTATTTGCTATTTGCATAGGTTTTTATTGAGGATGCTTAATAGAGTGCTCATTATGGTGATGCTGCAAGTTTCCACCGTGATTAGGCATGGCTTAGGCTAGCGGCCCAGGCGTTTCTCTAACACATATACAAACTCCATGATCTTACAAGTTCCACATTTATTTCACACCGCCGGGATCCGTAAACAAAAGAACATGATATCAACGGGGTACAAAGTACAAGTGCAATGTTGAAAGCGTTCCCCATGAAACATGGTTCTGCTAATTTCAACTTATAAAGAGCAAGCATATACGCAACAAAGAAGGACCCAATGGTTCAAGTTTATTAGAGGCAATAAAGTAAAGTGTGCCATCAAGTTCGTGAGAGCTTTAATCACTAGTTTTCTCATAACAAGTGAAAGGTAAACAAAAGCATGAATATAATTGGAATAGCATAAGCTAGTAGGTAGTTATGGTGGACTCTTTGGAATAACTTGGTTTAGGGAGTTGGATGCATGAGTGGAACTCATACTTGGTGGTGGAGGCTAGCAAAAGACTGGGAGCGACAAACTAAGAGAGCAATAATGGCCATAATCATGTAGAGCGACAAAACATCATTGATCAAAGCATAAAGTGATACTACAAGTTGAAAACTAAAGGATCGTAAAGGCTATGGTGACTTGAGATAGTCATAACATGGTGTGAGCATGTGCCAAGTCAACCCAAATAAAGCATCAAAGGAGAATACCACTATACTATGCTTTAATAAGCTAAAACAACGCATGATTCATCCAAGGCACATTAAGAAATCTCAATTGTTTATAACAAGTCATGCTACAACAAAGAATACTAAGCATAAAGCCAAAACAATATCAAGCATGGCATGACAAAGCATAGGCCACAGTCAGAACACTATCAAGCATGGCATGACAAAACGAGCTCTTTTTACCACATAAGCATGAACATTCCTACTCTTTTCCAAACCAAACCAAACTATTTGCAAACCAAAGTATGAAAGAGGGGGTCCAACCAATTTATTCAGAACACTAAGAAAACCAAGAAAACTAAAAACCAAAACAAAAATGAAAAATAAGACGCTCCAAGAAAAACACAATTGTGCATGAAACAATAAAAATGAAGCGTTTGGAAGAAACCTGGGATTTTTATTGATGAAGAAAGGGATGTCTTGGGCATCCCCAAGCTTTGACGCTTGTACTTCTTGGATATTTCTTGGGGTGACACGCTTGGCATCCCCAAGCTTGAGCTTTAGTCCATCCTTCATCTCATTACTCATTCCTTCCATACACCTGAAATTTTTCCTTCATACAAAACTTCACACAATCTCATTAGCAACATTAGTGCACTTAAGATAAATAAGTCTCAAGGTTCAGTTCTAACACCAAATAAACTTCCATTAGAACACTAGCTACTATAGCACTTCCCTCAAAAAGCTCAATGCCCCTAAGGAACTCAAGAAGGAACTAACAAGAAGCAAATGCAGAAAATGGCAGAAATCTGTCAAAACAGACCAGCAGGTAAAGACGAATTTTTTCGAAGACCTTCTGTTGCTCAAATCAGAAAGTGTTGAACTAACGAAAGTTAGATAACAACCTGGGGCAGAAGCAAAAAAATTACAGCTCAATCCGACGTACAGAGATCTCTCAGAAATTTTACGGTGAAGCACAAAAATCTGTTTCGGGACAGCAACTTTCCCAATCATTACTTCTCTCTTATTAGAGGTTACTCTTGGCACAAAAAGCAAATAAAAAGGATAAGGAGAGGTTATTACAGAGGTAATAACTTCCAAGACTCAACTAACACTCTTGGGTTATCTCCCAACAAGTACTTTTCTTTAACGCCTTTAAGTTAGGCATAAAAATTTGAGAAGATGCTCTCATAGGAAATATGAATTGAAGTAAAAGAGAGCATCAAGAAGCAAATTCAAAACACATTTAAGTGTAACCCACTTCCTATGCATAGGAATCTTGTATGCAGATAAATTCACAAAGAACAAAGTGACAGGCATAGGAAGATAAAACAAAAGTAACTTCAAAACTTTCAGCACATAGAGAGGTGTTTCATTACCATAAAAACTTCTACAACCATATTTTCCTCTCTCATAATAATTTTCAGTAGCCTCATGAATAAACTCAACAATATAACTATCACATAAGGCATGCTTTTCATGATCTACAAGCACTAGAGCTTTATTATAAATATTTTCAAAAGAATCCTCGGGAACATAACATTCACCCTCCTTTGATAAGCATGGGGGACAATCAAATAATGTAAGGGATAAAGAGTTACTCTCATTAGAAGGTAGGCATGGGTAGATCCATTCTTCCTCCTTTTGTCCATCACTCTCCTCCTCTTTTTCATGTAATGAGCTTTCAGGTTCAGCAATTTCTTCTTCCATGGAGGTTCTAGCAGGCGGTGGTTCATCTATTACCTTAGCAGTCATAAAACTGTTCCCAAATAGGAAACTGAGTGAGCTATCCATAATGGAATAGTGATTGGAACAGAGCTAGTCATAAAGCCAACTTAAGAAAGGAACTATTTTTTTGTGTGTTTTCTGAAGAACAAAACAAGCAAACAAAGCAAAAAAGAAAACTAAGCAAAACAAAAACAACAAAGTAAAGAGATTGGTCATGAGGGACTCCCCTTGTGAAGATGTCCTTGACTCCCCGGCAACGGTGCTAGAAAAAATCTTGCTAACTCGTAGTTGATGTAGAGCTCGTTGGGAACCCCAAGAGGAAGGTATGATGAGCACAGTTGTAAGTTTTCCCTCAGTTATGAAACCAAGGTTTAAACGAACCAGTAGGAGCAAGGAAACACCCCAAAGGTGTTACTAGATGAGCTTTGGCAGGGCGCACTACCGGTGCTAGTAGCAACATGGAGACATGCACAACACAACCATAGAACTTTGTTCCCAACTTGCGATGAGGTTGTCAATCTCACCGTGTTTTGCGGAAAACAAAGGATTAAACGTATCGAATGGAAAGAAGTAAAAGTTTGCAGAAAGTAAACACGAAGTAGTAAAAGATTGTAGATTGCATGTAAAGTAAAAGGACCGGGATCCATAGTTCACTAGAGGTGGCTCTCCTTAGATAGATAACATGCTGGGTGAACAAATTACAACGGGGCAATTGACAAACACCGAGAAAGCAATACATGCATATACTAATCATCTTGACTCCTCTGAGACTTGATTGGGCATTACAACATAATACATAGACCGCCATCCAACTACATCTATGACTAATAATCCACCTTCAGGTTATCATCCGAACCCCCTCTAGTATTAAGTTGTAAGCAACAAATTATTGCTTTACGAACTGCGTGTAAAGTAAACAATACGATTGTTCTATGAACAAAGGATTATTGTTTTCTCCCTAGTAGCAACAGCACATCTAGTACCTTAGAGATTTCTGTCACTTCCCCAGATTACCAGAGGCATGAACCAACTATCGAGCATAAATACTAATTCTTGGAGTTTCTAGCATCTACTTGGCCAAGATAGCTACTAACAACGGAAAGCATGCAACATCTCAAATAACAAAGACATGGTATAATCAATAATCAATTTGAAATAGCATCTCAATATCCATCGGATCCACGCAAACACAACATGTATGAATTACAAATAGATTATCTTGATCATGAACGGAGCTCACAAGATCTAAACATGAAAGCACAAAGGAGGAGAAACCAGCCATCTAGCTACTACATGGATCCGTAGTCCAAGGATGAACTACTCACGCATCACACCGGAGGCTTGCATGGTGATGAAGAAGGCCTCCAGGGTGAATTCCCCTCTCCGGCAGGGTGCCAGGAAGAGCTTCAGATCCCTCCCGATCTAGGGATGGAGATGACGGCGGCTATAGACTCTTTTGTGGATTTTTGATCGGGGCTTAGGGTTTTCGTCCCGAGGGCATCTTATAGGCGGAAGGGGAGGCCGAGGGGGTGCCAGGGCTGGCCTCACCACCCCCTGGCGCGGGCCAGGCTGGGCCGCATGGCCAGGTGGTGTGGTGGCCCCCTAGTCCCTCTTCGTCTCGTATTCTGGCACTTGATCCCTTCCAGAAAAATAGGCACTTTGGCTTTTGTCCCGTCCAATTCCGAGAATATTCATTTTCTGACTTTCATGGAACCAAAAACAGCAGAAAACAGACAGCTGGCACTGTGGCCCTTGTTAATAGGTTAGTCCAAGAAATCATATGAAAAGTACTCCAAAGTTGGAACAAAACACAAGAAAGTGGATAAAACCAAGCATGGAACATCAAAAATTATAGATACATTTGCAATGTATCATCCCTCACTGAGGAGGGGGTTGACACATACCTAGAAGAGCTTTCCCAACAGGAGCAGGACACTAGAAGGGAGGTCATGGATGATTCGTTCCAGCCCTCGAATGAGGGAGAGTCTTCATATCAGTAGCTCGCTTATGATTGGGGAGCTTCCTCTTCTTCTCATGGGCCTAGCTACGACCATTCTTACCAAGATCCGCCCGCTTGGAACCCCTATTCGTACATGGATTGATACCCACTTAGGCCAAAAGCCTAAGCTTGGGGGGAGGTACGCCGACACCACACTCATCTCCTTATCATGTTGCGTCGGTACTTTGTATATTCATGTTTTCGTTCTCTTTTTAGTTTTCGTTCTTCTTTGCTTTTGCTTTCTAAAAACACAAAAAGACCAAAAATATTTCTTTTGTTTCTCTTTGGTTTGCTTCTTATTTTTGCCTTGGTTTGCTTTTCCCTTTTTGCTTTGTTTGAACTATTCGAAAAACCCAAAAAGAGTTTGCTTTGCTTGTTTTTCTCTTTTGGTTCTTGTTTAAAAATCGAAAACACCAAAAATATTTGTCGTTGTTCTTTGGTTTTTGCGAGTTTGCTTCAGGGTTCGGCAGTCCTCAGTGGATATTGGTTTCATATTATTATTCAAGCCACACAAGTGAAGAGCAATAATGAGGATCATGACAACTTGAGGCATGGTAAGAGGCTGGTAACGAACTCTATTTGTTTTCATTTTTGTACATATACTCATCACTGTGGGCATGCTTAGTCCGTTCATGTAGGGTGTATGTTTTTCTTTGGATGCTTAGTAGTTCTTGCTTTCTTATGATTAGCTCCAGCTCACTAATAGTTTGTAGCATGTCTTATGAATGTTTGCTTGCATTGCTCTATTCATAAATTGGTATGACACCGTGGTATCCTCCTCTGAATGTTTCATTTGATTGACTTGTCACATGCTCACGCATGCACATGGCTGTAATAATCAGTTAAGCCTCGATGAATTATTTTGCCTTGAGGATCTTGAATCACTTTCATGCCATAAGTAGTCCTATTTTGTTGCAAGCATGATAATGACAGCTATTGCTCTCTCGTTTGTCGCTCCCTTACTATTGCTAGCCTTCATTTCCACTGAGTGTTTTACTCATGTTTCCAAACTCCCTAAACCGATTATTGCCAAAGTGTCCACCATACATACCTATTAGCATCAGTTGCTACTCCCGTGCATATTCAATATGCCTTGTTTTCTTCCAAATAAAATGTTTGCTTGTTATGGGAAAATTAGTTAGTAAAGCTCTCATGAACTTGATGGCACACTTTATTTCCTGCACTTAATAAACCTGAACCATTGTGAACTCTCCATGAAAGTTATATGCTTGCAAATTATAGGCTGGGGATTAGCAGAACCGTGTTGTCACGAGGAACGCTTTCAACACTTGTAAATATATACCCAGTTGACACCTTGCTCTTTTGTTTGCGGATGTCGTCGGTGTGAAATAAAAGGGGAGCTTGTAAGTCCATGGAGTTATGTATGTGTGTTAGAGAAACGCCTAGGCCGCTGGTCTAATCCATGCCGACATGGTGGAAACCTGTAGCGTAACCATAATGATATCTATGAAGCATTCTTCTTATAAAAAAAGAGAGATAGCTATTGAGAAAAAGGAAAAAAAAGAGTTTTATGAAAAGAGGAAAGAGAGAAAAAAAAGCACCATTTTCCCATGGTAAATAAGAATATTGCTGAGATACTCATTGTCTGCTTGCCTTGTCATTTTGATATGGGGATTCTTCCGTATCATCGGGCAAGGGGTACCCCGTTGGCGGTTCTCAATGATACGCACATACTTACGATGACAAGAACTTACCGGTAACTAAAGTTGAGTAGCATGAGGAGCGGCCCTCGTACTCAAGGGACTTGGGATTTTCAGTTTATTGTCTGTCAAGCATATAACTCAGATTGGACCTCACTTTCACCTTAACCACAATAAAGATGCCTATGATAGGGGCAATGAGATCTCAAAGCTAATGAGTACCATACTTTCAGCATTTGGAAGCCTTTCAAATTACTCAAAACCTTTTTCTTCTACTTGTTGAGTCTCCATATATTCTTTGAGCACTTTCTTGATAGCATAGTTGACATTCCTTATGTTTGTTCCATTACTTGATTATTTGTGTTATGACTTTGATGCTTGTATTCTTGATATCTTTACTTCTAGTCATCACTTGAACTTCAGAGGTGCCTTGACATTCATAATCAAAGGCAAGCGAGATACCACTCTATCATACCTTTTTATGAGCATTGTAATGTTGCTTATGTTCGTGCTTCATGCTACTTATTATTCTTGAGTTGGAATCTCTTCATAGCTTGCAATGACTATTAAGTAGACTTAGTTGCATACTCTTTATTGTGAACTGTCTAAGTAGTTGATCACGTTGCTGAGAATATTTACATCATATGAAGCAAATGTGTTCGTGAAAGTTCTTTTATCGCACTCAGTTTTCAACTGAATTGCTTGAGGACAAGCAATAAGCTAAGCTTGGGGGGAGTTGATACGTCCAAAACGTATCTACTTTCCCGAACACTTTTGCTATTGTTTCTCCTTTATACTTGTGTGATTTGGATGCAACTAATGCGAACTGACGCTGTTTTCAGCAGAATTGTCTTGGTGTCTACTTTTTGTGCAGAAAATCAACTATCAGGAAAAATCCCGGAAAATATGTCAAAAATCCTATTTCACCCGAAGACTCCAGGAGCCAGAATACGAGACAGAGAAGAGCCCTAGGGTGGCCACACCACCTAGTGGCGCGGGCCAGGCCAGGCCGCGCCAGGGGGTGGTGTGGGCCCCCCAGGCACCCCCTCGGCCTCTCTCTTCGCCTATAAGGAGCCTTCTGACCTAAAAACTCCCGGGGGTTCGACGTTTTTCCAGAAGGAGTTCCGCTCCGCCACCACCACCAGATTCCACGAAACAGCACCAAAAACTCCGTTCTAGCACCCTGCTGGGACGGGGAATTGGAGGAGATCATCGCCATCATCATCACCATCGCTTCTCCATCGACCATCCATGTTTCCCCCATCTATGAGTGAGTAATCCCCCGATGTAGGCTATGGGGATGGTAGGGATTGGATGAGATCGTTCATGTAATGGCATCAGATTGTTAGGGCATGGTGCCTAGTATCTTTTATTAGTGCTTTATGACTTTGTTGCGACTTGTTGTACTTAATGCTTGTCACTAGGGCCCGAGTGCCATGATTTCAGATCTGAACATGTTATTGATTCATTATGATAGTATTGTTTCTGGTCTTATCTACAAGTTGTATACACACGTCGTTGTCCGGAACCTATGGCCCCGAAGTGACAGAAATCGGGATAACCGGAAGGGAAAGGCTTTGATGTGAGGATCACGTGTGTTCACGGAGTGTTAATGCTTTGCTCCGGTGCTCTATTAAAAGGAGCACCTTAATTGCCAGTAGTTCCCCAGAGGCCCCGCTGCAAACGGGCTGGCAGGACAAAAGATGTTGTGCAAGTTCTTATTGTGAGCACGTATGACTATTTATGGAACACATGCCTAGGATTGTCTAGTACTTGGGTGCTTTATCTTATTTATCTGCAATTGCCCTATGTTCTGATTGCCATGTGAATTGTCTTGTCCATGCAACGCCCATCCATCCATCCCTATGCCTACCGCACTCGAATCCCACTGTTTACTGCTTTTGTTTTTACTGTCTTTGCTTTACTACTGTTGTTACTTTACTATTCCTACTGCAAAACTGTTGCTACTGATAAACTGTTGTGAGCAAGATTGTTTCCAGGTGCAGCTGAATTGACAACTCAGTTGTTAAGGCTTATAAATATTCTTTGGCTCCCCTTGTGTCGAATCAATAAATTGGGTTTCACTTCCCTCGAAAATACTGCGATACACCCCCTATACTTGTGGGTCATCATTCATGGAATTTTGGAGTCTTTGATTTTGATCAATTGACACATGTGAGACTTTCCTCGAGATAATTGAAACTCCGTCCATAGGCCAGAGAGGAACAGATGACTAGCTTATTGGAAATTGTGCATGCTGATGTGCATAGTCCATTATGTGTAGCCATATGCGATGGATCTTTTTGCTTCATATGCTTTCTCCGAAAATTTGAGTGAATATATCTGTATATTTACTTAATAAGGAAGAAGTTTGAAACATTTGAAAATTGTTTAAAGACTTTCAAGATGAAGTGGAAAATCATTGTAACAAGAAAATAAAGTGTTTATGATTCGATCATAAAGGAAGATGTTTGAGTTACATGTTTAGCAAAACACTTAAGATTTGAGGAATTATTCCATGATTTGTGTTTCCCGATAAACCATAGGAGTATGGCATATTTGAGAGATGAAATCAAACCATGGTTGACATGGTAGGATCAAATGTATCATTTATAAAACTGCCATTATGTTTTAAGGATTGAACCTTTAGAGACTACCGCTTTTACACTAAAAAGAGCACCACCGTGATCCGTTGAAATGACACCATATAAGTTATGGTTTGGGATAAAACCCAAATTGTCTTTTCTTAAATTTTGGTATGCTATGTATAAGTAAAATATTTACAACCAAAGTCGGATAATCACGTCTTTGTAGGTTATCCCAAAGAATTTGTTGGGAATTTCTCCATAACACCGAGGACAAAAGAGTTTGTTACTTGGAACGTCAAGTTTCTTGAGAAGGAATTTTTTCGCGAAAAGTTAAGTGGGAGGACAATAGAACCTTGATAAGGTTGTTGAACCTTAGCTATATGTGCTAAGTAGCGCAGCGCCGGAAAGTGTCCCGGTGGCGGCCACAATGCTCATGGCTCCCGTGATTACAAAAGGTGTGATCTCGGAGATTAGAGTTCCTATTGAACCGTGTGGGTCGGTAAGAATCAAATAGTAAGATTTGATAAGCAAGTCGTTATTGTTTTGACAATGATGAACCGACTACATGCAAAGAAGCGATGATGGGCCTTGACTCCATAAAATGACTAGAAGTCATATAATCCGTGATAGTATCCATACACGAGAAATCAAGTTTCTGAACTTGGAAGACCCTCTAAAAAGGCGTAAAGCATATCGGTCGTGTTTGGATCTATAAAGAAATAGACATGGATGTTTAACATCTATGAAATAGTCGACATGTCGGAAAGAAGTTTACGGCAATGGTCAAGGAGTTGACTATGACAAGATTTGATCTTTCATAGCGATATTTAGTCTTGACGGATTAATGTAGCAACCACTACATATAATTTGGTATATGGTAGTTGAATAAACAAAACAAGGTTCTTCTAATAGAATGGTTACCTAGGACGTGTACATGACATGGTCCGAAGGGTTTTGTTAATTCAAATGGTGCTAAAAGGGCATACAAACTTCAATAGTTGAAGTAAGCATAGCGGAGTTGGAATCTTCACCATGATGAAACTGTTAAAAGAGTTTAAATTCATCGGAGATGATGAAGATGCTTGCATTTGCAAGAAATTAAGTAGGAACACTGAGACATATTTCTAATACATTATGTAGAGGACATATTGTTGATTGGAAATGATGTATCTTGTATTGACACAAGTTAAGAATTTCATTAAAATAAGATTTCGATGAAAGACTTGGGCAAAACCGAAATATTAGGCATCAAAATCTATATGGATAGATTGAGGCGCTAATATGTTTGTGCCAGACATACATATATGAGATATTGAAAGGGTTTAATATGGAAACAACAAGAAAGGTTCTTGCTGCATGGAAAGAATTGTATCAAGATTCAAGTGTTTCAACACTTGGTGAGTAAAATCACATGATGATTTTGATCGATTATACCGTGATATGTATATATCCAAAATGTCCTATGCTCTAAGTGTTATGAGCACATACCAGGATGATTCATAAGATGATCATTGGACAATAGTAAAGATATTCTTATGAGCTTTGGAAGAACTAAGAATATATCATGTATAAGTGACAGATAGTTAAAGGTAGTTCATTGTAAAGTGTTACATTGATACTAGTTTTTGTCACAAGATACAAATTAAATTTATCTCAATTTAGACTATGGGTGGCACAATGTAATGGAAATGATGTTCCATGATGGATTTGGATGAGTTCCAAAGTTGAGACATTGTGACGGATACTACAACAAAAGGCTAAGTATATACCTGCTATTGTAGCAGCAAAGGAGGGCATTTATGTTAAGTAGTTTGTTATGAAACTGGGTGTGGTTCAAAGTGGGATAATACTATGAAGATATATTGTGTGACAATAATATCAATATATTTTAACCCGAACGAACTAAAGGTCTCACCAGAGGACCAAATTTATACAATGCCATCTCATTTGAGAATGAGTGATGCGTAGAGATGCAAAGACATGCAAATACACATGGACCTGAAACTGTCAGATCCGGAGATTATGTTAACCACTAGAAATCGCGTATATGCAACACCAGAAAGTCATAGGTGTTCAATACGCAAAGTTTTTTAAACTAGATTATTGACTCTAGTGTAAGTGGGAGACTGAAGGGAATATGCCCGAGAGGCAATAATAAAGTGGTTATTACCTTATTCCATGTTTATGATAAATGTTTATTTTTGCATGCTATAATTGTATTGATCGGAAACGTCAATACATGTGTGTTTAATAAACAAAAAGGGTTCCTAGTTATGCCTCTCTTATAGACTAGCTCGTTGATTAATAAGATGATCAAGGTTTCCTCATCATGGACATTGGATGTTGTTAATAACAAGGTCACAACATTAGTTGAATGATGTGATGAACATTCATCCGAAGTATATCATTATGATCAAAGTCATTATGTTTATATTGCTATAACATCATACGAAGTAATCTTTATCCTTAGACCATGAGATCATGTTAATTGCTAACACCGGAAGAGTATCTTGATAACATCAAACGTCACACCGTAACAGGGTGACTATAAAGATGGGTTCAGTACTACGAAGGTGTTATGTTGAGGCTCATGGATCAAGAGTGGAATTTGTCAATCCCGATGACGGATAGATATACTCTGGACCCTCTCGGTGATATCACATTAAGATGGCTTGCAAGCAAGTGATGTGATCACTAGAATGTTATATCACGGGAACGAGAAAAGAGTGCATGTCGGTAACGAGATCAAACTAGGTATGGAGATACCAATGATCGAATCTCGGACATGTAATATATCGCGAGACAAAGGGATTTAGTTACTAGCGTTATAGGTTCTCACGATCACAGAAGTCATCGTTGAATATGCAGGAGTCAGTATGGATCTCCAGGTCCCGCTTCTGATTATTGATCTGAGAGGAGTCTCAATCATGTCTGTATTATTCGCGAACCATAGGGTGAAACACTTAAGAGTTACCGGACACCATTTTGGAGCACATATGTTTCAGACGAAAGAATTGCAAAGCGCAGGAATTATTTCAATAGACACCGAAATTGTTTCGGGTGAAATTGCGGAAAGTGGTTCTACATATGATATTCAAATATTGCAAGGGGTTATATGTGAATGTTTGTTAATTAAATTAATTAACAAAATTCTGAATAAATTTAATAAAAGAGTTTTATTAAATGAGAGAGCATTAAACTTGGAGAATTTTAATGCATTTAAAGTAGGGACTTTAAAGGGGAATGTGAAGATGCATTTTAATGTGGAGGGGTTACCACCACATGAATGGGGGAGGTAAGGAGTCACCCCCCATGCACCGGCCATGAAGGAGGGGCACCCCCTCCTCCTATAAAAGGCCACCCTCTTCCTCCTTCTTCCACACACCTCCTTGTGAAGGATCTCTCTCCCCCTCTAGAATTATCCCCCATGGTCTCGGATTAGCGAGATAAATGTTCCCGGTGGCATTTCGTCTGGAAGGAGTTGTTGCTTTCACTGGATCGCTGGAGCGAGGAGGTGGAGGTTGTTCGGTGGCTTGAACATGTGTGCGAGTACAGATGCGCTACTGAGTTGCGGCGCTCGGACTTTGTAACACCCTCAAATCGGCCCTATGCAAGTTTTAGCGATTTCCACCAAACCCGCATAGAAACGATTCAAGGACGCCCACCAGACACTTTCGTGCGGGTGGAAACAAAGTAATAACATTACACAACAGTCCTTGATGGGACCCACAAAACAGATATATATATAAAACAGCGACTCCCTGAGTCAAGAATACAGATATACAATACAAAGATCCAAATCACCTTGAAAACGATAGAGCGTCCGACTACGGACAAGATGCAAATGGGGCTAAGAGCCCTGAAGAATAACCAATGGCGTCCATAACCCTGCCCAGGCCAAGCCGGAAGGGTAACCCTGCTAACGACGTCGATCTCAAACCTGCTAAAACAAAAGGGGTGCCGACAAAGGGCAAAGGAAAAAGAGGAGCGTCAGTACTAAGGCCAGTACACGGCGAGGCTAGAATTCGGCGGCTCTCGCCTACATAGGTATGGTGGGCTGAAGCGGCAGCGCAGCGGCACTGAACAACCTATAGAGACTCGATACAACTAGCGGTTATCAGAGAGGGATAACAAAGACCTATTCGGATCCAACCTGAAGCTAACACCAAACAAACCCTTCCTGGTATTTCCCCTCGAGACCAAACGAGAAAGTCGGTCCAAGGAACTCACACAGTTGGTAGTTTTATTCATTCCATTATAATTGAAGCACTTACTAGTCAGATATAGATAGCATGGGCCGTCCTGATAGCATAAGTAGTGGGCAGTTTAACTACCATTCTGTTGTAGTTGGGACATTTACTAGTCAGATATATTTGTCCTGAGGAATCGCAAAACCCAACAGTTGTTGACACTTTTATCACATTCCATTGGAGTTGCAATACTTACTAGGCATATAGCATGTCACAAAACAACCCAGATCCACCAGCAGTTGGCATTTTTAATATCCATTCCGTTATACTTGAGTTGATTACTAGTCACATATTAAGTCAAATTTATAGCACTACTTTAGTTATGCTTGTCTATGATCGAGATACTGTGCTCCAAGTCGTCCATAACCGCGGACATGGCTTTCAGAAAGTTTTACCCTACAGGGGTGCACAAATAGCAACACACACTCGATCAACCTCAGAAAAACCAACTCAAAACCCAACGAGGCATTCACGACAAAGCGATCATAGGATTCAGAAATATTTCAGGGGGCCACCCCATTAAGCTACCCGCAACGAAGTTGGCCGGCTCCGAGACGGACCCAAGGTTTGCGCCAATGGCTGTAAACGACTGGGAACCCGAAAGTGTGACTGGGCTTGTTGATACCGCGAAAACACTCCGCAATCCTAAACAGTACAGGTGCTCCACGCACAATCTTAAATAAAGCGGTAAAGCATGGCATAAGTACAGGATAGTAATAAAGCCCCAAACTACTTTGTGGCCCCAAGAAATAGAAATGAATCAAGCTCTAGCTCAGGGGGGTCCATAAGGCCTCCCGGATGGGGATAGTGCGACAAATCAAGGAACAGGTATCAAGTACTCGGGGTCCTATGGGACACAAGTGAGCGTGGAAGAACCAAATAACATCTATTGCCCACCGATGCCTCTGCATTAGTTATATCTAGCTTTTTAATAGTTATAATTAAAGGCATGATCATCTCCACCGTAAACATATCCACCAGTAACATCTGCCAGCATTCCAACAACTGTGGCACTTGACAACACGAGATCGCACCTGAGCAAGCAACTACGACTCGCAAGGCCAGCTATCTACTAGACAACAGGTATTAGGAGGTGTCCATGGCAATATAGAGGCTGCACGGGATATAACTGGTGCACGTAAACTAAAGCATCGCGACACGGATAGCAATAGACAATCAGGAGGAAATAAAGACCATAAATGCAAAATAGGTAGAAGGGGGAGAGATGCTCGCCTAGGAAAACACTGCCGAAGGTTCATATCCGGAGAACTTGTCGACACTCGCATCCACGCATCGGTCTAATCCGCGAAGAAGCAAAGCACTAAAAGAAACACCGGATGCACTATTTAATATTACGGCAAAAGATCCGACATGATTATGATATGATGCAGATGCGGTGCATTTAGCCAGTATTAAGCGGAACCGGTGTCCCGACAATTAATTACGCGGTTCAAGTTATTTAGAAACCCCGCAATTTAAATGTTGAATTAACAAGGCGAATCATGGCATCGGTTCGCTAGGCAATTTAAATGGAGTCCGGAATAAGACAAAGATATCCCGCATAAACACTCCATGTTTAATCACGCGGTGAATCGGCATATTGCCCCCAACCCACTGAATATGTATGCGATCATGAATGGTTTAATACAGCAAGTTGGTATCATATATTATAAAAATAGGAGAATGGATCAGGGGCACACATTAGGGGGGGTTCGGATCTGAGGGTCGATGGGGATCGGTCTCGGCGGGAATGTTCTCGGACAACGTAGTAGATCTTGTCGCATGTGACGAAGAACTCGGGTTCGGAAGGAGGACTTGGCGTTCCGATGGATCGGTCCTCGAGGTCGAAGAACTCGGCACGCCAGGGTTCGGTCTTCGGACGCCGGGAACGGGTCTTGGCGTCTTCGGATTCTGATTGGAGATCTTGGCGTTGTGGCGGTCGATGGCGTACTCATCGGATGTCATGGTCTTCTCAAGATCTGGGCATGGAGAACGGTTCTCATCGAGGTTTTCGGGTGGCATCGAGCGATCTCACACGTGCGACCATCTTCTGAACACGGTCACATGGACACGAAAAAAACAACGTTGCAGAAAAGAAAACATCTGGAATCTACCACCACACAACACCTTTGGTTAGTAGCAGAGGACCTGCAGAGCAACGAACAGAGCAAGGCAACCTTGGGGCGTCACGGACATGACTTGAACTGAGGAACATGTACTACAACAAGGCTGACGTTCATGTGGGCGGCAGGGCACGCGGATGACGACCTTGAGTGCACAGGCGCCTGCAGCAGACGGAGGACGCAGGGAGCGGTTGGGGACGAGGACAGCTGCCGGGCGGCACCGCGAGCTTGGTGCGGAGATGCCTGGGTCGAGGCAGAGGGCCTCGCTGAGCGGGGAGGGCGCGACGACGCGCGAGGATCCGGGGCGCCACGAAAGTCGACGGCGCGGGGCTCGCTGGGCGACGCAAGGCGGCAGCGGACGGCTCGCGTGCTACTTGACAGGGGCTCGCAGGAGATCTCGGCGGCGGGCAACGGCCGTCGAGGGAATGCGGCGAGGGCGTCGGGGTCTCGAGGCGTGGAGGCGCTGGCCGGTGGCGGTGGAGTCGGGGCACGGCCTCGAGGTTGGTGGAGAGGAGGTCGAGGTCAGCCGCGAGAGGCACAGGCGGCCGGCGGGGCGCGAGGGCGGCGCCGGAGCAGAGGCGGTCGAGGGCCGGTCAAGGTCGACCGCGCGGCGGCGGTGGAGAAGGAGACACCGGGGAGAGGAGGAGGAGAGGCTGCCGTAGGCCGAGGCGGCGAGGTGGACGGCCACGGATGCGGGAGAGGACGACGGCGGCGAAATGGGGCCGGCGGGCGGGTCGCGGCCGACAGGAGGAGGCGGCGGCCCTGCGGCTGAGACGCGGGGTTCGCGGGCGAGAGAGAGGAGGAGGAGAGAGAAGGGGCGCGGGGCACGTGCGGAATCTTGCCGTGGGGTGGACACGGTCCCTCGGTGGGCCAGGGGGCTGTGCAGGTGGCGGGGTGGGGCCCGGTTGGTGGAGGCGCGCGTCGGGTGGAAAAGCGGGGGGGTGCGGAGCGGCTCTACCACGCGGTTGGTGCGCCTGGGGATCGCGTCCCAGGGCGGCAGGTGGTGGCCTGAGGGTGGGGAGTGGGGCCCGGGCGAGGCACATGTAGGTGGTGGGTTGGACCAGGGGAAGGGTGACGTGGGCTGCTGGTGGGGTGATGTGGCAGGTTAGGAGTGGATGGGGTGGAGGAAGCGGTGAGGTGGCAGGCCGCGATTGGTGGGAGTGAGGTGGAGGGAGGCTGGGTAGAATAGGGTTGGGTAGAAATAGGACTAGATAGTTTAGACTAGGGTTTGGAGGTGGCCGGTCAGGCTTTCGGGCCTGGCGGGCTGCCTCCTAAAAATAAAAGAAATATTTTATTATTTAAAACGGAGCTTTTGAAAACCGTTGGTAGACGAAACAAAATAATCTGGAGACCCGGGTTTTGTATTTGAATAAAGACGGGGCATTTAGAAAAACAAAACTAGATTTTTCGAAAATAGTTTTTAAACAAACCATGCATGATGATGACGATGCTCAAATGCAATGTGGCATGATGACATGAGCATGCGGTCATGATGATGCAATGCACAAAAACACCACGATTTTCTAGTAGTGGTTTTAGCGGGATGCCACAATTCGACACCACTAACAATGGATCTCGCCCTCGAGATCCGCCTCACGGTACCGGGAAGAAGGTCGGCGATCTAAATCTTCTCGCTTCGTGTAGATCCTCGCGACACCACTAACAAGAGGTCGTTGTCCGTGATCGCCGAGAGAACACTCCGGGGACAAAGGGCAAAGGTAGAGGTATCAACAAATAAAGCCACCTCTAGCTTTCGTGGAAGGAGTGAAAATTGCATTGATCCTCCAATTCAATGTGCAAAGCGAATGATAAGAGTACTGGTATGGTCATGACTCCATCCCACACTCAAAACATTACTCTGTACATGAATAGTTGAATTATGCAATAAACTCTCGAAAATAGACTGAAGATCTCGACAAGCGAGGTGCGGAACAAAGGAGGTGATGCAGGCGCTGCATCGGAGCTGGCGTGGATGATGTCGTCGTGTCGGAAAACACCAGAAAGCACAAGAAGGAACAAAGAAGTCCAACAGATGAATGATTCCTCAGATAGCACGAAGACCGGATGTAGAAGCACCGTTATCAAAGGAGGAAGCGAAACCCTGAAGGTATGACGGAAACCCAACCACGAGAATTCCTGGACTCGAAGAAAGAGAAGAGAGCAGATTCAAAACACGCAGAGGTAAGAGGAGAATAGTAGAGGGGTAAGGAGTAAAACAGACCTAATGAGATCTATCCAACCGTTTTTGCAAAATACTTTTGACACTCTACTTCGGCCGTTAGCTAGGTTATCCTACAGGCTGGACTTGTGGGGTATCGCAACAGTTGAGCTCTGATACCACTCTGTAACACCCTCAAATCGGCCCTATGCAAGTTTTAGCGATTTCCGCCAAACCCACATAGAAACGATTCAAGGACGCCCACCAGACACTTTCGTGCGGGTGGAAAACGAAGTAATAACATTACACAACAGTCCTCGATGGGACCCACAAAACAGATATATATATATATACAACAGCGACTCCCTGAGTCAAGAATACAGATATACAATACAAAGATCCAAATCACCTTGAAAACGATAGAGCGTCCGACTACGGATAAGATGCAAATGGGGCTAAGAGCCCTGAAGAATAACCAATGGCGTCCATAACACTGCCCAGGCTAAGCCGGAAGGGTAACCCTGCTAACGACGTCGATCTCAAACCTGCTAAAACAAAAGGGGTGCCGACAAAGGGCAAAGGAAAAAGAGGAGCGTCAGTACTGAGGCCAGTACACGGCGAGGCTAGAATTCGGCGGCTCTCGCCTACATAGGTATGGTGGGCTGAAGCGGCAGCGCAGCGGCACTCAACAACCTATAGAGACTCGATACAACTGGCGGTTTTCAGAGAGGGATAAGAAAGACCTATTCGGATCCAACCTGAAGCTAACTCCAAACAAACCCTTCCTGGTATTTCCCCCTTGAGACCAAACGAGGAAGTCGGACCAAGGAACTCACACAGTTGGTAGTTTTATTCATTCCATTATAATTGAAGCACTTACTAGTCAGATATAGATAGCGTGGGCCGTCCCGATAGCATAAGTAGTGGGCAGTTTAACTACCATTCTGTTGTAGTTGGGACATTTACTAGTCAGATATATTTGTCCTGAGGAATCCCAAAACCCAACAGTTGTTGACACTTTTATCACATTCCATTGGAGTTGCAATACTTACTAGGCATATAGCATGTCACAAAACAACCCAGATCCACCAGTTGTTGGCATTTTTAATATCCATTCCGTTATACTTGAGCTGATTACTAGTCACATATTAAGTCAAATTTATAACACTATTTTAGTTATGCTTGTCTACGATCGAGATACTGTGCTCCAAGTCGTCCATAACCGCGGACACGGCTTTCAGAAAGTTTTACCCTGCAGGGGTGCACAAATAGCAACACACACTCGATCAACCTCGGAAAAACCAACTCAAAACTCAACGAGACATTCATGACAAAGCGATCACAGGATTCAGAAATATTTCAGGGGGCCACCCCATTAAGCTACCCGCAACGAAGTTGGCCGTCTCCGAGACAGACCCAAGGTTTGCGCCAATGGCTGTAAACGACTGGGAACCCGAAAGTGTGACTGGGCTTGTCGATACCGCGAAAACACTCCGCAATCCTAAACAGTACAGGTGCTCCACGCACAATCTTAAATAAAGCGGTAAAGCATGGCATAAGTACAGGATAGTAATAAAGCCCCAAACTACTTTGTGGCCCCAAGAAATAGAAATGAATCAAGCTCTGGCTCAGGGGGGTCCATAAGGCCTCTCGGATGTGGATAGTGCGAAAAATCAAGGAACATTTATCAAGTACTCGGGGTCCTACGGGACACAAGTGAGCGTGGAAGAACCAAATAACATCTATTGCCCACCGATGCCTCTGCATTAGTTATATCTAGCTTTTTAATAGTTATAATTAAAGGCATGATCATCTCCACCGTAAACATATCCACCAGTAACATCTGCCAGCATTCCAACAACTGTGGCACTTGACAACACGAGATCGCACCTGAGCAAGCAACTACGACTCGCGAGGCCAGCTATCTACTAGACAACTGGTATTAGGAGGTGTCCATGGCAATATAGAGGCTGCACGGGATATAACTGGTGCACGGAAACTAAAGCATCGCGACACGGATAGCAATAGACAATCAGGAGGAAATAAAGACCATAAATGCAAAATAGGTAGAAGGGGGAGAGATGCTCGCCTAGGAAAACACTGCCGAAGGTTCATATCCGGAGAACTTGTCGACACTCGCATCCACGCATCGGTCTAATCCGCGAAGAAGCAAAGCACTAAAAGAAACACCAGATGCACTATTTAATATTACGGCAAAAGATCCGACATGATTATGATATGATGCAGATGCGGTGCATTTAGCCAGTATTAAGCGGAACCGGTGTCCCGACAATTAATTACGCGGTTCAAGTTATTTAGAAACCCCGCAATTTAAATGTTGAATTAACAAGGCGAATCATGGCATCGGTTCGCTAGGCAATTTAAATGGAGTCCGGAATAAGACAAAGATATCCCGCATAAACACTCCATGTTTAATCATGCGGTGAATCGGCATATTGCCCCCAACCCACTGAATATGTATGCGATCATGAATGGTTTAATACAGCAAGTTGGTATCATATATTATAAAAATAGGAGAATGGATCAGGGGCACACATTAGGGGGGGTTCGGATCCGAGGGTCGATGGGGATCGGTCTCGGCGGGAATGTTCTCGGACAACGTAGTAGATCTTGTCGCATGTGACGAAGAACTCGGGTTCGGAAGGAGGACTTGGCGTTCCGATGGATCGGTCCTCGAGGTCGAAGAACTCGGCACGCCAGGGTTCGGTCTTCGGACGCCGGGAACGGGTCTTGGCGTCTTCGGATTCTGATTGGAGATCTTGGCGTTGTGGCGGTCGACGGCGTACTCATCGGATGTCATGGTCTTCTCAAGATCTGGGCATGGAGAACGGTTCTCATCGAGGTTTTCGGGTGGCATCGAGCGATCTCACACGTGCGACCATCTTCTGAACACGGTCACATGGACACGAACAAAACAACGTTGCAGAAAAGAAAACATCTGGAATCTACCACCACACAACACCTTTGGTTAGTAGCAGAGGACCTGCAGAGCAACGAACAGAGCAAGGCAACCTTGGGGCGTCACGGACATGACTTGAACTGAGGAACATGTACTACAACAAGGCTGACGTTCATGTGGGCGGCAGGGCACGCGGATGACGACCTTGAGTGCACGGGCGCCTGCAGCAGACGGAGGACGCAGGGAGCGGTTGGGGACGAGGACAGCTGCCGGGCGGCACCGCGAGCTTGGTGCGGAGATGCCTGGGTCGAGGCAGAGGGCCTCGCTGAGCGGGGAGGGCGCGACGACGCGCAAGGATCCGGGGCGCCACGAAAGTCGACGGCGCGGGGCTCGCTGGGCGACGCAAGGCGGCAGCGGACGGCTCGCGTGCTACTTGACAGGGGCTCGCAGGAGATCTCGGCGGCGGGCGACGGCCGTCGAGGGAATGCGGCGAGGGCGTCGGGGTCTCGAGGCGTGGAGGCGCTGGCCGGTGGTGGTGGAGTCGGGGCACGGCCTCGAGGTTGGTGGAGAGGAGGTCGAGGTCAGCCGCGAGAGGCACAGGCGGCCGGCGGGGAGAGGGCCCGCTGGCGGCGGGGCGCGAGGGCGGCGCCGGAGCAGAGGCGGTCGAGGGCCGGTCAAGGTCGACCGCGCGGCGGCGGTGGAGAAGGCGACACCGGGGAGAGGAGGAGGAGAGGCTGCCGTAGGCCGAGGCGGCGAGGTGGACGGCCACGGATGCGGGAGAGGACGATGGCGGCGAAATGGGGCCGGCGGGCGGGTCGCGACCGACAGGAGGAGGCGGCGGCCCTGCGGCTGAGACGCGGGGTTCGCGGGGGAGAGAGAGGAGGATGAGAGAGAAGGGGCGCGGGGCACGTGCGGAATCTTGCCGCGGGGTGGACGCGGTCCCTCGGTGGGCCAGAGGGCTGTGCAGGTGGCGGGGTGGGGCCCGGTTGGTGGAGGCGCGCGTCGGGTGGAAAAGCGGGGGGAGCAGAGCGGCTCTACCACGTGGTTGGTGCGCCTGGGGATCTCGTCCCAGGGCGGCAGGTGGTGGCCTGAGGGTGGGGAGTGGGGCCCGGGCGAGGCACATGTAGGTGGTGGGTTGGACCAGGGGAAGGGCGACGTGGGCTGTTGGTGGGGTGAGGTGGCAGGTTAGGAGTGGATGGGGTGGAGGAAGCGGTGAGGTGGCAGGCTGCGATTGGTGGGAGTGAGGTGGAGGGAGGCTGGGTAGAATAGGGTTGGGTAGAAATAGGACTAGATAGTTTAGACTAGGGTTTGGAGGTGGCCGGTCAGGCTTTCGGGCCTGGCGGGCTGCCTCCTAAAAATAAAAGAAATATTTTATTATTTAAAACGGGGCTTTTGGAAACCGTTGGTAGATGAAACAAAATAATCCGGAGACCCGGGTTTTGTATTTGAATAGGACGTTTAGAAAAACAAAACCAGATTTTTCGAAAATAGTTTTTAAACAAACCATGTATGATGATGACGATGCTCAAATGCAATGTGGCATGATGACATGAGCATGCGGTCATGATGATGCAATGCACAAAAACACCGCGATTTTCTAGTAGTGGTTTTAGCGGGATGCCACAGACTTCCTCACGATTTTGAGATCGGCAAGTGTACGACTATATTAACCACGAGTTCCTACTCGTTAAGAAAACTCGTTGTCTTCGAGGATAAGTTCTCATTAGATGTATGTCCACCCGTTGTTCTGTACCTAGTAGATAGGTCTTGACGTATAGTTCTCATCGTAGGAAATTTTTTGTTCTCTATGTTGTGGACCCAACAAGATCACAGGGTCGTTTGCCCGTGCACCCCTGGCACACCTTTTGTCACTACTTAAGGTTTAGGTTTTAGCATTGTTCCCGGCAAGTTTGTTCTCACATCTCATCACAATGTAAGTTTTTTTATCTACTCGTTGTTTACCATCGCAACATACGAGGTCAATTAAGACGTAGATTACGGGGTCGTGTGCCAAGACGCACCACTAAATCTAGTAGGTACTGAGTGAGCCACACCCAGAAGGCCACGAGCCCGATGATGAAGAGAGAGACAAAGGCAGGTGCAACCGGCCAAGATAAGGGTGTCCTTGACCTGGATGCGAAGATGGTGACCACCGTCAGGCCGAGAACACCTAGGCCAACACCAATAACTGCTATGTTGTGGAGCTTCTCGATGATAGTCACCGGTGTGCGTGGTAGGAACAGCTCCGCGTAGGACCTGACGAGGAGGACCACCGACAGGTACGTGACCCACGAGAGAAATAGCGGCAACCGCCATGGGATGCTGCTGAAGAAGGAACGAGATAGTTCCGATATGCAGGCGTATGCGCAAAGAGAGGTCAACCCTATAGGGAAGAGAATCTGGACGAGGACAGCCATCGCCCACCTTGTACTACGGGATACGTGTGCCAGCGACTCCCCGAGCCTCAGCGCCGGCGTCGTATCACACGACTCCCCGAGCGTCAGCCCCGACGGCATATCCATTGCTTATTAGCTAGGTACTACTCGCTCTTTTTCAAAATATAAGATGTTTTAGCTTTATGAAAAAAGTGTTTTTTAGTGTGAAGGTTCACTCCAAACCTAAATAAACCTATATTAAGGGCGTGTTTGGTAACCTGGGGCAACCAAGAAATTCTCCCCTCGTCCCACGTTTCGTTGTTTGTTAGCTCGGGTCAGTTGCATCGGGCAGTGCCGACCTCATGCAAAAAAGCCCCCTGAGCCCTGCCCACTTGGGAAGCTCGAATCGAGCTTCGCAACTCGGCACTGCCGAGCTCGTCCCCGTGCGTCACGTCCGTGTCCCTTGGCCCGATAGGGGTCCAGGCCCGCACCCCTCATTTCCCCCTGTCTCTTCACGTCCGTGTTCCCTAGCTCCGTCCCGTCCTCTCCCTGCAGAGGCGCGGCCCCGTCCCCAGCAAGCTCCATCGTTCCCATCCCCGTCTCCGGCAAGCTCCGACCTCCCGTCCCGGTCCCCAGCAAGCTCCGCCGCCTCTCCCTGCCTCGTGCGAGCTGCAGAGGCGCAGCCTCCTGGCGGCCACGGAGCGGTCCGAGCTGCAGAGGCGCGGCCTCCTGGCGACGCTCGTCTATCAGAGCTCGACCTCCCGGTGGCGGGGAAGTAGGGGCTCGGCATCCTGGCGACGGTGGCTCCTCTCGCCGGCAGCGGCGCCGACGACCTGTAGGGACCAGCATGCTTTTTATAGTGTTATCTAGGGACCCGATTGCTTTTGATAGATAGCTAGCACGGCTCAACACGTAGGACCTACCAAACAGGATCTCAGTTGAGCATATCTTAGGCCATACAACCTACCAAACACAACAAATAAATCACACTTGTATGGGGTGGGCATAGGTGGGCTCAGCTTGTATGAGGTCAGATAGTTCACCTGGGCTACAAACACGCCCTAAAAGGGAGTGAATTGTACCATTGGTCTCGGAAGTTACCGGCTATGTCTAAAAAGTTCCTGAACTCAAGAAATGGATCAACATAGTCTGGAAACTTGTCTTCAATGTCTACATACGGTACTGACGTATAGAGCTGATGTGGCACTGGTATTGGACCCACGATGCCCTCCTTGGTCACCCATGCCGGTCCCGCGCGCAGCCGGTTCTGAGTCTTTTTTTTGGGAGCCGGTTCTGAGTTTTGTGCCGTCGCGCGAACTGCGTATGTGCCACTGCTCCATGATGAAGATTAAATCGTTTATGCATATATGTACGTGACAAAGCCGGTACATATATAACTCGCTATAATATTTTGCGATAATTCTACCTTATACAATATACCTATCCGTATCCGTACGTAGCGGTAAACAGTACAAATCAAACAAAGCTGCAAATTAGAGAGGACCTTGCGCCCCGTGTGCGAGATAAAATATCATCCCACGCATGGCTAGATCTACCGTGCACGGAGCCAGAATTTCTACGTGTATTAAGATCTTTTTTTTTCTAAAAGTACGTCCGGAAGAAAACATACTATTCTCTCTGGTGTCTCTTGTCCTACTGTTTGCTTGCTTGCATGATCCACGATGGATGCATGATGGAGTGACCGACCATGCGTAATAGCGTACATGTTTTTTTTTGCCGAAAAAGAGTCGGATCTATTTCATGAATTCATAAGAAGTTCAAATTATCCCAAACATAATAATATATCGAGATCTTTAGACCACCTAACAATCACTACTGCAGCCAGAGCGAGCCGACGCGTCGCTGTCGCCGCTCTCTTACTGGAGTCGGCCTGACGTTGTTGATGACAGTTGGAAAGTCTTCGTGCAGATGCTCCTAAGGACCAGCGCCCCAGAGGTGAAGCTGTCGCCATTGAACCCTTGAATTGATTCGAAACTTGTAACACCAAATCTAAAATACACGTAGACTAGACGAGATCCACCACTCCATAGAAGCGGCGAGTAGACGAATCTCCGTCCTCCTCAACGCCAGCAACAAGATCGTAGCCGACGAAGTGGAGGAGGAGGCGAGTATACCTTATTTTTAAACACCACCATAGCTACCATAACGATGATGCGGTTGACCAAACTCTAATTTTAGAAACCCTACACCGTCGAACGCAGGTCCGAGGTCCCCACCCCCTCCTATCGCCGGAGCGGCAAGCAGAGGAGACGAGGACCTGTCGATTCGCAGTCGTAGGGATAAAGCAGATTGTGGCGGTAGCCGCCACCTTTGTTTTTCTCACGGCAGGAGGCAGACGTGTGTGCGCTAGCTCCCTACAACTATGGCGTACATGTCTTGATACATCATACATTCAAAACTGTGAAACCGACTCCACGAGCTAGCCTATTTCGCACTATGTCCATGGCGGCAAGCGCTTGAATCAATACTGGAGGTATGTGTGCTCATAGCAGCCGCAGACTCGCTGACCGTGACATCACTCAGGATCGCCTGGCAATTGGCGACGATGCATGCCGACGGACGGACCAATAGCGAATTGAGGAAGGCGATGTCGACATGCACCAGCCGACTACAACTTGATGGACAGTGCGTGTGGCTGCCCCGCCCGCAGTCCCGGTCGTCATGGGCCAGCTGGGTGGGCATTAGTGGGTCCACTACCATCGCCATGTTAGTTTTATACGTATCCACGACCATATATGTACATCGAGAACAAGTTTCGGAACTGTTTTGATTCATTTTCTTAGTTCTAGGACGTTTTTGACATAGCCGGTAACTTTTAGGATCATGGGTGCATTCCACTCTAATAAAGATACACTCTCTTCATAAATCTAAAACATCTTATATTTTAAAATGGAGGGAGTAGCTCTGATTTTGTGTGTTCTCGAGAGCGGGGAGGATGTGAGCGAAAAATCCTAGCTGCGCGATATACGAGATCTGTGTAAGGGGCAATGCGAGTCTAATTCGGACTCTCGAATATATGGAAACAAAGAACGTTGATGCTTTTTTTTGAATCACGGCAGAAGAGTTGTTCGTGTTTCATTGCAATAGTAGAAGCGATTACAGGATAGTAAAAAAATGGGTTAGCTTAGCTTAGAGCTAAAGCTACCCGGCAAGAACCGAAATATTACAACCTGGGGCAAGCCCACACCATCAAAACCACCAACCCATGAGCCCAGCCGCGCCGCAACATGGCCGGTCGCTGGACCCTTAGCTACACCGCAATTTGGATGGTCGCCAGCCACCTTAGCCACGCCGCAATATGGCCCCTCGTCAGCCGCACCGCGATATGGCCGGTCGCCGGCCCCTCAGCCGCGCCGCAAAATGGCCGGCCTCCTCAGCCGCGTCGTGAAATGGCCGGTCGCCGGCCCCTCATCCGCGCCGCGAAATGACCGGTCGCCGGTCTCCTCAGCCGCGCCGCGATATGGCTGATCGCCGGCAAAGCATAGTATCACCACCCTGCAAACCACTCGTCCGCCAGTCGGCGTCTACTCCAAAGACAAAGCCTTCAAGAAGGGGAATGACGCCGTCATCATTGTCTGATCCAGAGAACTGAATCCAAGGTTTCCCTCGGGGTAAGAACATAGGGAGCAAGAGGGGATCATGCCACCACAACAACGCCTTCAAAAAGATAATGACATCCGCGGATGTCACCGTTGTCGGCTCCGGTAGAGCACCGGAGACTAGGCTTTCACCCGGCATGAATTCCACTCCTCATCCCAAACCGACTGCCCCTAGCCCTCCCTTGCCCATCACCCCATCACCGTATCAAGCTCCTTCACCGCACTTTCCTCTGTTCCCAGCTCGCCCCAAACTGTCGGCCACCATCCGCTGCTCCCGGTCGATGCAGCAAAGGCGGAGCCGCAGTGACTACAACGGCCACCATCCACTCCCTCGACCACAAAGCAACCCCACACAGCTGCCGCAACCTGTCGCACCACCAGGTCAAGGACTCCAAGGCGACGCCTTCAAGAAGGTAGCGACATAGATGTCGCCGTCGCCCGCTCCAAAGAGCTTGGGTTTTCACCCGGAGATCACATGACTTGCGGCGGCAGGGGATATCTCCACGATGACGCCTTCAAGAAGAAATGGGACTTCCGAGGGCACCGCCACCATCGGCACTGGCCGGAGCCGGAGCAAAGCTTTCGCTTGGAGTAGTATCTGCACCGTCGGCGCATGGGAACCCGAAGAACAGCAGCGCAACCAGCTGAGCAAAGGACCTTGCAGTCGACACCAGCCGCACTAGTATGATACAACGGCCATGGCACCTCACGCCATAGCAGCCACGCCGTCATGGCCGCTGGTCATCCACTCGAGATGCCGTTTGGCCAAGATGCCGCTTGGACGCTGGCCGTCCGCTCGGGTTGCCGTTTAGCTGCCGTTTGGTCGAGATGCCGCTTGGCCGCCGTCCGCCCGACCGCCCGAGTTGCCGCTTGGCCGCCGTCTGCCCGGGTTGCCGCTTGGCCACCGTCCACACCTGGGCAAGGGAGCCAAGTAGTGGACCGCCTGATCTTCACACAATGCGGCCGTCAGCCACACCGCCGCAAGCCGTTACCATGCCCGAGGCCGCCGCCCCAGCTTCCACGCGCTGCCTTTTGGAGCTCGCTGATGCACCCGCAGCAGCCGCGGCCCGCCCAGCCCATCGAGGCCCAGATCGAGCCCTCAACGCCGCACCACCGCTCGTAGCTTCGCCCCGTCCCCGCTGTCTGCCAGCCGCAGTGCGCCTGGTCGTCGCGGCCCTTCAACACCCCCGCCTGGTGGCTGCGCCGCCGGAGACAACAGATCGGGCGCCACCGACGGAGTTCCGCGGAGCGACTGAGCTTGGAGCCCCGTCGCCGCCGCGCCGAACAGGCTTTGCCCAACGACGTCCTAGGCGGGAGCGGGGAGGGGAGGGGGGGTCGGGAGGCCCTGCGCAAGCGGAGGTCGATGCTCCGGGAGCGAGTTCGGCCGTTGGCTTGTCACCGGTGGGTCTGGTTGGGTGATAAGACAAACGTTGGTGCTCCAAAGAGACGAAACATGGAAAAGGTTTGATCGAGAAATTGTGAGTATGTGCGTGCTAGAGTACAGTCGGGAATGCAAAACGTTGGTCGTCTTTTTTAGTTCTTGTTGGGCCGGACACGGCCCAAACAACGTGCTTAATACAGCCACCTAGCCCCACTGGTTTCCCACACAAAGCCCCGTCCAACGCGCAGCTAGGGTTTTTGGCTCCGTCGCAACGCACGATCCAGATCCCCACACTGCCCTACCCTAACCCTACCCTCCTCCTTCCTTCCTTCCCGGCGGCGGCGAGCAGCACTCAGCGAGCAAGATGAGGCCTATTCTCATGAAGGGGCACGAGCGCCCGCTCACGTTCCTCAAGTACAACCGGGACGGCGACCTGCTCTTCTCCTGCGCCAAGGACCACACCCCCACCGTCTGGTTCGCCGACAACGGCGACCGCCTCGGCACCTACCGCGGCCACAACGGGGCTGTATGGTCCTGCGACGTCTCCCGCCACTCCACGCGCCTCATCACGGGGAGCGCCGACCAGACCGCCAAACTCTGGGACGTCAAGACAGGCAAGGAGCTTTTCACCTTCAGGTTCGACGCCCCCGCGCGCTCCGTCGACTTCGCCATCGGCGACCACCTCGCGGTCATCACCACCGATAGCTTCATGGGGAACATGCCCACCGCGCAGGTCAAGCGAATCGCTGAGGACCTGCAAGACCGTACGGTTCACTCATCCTCGTCCGTCTTGGAAGTCTTTACATGTACACTGCGATGTGGATTTTCAAGTGTATTTTTTGTGTGTTTTGCAGAGACGGAGGAGTCCGCGCTCGTGATCTCTGGTATCACCGGAAGGATTAACAGGGCTGTGTGGGGGCCGGGAAACCGGACCATCATCACCGCTGGTGAGGATGCCACCATTCGCATCTGGGACTCTGAGGTTAGCACCTAGTTCTGTCACTGGGCACCTTGTTGTAATGCTTAGCTCATGTTCGTCACTGGCCGCTGCCAATGCTCATCATGGGCTCCTCCTGTAATGCTTACCACTGCTTAATGCAAGGAGGCATAGAGGACTGGCAGAGATGCTGACTTAATTCTCTGTGTAAATATTACATGTTTAGTTCTGCTGACCATTAGTACTTATTGATGCCGAAATGTGGAAATTCCACACAGCTGGCTCCAGGTTGTTATGTGCGCTGATTCAAGGTACTTAGTGCCAACAATGCCTTTAATCGACACATGGGACTGTTAATATCTGTATATCTGGCCACATACTCCAATGCTCTCCGTGTCTCTTTCGCTGGGAAGAATGACGGAAGTAATAGTATGCAAATTTTATATAAAGTTAGTTACCTTTGTTATGCAGAGACCTGTACTAGAAAATAAGTAAGTGATGTATGAAGGTTGTTATTGCTATGTTACCTTTTGTTCTGCATGCCAGCTGTTTAATTTAATCAATGTGGACATGTTCCTTTCCCATATTTCTACGGCACTATGCATTTACGTTCTATTTTCTATTGGCATTTAGACCGGAAAACTGCTGAAGGAGTCAGACAAGGAGGTGGGACATCAGAAAGCAATTAGCTCACTGTCAAAGTCCCAAGATTGGTCTCATTTCCTTACAGGCTCCTTGGATAAATCTGCTAAGGTGATGCGATTACTGTCCTGATAAAATGTTCATACTTCATTGCTATTACATAGTTTTTCTGACATCTATAATGTGGTTAGCTATGGGATGCAAGAACACTGACCCTGATAAAGACATATGTCACGGAGCGACCAGTTAATGCTGTCGACATATCTCCTCTCCTTGACCATGTATGCTCCTGTATCAGTCTTTTTTCTTATCTATGCCAATCTTCATTAGTTCTTGTGAGCATTGCGCTGCATAAGCACATGTTATGTCTTGAATTATTGGTCTTCTATTATCAAAAATCATATGTTTATGCGGGAAGGATGAGGCTGGATCTACTGAATTTACTCCGGTGTGCACTTTGCAACAAGTCCTGATTTATTCTTGAAGTTGGATAAGATTCTATTGTTTTGAGTGCCATATTTTGTGTCCTGCTCGTCTATTTCCAAACCTCGATTCTTGCTGTAATTTAATGATGCCAATTTTATCAAAGACTCCTTATATATGTTATTTGGCACATAATTTTTTCTTATTAGTGGGTGAATGGTCATGCAGCTGGTAGTGCAAGATGTCTGCATGTCGTGTATTGTTCATTTTTTTTTCATGTTTGTGAGTTAAGGATATGGTTCTTCATTCCTGTGTAGTGCTGTTGGCTCCATCAAATATGTATTAGTTGACCCAAATTTGTCTAGATACGAGTGTATCTAGCACTAAAACTTGACTAGATACATTCGTATCTAGATGAATCTCAGTCAACTAATATGGGTCTGAGGGAGTAACACTTGTGCAAATATTTCTTACTGTCTTAATTTGTTAGCATCTGAGTCATATGTTATTTTTCAATGCTTATACCATGCATGCTTTATGCTGAACTACGTGACACAGTTTCAGCACACTGCTATACATTCTGTTATTCTAGTATAATTTGACTTCTCCAACTTTAATTTTTTTCTTATGTTATCAGGTGGTTATTGGAGGTGGGCAAGATGCTATGAACGTGACTATGACAGACCGACGTGCAGGCAAATTCGAGGCTAAATTTTTCCACAAGGTGAATTCTTCTTCTTGACTTGCTGTGTGAAGTTACTTCACATATGCATATTATACTGTTGTAACATAACTTTGTAATTTAGATTTTACAAGAAGAAATTGGTGGTGTTAAAGGACATTTTGGACCAATCAACGCATTGGCATTTAATCCTGATGGTCGGAGGTAATCACTTATTTTATGTTGCATGCGCAATTCTTATACATTTTGCTACTGCCCATGTGAGTTCACGATATGCCTTAGTTTCTCTTTTTGTATGCTAATAATCTGCTCAATGATTAAGCCATGTAGATTCATGGCGATATACGCTATTCTGAGTCTTTAGGATGTCATCAAACTTTATGAGAGCATATGGATTTAGTAACCCCACTTAGTATTTCACATTTATTTATCTTGTTGATAAGTCCAAAGTTCTCCCACTTCTTGTTTCTTTTGTTACATCTTGTTCACTTGACATATGTTTTCTCCTTTATGTTCTAGTAATACCCTATCTCCCTGCCTTTTATCTTGTTGATTATTGAATCGCTTTCTCTTCTGTTACATTTTTTCAATATGTATCTCAGTGATTAGTGCCAAATACATTGGCAATATACGCTATACTGACCTTATTTTGATGATAAGTTGAATATGAGAGCTACATGTGAAGTAATCCCTCAGTCACCATTTTATTGTCTTAAATTTTGTGTCTTGATCCATCCTCCCAGTCTTGATGTTGTGTCCTTTGTGTTCTGGTCTCTTGTCTTCTCACTTTCTATCTTGTTAAAACGCTTTTTTCTGTCATGTTCATCAGTAATATCTTGCTCAGTGATTAGGGCCAATTAAATTGGCAATATACGCTATACTGATCTTATTTTGATGAAAGATGAATATGAGAGCTACATGTTAGTAATCCCCAGGCACCTTTTTTTCGTCTTCCCTTTTGTGTCTTGATGTTGCCTCCTTTGTGTTCTGGTCTCTTGTCTTCTCACTTTCTATCTTGTTAAAACGCCTTTTCTGTCATGTTTATCAGTAATATTTTGCTCAGTGATTAGGGCCAATTAAATTGGCAATATACGCTATACTGATCTTATTTTGATGAAAAGATGAATATGAGAGCTACATGTTAGTAATCCCCAGGCACCTTTTTTTCGTCTTCTCTTTTGTGTCTTGACCCGTCCTTTCTATGTTGATGCTGTCTCCTTGATGTTCTGGCGTCTTTTCTTTTCACTTTCTATCTTGTTACACCGTGCCCTGTTTTTTCATGTTTATTAATGTGTTGCTCAGTGATTAGAGCCAATCACATTGGCAATATACGCTATACTGACCTTGTTTTGATGAGAAGTTGTATATGAGAGCTACAATTTTTTCCCAACTTAATTCTGAAGATCTAGCCATCCATGGCTATCAATGATCATGCTTTCTTACACATTCTGTTTTCATTGCACCTTTTTTTATTTTTCATGTGTCTGATGGTTTCAGCAGCTCAGTGATTTCAACCAAATACATTTTGGTTATATACGCTATTCTGAATGTGTTGTTGTAAAATAAATTTATGAGAGCTATTGATCCTCCCTTTATATAATTTTTTATCTTCTGTGATGCATAATTTATGTTTCTCCATGTACTTTCGAGACTATGGTTCCAGCTTTCTTTGTTAGCTCCCCTTCGTGATTTCTCATGTCTTTTAGGACTTCCAACTTTAACAAACTGTGTTTTTCCATTTAATGTCTGTAGCTTTTCAAGTGGTGGTGAGGATGGGTATGTAAGGCTGCACCATTTTGATCCTGAGTACTTCAACATCAAGATGTAATCTTCTGAATTTTGCAGAGGTATGACTAATGTCCCTTTCTTGGCCAAGTGACAACTTGCTTATACTCTTATGTTTCTAAGTTATTTTGTTCTCGCAGTGTTATCTTTTATCTCATTAACAAATGTCCCTTGTGCTTCAGGCCTTTGATTACACTGTTAACCTGTTTTCAGACTGCAACCGAGAGAGAGACTTCCCCTATCCCCTGGAGAGAACATCGCTTTTTTTAGTTTTGTTTTTGAAAGAACTTAAACTGTGTTGGATGGTTACTATGTAGTAGGAGTAGCATATTATGTACACAATGTGCAATGGAGATCTGCTTAAATTGGCCACATAGTATTTCTGTACTGGCTGTGTGTTCTTATCCAACAAGTTCTATTTCGATTTGATTCCTGTTCTGCTAAACATATTTCTAGACCCAAAGGCATGCTTTTCACAGCTTTGTTACGAGGTGTAAACCTGTGATGTCTTCATTGGTACTATATCTGTGTCCTGAAAGCCTGAGAACGTGTGCAAATTTTGCATCGCCCTATTATCGTAGCTCTTGAGCATATTGGCTCACCATCTACTCCATCCGTTTCAAAATGTAAGATGTTTTAGCTTTTTGAAAAGTGTATGTAGACCTCTTTTAGTGTGTAGGATCGGAGTGAATCTTACACACTAAAACAGGTCTAGATACACTCCTTTCACAAAGCTAAAATATCATATATTATAAAACAGAGGGACACTAGTAGAAACAGGAGCTTCTGTCATGGTTTGTAAAGGGCTTTATTCCCGGTTGCCCAATTTGGACTAAAACCCCAAACTTTTAGTCCCGGTTGGGACAAAACAGCGGTCCACGTGGCCCCTGGCTGTCGCTAGGGGAGGGGCATTTGTCCCTATTCGTAATACGAACCGGGATCTATGCGTCTCTGCCGCGGCAGCGTGTTGGGCACTTTTTGTGTCACGATAGAGATTGTTTTTTATATTTTTTATTTATTTTGTTTCCCCTTTATCTATTTTTTTGTGTGTTTTGGGCGGCATTTATTTCGTGACACTTACCCACTCCCTCAAATTCGCACCATGTCTCCATGCAAATCCACTTTTGGTAACATTAACCTTGCACCATCTACTATATATGAGGACGAGCATTTCTCACAACATAGTGCTGGGTAAGTGTCTCTACTTACCAGAACCATTATATTACAAAAATCGCTCGATTATATTATACAACAAGTATCGAATATATTACATTCATGCATATATACAATATAAATTCTTTTATGATCCCTATTACATTATCATCATTTGCCAATAGTATTCTCCTTTTGGATCTAGACCTCTGCATCTAAGAATCCCGCAATTTTCTCTTGGATTGCTTGTATGCGATCCTTTGATAGTAGATTGTCCCGCAATCGTTTGATCTAATTTAAAAGAATGAGTCAACATATATCAATAAAACTAAACACAGTTGATGGTAATACAACAAATTTCTAAATATTGTTTATATACTTGAAGTTGTTCTAAGTTTCCGTCCTTCTCACAGGTCGTCTGACGAATGAACTTGCAGACATAGTACCCACATAAGTTATTTCCGTCTAGCTGCCTCAGACACTTTACGAGAACAAAGTTCAATCAAAATAATAATAATTAAGCATGATAATGATATCGAAACTAGAATCAAAGAGATACGCGGATCTAGCTAGTAGTATTTACATTTAGTGGTTTAAATGTAAGGTTCTCTTTCCAGGCACCCTTAGCCTTGTTGGTGAACCGTTTCCAAGCGCTACCCGGCAAAGAAAATGAATAAAATGAGTTATTAATTACTTGATACCAGTAAATGAACGGAAGTTTCCGACATAGTGTTATAATGACTGAAATTACCGCTGGAGCATATCCTGCATGGGTGCCCACTTCTCAAGGAGTTTACATTTAGAGTCCATAACATGTACTACTCCATTGTCAGGTTGAATGATTAGCAGAATATAATGGAATCTGCGCATGGATAACTCATCAATTATACACTTAACACCGAGTAAGCGAAATAGAATGTGTACAAGACAATAACACTCACTCGAAGTTGTAAGGTAATAATATTTCCTTTTTGGTTTCTTGAAACCTTAACGCCATTACAATTTTATCCTATGTGTCCTTGAGACTAAATTTCATAGTAAGTTCATGAACCCAATATGAGTCAATAAACCCAATCTCATAGATTTGTCCTCTTCTGCATTCGAGAATCTTTAGTCTGTATAATATAGCGAGTATTATTATACATGCAATATAAACGGTGAGATAACTAGAGACTTAATTATTAGAGAAATAATACTTAAAGACAATAGGCAATGACGATCGATTTGTCGAGGACGTCTTGATTAAAAAACTGATATAGTTCAGGGAATTCAATTAGTATTTGGGCATCTCCATACCCGTAATGCTCGTTTCGAACTCCGATCACTATCCAATTTGCCCCTTCCTTTGTGGCTTTAATGTACCAATTATGCAATCTTCGCACTTTTGTTGGTAGATATTTGACGTCCTCAGGTCTGACGAGAGGTTTTCCGTACTCGTATTTGTATTTTTCCGTAGCCACGGGGAACTCTAACTGGGCTATGTACTGACCAATAGTCATACCTTGAGCAGCAGCTGCTTCTCCATACATTACAACAAACTCTGGATCATACTGCTCGCCCACACATTTGCTCGACCCCACCCCGGTATCGGAAATCACTTTGAGCGGGGGACATTCCTCGTTTTTCTGTAAACCGAGCTGGGGAACTGAATTCCCACTTGCACTACTACTCTTCGACCGCACCATTGACTGATGTGATTTGACAATAGAGCGGTCATAGTCTGATGACAGCCTTGGCTCGGGTTGATGAAGGGTTTTCAACATTTTTTGCACTTTGCCTTTTTCTTCTTTAGTGTTGGGGAACTGTGGCTCTTTCTCCACTTGAGGCTATCAAACCACTGTTGCGTTTGGGCCTTTGCGATCACCACATTCTCCTCTTTAGTATAGTCCTACGCTCTCTTGGGAGCAACCTTTGGTAGTTTTGGGAGGGGCTCTAGTTGACGCGTCGGTGATCGGTTACTCTTTCGCTTTTGGCCCTGACCCAATTGTACTTTTGGGAGGGGCTGAGACAGCTGACGCGACGGCGAAGACGGCCGTGCTGGAGACGGCTGACACGGCGGCAAAGACAGCCGTGCTGGAGACGGCTGACGCGACGACGAAGACGGCCGTGCTGGAGACGGCTGACGCGGTGGCGGAGACGGCGCCTGTCGCGGCGATGGCAAAGACGGATGATGCGCTGGAGACGGGTGAGGCTACGACAAAGATGGAGTTGTGCTCTGAGGAGTGGATGGCCTTGGCGTCCGATTTGAAAGCACGATGTGTTCCTTTCGCCATAGAATGGTCATGTTTTTTGCTTCTCCCAGCTCAATAACATCCCCTTCACCTGCAGGGTAGTCAAGCTTGAGCTGCGCGAATCCATCCATAACCTTGTCCAACCCTGTGAAACCGGACAACAATGGTAAGTTGGTACCGGTCCAACTAATGGTAAGGCATAGCCGACCACCACCTTCATGGTTATGTTGACAACTTTCACATGCAGCTCACAATGTGTCATCTCCATGATATCATCCACTGGGTAGCGAATAAGAGCCATCGTCGGTGCATCATCAACATCATCACCGGGGAGCTCCATGGAAGCCACGCTACTTTTTCTATTAGTGGATGGGCCGGTAGCATCGAAGGCAGCTTCGTCTACCATGTGCCGCTAAGATGGGCTGGTAGCTTGCTGAATAAGTTTCTCAAGTTGATTCTGATGATGCTTTAATTGTTGTTCTATTTCGTGCATCCGGTTTTTCTACTTCATTACTTCAAGTTCCTCCCTTTCCTTTCTCCTTTGATGGCTTCTATCGGAATATTTCTTCCTATGGTCGGCAAAACTAAGGTTCCATGGTTTGGAGCTTTCTGTGCCTCGTGTTCGTCCCTCGTGTTCCTTGTTCCCAAGGGCGAGTGCGAGCTCGTTATTCTCTCTATCGGGAATGAACTCCCCATCTTCAACAGCCTTTACTGCATTTCTAGTGTCTTCGATGGGTATGGGAGTTTTTTTATGTCTTATGTTATATATGCACTTCCGTTCTGAGTCCAACGTGCCCCCGTGCCCGTAAAACCAATTCCTTACCCGTTCGATCCAATTGTATGGCTCTGGGGTGATCCTTTTAGCCATCAAGTCGGACTCGAGTTTCTCCCACTTATGCTTGCTAGCCTTATAGCCACCTTGCCCCATAGTATGGTGATACTGCTTTTTAGCACCATTTTGCTTATTCGTTTCAGACCGTTTCTTAGCTGGCGCCGATGTCTTGTACGCCACAAAATTAGCCCAGTAGTCTTTTATCTTCTCATACGCTCCAGTAGTGAAATCCGGGGTCTTCTCTTTCACGACAAAGTCAAGGTGCAATCTTTTCTTCCAGTTGTTGAATTGCTAGGCCATCTTCTTAAGAGCGTACTCCTTGACGGCTTGCTCCCTATGTTTCTGTAGTTCCTCCTGAGTTGGAATCTCCTCATTTGGAGCATAGTCATCTGGATACACCTCTAACATCGGTAAGGTGAAATTAATCATAAGCTTTTTCCAAAGAGTGTCTTTGACTAAGTCATTGATATATAGAGCCTCTGGATCCTTTGACGACCTATTACATTCTCTGACCGTGATCCGAACGTAGTCCCTAACAATAACTCTGCATTGCGTTATAAATTTATTTGCAGCATCAATGGGAGCCTTCGGTTCGCCGTCTAGAGCGATTTCTTTGATCTTGTACCTTTCATGGTCTCCCAACTTCGCCAGCTTCTCCCTCGACGGCTTCTCTCTCGCCGGCTTCTCCCTCACCGGAGCTGTCTGTTAGGTCAAAACCTGGATCTCCCTCACCGGAGTTGTTTAGATATAGTGAGATGACATCGTTATCGATATGTCGTCCCTCGTTGATCATATCCTCAAGCGCCATTTCCTTTTCTTCATCTCTGGGTTTCATATAGTTTCTACAAAGGGGAAAAGCGGATGAGTCGAAGCGGGCAAGCGAGGAGATTAAGTAGGCGTGGTTTGATGGTCTAGGGTGCCGTGGTTTGACGAAATGTAACCCTAATACACGCTTGACAATTTAAAACATGGTCCAAGGGATTTAAATCGTAATTCGAAGAAACCCTAATATATGGGTCGCCGCACCCGTCCATCGTCCCTATATGGCGCGCGTTGTCGCACCCGTCCGTAACCTCAAATGCCAGCGGGATCGTGTAACTCCAATGCTCATAAGAAATAACGACCATGTACAAACTCATTTAAACATAGAAAACATTTCTTAAAATATTCAAAGTAACATAATTTCATGACTAATAATAATGCAACATAAGCTTCTTCTCTGACTCCGCATCGTCGTGGCGAGCCACTACCATGACTAGTATACTAATACTACCACTATCACTATACTACTACTAATACTACTAATAATACTCTACAACTACTACTACTAATTACTACTACTACAAATACTACTAATTAAAAATAATACTATAGTACTAGTAAAATAATAGTACTAGTAATATACTACTAATACTACTACAAATACTACTAGTAATACTACAAGAAATACTACTAATACTACTACAAATACAACTAATTAATACTATAGTACTAGTAAAATAATACTAATAGTAATATACTACTAATACTACTAGTAATACTACTACAAATACTACTAGTAATACTACTAATACTACTACAAATACTACTAATTAATACTATAGTACTAGTAAAATAATACTAATAGTAATATACTACAAATACTACTACAAAATACTACTAATAGTAATATACTACAAATACTACTAGTAAAAAGACATAAAAAGACAAAAACATCACGCTGGCTCCCCTGCTCGTGCTGGCCCCCGCTCGCGTCTGCCGCCTCCCCTGCTCGCTGATGACCCACAAGTATAGGGGGTGTATCGCAGTATTTTTGATAAATAAGAGTGTCGAACCCAACGAGAAGCAGAAGGTGCTGGCTAGTGGTATGGATCAGGAATTCTCTGCAAATACTTAGCAAACGGATTTTTAGGGTTTTCGATAAAGCAAGTAAACAAAGTACGAGTAAATAAAAGACAGTAAGAATGAATGCAGCAAGTGGGCCAATCCTTTATACAGCAAAGGACAAGCCGGTTGTATTTCTATAGATGACCAAACATTCTCGAGGACACATGGGAAGACTGTCAAGTGCTTTCGCTTCATATAGTCGATTAATCTTCTCTAGCTTGCTAAGTGTTGTGTGGGTGAACCTGTGCTAATGTACCGTCCCATCCAAGACTTAATACATACTTGTGATTAAACCACCTTGCAAACATCCGTAAGTACAAGAAAGTAATTAAGGTAGAAACCTAACCACAACTTTAAACTCTAAGACCCTTACGTCCCTTGTGCAATGGTTTCCTAACGGGGGTTCAGGTTTCTGTCACTCCGGCAACCCCTACGATTAGTAGCCAAATACACAATGCATTCCCCTAGGCCCATATAGGTGAAGTGTCATGTAGTCGACGTTCACATGACACCACTAGAAGAAGTACACCACAACTTAAATAACAATCTATTGAATCTTTCTCAACGCAACTCCACTACTAACAACAAGACTTCTCCCATATCCCCAAGAACAAAACGAACTACTCACAAGACATCATATGGATCATGATCAGAGATGGAATAATGATGTATAACAATCTGAACATAAACAATAATTCAATGGTTCACTCAATAGCATCAACTATAAAGAGTAATCAACACCGGGAAAGTTTCCCTATGAACTATGGCAAGATTCAACGCAAAATTGTTACAGCAATATGGAGATGGTGATGAGGGTGCTGATTGTGATGATGGTGGTAGTGATGATGATGATGATCCCGATGAAGTCCAGCTTGATAGTGGTGTTGATGGCGACGATCTCCCCTCTCCGGAAAGGAATTCCCCCGGCAGAAATCTGTCTGCCGGAGAGATCTTTCTCTCTCGGTGTTTTCCGCCCCGCAGAGGCGGCGGAATCTTTCTCTGGTCGCTCCCTGAGTCTTAGGGTTTCGGGAGGAAGATATACGCCAGAGGGGAGAGGCTGGAGTGGGCCAGGGTGGCCACACCACTCCCTGGCGCAGCCTAGGCCTGCCCGCGCCATGGGGTGGTGTGGGCCCCCTGTGGCCCATCTCCACTCCATCTTCTGGCATCCTTAATCTTCTGGAAAAATAGGATTTTCTGTATATTTTCCCGGATTTTCTGATCTTCGCGAATTTTGCCTCAAAACAACACCTTTCCATCAGAATCCTGACTGCAGCGGTCCATGCTTCAAAAGTCATCAACCATGCAAAAACAGATGAAATAACATAAGTATCACCTCTCAATACGAAATATATCAATGAATAATAGTGAATTAAGACATAGAATAGTGATGCAAAATGGACGTATCACTCGCGCTAGCCCCTGCTCGCGCTGGCCGCCTCCCCTGCTCGCGCCAGCTGCCTCCCCTGCTCGCGCCGCGGCTCCTCTGCTCGCGGTCGCGCCCCTTCTCACGCCGGAAGCCCCTGCTCGCGGCCGCCCCTGGTCGGTTGCCCATGCTCGCGGCCGCCCCTGCTTAGCTGCCCCTTCTCGGTCGCCCCTGCCCTGCCGCCGCCTAACCCTATGGAGCTTGAGAGGGAGGGAGAGGGGTCGGGGCGCACCTGGGGCACGGGGATGACGGCGACGGTCGGTGGTACGGTGTAGACGACAGCGCGTGGTGGTGCGGCATAGACGATGACGACGGCGTCGGAGCAGCTCCTCCTAGCGGCGGCGGCGATCTGTAATGGTGCGTGAGAGAGTGAAAGAGATTGGGGAAGGAGAGAAAGGGGCACGCACGTGGTTAAGCACTTTGTGTCCATTCGTCCCGGTTGGAGCCACCAACCGGGATGTAAAGTCCATACGTCCCGGTTGGTGGCTCCAACGTATGAGGTCCACCGTAGGGGCGCACGCAGAGGACCTTTAGTCGTCCTTTTTTCAAAAAGTTTTTCAAACTTTTCAGAACCATTTTGGTTCCCGCCTTATTTCTTATTTCTTATTTAGGTGTTCACATTTGAAATGATTTGAATTTGAAAAAACTTTCTGTCTTATAAAATAATTATTCAAACTATTAAATTTGAAATGGTTTAAATTTGAATTTGAAAACACTTTCCACATGAAAAGTGTTTGAATTTTAAAACACTTTCAACATGAAAAGTGTTTGAATTTGAATAACTAATGTAGAACCATTTTCTGTTTCCTAAAATAATTATTCAAACTATTTTTCATTTAGCCATTTTCATATAAAAATGCATTACAAAATGAAAACAGTGGATCTCTCGACAATCTTGGGTACACAAACGAACATTCGTCCTAGCCAATGGATTTAGTCATAATCATATCTAGCCCTATAGTACACAGCTTTAGGGTCATCTTCTGAATCATCTTCGTCATCATCGCTATGGCATATTTCGGGGATCCTCAGCCCTTCCACGACTTGTGTAGGGGGGAACCGAGGACCGTGAACCATGACATATTCCGGGGGAACCTGCCACTCTGGCCTCGGATGCACGACGCCGAAGGAGGGGGAGGGGGATCCCGTATGAAGATGTCGCTACGCCCGTGGCCTTCACCACAACCACACTTATTGTGGCCTTGCGGCGGGTGCAAGTGTGGGTACCGTAGGCGAGGATGATCTCCCTCAGCGATGTAGCGCATCATACCAGCGATAGTCCGGTTCGCCCACCAAAGGTGACGACCGGTTTAATTGTGGTTCACCTGGGGCGGGCCGTCACCCTCGTACCTAGCAAGCTCCATTTCCCGCCGGTTAGCGAAGAAGGCATTCCAGGTGTCGTAGTTGTCGGGATCCCAATAGGGATCCATCCGCTGCTCCAGCGTGAGCTCTAGGTAGAAGTGGTTCGTGATGGCCGCCTGGCGGGCGGAACCTTAAGGCACAGGAGGGACAGAAACTCCTCCAACGCTCAACATCCAGTCAGTGGGCACCCGGTAGCCCGAAGGCATGGGTAGCTGGAGGCGCATAGCGCCTCGGTCTCTTCGAGTGTGAGAATGGCCCAGTATGCGGTGTCCATTGTTGAGTGATGAAGGTATGGATCTGTGGATAGACATGGCATGGTCGGCCTAGATATAGAGGTAAAGGGGGGAAAACAAAGCCGGAAGCGATGGGAAATAGCGGGAAATATCTTTAGTCCCGGTTAGTGGCTCCAACTGCGACTAAAAGACCCGGTTAGATGAAAAGGGCGGGAAAGCATAGCGGGAAGTGGTGTGAAATGGTGGGAAATATCTTTAGTCTCGGTTAGTGCCACCAATCGGTGTGAACCGGTTAGTGCCTCCAACCCTTATTGAATCTTTGAAGAAACATCACATTATGAGTCTAAAAATGATTTTTTCAAAAAATCACGAGCATTAGATCATGTACCTATAGGTCAAACCGGACCCACTTCCTACCGATTTGGTAGACATTTTTCTTTTTTGGCAGGGGTGGACGGAAAGGTTTCAAAATCCCTAGTTAGGATATTGTTCATGTAAGGTGGTCTAATATTTTTGAAAAATAGGGTGGTACCATTTTTTATTTAACGTTTGGTGTTGCTTCACAAAACGCCCCGATTTTGGCACTTGGAAAATAGAAAATGGCTTTTCCATGCAACGAAAAATAAAACTTGCTCCTGCAACATTGTTAGCCATCTAAAGATGCACATACATGCACAATATGGGCACAGTATCACAAATTATGCCTCGATTATGCATATAACATTGGTCATTTGGACCGAAAGCCATGAAAGCTCGAACATGATAGGTCATTTTGTGAAGATTTTTTCAAGACATAATCAATATAACAAGTTTGGTATTTTTCATTGCAACTATGTCATATAATATGACACCACGAGAAGGATTTACATTGTTCGGACCGTTTTTGAATTTCTTATCCCCGTTTATGGTCGCTTCGGCCGTAACCATGGAGCATCTTCTTTGCTTAACGAGATGCTTGGGTCAGTTTTCACTCTAAAGGGCGGAATTTCATCAAACTTATTATAATGTTCTGACATGTCTGTCTTGTTCTCGACTCCCATGATATTTATTTTCCCTGAAAGAACTATGTGACGCTTTGGCTCATCGTGTGATGTATTTGTTTGCTTATTTTTTCTTTTTTCGGTATGGAGGACATGTCCTTCACATAGAAAACCTGTGCCACATCATTGGCTAGGACAAATGGTTCGTCTCTGTAACCAAGATTGTTGAGCTCTACTGTTGTCATTCCGTACAACTGGTCTACCTTTACCACATCTCCATTCAGGTTGATCCATTTGCACCGAAACAAAGGGACCTTAAAAGAAACTCCATAGTCAAGTTCCCATATCTCCTCTATGTAACCATAGTATGTATCCTTTTTGCCATTATCGTCCGTTGCATCAAAGCGGACACCATTGTTCTGGTTGGTGCTCTTTTTTATCTTGGACGATCGTGTAAAATGTATTCCCATTTATCTCGTACCCTTGGTAATTCAATATAGTAGAAGATGGTGACCCGGCCAACAAGTAGAGCTGATCTTCAATATTGGTGTCATTCATTAGATGTGTTCGCAACCAACTGCCAAAAGTCTACATGTGTTCATCTCTAATCCAGGAGTCTGGATTTCCCGGGTTGTTGGAGCGTACAATATTCTTGTGTTCCACGATATGCGGAGCTGCCAAGGTGGAATTCTGTAGAACCGTGTAGTGTGCTTGAGTGAAAGATTGTCCATCCCTACATATCAATGCTTTCTTTCCCAGCGTGCCTTTTTCACTCAGTCTCCCCTCATGCCGTGATTCAGGAACACCAATCGGCTTAAGGTCAGGAATAAAGTCAACATAGAACTCAATGACCTCCTCTGTTCCATAACCCTTGGAGATGCTTCATTCTGGCCTAGCACGGTTATGAACATATTTCTTTAACACTCGCATGAACCTCTCAAAGGGGAACATATTGTGTTGAAATACAAGACCGGGAATGGAAATCTCTTCGACTAGGTGAACGAGGAGATGCGTCATAATATTGAAGAAGGATGGTGGGAACACCAACTCAAAACGAACAAGACATTGGACCACATCCTTCTGTAACCTTATCATAATATCTTGATTAATCACCTTCTGAGATATTGCATCGAGGAATGCACACAGCTTCACAATGGGTACTCGAACATTTTCCGATAGAAGCCCCCTCAATGCAATCGGAAGCAACTGCGTCATAATCACGTGACAGTCATGAGACTTCAGGTTTTGGAATTTTTTCTCTGCCATATTTATTATCCCCTTTATGTTAGACGAGAATCCAGACGGCACCTTGATACTGTAAAGGACTTCAAAAAATATTTCCTTCTCTGCTTTCATGAGAGCGTAGCTGGCAGGACTTAAGTGATGCCCTTTATCCGTCTTGTTCTGTGGATGCATGTTTTGTGGGTCTTTCATACGTTGTTGGTCCTCCCGTGCTTCTGGTGTATCTTTTGTCTTTCCATACACGCCCAGGAAGCCTAGCAGGTTCACGCAAAGATTCTCTGTCACGTGTATCACGTCAATTGAAGAGCGGACACGTAGGACTTTCCAATAGGGTAGCTCTCAAAATATAGATTTCTTCTTCCATATGGGCGCGTGTCCGATAGTGGCGTCATTCGGAATAGGTTTACCGCCGGGACCCTTTCCAAAGATTACTTATGTGTCCTTGATCATATGAAATACATCATCACCAGTAGGGAGGTCAGGCTTCTTACGGTAATTTTCCTCACCTTTGAAATGTTTGCCTTTCTTTCTAACTTGATGATCGATCGGAAGAAATCGACGATTCCCTAGGTACACAACCTTCTTACATTTATGCAAATATGTAGCTTCAGTATCATCTAAACAATATGTGCATGCCTTGTATCCCTTGTTTGTCTGTCCTCAAAGGTTACTAAGAGCAGGCCAATCATTGATGGTTACAAAAAGCAGCGCTCGTAGGTCAAATGGCTCCTGTTTGTGCTCATCCCACACACGTACACCTAGTTTTCCCTACAACTATAAGAGTTCTTCAACTAATGGCCTTAGGTACACATCAATGTCGTTGCCGGGTTGATTCGGGCCTTGGATAAGCACTGGCATCATAATGAACTTACGCTTCATGCATAGCCAAGTAGGAAGGTTGTAGATACATAGAGTCACAGGCCAGGTGCTGTGACTGCAGCTCTGCTCCCCAAAAGGATTCATGCCATCTATACTTAGACCAAACCATAAGTTTCTCGTGTCACTTGCAAAGTCCGGGAACTCTCTCTCGGTTTTTCTCCACTTCGACCCATCGGCGAGGTGTCTCAACTTCCCATCTTTCTTACGGTCTTCATTGTGCCATCGCAACAACCTGGCATGCTCTTTGTTTCTAAACAGAAGTTTCAACCTTGGTATTATAGGAGCATACCACATAACCTTAGCAGGAACCCTCTTCCTAGGAGGCTCGTCATCGCCATCAACATCACCAGGGTCATCTCGTCTGACCTTATATCGCAGTGCAGTGCATACCGGACATTTATCTAAATTCTCATACTCCTCACCGCGGTAGAGGATGTAGTTATTTATGCATGCATGTATCTTCTGCACATCTAATCCTAGAGGGCAGAGAATCTTTTTTGCTTCGTAAGTACTCTCGGGCAATTCATTATCCTTTGGAAGCTTTCGCTTCATTATTTTTAGTAACTTCTCAAATCCCTTGTCAGATAAACCAGTCTCTGTTTTCCATTTCAGCAATTCCAGTGTGGTACCGAGCTTTGTGCTGCCATCTTCGCAATTTGGGTACAATATTTTTTATGATCCTCTAACATGCCCTCCAACTTCAACTTTTCCTTCTCTGTTTTATAGTCTCACTTTGCATCATAAATGACCCGACCAAGATCATCAATAGGCTCATCTGATGCCCGTTCCTCACCTCCTTCTTCTTCATTCTCTTCCATTGTAGTATCATCGTATTCAGAGAACATATGATAATAGTTTTCATCATCCTCTTCTTCTTCATTGTCTTCCATCATAACCCCTCTTTCTCCGTGCTTGGTCCAGCAATTATAGCTGGGCATGAAACCTCTCCGAACCAGGTGGCCGCGAATGATTTTCGAGGAAGAGTACTCCTTGATGTTCCGATATTGAACACATGGACAACACATAAATCCATTCTCTTTGTTTGCCTTAGCCACATCGATAAATTTATTCACGCCTTCAATGAACACGGATTCACGTCGGTCACCGTACATCCATCCCCGTCGGTTCATCTGCATCATTACAGAACATCATGAATATTGAGATGACCACTTTTCGTTGACGCATGCATTTTTATATCAATGACAGATGAAGGATAAGGTTGCTAACCTCGATCAAGAAGGAAAGAAAGAGGAAGGTAGAGACTTAATTGTGGCTCAGGCACCTCATATCATTTTTATTTTGTGTGAAATCAAGCGTATCATTCTCTCAGACATTTCGTCGAACACCTAATGTGCATAGGAAAACAATTAGCACACCACACCTCACTCCTTCAACAAAGAGAAAAAACAGAGGGAGGACTGGCTGGGCGGCGACGCATTTATAGGCGGGCTATTCGTACGAACCGAGCCTCAAGGTGGACGGTAGGCCACATGTCTAGGGCCGGACCTTTAGTCCGAACCGGGACGAATGTCCCTTAAGAACCAGGACGAATACCCCTGGCTCCCGTGCGTCGCTCGGTCCCCTCGAACCGAGACAAATGCTTGCATTAGTCCCGGTTCGAGGAGGAACCGGGACTAATGCTCTCGGCCGCTGCGAACCAAAGGTAGTTTTACTAGTGGGAGTACAACATTAGTGTAGGACGGCATCATGTATTGTAGTGGATGGCTGCTGCATCCCACGAGGGGAGACATGGAAGTGGGCAGTTGATTGACAATCTCTCGTACATAATTTATTATTGATCCTTTTGTTTCAAATAACAGAATATATCGATTCTTGTATATCTACACTGTACATCGTAGAAGTCAATCAAAATTCTGTTGAACGATCGTTACTGGAAGCAGCACAGGGCATGTAACGGAACACAAGATCGACTGGAACAAGAAAGAGATATAGAGGGTACTAGGTTGGGGGCGGGAGCTGCGGTCACATGCAGCATGCAATTACTTAATTACGGGTTGGGTTAGCTAGGGCAGCGTTGCGGTCGTCGTGAGCAGCGAGCGATGCCATGGCGAAATCGAACTGCTGGAGTGAGAGGTTGGTGGAGAGCGAGAAAAGGTCCCTGGCGCCCTCCACCCCCCTGAGACTGGCAACGTTGCTGGAGCCGTCCAGCCCGATGTGGGCAACGTGCTGCACGTCCGTCGGGAACCCGATCTGGATGTCTATGTCGCCTTCTTCCTCCTCCTCGTCGCCGTCCTTGTATATCTCGAAGATGTGGGACAGGCTCCTGAAGCTCTTGATGAGCTTCCTGATCCCGGCCAGCAGGAAGACGTCGCGCCTCGCGGCAGCTTGCTCCTCTTCTGCAGACGTCTCCTTCGCAGCAGCCGTGCCCTTCCCGACGTCCGCCGCCACCTCGGGGTCCCTCGTCACAACTGCATGCATGCGCGCGTCAGAACACGAGATATATCACGTCCGTCCGTTACGTGCGCGCAGAAGAAAACGGGAATACCTGGAGCTGCTGCAGCGTTGTGGACATGGCTCGTCGCAGCAGCGTCGTTGTGCTCGTGCGTGCTGATGGATGTCATCCTCGATTGGCTGTTTGATCGAGAAGAAGAGTGGTCTGAGGAGGCGATTATCATTCAAGGGCGAGAGTGCGGTGAGTGCCTCAGTTTGGTGGCTGGTCGTGTTATGTAGTATAGGGAGAAGTGTGGAGTGCACGGGAAGGCAGTCAAAGAATGGAGGTGGTTATGGTGGTTTATGTGGATGTAAAGGTGGTGGGGTTGTTGCACGTATATGAGTTCAAGTTGGTTATAGTGCCTCATCGGTAGACTGCCTTGCCTCCCTCGCAAGCCTACTCCATCCAACTGTACCCATCCATTCCCTAAAAAAAACTGCGCCCATCCATCGTCTACGGGTTGATTCCCCACCTGTCACCACGTGTCGTGTGAGGATCCGTACATGCTTGATTCAAAGGAATCTCATAGAAATTTTGAAGGATTTTGATCATCCTTAGAAATTTTTTCTTTGTGCATCGTTTTGATTCGTAGGATTAGATCCTTAGTGTTGAGAAAACGGCACCTCTACTTAACCGACTTGGAGACAACCGTCATCAACAACCGACCTTTAGATTAGCACGTTTTAATGTTGTACAAATCGCTAGTGGCAAGTGTCACTGCTTGTAAACCGCCTCTCAGATCCTTGTATAAATAGGGCTCTGCCCAGGTCAATAAATCACAAGTTTCCATTCAATCGCTTTCAGTTTCTAACACGTTATTATGCACGCATAAGACTCTGCCGAGAGAAATCACAGGAAGGAAAGAAGAGCAGAAGAAAGGAAGGTAAGAAAATGGCAGGAATCAACCTGCCGGCGATAGCTTCTTCTTTCGTTCGTTTCCTCCAGAGCGGGACTCGCCGTCCTAGGTTTGTTCGACGCCGGCGAACTGCTTTCCGTCGCCGCGGCCACGACGTTGTTTTTCGTCGAAACAGCCGCGGCTCCGTCTTCCGCCGCCTCGGCCATGGTTTCCGTCGCCATGGAAACGGTGGTAGCTTCCGCCACCGTCCTGCATTGGGAGGCCGTCGTGGCCTCTCCGTCTTGAACCGCCGTTGCTACGGCCACACTCGCTAGGCCCCAGGACCAACCCCTGGACAGGCTGCTCAAGCGGCCAAACCCAACGCCGCAGGTCCTTCGGCGCCTCCACCGCCGGCGTTCTCCATCCTGCCAATGGACTGGCTCCTGGGCGGGCCAGCAACACCATTCCTCGGTGAAGAAGAAGACTTCGTCGCCGCCCTCGCGCCACCACCGTACCCAGCGTACTTCCCTGGCGCTTTTAGTAGATTGGTCAAGTAGCACGAGTACCAGTACACTTCTAAGTACTTGTCATATTTTAGACTTGTGTAATTACATAATGTACTCAGTTATTGTGTACACTAAAGTTTTAGACCAAATTGTGTCTATAAATCATTATACGTTCAATGTGTTTCATTTTGCAATCCCTATAACATATATAAATGTTACAATAATAATTTTTGCAATTGAGATTAATTTTTCTTGCATAATTTAAAATATTAATTCACCATCGTGAAGTCCAAAATATGCCTAATAGGCACCAAATCGACTTAGAACGAATAGAATTAATATGAAAAATCTTGTGGCCACCTCACATTTATATATGGGATCACAAGGTAATATGGCATCTACTGCGTAATGCGCAGATTATCCATGATTATTGTGAGGTCTATATTTTGATAAAATTGGCATTATGACTACCTTCAGTGTGCTCTTCCATATATTTAAATCAAATCATAACATAAGATACTAAGACCAAAGGCATCTACTGACATAGTTCAGACTATGCTTCTTAGTGTTGAGAGACGTACTCCATGAAAATGGTGATTATCTACAAAGTGTTATGACAAGATGATTTGAGGTCTACACTAAAACTCAAGTCTTCACTTGAGTTCACAAAATTTTGCAAATTTTATTACAACATAACCATGATAATTTTAATTTATATACAAGTATATTAATCAAATTTCTGGTTCCCATTCATGTAGGACAAAATGACTACCAAAGAATTTGAAGAGCTTGCACTCGACGGATATAACTACCCTACATGGGCTATGGATGTTAAGATAAGTCTTTCATCCCCGTGGCATTACAGGTGCACTCGTACCACCTGAGGATCCTCCTCATGGCGGAGTTGCATAATTAATCGAGCAACATAAATATGGTGCATTATACATCATAAGGCACCATATTCACCCAGATTTAAAATCTGAATACTTGGTGGAGGAATCTCCAAGCAATAATCACTTAAGACTAGATATGAACAACAGAAGGTTGTTATACTTCCTGAAGCTAGTCATGAATGGACCCACTTAAGGCTCCAGGATTTCAAATCTGTCGGAGCTTATAATCATGAAGTCCATAAGATTTGTTCAAAATTGTGATTTTGCGAGAAGGAACCTTCAGAAGTGGAGAAGATAGAAAAGACTCTATCAACTATGATCCCTGCTGATAGGATCTTACAGCAACAATATCATGCCAGGAATTACCAAGTTTATTCTGAACTTATATGTGTGGTTCTCCAGGCTGAGAAACATGATGCACTTCTTTTGAAAAATAGTCATCAACACCCAGTTGGGGCTGCTCCTCTGCCTGAGGTACATGCAAATTTTCAGAAAAACAACAAGTTCAATGGCTCATTCAAAGGCCAAACCAAGAACTTTAAGAGTAAAACTAACCGCTATCGCAATAAGAAGAACATGCCACATGATTCAGAAAAGGGGAATGGCATAGCAAAGAAGAAGTTTGATAAAACTATTATTTGCCAGAAATGTGTATGCTACAAGCACACCACCAAAAAAGGCCGCATCCCAATACATCTGGTAAACCTCTCCATGCAATCCATGGGACGGAACAAAACTACACAAGGAGCAAGATATGAAGCACACTTCAATCTTCAACCTGAGAACAACATGAAAACTGGATGTTAGCAAGATGTTCAAGGAGAACCAAACAACACCAAGGAATTCCATCTACCACAGGACTCCAAGGACAAGGAGGACATGATGATCGAATACGCCTCAAACGACATATTCGGTGACTTTGACTAGTCGATCAACTCCATTGGATAATATATTTACATACATCCATTGTATTGTTGTAATAAAAACATATTGTTATTGTTGTTGTCTTCACCCTATATTTGTAAAGCACAATATATATTGTATCAGCACTTTGATATCAATAAAGTTGTAAACATTCTATATCCAATAAAAGTATTTTCATCACTGAAAATTCTATATTTTTAATATATAGATTAGGAGGAAATGTGCCTTGTGGACAGTGGTACCACAGACTCTATACTTAGGGAAATAAAGTTTTTTTAAACTCTTAAGAAGTTAAATGGAGATATTTTAACAATCGTTGGACGCGATGCGGTAATTGTTGGCACATGACGTGTCATATTTACCCTCCTTATGGGTACACAAATTACGACTGAGGACGCTTTATTGTATCCCGATTTAACTCGTAACCTCATAGGATATAGAGATATCCGCAAAAATAGCTTTCATATTGAAACCCATGAAGACAACAAAGAGGAATATCTCCTTTTTACCAAAAACAATGGGTATGGCAAACAAATATTTGAGAAAAATTCTTCTTTATCATCATGATTGTACTACACATACATACAACCCGTACCACATGTTGCGTATAAGGTAATTTTTCAAAATGTCAATGCATTCCAAAGTTGGCATGATCGCCTTGGTCATCCTGGTATAGGGATGATGAGGAAAATTATCTGCAATTTAAATGGTCATGACTTAAATGAAGCTAAATTCCCACAATCTACGGATCTCATGTGCACTGCATGTGCTACCGGGAAACTTATTTTAAGACTTTCTCGTCTTAAAATTCAAGCGGAACCACTCCAGTTCCTTGAACGAATTCAAGGTGATATTTGTGGTCTGATCCAACCATTGTCTGGACCTTTTAGTTATTTCATGGTTCTAATAGACGCATCTACACGATGGTCGTGTGCCTACTATCCACATGAAACCATGCTTTTTCTAAAATAATGAGACAAGTTATTAAATTACAAGCTCATTATCCTGAGAATCGAATTAAAACAATTCGAATGGACAACGCTGCTGAATTTTCCTCACGTGCCTTCAATGATTATTGCATGGCCATAGGAATTGAAGTTCAGCACTCGGTCTCATATATCCACACACAAAATGGATTGGCAGAATCTCTAATTAAGAGAATTAATCTCATCGCATGACCCTTGCTAATGAATTACAATTTACCAACTTCATGTTGGGTCATGCAGTTTTATACTCTGTTGACTTAATTCAATTGCGACCAACTGCATATCACAACACTTCCCCTCTACAATTAGTACGTGGAAATCTACCAAATATTTCTCATCTGCGTAAATTCGAATGCGCCACATATGTGTCGATCTCACCACCGCAGCGTACATCCATGGGACCACATAGGAAATTGGGGATCTATGTAGGGTACAAATCACCGTCAATAATCAAGTACCTTGAACCCCTCACAGGGGATCTATTCACAGCCCGTCACGCTGATTGCATCTTCAATGAGAACTATTTCCCGACATTAGGGGGAGATATCAAGTACCAAAAAGAATGCGCGGAAATCGATTGGAATACCCAAGGCATTTCCTCCTCAGATCCACGTACTCAAGAAACTGAACTTCAAGTTCGAAAAATAATTAATTTGCAACACATTGCAAATAACCTGCCAGATTCATTTACTGACTATAAAGGTGTTACTAAATCCTACAATCCTGCAATAAATGCGTCCGAACGAGTGGAGGTACCAACAAAAACCACTCAACCCCCTGTTCAAAGGAAGAGGGGGAGAAGTACGGCCACACAACATGGTTCAGCTCCTCGCAAGCAACAAAGGAAATAGAGGAAGAAACCCTCTGAACCAGTAAATGGAAATCAACTTAGTGTTGATAATCATCAAATGGGTAATATACACCCAATGGAAGGACAACCTTCACAACCCAGCTTAGTTGTGCACACAATGACTGGGACATCGGATCACCCAGACTCAACCGTATTGGGAACTCACGACGAGTCAACAAGGGTAAATGAAATTTCCACAAACTATATAGACTCTAGAGAATCTTACAATCATAAGTGTACAATTGTCGACATATATTTCTCAACTACCATTGCAAACAACCTTCTAAATGATCATGATCCAAAGACCATGGTAGAGTGTGAGAAATGCTCCGGCAGGCCTAAATGGAAGGATGCAATCCAAGTAGAATTAGCCTCGCTCAACAAACGTCAGGTATTCACTAAAGCAATACCTACACCTCCCAAAGTTGTCCATGTGGGATTCAAATGGGTTTTCGTTCGCAAGAGGACGAGAACAATGAGGTGGTGAGATATAAAGCAAGGCTTTTAGCCCAAGGTTTCACGCAAAGACCAGACATTGATTTCAAATGAAACATATTCTCCAGTAATGAGCGGCATTACTTTCCGATATCTTATATCTATGGCAGTACAAAATTGTCTATCCATCTAGTCGATGGATGTAGTGACCGCTTACCTTTACGGCTCACTTGATTAGGACATATACATGAAGGTTCCTGATAGAATCCCAATTTTGAGTCCAAATGCAAAACACAACGTATATTGTGTAAAACTAAATAAGTCTCTATACAGCTTAAAACAGTCAGGGCGCATGTGGTACAACCGATTTAGTGAGTTCCTTGTGAAAAAGGGATACTCCAATAATGATGATTGTCCATGTGTTTTCATCAAGAAGTCCAAAACTAGATTTTGCATTATTTCAGTGTATGTAGATGATCTTAACATCATTGACAACACACAAGATATTGATGAAGCACGAGATCATCTAAAGACAGAATTTGAGATGAAGGATTTGGGTAAAACCAAAATTTTCTTAGGATTACAACTCGAGCACCTTCCATTAGATATTTTGGGTCATCAAACTGCCTATATCTAGAAAATATTAGAGAAATTCAATATGGACAAATCCTATCCATCCAAAACTCCCATGGTTGTTCGATCTCTAGATGTAGAGAAAGATCAATTTAGACCAAGGGATGATGGAGAAGAGATCCTTGGATCTGAAGTTCTATATCTCAGTGCCGTTGGGGCACTCATGTATCTTGCAATTTGCACTAGGCCTGATATTGCATTTGTAGTGAATTTACTAGCTAGACAGAGCGCAACTCCCACTAAACGCCATTAGGCGGGAGTCAAGAATATCTTTCGATATCTCCAAGGTATAAAGGATCTTGGCCTATTCTATCACTTTCAGAGAAATCTGGACATTGATATGATTGGGTATACTGATGCTGGCTACTTATCTGACCCCCACAATGCTAGATCACAAACCGGTTTTGTGTTCCTACATGGTGGAATAGCCATATCATAGAAGTCTTATAAACAGCCTCCAGTGGCTATATCCACCAATCATTCTGAAATAATCGCATTATATGAAGCATCAAGTGAATGTGTTTGGCTTCGCAGAATGGTAAACCACATACAACAATCATGTGGAAAAGGTTCTATCGAATCTCCAACATTATCTACGAAGATAATGCTGCTTGTGTTTCTCAGATACAAACGGGTTACATAAAGAGCAATATCACTAAACATATTGCACCTAAATTGTTTTATCCTCATGAATTACAAAAGAGTGGGGAGATAAACATCTTACAAGTCAAAACATGCGACAATCTTTCTGATCTATTCACAAAGTCTCTACCAACTTCAACATTTGAGAAATATGTTCATGGAATTGGTATGCGACGACTTCATGATTTACAAGGATCAAGGGGAGTATCTCTCTGAATTATAACTCGTGCAAACATTATATTACACTCTTTTTCCCTTTATGAGTTTACTCACATGGTTCTCATCAAGGTTTTTAATGAGGTCATATCAACACAAGAATGTATGTCATACATCCTATTTTCCCTACCGGGTTTTTTAGCGGAAGTATACAAGACATATTTATTGTCCTCTAAACTTACTAATTAGTTTTATCCTTTCAAGGTTTTCTCATATAATTTCTCAAAGAGACAATGATCATTATATATTGTATAATTTTCTCCTTATTTTTTCCACTAGGATTTAAAGGAGTTTTCACAACATATCAAATACTATTCTCCTCATATTTTTCCCACAGGGTTTTTGGGGGAGTTGTTCAACATAATGTACGCTTGTGATCAACAAAATATTCTGAAGATTATACAAGGAATACAAGGCATAACAAAAGTAGCTTTGTACAAGGGGGGGTGTTGAGAAAACGGAACCCCTACGTAACCATCTTGGAGACAACCGTCATCAACAACCGGCCTTTAGATTAGCATGTTTTAATTATGTACAAACCGCTAGTGGCAACTGCCACTCCTTGTAAACCACCTCTTAGATCCTTGTTAAATAGGGCTCTACCCAGATCAATAAAGCACAAGTTTCCATTCAATCGCTTTCAGTTTCTAACACTTAGGAATTTTTCCCATAGGGTTGCATTGCACTTGGAGGAAATTTTTCATCCACCCAAACCTCTTGTTACAATTCCTTTGTCTTTCCTGTGATTTAAACACTCCTTCAAGAAAAAAGCCTATAAGACTTCAACTAGATAGGACATTCTAATTCTGCAATTTTCCTATTCCTGTGTTTTTCCTATCCTACGAATCAAACGGGCCCTTAGAGGTTTAGGGCAACTCCAACGGGCTGGTCCATTCGCGGGATGGGGAGGATAGGTCAGAGGCCCTTGTCCATCCAACCATGGACATTGCACCGAATGGGCTGGCCTATTTGTGGTCCACGGTCCGCCATGGACAAGGTCGTATTTAATGGTTGTGCATTGCTCCCGCGGCTGTTTCCCGTCTACCGGGTGCTTGCTGCCTAGGCTGCCATCATTTGCCACCTCTGTTTCCCGCCCAACCCGACGTCTATAAGACCGAGCCGCTTGGAGGGGCACACACATAACCATGCCTCACCGACTGCCCACAACCTAGGCACAACTTAGCAAGGCCACGCGCTCTAGGTACCCACCTACCCCACCGAAGGAGGAAGAGGCTAGCAAGGCATGGCCCATGTAGTTGGATGAGGAGGAAAATGAAGAGGAGGAGATGGATGACTTCGCCGATAGAGGATAGGGAGGCCATCCACATTAGGAGGGGATTTTTGCCTCCTTCGAATCGCAACTGGAGAGAGCGCACACCGCCATCTTCGTTACGAACGCGGCCATTGAGGGCCATGTCATTGAGATGTACCGAGATACGGCGGCGAAGGAGGAGAATTACAGCTGAAAGATCACGGATGTCGCCTAGAGGGGGGGTGAATAGGCGGTTTAAAACTTTTACGAGATGGGCTTAACAATGGCGGAATAAAACTAGTGTTTTCTTTTGTCAAGCACAAAGCCTAGATATATGAAGGTTCACCTATGTGCACCAACAACTTATGCTAGCAAGATAAGCAACAATGTGATAGCAAGATAGATTACTTCAAGCATGAAGGCTATCACAATGTAAATTGCATAAGTAAAAAGCTTGGGTATAAAGGGGCCAGGAATTTCCTGCACGTTGGGGCACACTTTCGACCTGGGCCGGTGAAAGGGTAATTGCCCCTATGTGTGGTTTTGGTGATTAATGATAATCCCTATGGACTAATGTTTTCATTGAGTTTTATATGAAGGAATATTTCATAGGTCATGCTTGTAGTCGATATGTTGGATTCAAGTATCGATGCCATGAAGATAAAGATATACCTTGAGTTTTGGCATCAAGATCATCGAATTAAAGAGAAGAATATGATACGCTCAAGATCTTGAGAGTGTGATCTCAATAGAAGAATTCAAGATATGGCTCTAACTCGGTGTCATGATAGCCTCATTAGTTGAGCTATGGTTGACTAAGATTTAGAGCATGTAATCAAATGAAGAATTCTTTATGTACCTCAAGATATTGAGATGGAGCATGAGAAGATACTTGGTTGACCAATACAAAGAGTGAAGCGTGATTTCAAGTTGGTCAACACATCAAGCATAAAGAATGTACCACATGGATCTTTTGGTATGGTAAGCTGATGGCTCAATGCACGGCGCCCAGAGAAATGCTTGATCGCAGTGTTGATGTAGAGCTCGTTGGGAACCCCAAGAGTAAGGTATGATGAGCACATCAGCAAGTTTCCCTCAGTTATGAAACCAAGGTTTAATCGAACCAGTAGGAGCAAGGAAACACCCCAAAGGTGTTACTAGCTGAGCTTTGGCAGGGCGCACTACCGGTGCTAGTAGCAACGTGGAGACCTGCACAACACAACCACAGAACTTTGTCCCCAACTTGCGATGAGGTTGTCAATCTCACCGTGTTTTGAGGTAAACAAAGGATTAAACGTATCGAATGGAAAGAAGTAATAGTTTGTAGAAAAGTAAACACAAAGAAGTAAACAGTTGTAGATTGTATGTAAAGAAAAGGACCAGGATCCATAGTTCACTAGAGGTGGCTCTCCTTAAGATAGATAACATACTGGGTGAACAAATTACAGCGGGGCAATTGACAAACATCGAGAAAGCAATACCTGCATATACTAATCATCTTGACTCCTTTGAGACTTGATTGGGCATTACAACATTATACAAAGACCGCCATCCAACTACATCTATGACTAATAATCCACCTTCAGGTTATCATCCGATCCCCCTCCAGTATTAAGTTGCAAGCAACAGATTATTGCTTTACGAACTGCGTGTAAAGTAAACAATACGATTGTTCTATGAACAAAGGATTATTCTTTTCTCGCTAGTAGGAATAGCACATCTAGTACCTTAGAGATTTCTGTCACTTCCCCAGATTACTAGAGGCGTGAACCCACTATCGAGCATAAATACTAACTCTTGGAGTTGCTAGCATCTACTTGGCCAAGATAGCTACTAACAATGGAAAGCATGCAAGATCACAAATAACAAAGACATGATAGAATCAATAATCAATCTGAAATAGCATCTCAATATCCATCGGATCCCCGCAAACACAACATGCAGAATTACAAATAGATGATCTTGATCATGAACGGAGCTCACAAGATCTAAACATGAAAGCATAAAGGAGGAGAACCAGCCATGTAGCTACTACATGGATCCGTAGTCCAAGGATGAACTAGTCACGCATCACACCGGAGGCTTGCATGGTGATGAAGAAGGCCTCCAGGGTGAACTCCCCTCTCCGGCAGGGTGCCGGGAAGAGCTTCAGATCCCTCCCGATCTAGGGATGGAGATGACGGCGGCTACAGACTCTTTCGTGGATTTTTGATCTGGCACTTAGGGTTTCCGTCTCGAGGGCAATATATAGGCGGAAGGAGAGGCCGAGGGGGTGCCAGGGGACACCACACCACCCCCTGGCGTGGGCCAAGCCTGGCCGCGCGACCAGGTGGTGTGGCCGGCCTCTGGCCCTTCTCCGTCTCGTATTCTGGCACTTGATGACTTCCGGAAAAATAAGCACTTTGGCTTTTGTCCCGTCCAATTCTGATAATATTCATTTTCTGACTTTCCTGGAACCAAAAACAGCAGAAAACAGGCAGCTGGCACTGTGGCTCTTGTTAATAGGTTAGTCCAAGAAATCATATGAAAAGTACTCCAAAGTTGGAACAAAACACAAGAAAGTGGATAAAACCAAGCATGGAACATCAAAAATTATAGATACATTTGCAATCTATCAACATCCCCAAGCTTAACTCCTGCTCGTCCTCGAGTAGGTAAGTGATAAAAAAGAAAGAATAATTTTTGAGGTGACATGCACCATCAAAGACTTGATCAAAGTATTTATAAAACATTCAAAGCTAGGATCATAGTACTTCAATCATAGCATGAACGACAAAGTTCTAGCAATAAGACAAAGAAACTATGATGCAACATGAAAAGGCACAAACAAAAGATTCATGAATAACAATGCTTTGCAAGACGTTTGTTTGTTTCACATAAAGAAAACATAGCATAATAGTATTCAGCTTGTCCCTCAATAGAGTAGCAAATATAAATGCATAGGACACCTTCAAAGTTCATAAGAGTGACTAGATACAATAGTTTAAAACAAGCAATAACAAGTTATGCATCAATCAACTAGTCTTGGTACAATGCACATAGAACTAAGAATGGCCACTATGCTCTCAAAGTAAGTGCATAAAGATAGAAGGTGGAGACTCAATATAATGGTGGAAGAAAAGCCTTTATAAAAGGAAGTAGGGATTAAAGTCTCATAAAGAGCTTCCAAAAATTATGGTACTTGTAGCTTTCAGCTCTCATTGCCCCTATCATAAGCATCTTGAAGTGGTTAAGGTTAAAGTGACACAACTAAGAGGATATGCTTGACAAATTATAAACCGAAATCTCATGCCCCTTACTTACGAAGACCGATCCTCATGCTACTCAACTTCAGTCACGAGTAAGCTCTTGTCATTGTAAGTACATGTGTATCATTAAGAACCGCCAACGGGGTACCCCTTGCACATGATACGGGAGCTTTCCCATAATCAAACCGACAAGGCAATAAGACAATGAGCATCTCAGTGATCTTTTTATTTGCTATTTGCATAGGTTTTTTATTGAGGATGCTTCATAGAGTGCTCATTATGGTGATGCTACAAGTTTCCACCATGATTAGGCATGGCTTAGGTTAGCGGCCCAGGCGTTTCTCTAACACACATACACACTCCATGATCTTACAAGTTCCACTTTTATTTCACACCGCCAGGATCCGTAAGCAAAAGAACATGATATCAACATGGTACAAAGTACAAGTGCAATGTTGAAAGCGTTCCCCATGGTACATGGTTCTGCTGATTTCAACTTATAAAGCGCAATCATATACGCAACAAAGAAGGATCCAGTGGTTCAAGTTTATTAAGGGCAAGAAAAGTAAAGTGTGCCATCAAGTTCGTGAGAGCTTTAATCACCAGTTTTCTCATAACAAGTTTAATTTGGAAGATAAACAAAAGCATGAATATACTTGGAATAGCATAAGCTAGTAGGTAGGTATGGTGGAATCTTTGGAATTACTTGGTTTAGGGAGTTGGATGCATGAGTGGAACTCATACTTTGTTGTGGAGGCTAGCAAAAGACTGGGAGCGACAAACTAAGAGAGCAAGAATGGCCATAATCATGCAGAGCGACAAAACATCATTGATCAAAGAATAAAGTGATACTACAAGTTGAAAACTAAAGGATCATAAAGGCTATGGTGACTTGAGATATTCATAACATGGTGTGAGCATGTGCCAAGTTAACCCAAATAAAGCATCAAAGGAGAATACCACTATACTGTGCTTTAATATGCTAAAATAACGCATGATTCATCCAAGGCACATTATGCAATCTCAATTGTTTATAACAAGTCATGCTACATCAAAGAATACTAAGCATAAAGCCAAAACAATATCAAGCATGGCATGACAAAGCATAGGCCACAGTAAAAAACGAGCTCTTTTTACCACATAAGCATGAACTACTCTTTTCCAAACCAAACCAAACTATTTGCAAACCAGTGTATGAAAGAGGGGGTCCGACCAATTTATTCAGAAAACTAAGAAAACAAAAGCAAACGAAAACCAAAATGAAAACGAAAAATAAGACGCTCCAAGAACAACACAACTGTACATGAAACAATAAAATGAAGCGTTTGGAAGAAACCTGAGATTTTTATTGATGAAGAAGGGGATGCCTTGGGCATCCCCAAGCTTTGACGCTTGTACTTCTTGGATATTTCTTGGGGTGACACGCATGGCATCCCCAAGCTTGAGCTTTAGTCCATCCTTCATCTCATTACTCATTCCTTCCATACACCTGAAATTTTTCCTTCATACAAAACTTCACACAATCTTTATTAGTAACATTAGTGCACTTAAGATAAATAAGTCTTAAGGTTCAGTTCTAACACCAAATAAACTGCCATTAGAACACTAGATACTGTAGCACTTCCCTTAAAAAGCTCAATTCCCCAAAAGAACTCAAGAAGGAACCAACAAGAAGCAAATGCAGAAAATGGCAGAAATCTGTCAAAACAGACCAGCAGGTAAAGACGAATTTTTTCGAAGACCTTCTATTGCTCAAATAAAAAAGTGTTGAACTAACGAAAGTTAGATAACAACCTGGGGCAGACGCAAAAAAATTCACGCCTCAAAAATACGTTCAGAGATTTTACACGAATTGTTACGGTGAAGCACAGAAATCTGTTTCGGGACAGCAACTTTCCCAATCATTACTTCTCGCTCATTAGAGGTTACTCTTGGCACAAAAAGAAAATAAAAAGGATAAGAAGAGGTTATTATAGAGGTAATAACTTCCAAGACTCATCTAAAACTTTTGGGTTATCTCCCAATAAGTACTTTTCTTTAACGCCTTTAAGTTAGGCATAAGAAGCAAGAAAAAGAATCAAGTATTCTCAAATGAAGAAGCATTAAAACCAAATTTTGTTTTCATAGGAGAAGCAAAAGAAATATTTTCTCTCTTTTTAGGGAAGTGTCCTATACCTTTCTTGAGTGGGAGTTGGTATTTAATGGTTCCTTCTTTCATATCAATGATGGCACCAACAATTCTAAGAAAAGGTCTTCCCAAAGTAATAGGACAAGAAGCATTGTATTCAACATCCAAAACATAGAAATCAACGGGGGCATAGGCATTGTTAACCATAATAAGAACATCATTAAGAATCCCCACAAGTTTCTTTTTAACATTATCATCAAGTGGGACATTCGAATAACAATCTTCAAGAGGAGGCAAATCAAGCATATCATAAATCCTTCTAGGCATAATAGAAACACTACTATCAAGATCACATAAAGCTTTGAAATCAAAGTCATTAACTTTCATATTAATGATGGGTTCCCAACCATCCTCTTGTTTTATAGGAATAGAAGCTTTATGTTTCATCTTTTCTTCTTTAATCTTTATGAGAGCATCAGTAATGTGTTTTGTAAAGGCCATGTTCATAGCACTAGCATTAGGACTTTTAGCAAGCTTTTGTAGGAACTTAATAACTTCAAAGATATTGCAACCATCAAGATCAAAATCAAATTTATCATCTAAAGTAGTAGAACTATTACTAGCCTCATCACTAGTGGTGGTGATAGTAGAAACACTAATGTTTCTAGAAATTTCATCTTCTCTTTCCCACTTAGCATGTAATTCAGATAATAGTCTAACATTTTCATCAATTCTTACTTGTATAGCATTAGTAGCTGCAAAGGGGTTATCATTAGTTTCAGGTTTAGCAGCCATTTTATTCAAAGAGGTTTGAGCTTCAGCAAGTGATGCTATATTTCTTTCAGCATTAGAGAGTTTTTCCTCAATAGTTTTGTTGAAAGCAGTTTGTTTACTAATAAAGTCCTTAAGCATAACTTCAAGTTCAGAGGGAGCACTCCTATTATTGTTGTAAGAATTTCCATAAGCATTACCATTGTTGAGAGGATATGGCTTATAATTGTTGTTACCAAAATTGTTCCTATAAGCATTATTACCATAAGCATTGTTGCCAAAATTGTTATTTCTTATGAAGTTCACATCAACTTGCTCTTCTTGAGCAACCAAACAGGCTAAAGGAACATTATTTGGATCAATATGGGCTTTCCCATTAACAAGCATAGACATAATAATATCAATCTTATCACTCAAGGAGGAGGTTTCCTCAACAAAATTTACCTCCTACCTTGTGGAGCTCTCTCAGTATGCCATTCAGAATAATTAACCATCATATTGTCCAGAAGTTTTGTTGCATCACCCAAAGTGATGGTCATAAAGGTACCTCCAGCAGCAGAATCCAATAGGTTCCTTGAAGAATAGTTCAATCCTGCATAAAAAGTTTGGATGATCATCCAAGCAGTCAGTCCATGAGTGGGACAATTCTTCACCAAAGATTTCATTCTTTCCCAAGCTTGAGCAACACGCTCATTATCAAGTTGTTTAAACTTCATTATTTCACTTCTCATGGATATAATCTTAGCAGGAGGATAGTATTTTCCAATAAAAGCACCTTTGCACTTAGTCTAAGAATCAATACTATTCCTAGTTAAGGAATTCAACCATTCTTTAGCTTTTCCTCTCAAAGAGAAAGGAAACAATTTCAGCTTAATAATATCACCATCTATATCCCTATGCTTTTGCATCTCACAAAGTTCAACAAAGTTATTTACATGGGAAGCAACATCTTCATTACCAATACCAGAAAATTGTTCTCTCAGAACAAGATTGAGCAAAGCAGGTTTTATCTCAAAGAAAGTAGCTTCAGGAACATGTGGAGCAATAGGTGTGCTCATAAAATCATTGTTGTTGGTGCTAGTGAAGTCACACAACTTAGTGTTTTCAAGAGTAGTCATTTTTTGGGTTTTCAAATAAGAAAGCAAACTTGTAAAACTGATTTTTGTGTGTTTTTGAATAACAAAACAAGCAAACAAAGCAAAAATAAAACTAAGCAAAACAAAAACAACAAAGTAAAGAGATTGGTTATGAGGGACTCCCCTTGTGAAGATGTCCTTGACTCCCCGGCAACCGCGCCAGAAAAATGCTTGATGGCTCAATGCACGGCGCCCAGAAAAATTCTTGATGGCGGTGTTGATGTAGAGCTCGTTGGGAACCCCAAGAGTAAGGTATGATGAGCACATCAGCAAGTTTCCCTCAGTTATGAAACCAAGGTTTAATCGAACTAGTAGGAGCAAGGAAACACCCCAAAGGTGTTACTAGCTGAGCTTTGGCAGGGCGCACTACCGGTGCTAGTAGCAACGTGGAGACCTGCACAACACAACCACAGAACTTTGTCCCCAACTTGCGATGAGGTTGTCAATCTCACCGTGTTTTGAGGTAAACAAAGGATTAAACGTATCGAATGGAAAGAAGTAATAGTTTGTAGAAAAGTAAACACAAAGAAGTAAACAGTTGTAGATTGTATGTAAAGAAAAGGACCAGGATCCATAGTTCACTAGAGGTGGCTCTCCTTAAGATAGATAACATACTGGGTGAACAAATTACAGCGGGGCAATTGACAAACATCGAGAAAGCAATACCTGCATATACTAATCATCTTGACTCCTTTGAGACTTGATTGGGCATTACAACATTATACAAAGACCGCCATCCAACTACATCTATGACTAATAATCCACCTTCAGGTTATCATCCGATCCCCCTCCAGTATTAAGTTGCAAGCAACAGATTATTGCTTTACGAACTGCGTGTCAAGTAAACAATACGATTGTTCTATGAACAAAGGATTATTCTTTTCTCGCTAGTAGGAATAGCACATCTAGTACCTTAGAGATTTCTGTCACTTCCCCAGATTACTAGAGGCGTGAACCCACTATCGAGCATAAATACTAACTCTTGGAGTTGCTAGCATCTACTTGGCCAAGATAGCTACTAACAACGGAAAGCATGCAAGATCACAAATAACAAAGACATGATAGAATCAATAATCAATCTGAAATAGCATCTCAATATCCATCGGATCCCCGCAAACACAACATGCAGAATTACAAATAGATGATCTTGATCATGAACGGAGCTCACAAGATCTAAACATGAAAGCATAAAGGAGGAGAACCAGCCATGTAGCTACTACATGGATCCGTAGTCCAAGGATGAACTAGTCACGCATCACACCGGAGGCTTGCATGGTGATGAAGAAGGCCTCCAGGGTGAACTCCCCTCTCCGGCAGGGTGCCGGGAAGAGCTTCAGATCCCTCCCGATCTAGGGATGGAGATGACGGCGGCTACAGACTCTTTCGTGGATTTTTGATCTGGCACTTAGGGTTTCCGTCTCGAGGGCAATATATAGGCGGAAGGAGAGGCCGAGGGGGTGCCAGGGGACACCACACCACCCCCTGGCGTGGGCCAAGCCTGGCCGCGCGACCAGGTGGTGTGGCCGGCCTCTGGCCCTTCTCCGTCTCGTATTCTGGCACTTGATGACTTCCGGAAAAATAAGCACTTTGGCTTTTGTCCCGTCCAATTCTGATAATATTCATTTTCTGACTTTCCTGGAACCAAAAACAGCAGAAAACAGGCAGCTGGCACTGTGGCTCTTGTTAATAGGTTAGTCCAAGAAATCATATGAAAAGTACTCCAAAGTTGGAACAAAACACAAGAAAGTGGATAAAACCAAGCATGGAACATCAAAAATTATAGATACATTTGCAATGTATCATAAGCCTTGTCATTTATGCATCATGAACTAACCCATTATATATGTGCGTTTGCGTTTTCTGTATGGGATATGTATCTTTCCATGGGCATGCTTCAAAAGTTAAGATCTCATATAGCTCATGAGAGGATGACATCAAGTGGTGATCGTCATCAAGGTTGAGATGGGCAAGTTCAAGATAAGCATCTCGAGAAGATCCTTTGGTTGAAGCTTGCCATCCATATTGGTGATAATGTACATGTGAAGACGTGTCTTAATGAAGTAATCCCATAGTGGTGTATGGGGGAGCAAATTATGAGTCTTCATGAAGCAACAATGATCAAGTGATGCATTCTGGCTTGGATGGACCTTGAAGCGTTGTCATCAAGATCAAGCGGGATGCGCAAGGCAAAGGTATGGCCTTTCTAGGTTTTCCTTTTACCGATCTTAAGGTGGTTGTTAGGAGACTGGGTTATAGGATAGATAGCCGCACTATCAAGAGGGGCTTTCGGTTGGGTAACTTGATCACATTGTCTTAGGGAGCTCAATCCTTTGCATAATTTGCATCTTCCTAATTTGTTTATTCTTGGTGTTTCTCCATGTGAGGTTCTTGAGCTTGTTGCTAGCTCTTTAACTAGCCCAAATTCATTGAAAATGGAATTCGCATGCATCTTCTATGGTGTTTTCGAGTTTGAAGGTTTTACCGGTTCTTCTCATAGGGAGGCTTCATACCTTTGTTCATTTGGTTCTACCCTCCTTTGCTTTACTAAGATGTTTTCATGCACTATATTGCAGAGCTTGTTGTCCTCATCAAAACAAGCCCAAGATCATCGAAATTGAAGTCCGGATGCAAAAGTTATTGCGTTTTTCGTGAAGTCTGTTTCATCCCGGTTGTGGGTCCGGTTCAACCGACTCCCTCACCGGACGGTCCGGCTCCAGCGCCGGTTAGACCGGATCTGAAACCGGATTTTCCGGTTTTTGCAACTAAGTCTATTCCGAGTTGGCAAACAGAGGTTTTCCTATTTGTAGGCTGGTCCTCCGGTCTGGGGACCGAGTTTCCCGGTTCTGAGGCCAGTCCAACCGACTTTGAAACTGAGTTTTTGTTGTTTTCTCTCCAATAGCCATATTTTCTTTTCCCTATAAAAGGGGGTTCTTCCCCCAACGTTTTTGGGTGTTCTTGAGCTCGAAACTAACCTCCATTGTTGACCCTCTTGAGCTTGCTTCCTCTCCCTTCCCTCCTATGATTCTTGCATATTTTTGAGGGCTTTGGAAGAGGAGATCTAGATCTACAATCCCCACCAACCAATTCCTCCTCTAAGTGAGGGGAACCCTTTGGATGTAGATCTTGGATTCATTGGTTGACTTCCACCATTTTTCTTCCTCTCTAATTCCTTCCTAGCACTTGTTGCTTTGGTAGGATTTGAGAGTGAAGGATTTGAGCACCCTTGGTGTTCTTGCTTTGCATTCTTGCATAAGTGTTGAGCTCTCCATTACGATTTGTTCGAGTGAGAGATCGTGAGATTGTTACTCTTGGAGGGTGACCTCCTAGTTGGCTTGGCGGTTGGGGTTGTGGTGTGCTCTTCGTGGAAGATTGTGAAGAGACCCGGACTTCTCCTTCGTGGAGCTTGTGAAGTGATTGTGGAGCTTGCTATCTCTGAAGTGGAGGAAAAGCTAGCCATAAGGAAAGGGCCTATTCCTTCGTGGCATAGACTCGGAGAAGAAGGTGAGCCTTCGTGGCGTTGGGAAATACTTCGTCCCACACCTCTCCAACGTAACTTACCTTACTTGTAAGTGAACACGGGAATACCTCTTCGTCTCCGCGTGCCTCGGTTGTCTCTATACCCGAGCTTACTTTCCTTGTGATAGCCAAGCTTGAAGTACTTATATCTTGCCTATCACTTGTGGTATATTTATCTTGTGCTATCTTTCTTAGCTTAACTTGTTGTTGGTGCACTTAGTTGAGCCTAGTGTTTTTAGGTTTTGTGCTTGTAAAATAAACGTTAGTTTAATCCCTCATTCTATCAAGCCAAAACTGTAATAGTTTTTAAATTGCCTATTCACCCCCCTCGGCGACATCTCTATCCTTTCAATTGGTATCAGAGCAAGGTCTCTCCTTGTTTAGGCTTCACCGCCTAGAGTGTAAAGATGTTGGTTAGTAGTATATATAGTGCACAATGACACAATTATCTTTGATGTGACAAATTATATTTTGTGGAGAATTGCTTGATTTGTAATCTTCAAACCTTTTGTCCAAATATTGAGCGATTTCTATATGTAGGTTTTTCTCCTCCGATGGATCCTGAAAATCTATCTTTAGAGGATGAGAAAAATTTACATCTCGGAGCTCAAGTATCTAATAAGCTCTTTTTCTCCTTGAGCCCCACAATTAATTTTTTCTTGACGATTGTGAAGCGCAAGTCATCTCATGAGATGTGGACCAAGCTTAAACAAATATTTGGTGGGTCCATTTCTCATAGGGTCGGTGGTATCTCCGAGGAGCTCTCTTCTCCTTCACATCATGAAGAGCTCCAAGTGGCTTCCACCTCCGGACGCCATGAGATCTCAATTCCCTCCACTTCACCTACACGTGACAAGTCACAAGGTAATGGCCTGGTGAGTGGAGAAATCATATGTAATGATGGTAGTGGTTCTCTTTACACCAATGATTCATGTTCTATAAATGCTAATGGTGTAGAGAGTTTGGACTTAAGCACTTCTTGCAACGATAATTATATATCCCCTTGTGTTGCTAGTCCTTGCATATTGTCTATTAATTATTTGAGTACTAGTGTAGATGATATGCTTGATTTGTCTTGTTCCAATAAACAAAATGCTTCTATTTCCTCTAGTTGTGTATCTAACAATGTAGAGGAAATCAAACACCCTATGGAGCAAGACACGATCATGAATGAAGATTTAATATCCTCATCTTCATCCCCTCATGCTCACATGTGCCTCTTATGGCAAGAGGACCAAAGGTATCTCCTACTTTAGATCCCAACATATATTCTCTAGATAATAGCAATGATAATGATGATAGTGATGATTACCTTGATGAGGATACTAGTGCTCTTGTGCTTGAGTTGACCTTTTTGTGTACCTCTCTTCATGGTAATAATAAGGCTGTTTCTTGTATTAAACATGTTATGGACACCATAACTAAACAAACAGAAACCATAGAGGAGTTGGATTTCCAACTTGATGATGGGACTCATAGATTCCATCTCCTTAAGCAAGAGCTTGCCGAGGAGAAGCACACTAATTGTCTCCTCACACGAAAAATTGAATCTTATGATCTTGAAAATGAAAAATCTATTAATGATGCTAGTGCTACTAACTCTAATTCTTGTGAAGCATCTATGTTGAAGGAGAATGTTGAGCTAAGGGCTCAACTTGAGTTTCTAACTAGTAATTATGGGAAATTGGAAAGAATTCATGAAAAGCTCTCGACCTCTCATAATGATCTTATAATCTCCTATGATGGGCTAAAGTTAGATCATGAGGCAAGTATCACTAAGGTAACATCTTGTGAGCCTCATTTGGACATTAGCACAACTTCTACTCAAAATGCTATTTTGCCATGTGCTAGTCCTAGTGATCCTTCTTGTCATACTATTGATAAACCTTGTGTTTGATTACTTGATTTGCCTTGTTGCTCTAACAATGAAGCTTCTAATTCCTATAGTACCTCTATTTCTACTAACCATGTAGAGTAAATCAAAGAGCTCAAGGCCCAAGTCACTTATTTGAAGAAATACTTGGAAAAGAGTCATGAAAGCAAATCCACACTCGATAATATTTCGAGTGTGTAAAATTCCCCCAATGATAAAAGTGGACTTGGGTTCAACTCCAATAACAAGAACAAGTCCAAGAGAAACAATAAGAAGGGCCAAGACCAAGTAAAGAATTCGGCCAAGATTATTTACTTCAAGTGCAAGGTTGTAGGACATCATGTAAGATCTTGTCCATTAAAGAAAAAGCTCTTGAGTGAGAAGCAACAAGGGAAGCGACCACAAGTTCAAGGTCAAGCCCAATATCAACCTCTAGTTGAATCTAGGACACTTCCCAAGAAGAATCAAGATAAGGCTCCCCAAGCAAAGAAATTAATGAAGAAGAAAAAGGGGAGCAGTTGTTGCTACATATGTCGTGTGAAGGGACACTTTGCCTCTTCATGTTCAAATGGTACCTTATCTAACCCTATCATTGTTGATGATGATTATTTTCTTGGGAATGATAAGGATGGCAATGTGTTTGCCAAGTTTGTTGGAACTCAAAGTAGTGTTAAGAAAAGAACCATTTGGGTTGCCAAGCCTATTGTGACTAACTTCTTAGGACCCAACTTGGTTGGGGACCAACAAGCTCAAACTTGATCAATAGGTGTTTGTGGAGGGCATTGGAGACTTGGCTAACTCATGAAGAATTAAGGGATCTTCATATATTATATTTTATCAAGCTAAGTTATAAGGATTATCATCTCCCTACCATATACCCAATGTGCCTCTTTGCGGTAACTCGAACTTAACTCTTTTGTATTGTAAGTTACTTACCTCTTTACATGTTTTTGGTTTTGTACCAAGTATGTGTTTGTATTTGTTGTCCCTCATGCTTTCTTATTTTGTGTATTCAAGTATGCCTAGGTGTTTGGCACATCATTTACTGGTGTGTTTTGTTTTGAGCCTCTAATGCATGTTGATGATATATTATTTGGCTCTTTTCGAGTGGTTAATGGAACATCCCATTTTGGTGAGTGATATGCCTCGCACATCTCTCAAACCTTAAAATATGTGTACATGAGTACTACCACTTAGTATTGATATTGCAAGCTTATCTAGTCACTATGTGGTGTGTCATACTCATGAGAAATTCAAATTCTAAATGTCCATTAATTATCTCTAGTTGAGGTTGTTTTTCCGCTTATTAAGAAAATTGATTATCACATTATGGGGGAGTAATATGCTTCTTTTTCATATCATAATCCTAGGAAATGTGAACATATGAGGTGGTGTGATGATTGCAAGTGCACATATCGTTTGTAGCTAGTTTCGAAATAAAGATATCGATCCCACATGGAGCAGGAGTCTGAAGTCTAATAACTCTTTGAACTAAATACTGAAATAGTAATGCTAAATAACATTCTAAGTAACAAGCTAATATGTGAGTTTTGTGTAAAATATATTTTTGGGTTTTCAAATAAGAGAACAACAAGTAAACTAAAGTTGTAAGTAAAGAAGAGCATGCAAGTATGATTACGAAAGTCTGCACGATGATGGAAAGAGTTCTCAAGGAGTAGTGGATCCATCGCTAGTAATTAGAAAGAGTGATCAGAAATATTATAATGAATAAGACCATTTATGATATGTGTGGGAGGATCTCCATATATGGACGAATAGCCAGCAATCGCTGCACACATCATCCTCATAACCACAGCAGACGATAACCGACAACCATCACGTTACCGCGTTATTAAGGGATTTATCCCGTGGCATGGACATGGCTTGGTGAGTTCTCCTTGATTCCCCAAGTTAGTACGTAAAGAATGACAACTACTTTATAGTCACAATAAGTGCTATCATCCTTCCGTCTACCAACAAGTAATCCCCTTCATCAAGTCCCTGCAAGAGGCAAATATTAAGGAGGTGCACAACTCCCAACATCAAGATGAAGACAATTAACACAGACACATAATGAACAATATCACATAATAATCTTTATCTCAATTCAATCTCATACTAGGGTGTCTCCATCTCCCCAAGAACAAAGGAAACTACTCACACATGAAGGCAATCAACATCATGGATAGAATATGGATGAAGTATGATGATACAATTGAACACAAGTGCAAATCAAAGATTCAATCTAGAATTACAATAAGTAACCAGAGGGGGTCGATGATGGAGACGTTGTTGATGAAGATGACGATGTAGATCGATGTGGAGGCCTTCAAGATCCTAGTCCCTTCTCCTCTTGTATGATGGTGATGGTGTAGATCTCTTTGAAGGTGGCTATGGTGGGGGCACGACGACAGGGCTCCGCCATGGTGGAGGATATGACTTGGTGGCTCTCTCTTGGGTCCTCCCTCCTTTATATAGGCCTTGGGGGTGGCCTAGGGTTCCCCCAATACCGTCATATGACTTAGGGAAGGTTCTGGAGCTTTTCTGGGGCGAAATCCCATCGTTTCCGACCTTTTTGGCAACTATAAGGGCGGAGCTGTACAACCAAAATAATAGCTCCGGCCGTATAGACCGCTAATCTCGCATCTGATAAAAGAGCGGCTATTCCCCTAAGCTCGTTAAACTGTCTGCCTCCTTTAGTATTTTGGCCGCCATTTCTTCATACGAACTCTGTTTTGTGTGTTCTTGGGCTCGTTGAGTTCGTATCATCGAGGGATACAACCCTGTGGTCTTGGATATTTATTTTGATAAGTTGTAAAATTTCACCTTTTCAACCTCTCAAATGGCTAAGTCTGATCCCTGCAGCTCCTCCATACTATGCTCTCTTTGTTCCTTTTGCCTTTGTTTTATCCATAATCATCATCAACACCTACACACATGTCATAGACAAGGGAAAGTGATAAAATTATACCTAAACTACTAAATGTGCAAAGCTCATATGAAAGTAAATGAGAAATAGAAATCATGCATATAAGGCATAGCTATACCTGGAAGAAACATGATACGAGAGATAAATGGCACAATTTATATGGCTAAAAGAGGTGGTATTTCACAGCCATAAACTTCCCCAAGCTAGACCTTGCTCGTCCTCTAGTAGGAACAGTCGGTAATAAACTAATGGTTGTGAAATAACTTATCATTGGAAATCATTGTCTTGCATCCTTATTTCTTCTACAAGCTTGAAGAGAGAAAACATGTATTCATACAAGGCAACACAAGCTTAGTTATAAAGACCACTAAAGATTCATCAAAACTTATATGCTCCATGTCAACAGTGAATCTACTTGCAGACAAACTTGTGATCCTCTTATTGCACCTTTTGTATAACTTTTCATATCATTATTTTTTTGAGGCAAAACTTAGTCACAAATAGATGTCAAGCATAAATAGGAATAAAGTCTACCCAATCATGTCATCTGGTTAAGGCTCTCAAGTGCAAACATCAGTTATTGGGCTTTTAGAAAGTTTATCTCTTAGTAACGAGATTTATGCCAAAAGAAAATGCTAGAACATGTCAAAAGAAGCATAGCATTAGAGTGTCTCTTTTGGTCATCCACATCAATGAATCATGGCTATCAAGCACTCATTTTCTATGCTTTGTCTTTATAAAACTTCAGTTCATCAGTAATGAGATCATGCCAAAACTTAGTGTGTTTAATCAGACTGTGCAAGCTAAGAATGGATACTCGTGACCATTACCAAGGTTTCCCTTTTCGGTATAATGATTTCTCATAATGGCCAGAGGAGTATTCCATCTTTTGCTTTGAACATAGGCCTATGAGAATACCAATGCATACCCAAATATAGCACTTCTGCTACATATGTTGGGCAACTCATAGCCAAACTCCAAGAGTTTCTTTTTGGATTGTTCAAAGGCCAGCAGAGTTGTTAGCATCTCATGTTGTGCAACAGTGGTGCAGACACGCATAAAGCAATATCATACTTTAATCAACAGGTCAAGATTTGGTATGCATCTCAATTACCGCTGAATATTAGTTTCTTCAAACAAATCATACAAAGAGTACTATCAAGTCGATCATCACATCTATTGTGTTGAGTATCTTTAAGGCTAAACTCTTAAGACAATTAAACAACACCTTATTTAGCATAGAACTCAAAACTTCAAAATATCATTTCCAATTGACAACTCCTTTCTTAAGCAAACTATCAAGTCTATTGTTTTCACATTATGGGGTTGAGCATAACCTATTCATTTAAGACAAGGCTATTTAGTGACAATTGACAAATTTCAAAAGATCTTGATCAAGTATTCGTTCTTTCCAAGTGTAGAGATTGTGGCAATGTTTTCTAGAGGATCACAAATAGTGTCACAATCTTGATAAACAATTTGGCAAGATGCATACAAGCTCTAAGTCAGCTCCTATGGTGCCTATCATGAGCAAGTGTATCCCCATATGAATACAGAACTAGACTCACTTAAACAAGTATTCAAAAATAGCGGGATACATGATTGCATTAAACCTTCATCGAATATGAACATTGCACAAGACTCTACACATGCAGAAGTAACCTCCCCAAGCTTAGAACTTTGCAAGAACCAAACTTGAGTATATCACCAAAAGAAAAGAGAAAATACACTTTCCAAAAGAGAGTGTGATAAGGGGTTACCTCCCCAAGCTTAGTTGAAAACAAGGGTGAAACACTTTATCGTTGAGGTACAAGTAATCTCTCTTTTGATGTACAAAGAACCTTTGATTCAACATGTATTTCTTGGTATGGCCCGGTGTGCCTTCCTTGAGGACCTGCTTAAAAACTAAAAAGAAAACGAAATATTTTTGTGTTTCTGAAGACACGTGTTTAGCTCACAAGTGATAAAGATACAAGTCCCACTGAGTCAGTTCATCAACCTAAGCACCATGCTTAAGTCAACAAACTAAGTCCAAGAGTTGTACATACTCCCAGATTTTGATGAAGTGCAAGTGAGACAAAATATGAAACACGAGTGTGCAGCCCCTATGTGCTTAATAAAAGAGGTTTGAGTTGGAAGGTTTTACCAGACACTGATTGTCGAAGCATTGAATTGAAGCAACCAAGTGGCTCATGTGAGTGTTTGCACGGTTGACACTACCATACACATCATCACACAAGGTTCAAGTCCCTGTGAAAATAATACAGAAAATAAAATGCATCGTTTTGGTATACGAACATAGTTCATTTACCCCACCGATAAAAGGAAAGTAAAAAAGAAAACATGAACTTCTATAGAGAATTACAGTCTAGGAGGTTTTTGAGAAAGAAATTTATTGCTTACATATGCTTGGCTTCTCTAGATCATGGGAGAAGCTCCCAAGTGGTGTTTCGAGGTTTTTAGAAGAAGAAAGAAGAAGAAAGTATAAAATTTTGAGCATTGGTTACCTTCCAGTTGGTCTTTGAGGGGTTTTCCCAACTATACGGGCGCAACTATATGACAGGAACAATGCGTTCCCGCCGTATAGTTGGTCTTCTATAAAAATATTAGGATTTCCTCTTGGCGGCGCAGCTATACGGGCGTAACTATATGGCCGGAACAAAATGTTCTCGCCGTATAGTTGGCGTCAAACTATTTGTACCTGGGAAAGAAAATATACAAAGGCATCGATATCTACACGACCAGAACTATACGGCCAGAATTTTTATTCCCGCTGTATAGTTGGTCATTAAACTATCAGTACATATGAAAGAAAAATTGTCGATGGCAAAGATATCTATACGGCCGGACCTATATAGCCGGAATTTTTATTCCCGCCGTATAGTTGGTCGTTAAACTCTCTGTATGCATCAAAAAAATTCTATTTCTTCGAGAATTCTTTATTATCCCGAAACTTAGTGATATACCTTGTTTTGACAGTAAAATGACAACTTTAATTTTCAACCAACAACATCATATAGTAACAATAAATTCTACATTTTGAAAACTACAACAAGATAACTCTAAGAGAAAATCATGCAAAGAATAAAAATGCCAATGCAACATGAATGCATCAAGACTCAAGACACAAAACTAAGAAAGACACCTAATGACTTCCGGGTTGCCTCCCGGGAAGCGCTTTCTTATAACCAAGTAGTCAGGCTTTTATCCAATATGATTTCAATAGATAGGAGCCAGAGAATTATTTATTCTTACCTCCAAAAGAGGTTTGGAGCACTTACTATTATAGCATGGTCGAAGTCTCACCCGCTTGCGGTGCATCGGAGTCTTCTAGATAAATATGTTATTGCTCACAAATGATGATTGACGCACCATGTGTGGTGAGCATACCTACCTAGATAGATTCAACAAAAGGATTAGATATTTACATGTAAAGTCAAAAAATTACCTTTGATAGCATCATCGGGATACAATTCATAGTACTCTTCTTGGGCTACACTATCACAAGGAAACACTTCATAATACTCATCTTTAGTAGAAAGGAAAAATTCAAAAGTGTCTCTATTCTCTAGTTCATCACCCTTACCATCAAGTTCATCGGTTCTAGAGTTATCAATCCAATCACAAAAAGAAGCATCATCAGCAAATGTTTCATCAAAGATGTGCTCTCCCAAAACCTGCTCATTAATACTACAAGGATTTATCTCTAGTTTATCATTATTAGTGTTCTCCAAATGAGTATCTAGACATAAATCCTCCGCAGATTATCTTCAGTTTCAACACAACAAGAATCATTACTAGAGACTGAGGCATCATAAACAAACTTATTACTAGTAGAATGATGTTTGTCTTCAACCTCACCTTTTTGGTGTTCCTCCTTGTTATCCAGTGGTTCCTACAAAATGTTAGTTTCGGGAACTATTGTTTTACATAGCTCCTTGCTCTTCATCACAAGTTCATTCCCACTAAAATGTTCTTGACAATAATTGACAAGATAATCCATAATATTATGATACCTTGCTAAATCCTCATTATCACTACTTTTCATAATAATGCCAATTTTCCTAAGCAGCTCATGAGACCCTTCATAAACTATGTATTCCATGAGTTTAACATTATTACCGTTTACGTGAGTATCGATTGATAAAAATTCCTTAAAGAGAGGAATGCATTCATAATCATAAAGCATGTTAGCTTACCATTATATTGCCTCATCCCTTCAAATAATTTTAATAAATTACCAGAACAGTAATCCACCTGCTTCCACATGTCCAGTAGTTGCATATCCTCAAGGATTAGCAGTTCTTCTTCGTGTTCATCCTCTTCTTGGGAAGGAACTTCGTCCTTCTCCAATGGGATTTCTTGTCCCATGTTAATAGCATCACAATATTCATAGAAAGATTCATTTTCTAGTTCCTCCTCAGAACAATCATCATAAGTTTGGGACTTATAGAAATCATTACTATATAATGAGATATCGTTTGCATGTATACTATTTGCGTGTGGAAAGTTATTTTCAGAAGTAGGAGATTCAAGTGGTTGATCAAGTTGCTCCTCTTCATTCTTACTAAGATAATCCGCGAGTAGCTCAGCGATAGTCTTACCTTTGGGCTTACCTTCCACTAGTTGAGAGGGTGCAATATCAAGTGCCACCACTTTATTAGCAATGTGTTCATGCGGTTTCGGTGGAGGTTCTTCATATCATGTTGCCTTCTCTTTAGCTTTTTGATCCTGCAAAAGGCTAGGATTTTCCATGCGGACTGAAACCCGCTCATAAACAGTGCAAGCTAAAACATTATCCATAAAGTACCCACGACAACATGAATATATAGGAAAAACTTCTTCAATTATTTCATCAACCTCTTGGCATCTTTTTCGAATATTATTTTTTATAGAAGAAAACAATTCTGAATAACTAGTATAAAGCGCAAATTTTAGAACTTCCATATCAACTAAGCTTTTAAACTCATTTATATTATAAGATTCTAATGTGGGATCAATGTTATACTTACATTGGTAGGTGATATGATCTTTGGATCCACAGAATCTACAAGAAAACCGGTATGAGGAACATAGCATGGATGTATAATCATTCACCAGAGCCAGCCATTGATTCAATATTTCTCGCAACTTCTCCTTCTTTGCGAGCTTCTCCTGTTCAAGAGTAGTCTTCTTGGAAGACATGATTAGTAACAAATATTTTTATGGGTTCTTGGTTTGTAAACAAAAGCAAAATACAAATGCAGCAAATAAAGAAAGCTTAAAACAAAATCTAGCAAAACTAAAATAAATAAAAGCTAAAAGACCTACAACGCTTAGCTCCCCGGCAATGACGCCAGAAAATAGCTTGATGACTGCAAGTGCACATATCGTTTGTAGCTAGTTTCGAAATAAAGATATTGATCCCACAGGGAGCAGGAGTCTGAAGTCTAATAACTCTTTGAACTAAATACTGAAATAGTAATGCTAAATAACGTTCTAAGTAACAAGATCAAATACAAGTTTTGTGTAAAATATATTTTTGGGTTTTCAAATAAGAGAACAACAAGTAAACTAAAGTTGTAAGTAAACAAGAGCATGCAATTATGATATTGAAAGTCTGCAAGATGATGGAAAGAGTTCTCAAGGAGTAGTGGATCCAACGCTAGTAATTAGAAAGAGTGATCAAAAATATTATAATGAATAAGACCATTTATGATATGCGTGGGAGGAGCTCCATATATGGATAAATAGCCAGCAACTGCTGCACACATCATCCTCATAACCATAGCAGACGATAACCGACAACCATCGCGTTACCGCGCTATTAAGGGATTTCTCCCATGGCATGGACATGGCTTGGTGAGTTCTCCTTGATTCCTCAAGTTAGTACGTAAAGAATGGCAACTACTTTATAGTGACAATAAGTGTTATCATCCTTCCGTCTACCAACAAGTAATCCCCTTCATCAAGTCCCCACAAGAGGCAAATATTAAGGAGGTGCACAGCTCCCAACATCAAGATGAAAGCAATTAACACAGACACATAATGAACAATATCACACAATAATCTTTATCTCAATTCAATCTCATACTAGGGTTTCTCCATCTCCCCAAGAACAAAAGAAACTACTCACACATGAAGGCAATCAACATCATGGAGAAAAACTCCTTTACGATCTTAACAATCCCCTCGTGTTGCACCCTAGGGAGACACCGAGGGCGTCGCCGCACTCCACCCAAAGTCCTCCGCCCCTGCTGCTCCTCTCGCCACCGTTGCCGCCGGCCTTGCCGTGGTGGCGGCAGGCCCGACTACCGAAGGTGGTTTGGGGTGGGTGGCGGCCGGAGTTGACTGCCATGGCTGCTAGGGCAGATGTGGCCGGTTCGACGATGGCTAGCGGCCAGGGTGGCGCCCCTGGTTGGGGTGGTGGTGGAGATCCCTCCTGGCGGCGCCATGACCGGTGGTGGAAGTCAAGGGCCAAGCTGGCTGGAGTTGGAAACCCTAGATCTTCAGATCTGGGGATCCGATGCTACCTCCCCGGTCCTCTTCGCTGCTGGTAGGGCTGGATCTGGGAGGGTTCAACCCTGCTCTGTTGTCGTCTCTCTCGTTACCGGCCTAGCCGCAGGGCTGCTGGTACGGTTGGTGCATCAGATCTTGTAGGTTACCGGTAGGTGGCGAGGGGGCTACTGGCTCGGTTTGAATAAAGGAGGTTGTCCTCGGATTCTTCTCACACCAGCATGAAGATCTACTTGATGCGTGTCTTCATTGATCCGGTCGGAGTGTCGAGTTCCGGAAGGCTACGTCTACGAATTCCCATGGGCGCATCATGCCTGGAGATTGCTGGATCGGAAGGTATTCGGTTGGGCGTACCCATGTTTTTTATGGCCTTTTGGGTTCAGAGGGTAAGCTTCGAAGCTCTGTTGGTTGTTAATATCATGGGGCATGTTCTCGTTCCATGGTGCTGACGGAGAATGTCATGGAGACCGAGATCTGAGGACTGACTATGGTGGTTTGAGTCTGGGAGGTGATGAGGAATTGGTTTGGTGACTCATGACCTGGAGCAGTGGCATGCGAGTGGGGGCAGATGCACAGGAGAGGTTCATAGTCCTACCTTTCAGGGTGAAAACCCAGGGTCTGGCCTTAATTGGTTGTGCCTGGCAATGACCTTGTTGAAGGTATTGTTTTGAGAGCGTGGACTTTCTTCAGGGTGAAAACCTAAGATCTATGATCGGGCGATGACGGTGTTTGTGCACTGTTCCCTTCTTGGAGGCGTCGCTTTTGATGAAGTTGGACTTCTGGTGCTGTCTTGGTGGTGATTGTACTACTAGTTCAATGAACGGGTCACTGTAGTGGGACTTTTCTTTTTTGTAATTCTTCTCTTTTTTTGGTTGTGTGCATCCGTATGGCCGCTAGGGCGATGCATTATTGCAGAGGCTGGGTGTAATTGGTATCTTTTGATATTAATATATGCTCCTTTCCAAAAAAAAATCAACATCATGGATAGAATATGGATGAAGTATGATGATACAATTGAAGAGAAGTGCAAATCCAAGATTCAATCTAGAATTACAACAAGTAACCAAAGGGGGTTGGTGATGGAGACGTTGTTGATGAAAATGACGATGTAGATCGATGTGGAGGCCTTCAAGATCCTAGTCCCTTCTCCTCTTGTGTGATGGTGATGGTGTAGATCTGTTTGGAGGCGGCTATGACGGAGGCACGGCAGGGCTCTGCCGTGGTGGAGGATATGATTTGGTGGCTCTCCCTTGTGTCCTCCCTCCTTTATATAGGCCTTGGGGGTGCCCTAGGATTCCTCCAATACCGTCATATGACTTAGGAACGGTTCTGGAGATTTTCTAGGGCGAAATCCCATCGTTTTCGACCTTTTTGGCAACTATACGGGTGGAGCTATACGACCAAAATAATAGCTCCGGCCGTATAGTTTCTCGTTAAACTGTTTGCCCCCTTTAGTATTCTGGCCGCCATTTCTTCATACGAACTCCATTTTGGGTGTTCTTGGCCTCGTTGAGTTCGTATCGTCGAGGCTACAACCCTGTGGTCTTGGATATTTATTTTGAGAAGTTGGAAAATTTCACTTTTTCAACCTCTCAAATGGCTAAGTCTGGTCCCTGCAGCTCCTCCATACTATGCTCTCTTTGTTCCTTTTGCCTTTGTTTTATCCATAATCATCATCAACACCTTAACACATGTCATAGACAAGGGAAAGTGATAAAATCTACCTAAACTACAAAATGTGCAAAGCTCATATGAAAGTAAATGAGAAATAGAAATATGCATATAAGACATAGCTATAGCTGGAAGAAACATGATATGAGAGATAAATGACACAATTTATATGGCTAAAAGAGGTGGTATTTCACAGCCATCATGGTGCCACTTAGAGTTGATATTGTTGATTATCTTGTATCTAGGTGGCATGTTAGCTCAAACAAGGTCCTATTTTTATTAGAAGCTTTTATTGCTTATTTTTTCGGTCTTTGTTTGAGTAAGAAATTCTTGGTGTGGCCTTCCTAAAATGCATATCTCTATATCTTATTTGGGAGACCATTTTCTTCAAGTTGTTCTAATTATTTCTTTGCATGATTGTGGAACTAGTTAAAGCTATCAATAATCTCTATCTTTGCATAGTGCTTAATCTTTTTATTCCTATCCTATGCTTTTTATTGTGAACATTTATCTTTAATATTCATGCAATATACCACCGGAAATCAATTCCAATACACTCATTGTCTTCGACAATTGATACACTTGTGTGTGGTAGCATTTGTGGATCATCTTCACCTTGGATTTCACCTCTTATTGCCTTATTCTCTTTTCCAAAAATTGTTGTGGCTCCCTTTGTCTTCGTTGGCTTTTGAACATCTCTTTGATGATGTTTTTGATTATTATCAAATGTGTTTTAGTGGAAGTAAAACCTTTTTATCTCGGAACCTTGTGCCATTGTGAAAAGTGTTAAGGGTTTGGTTTGTTTATTGAAACCTTGCTCTTTCGGGAGTTTGTTATCTCATTATTTCTTCTCTATGTTATTTGCTTGAATGAGATGAATCTGTGAGCATTTGTGTTTTTATCTCATCTTTTATGCTCAATAGTTTTTGCTTGGTTCATTTGTTGAACTTTGTTGAACAAATCTTGTGTTGATTTGATTCTTTGATATCGTTTGGACAACAAATGTGTTTTTTACACCTTGTATGCCTTCTTGAATATTTTGGTGTTTTGTCCAAATTATATCTTTGTTGGTTCTTGAAAGTCTCGTGCATGCATGTTTACTAAATGTATATCTTATATCATGTTTTGGTTTCTTTGATCTAGTATATAGGGTATACTCCATCAAATCCTTAAACGACTATGATGTGCATGAAACTCAAATTTCATCTCTAAATATGCACATATTTTTATGGAGTATGTCCTATGTGTTGTGGTTAGTCTAACCACTTTGGACCCAATAAGTTTGGGGACAAAGATGTACTTGAATGTTGTTTTAGGTACATTGGAGATGCAATGGATGCTTGTCTCATCTATAAGAAAGGTATTGTCACGACATGATAGTTGGAGCCAAGCTAGGATGATTGAATAATTCTTATCTACTACATCATACCATTGCTATCTTGGTAACAAGTATCTTATTCATGTATACTATTCTTCCATCCAATCTCTTGTAGGTTGCATCTTGGCATGAATTTATTTGTTTGTAAATGTTGCGGTTCTTGCAAGGATCTTTGAAAGACTTTTCTGTCCTTATTGCTTATGTGAGTAATTTGAGATGATGCATATAATTGGGAGTATATAAAATCATGCTCATGATTCACCAATCCCAAATATGCCTTCTAGCAATTTATTGCATATCAATTCCTCAAAGTACTCTCATGTGTAATATTGTTGAAATTGCATTGAATCCTTCCTTTTGATACTTGTTGCCTTTCTCAAAATATCCCAACTAGCATTAGTTCCCTTAGTGTTAGTTGTGATGTTTTTGAGGTTTTTCTTTTTCTTTGGTGAAGTTCTTTGATATACCATAATACAAAATAGAGCCATGGGCTATATATGCACTTAAGCAAAATATCCTTTTTGGTATATTTTATGACTTCCTCTTGGATATCATGTATCCTTATTTTTTAACCTCTTATGTGTGCATGTTTCTTTGTGGATTATTTTCATGTTTTGTCCACTTAGAAACTTATATACTATCAACACCCGGATTTTTAATCCCAGATGCCCGTTATGCCATACCTCGCAATCCCAGGATTACCATTTTTGTGAGACATAACGTATTGGATATCACAGTACATCATCCATTACAGACCATACATAAGGTCTTACACAAATAAGGATCTCATGATCCAGTCTTAATACACCAAGCAGCGGAAATAAAAGATAGCGTAGCGGTGGGTTCCATCTTCAGGGGCACAGGCAATGCTGACGAAGGCAGATAGTCCTAGTTATCATAGCCGTCCTGCTGACCATCATCTTGATAATCTCCTTCATAGTCTGGCCATGATAATAGCCAGGGACAAAAGCCATGAGTACTCTTTAAGTACTTGCAAACTACCACTAACAAGTAGTAGAATTCTAAGTTAAAGTACTAGCTCTAAGTTTAACTATAAAGATAAGTTTGAAACCTAAGCTCAGTTCTGAAGCAAAGAAAGATAAAGTAAAGTTCTAGAATCACTTAAGTTGGGAAACTATTGTCATAAACACCACCCTGTTGTGGTCAAGTCACGATTCATCGTTCATTTCAAGGTATTTAGAAAACATCTGACAACAAAACAGTATGGCCATTCCAACTGTCCATCACCGTGGACGCGGCTATTCGAATAGTTTGACACTCTACAGAGGTGGTACACTTTCACCACAAGATTCGATACATCTGTCAGGGATAACCCTGAATAATCATACTTAGTATGCAGATAATCGAACATAACCTTCCCTTTACACACCCTAGTATAAGCACCTCTCCTATGAGCATGGCCTCCCAACCATGACCATCAGTCATGTTTGGCACTGCATAGGTGGACAACATTGAGAGGTAGCCTCAGCTCAAACCTCTCCTGTGAGGGAACTAATACTAATGCATATAAATTTCCAGCTAAGCCTTACCCAATTCAGGTAATGTGGTTGTACGGTAAATTTGGAATGGTATCGCATCCGAATCCAACCATCAGTTTTATAAAAGGGTTAAGGCTCATGCCTCAATATTTTCCTCATCATCAACCATTTGTGTTTCTCAACACATGTCAAAACATCTGAATAGAATGACTCATCATTCCAAGGTTTTCACAATTCATTTTCACCAAGTGTTCCCATCTAAAGTGACTCAAGTTTTTGATCTACTCTAAACTACTAAGTTAAGAGTGTTCACTAAGGTGGAACAGATGGGTTCAATCTCATGCCATAGAATGACATCTAAAGGGTTCTAAATAGGTCAAGTTTTATACTTTTTATGCTACCTTCAAAACAAGTAAAGGACTTTGTATAACCTAAGAAGGGTAAAACTTGTAACTAAGACTTGGGGTATTAATAGTCAAAAGGGAGTGTGATCAAAGCATGCTTAGGGCATCTTTGCTAAACCATCTAGTTTGATTCTAGTTTGTTAAGTACTACACTTGCAAGTACTAATTTGTAAGGGTTAATCTTGGATAGTGCTAGCTTGCCTTGGTTGGTGCAGTGGTTGAAGTTTTCTTCTTCTTCTTACATGCCTAGATGAGCGAAAGTGGTTAAAATAGTACGGTGGGGCCCGGGGCCACTCACGGTAGACCTTTCGGCCGTCCTAACCACTTTCAGAACATCGAGACAAGAACGAGCGGCGTAATCGGCAGGCGAAGGGATCAACTACATACACAAGTGAGTATGTATGCAAGCCACATACAACAGTCCTCAGAGCGATTCCATCTAAAGGAAATAGAAATATTGCAACGCCATACGGCAAGATCCAAATATCCTAGATAGACATAATAGTTTCGGATAGCTCCTCATACATCAAACATCAGAGTATCAGGCGGAAGCAGAAAACAAGATCCGAGTACGGATAAGAAGCAAATTGGCATAAGATGCCACATAAATAAACACATCCCGCCCACAGATCTCAGGGATCCCCGTTCCCGGAATCTCTACACCGAGTGATCGTTGCCAACATCATCCGTCTCCTCCACCCAGTATCCATCTTGTGTGTACACCTGTTCATCTGAATCAAACAATTTATCGTGTGAGACCCTAGGGGTACTCAGCAAGTCTTTATGCCACTAAATGGGACACAACCTGGGGTGACGCAATTGCAGCAAAAGATAATAACTAACAAGTCTATAGATACTCGCTAACCATCCGCCTAACCAATGATAGACGGATGTCCGTGAATTAAGAACAATAGTTATAACAGTATAATTAACAAATCCATCCTCCTTCTCACTTACCAACGAGAAAGCGGACAAACAACCCCCATCCGTTGGCAGTTTTATTAACCATTCTGTGAGTATTACACTATTTACTAATCAGGTGCTTAGTCAGATTAAAAGCGGTACTTTAGTTATACTTGTCTATGATCAAGAAACTGTGCTCCAAGTCATCCATAACCGTGGACACGGCTTTCAGAAAGATTTACCCTGCAGGGGTGCACAAATAGCAACACACACTCGATCAACCTCGGAAAAACCAACTCAAAACCCAACGAGGCATTCACGACAAAGCGATCACAGGATTCAGAAATATTTCAGGGGGCCACCCCACTAAGCTACCCGCAACAAAGTTGGCCGGCTCCGGAACGGACCCAGGGTTTGTGTGGACGGCGGTAAACGACTGGGAACCCGAAAGTGTGGATGGGCTTGTCGATACAGCAAAAACGTGTCACGGTCCAAAACAGTACAGGTGCTCCACGCACAATCGTAAATAAATAGTAAAGCATGGCATAAGTACAGGATAGTAATAAAACCCCAAACTAATTGTGGCCCCAAGAAATAGAAATGAATCAAGCTCTGGCTCAGGGGGGTCCATAAGGCCTCCCGGATGTGGATAGTGCGAATAGTCAAGGAACAGGAATCAAGTACTCGGGGTCCTACGGGACACAAGTGAGCATGAAAAACCAAATAGCAGATATTGCTCACCGGTGCCTCTTTCTTTAGTTATCCCATTACTACTCAGGTTAAGTTGTTTAGGTACCTCGTTATCCATTAGACACTCACATACCCTACACATGCTTTTCTACGACTCGCATGGCTCAAACAACTCCTGTAGTAATGGCTCATGGGATGGAGGAACAAGCTTCGGTGAGGTTGAAAAGTAAAGGCTATGCAGTACTTGGGATTCAATTTAATGCAATCGCGACTCAATGATGCAAGCATAAGATAGAGGCAATAGGTACTATATATATGCAAGCATGTGGTAGCGCTTGCCTGGCAGCTCAGTTGAAGCGGGAGATGGATCTGGGTAGAACTCTTGTGATTCCTGATAATTCTCCTGATGGGCGTCTATTCGAAAAAGAACCAAACAAACAAGGGCCAACATAAATAAAGTGCACAAGCATATGAATTGAAATGCGACAAGCAAACAAGCATGCCATGATGAAGGATGCACAATTTACATGGCATTAAAGTAGCATGGCATGGTGAGGTGTGGGGTACAAGAATAAAGCATTTTATTATTTATTTAGTCAAGTTTTATTGCCATAACAGTTCTGATTTTTAATAATGACATGATGCATGCTTCAATTCATAACATGGAATGCATAGTTGGAACGGGCTCATCGCGCTGATCGATTTAGACATATGATTTGTCAAATTTGAAGTTATAGATTTAAAGTTATTAATTTATTAAGAAAAGGGCATTTTATTGTAATTTTAATCATCTCGAAAATTTAAAGTGTTCAAACATTATTTTGAATAGCATATTTAAATTCCTCACATTTTTCTGATTCAAAAACATATATCATTTGTATTATTTGGATTTATAATTTAAAAGTTATTAAAAACAGATTTCAAATTCATATTAAACATTTTCTGAGATTGTTTTTCTTTATTTAAACAGAAAAGAGCAGAAACTTTTTGCACACAGGCAGAGCCAGACGCAGACACCGACGAGTGGGCCATGCGCTGACTCAGCAGCAGGTGGGGCGCAGCGGGTCCGCTCGGCTTTTCTCACCGTGGTTCACCCAGCCGCATTCACCGAACGGTGGGGCCGAGACTACGACGGGTCCACGTGTGGACGGGCGAAGTGGACGCGGCCACGTGTCTGATCCCAGGGATCGCGGGTTGAGGTTTACAAAAACCGGGGTCTCTTTTTGTAAAATGGTTCATAGACACGGACAGGTGGGCCTGGTCTGGACCACGGGTTACGATAAAAGATTGTGGGATGGGGGGTATGTGCAAAGCTGCCACGACCACTGTGGATCTTCTCTACTCGTTGTCTGTCGAAACTAACGGACGCGCGGCGCGGCGAGGATTTGAACCCGCGTCGCGGGGCGTGCGCAGAGGGGCGGTACCAGCGCGGTAGGACGGGGTTGTTGTTACGAGGGCGATGGAAGGCTAGGTTAGGCGTGCCGTGGCGCGGCGACGAACCGAGGCAGCGACCACCGGCGCACTGAGCGTGTTCGGTAAAACGAACGACGAGACGAGGCCGTGCCAGAGATAGAGAGGATGTTAGAGAGGATCGCGGGCTCACCGCGGGGTCGTCGGTGGGGTTGGATCGGGACGAGGCGCAGCGGATCGTCGATGATGCAGACGCCCGGCTCGGCTAGGGTTTGCGGTGGAGCGGCGGTGGTTCTGGTAGCTGCAGGGCGTCTCCTCCTCGCTGGCGTGTACTGGGCGACGCAGAAGGACCTCCTCGGCTTCCTCGACAACCTCCACGTCACGCCCGCCTACTGGTTCAAGGGATCGGTGGTGGATACTGACGGTGGACACCGGCGAACAGAGAGGAAGGGTGGCGTCGGTGGAGAAGAAGAGGGGAAGGGCAAGGCCCTGGGGATGGATCTGGGCTGCTACCAGACGAGGGAGAGGGAGTAGATAGGGACGGGGAGAGAGGGTGTCGTGTGGGAGCGGGGTAGAGAACAAGGTGGCTTCGGCCACCTTTCCTTCCTCCTTCACGTGCTCGGCGTGGGCGGCCAGGGCAGGGCACGAGTAGGGGCTGCATGGTGGGGACGGCGAGGCTGAGGGGCTGGCTCGGGTGTGGGACCTGCTGAGCAGCGAGAGAGAGAGAAAGGAGAGGGGGAGACTCGGGTGTAGCTAGGGTTAGCCTCGGCTAGAGTTAGAGGGGAAGGCTCGGGTTGGGGTGAGTTAGGTTAGGTGTTGAGCCAGGTGGATTAGGGTTAGATGGTGGCTCGGGTTAGCTAGAGAGGAGGGTGGTAGGTAGATGGTTTTAAAAGAAATGGGGTAGAGTGATTAGGGTTAGGGTTTTAAGGGAGTGAGAGAGAGAGATGTGTTAAGGGGTTTTCCATGAGCAAATGCAAGATCAAGCAAAAGGTCAAATGAGATGGAAGGGTAGGGTAGGGCTAGGGCTAGATAAGATCCCTCATGAGCATGCATGGAAGCATTCACAAGTGAGGTGATGATTGAGTCCACATGGAATAGAAAGAAGATCAAGATGGTGAGGTTTTGGGGTAAGAACAAAAGAAGAGAGCAAACAAGATTTGGTGCACAAGGGACCAAGCTACACTCACAAATCCAAGTAAAACCCAAACAAAAATAGAATGATGGTGATTTGCATGGCCCATGCATGGGCATTAAATGCCGTGTTTTATTTTGTGACTACAAAACAAAGATCATGGCATTTATGCACATGCATTCCAAAGTATGGAGTAAGGCCAAGCTATAGGAAAAGATAATTGGATTCATCCCAACCCACTTGAGCTAGATTAAAAGCCAAAAGAAAGTAAAAGCTCATGGGTAAAAAGGATGGTGGAATTATAAGGTGGTGACAAGGAAAAGTGGTGGAGTGGAATAAAAGATATGCCCCCAACTCAACTTGGGCATCAAGCATTTATCAAGAACCAAATACAATATATCAAGAGCCAAAACAATTACTAATGCATATGAGAGAAGAACCAAATGAAAAGGGTTTTATATGATGCTCAAATGCAAGGTGGCATGATGACATGAGCATGATATAGTTATGGTGCAACAATTATATATAGGAAGTAGCCATTATATTACTAGACCATGTAGCATTACAATTGCTAGACAATTGGGATGCTACAACTCTCCCCCACTAAACAGGAATCTCGCCCCGAGATTCTAGGAAGAAGAAGAAGACACGAAGAGGGTAGGATACTTGGCACGGAGCTCATCTTCACGTTCCCAAGTGGCTTCATCAACGGAATGGTGCGACCACTACACCTTGCAGAACTTGATGGACTTGTTGTGAGTCCTTCTTTCTGTGACTTCAAGGATTTTATGGGGTGTTCTTGATAAGACAGATCTTCTTGGAGATTGATGAGTTCATGGTCCACGTCCTGCCGGGATCCTTGAAGCACTTCTTGAGTTGAGAGATATGGAAAACATCATGGACCTTGAGTTTTTCAGGGAGCTCAAGAGCATAAGCAACTTCTCCTCTTCTTCCACGAATTTTGAAAGGACCGATGTATCTAGGAGCCAGCTTTCCTTTGATACCAAAGCGGTGCGTGCCTCTCATGGGAGTGACATGAAGGTAAACGAGATCACCAGGCACATACTCCATGTCCGTGTGCTTTCTGTCATAATTGCTCTTCTGGCGACTTTGAGCAATCTTCAGGTTTTCAAGAATGATGTGAACTTTCTCCTCCGCTTGAGTTACAATGTCGGGGCCAAACAATGTTCTCTCACCTGCGCCCGACCAACCAATCGGAGTTCTGCATTTGCGTCCATAGAGAACCTCAAATGGTGACATCTTTAGACTTTTCTAGAAGCTGTTGTTGTAAGAGAATTCAGCATAAGGAAGGCATTCTTCCCACTTCATGCCGAAAGAGATAACGCGAGCACGGATCATATCTTCTAGAATCTGATTGATCCTTTCCACTTGTCCTTGCGACTGAGGATGGTAAGCTGTGTTGAAGTTCAATTTTGTTCCCAAAGCATTTTGGAAACTTCCCCAGAACTTGAAAGTGAAGATGCTTCCACGGTCTGAGCTGATCTCAAGAGGAACCCCATACAGAGAGACAATTATGTTGATATAGAGCTCAGCCAACTGAATTGCAGAAATTGTTTCCTTGACGGGAAAGAAGTGAGCCACTTTAGAGAGCCTGTCGATGACAACAAAGATTGCATTGTTGTCCTTCTGCGACCTTGGAAAACCAGTTATGAAGTCCATCTCTACTTTCTCCCATTTCCATTCCGGAGGCTTCAATGGCTGTAGAAGACCTGAAGGTTTCTGATGGACAACTTTAACTCTGCGGCAGACATCACACTCCGAGACATACTTGGCACAATATCATTTCAACCTAGGCCACCAATACTGTGTTTTCAAGTCCATGTACATCTTAGTGCTACCAGGGTGGATATAAAGAACAGAATCATGCGCCTCCTTAAGAACTTGCTCTCTTAAACCTGGGTAGTTCAGAACGAACATCCGGTGTTCAAAGAAAAGAGTGCCTTGGTCGTCGACGTGGAAAGACTCATACTTCGGAAGCTGAATGTTGGAGATGATCTTTTTAGTGTAAGGATCACCAAGTTGAATGGAGCGAACTTTTTCTTCCAAGAGAGGGGTTGCCAGAAGGTTCAAAAGATACCCTTGATCCACAATTTCAAGGTTGAGCTTGCGGAACTCCTCGCACAAGAGAGGCTGTTGTTCCTCCACCATGAGGTTATTGACATAAGCTTTTCGGCTGAGAGCATCGGCCATGACATTAGCTTTGCCCGGAGTGTAGTTGATGGTCAAATCGAAATCATTGATTGCTTCGATCCACCTCCTCTGATGAAGGTTGAGATCAGGCTGGGTGAAGATATACTTCAAACTCTTGTGATCAGAAAAGATCTCACAACGGTTGCCAAGCAAGTAATGCCTCCATACTTTCAAAGCAAAGACAACTGCTGTGAGTTCGAGGTCATGTGTAGGATAGTTGATCTCATGAGTCTTCAACTTTCGAGAGGCATAAGCAACAACCTGTTTTTCTTGCATAAGGACCGCACCCAATCCTTGCAATGAGGCATCACAGAATATCTGGAAAGGCTTTGATATATCTGGAGGAACCAAGACTGGTGTGGAAGTGAGCTTCTCTTTGAGTGTTTCAAAGCTTGCTTGACATGCCGGAGTCCAAAGGTATCTCTTGCCTTTCTTGAGGAGATCGGTAAGAGGCTTCGCAATCTTCGAGAAGTTTTGAACGAAGCGACGACAGTAACTAGCCAACCCAAGGAAACTCCGTACTTCTTTGACATTTATGGGAGGAAGCCAGTCAACAATTGTCTTAATAGTTTCTGGGTTGACGGCAATGCCCTTGGCAGAGATGACGTGACCAAGGTAGGTGACTTGAGGCAGCCAGAACTTACACTTGGAGAACTTTGCATACAGGCGGTTCTCATGAAGCTTGTTTAGGACACACCGAAGGTGTTCTTCATGTTCTTCCTTCGACTTAGAATAGACTAGAATGTCATCCAGATAGACCACAACGAACTTATCAAGATACTCCATGAAAACCGAGTTCATAAGCCTCGAGAAGGTGGCAACTGCGTTGGTGAGACCGAAAGACATGACCGTGTACTCATACATGCCATAGCGGGTGGTGAAAGCTGTTTTGGGAACATCTTCCTTGCGAACTTGATTTGATGATATCCACTTCTCAAGTCAAGCTTAGAGAAAACCGCAGCTCCAGCTAGTTGATCAAAGAGATCATTAATCCGTGGAAGGGGATATTTATTCTTGATGGTTTTAGCATTGAGTGCCCGATAGTCAACACAAAGTCTATCAGTCTTGTCTCGCTTCTTCACAAAGATGGTTGGGCTACCCCAAGAAGAAGTACTGTGCTGAATGAAACCCAACTTTTCTTGTTCATCAAGCTGACGTTTGAGTTCAGCCAATTCAGCAGGACCCATTTTGTAAGGCCGCTTGGAGATAGGAGCAGTACCAGGTTCAAGCTCAATCACAAACTCGACCTCTCGATCAGGAGGCATACCCGACAACTCTTCAGGAAAAACATCTGGAAACTCACAGACCACCGGAACACTCTGAATAGCTTCCATAGCATCATCATTCAGAGCCGCCAAAGAGAAAAGCTGAATTGCAGAAGTCAGACTTGGCTAATAGACTATATGGCCTTCAGGCATTTTCAGAAAAATCGAGCGTTCAGCACAATCAATCACAGCTGCATTTGCTGTTAACCAATCCATGCCCAAGATAACATCAATATCAGAATTGCCCAGAATAATTAATGAAGCCAGAAACGAAGAGCCACCAATCTCAATTTGATTGCCATGGCTGATATGAGCAGCCCTCATGTTTGACCTAGGAGATTGTACCACAAGACGATGCAATAAAGGAACCATAGCCAGATCATGCTCATGCGCAAACTTGTGGGAAACGAAAGAATGCGAAGCACCAGAATCAAACAAAACTCGTGCAGGGACTGAGTTAACAGGAAGCATACCCATCACAACTCCAGGTGCATGCTCAGCACGAGCAACCGTAGACCCAGGCTTGGTGTTGATGTTGAGAGCCCGAGGTGGAGGTGCACGAACCATAGAAGAACTTGCCGCAGGTCTTGGAGGTGGTGGTGGAAGAGCTTTGTTGTTCATTGGACAATTCTAGTGCTGATGCCCAGTGTTTCCACAAGTGTAGCAAGCACCAGGTGGACGTGGAGCAACGTAGCCAGGGACTCCGCCAGGCGCTCCAGGGTAGTTGTGGTTGTAGCCCCTGGGAGCCGCAGTGAAGGAGTTTGGTGGCCTTGCCGCGTAGCTTGACAGTCTTGGTGGAGCCGGGAGCAACGGTGGGGTGATAGGAACCCAGACACGACGCTTAGAAGGAGCTGTCATAGCTGAAGAGCTTGCTGCATCGCGGTTGTGTTTCTTTGACTCCTCAAACACTTGCCTACTTGCTTCTTCCTGTAGAGCTATGTGCTGGAGTTCCAGAAAAGACCCCGGCCTTGCATGAGTGATTGCATATTTGATTGAAGCATTGAGCCCTTGCCTAAACCTCTTTTGCTTCTTCTTGTCATCAGAGATCTCATCGCCACCATACCGAGAAAGGTTCATGAAGTTCCTGATGTAGGTATTGACATTGTCATTGCCCTGCTTGAGGTTGAGAAACACTTCCTTCATCCTTTCCATGACAATCTCTGACAGATATTGCTCTTTGAAAGCCGTAGTGAATTGCTCCCAAGTAGGCTGAAAACCAGAGAGGTCTGCCTTGAGGTAATTTTCCCACCACAGAGCTGCATCTCCCTTCAGAAGGTGCGTGGCACACTTTACCCACTCTTGCTCAGGAACGTCCGCAGTCATCAGCAACCTTGACATTTCACGCAGCCAATCATCCGCATCAAGTGGCTGATCAGACACCTCAAATTGGCGTGGGTTGAACTTGAGAAAACTCTTGATGTCTCCTCGCTTGGGAGGTGGAGGTAGCGGAACAAACTCATTCCTCCTCACGCTTTCTTCGAAGCGCTGATGGTTCTGCTGCATAGTGCCCAAGGCATTTGCAATACTTGCCAAAGCAGCCCCCAGTTCAAGTGGTATGTCCTCCTCAGAACGGCGTGGTGGTGCCATCCTGTGATTGATATAAAACACAAGTCAGTACTATAATGGAGAATAATAATAATCCAAAATAGTACCAAAATGTAATTAACCGAGATTAAATGATACAATTCACTGAGATGATATTAAAATATCAACAAAGTTCAAAGCACCTAGAAGATATTAAGCATATCGCACATGACTGAACAAGGAGTGTGGTACACAAACTAACAAAGAATTTTTTTCGCAAATTTCGGCATTAAAATACCACTATATGCACAAAACCACTTAACGAATCAAGATTAGTAACTCTACTAATTCAATATACAAGAGCGAATGATAAAAGTAGTGGTATGGTCGCGACTCCATCCCGCACTCAAATCATTACTCCGCACATGAATCAGTAAAACACATATCCCAACACCTTCTTCTTACGATGAACCTAAAGATTAGTAACTACGGAAACGAACACCCCAAACAAGATAACGTCGGATAACAAAGAGTAAGACAGATCGCACCGGTATACAACGAATCAGATAGATCGCGTCGATTTACAAAGGCCTGTCGGTATGGAATGTACCAACAGTTGATAACCAAAAGGCAGATAGCGATAACATTTGGATGCAACAGATAGACAAAGAATTCACACACATACACACACACAACGTATGGTACTACGGAACCCAGAACACGTGAATCCTAGTTTGAAAACGTTACACTTCCTTACCAGAAAAGGGTGGGTGGGTGGGTAAGAAGAAAAAATGGAAGCAGTCCTACTCTCACGTTTTGTTTTTCCCTAGTATACATAGCTACAAAAAATATTTGCTAGACTGACAACGACCATTTTGGCTGAGACCCTGAAGGCCGGGATGGCTCTGATACCAATTGTAACTATCTCGGTGAATTACGCTCTTAGTTACATGCCTGGATGAGCGAAAGTGGTTAAAATAGTACGGTGGGGCCCGAGGCCACTCACGGTAGACCTTTCGGCCGTCCTAACCACTTTCAGAACATCGGGACAAGAACGAGCGGCGTAATCGGCAGGCGAAGGGATCAACTACATACACAAGTGAGTATGTATGCAAGCCACATACAACAGTCCTCAGAGCCATTCCATCTAAAGGAAATAGAAATATCGCAACGCCATACGGCAAGATCCAAATATCCTAGATAGACATAATAGTTTCGGATAGCTCCTCATACATCAAACATCAGAGTATCAGGCGGAAGCAGAAAACAAGATCCGAGTACGGATAAGAAGCAAATCGGCATAAGATGCCACATAAATAAACACATCCCGCCCACAGATCTCAGGGATCCCCGTTCCCGGAATCTCTACACCGAGTGATCGTTGCCAACATCATCCGTCTCCTCCACCCAGTATCCATCTTGCGAGTACACCTATTCATCTGAATCAAACAATTTATCGTGTGAGACCCTAGGGGTACTCAGCAAGTCTTTATGCCTTTAAAAGGGACACAACCTGGGGTGACGCAATTGCAGCAAAAGATAATAACTAACAAGTCTATAGATACTCGCTAACCATCCGCCTAACCAATGATAGACGGATGTCCGTAAATTAAGAACAACAGTTATAACATTATAATTAACAGATCCATCCTCCTTCTCGCTTACCAACGAGAAAGCGGACGAACAACCCCCATCCGTTGGCAGTTTTATTAACCATTCCGTGAGTATTACACTATTTACTAATCAGGTGCTTAGTCAGATTAAAAGCGGTACTTTAGTTATACTTGTCTATGATCGATAAACTGTGCTCCAAGTCGTTCATAACCGCGGACATGGCTTTCAGAAAGATTTACCCTGCAGGGGTGCACAAATAGCAACATACACTCGATCAACCTCGGAAAAACCAACTCAAGACCCAACGAGGCATTCACGACAAAGCGATCACAGGATTCAGAAATATTTCAGGGGGCCACCCCACTAAGCTACCCGCAACAAAGTTGGCCGGCTCCGGAACGGACCCAGGGTTTGTGTGACTGGGAACCCGAAAGTGTGGATGGGCTTGTCGATACAGCAAAAATGTGTCACGGTCCAAAACAGTACAGGTGCTCCACGCACAATCGTAAATAAATAGTAAAGCATGGCATAAGTACAGGATAGTAATAAAACCCCAAACTAATTGTGGCCCCAAGAAATAGAAATGAATCAAGCTCTGGCTCAGGGGGGGTCCATAAGGCCTCCCGGATGTGGATAGTGCGAATAGTCAAGGAACAGGAATCAAGTACTCGGGGTCCTACGGGACACAAGTGAGCATGAATAACCAAATAACAGATATTGCTCACCGGTGCCTCTTTCTTTAGTTATCCCATTACTACTCAGGTTAAGTTGTTTAGGTACCTCGTTATCCATCAGACACTCACATACCCTACACATACTTTTCTACGACTCACATGGCTCAAACAACTCCTGTAGTAATGGCTCACGGGATAGAGGAACAAGCTTCGGTGGGGTTGAAAAGTAAAGGCTATGCAGTACTTGGGATTCAATTTAATGCAATCGCGACTCAATGATGCAAGCATAAGATAGAGGCAATAGGTACTATATGTATGCAAGCATGTGGTAGCGCTTGCCTGGCAGCTCAGTTGAAGCGGGAGATGGATCTGGGTAGAACTCCTGTGATTCCTGATAATTCTCCTGATGGGTGTCTATTCGAAAAAGAACCAAACAAACAAGGGCCAACATAAATAAAGTGCACAAGCATATGAATTAAAATGCGACAAGCAAACAAGCATGCCATGATGAAGGATGCACAATTTACATGGCATTAAAGTAGCATGGCATGGTGAGGTGTGGGATACAAGAATAAAGCATTTTATTATTTATTTAGTCAAGTTTTATTGCCATAATAGTTTTGATTTTTAATAATGACATGATGCATGCTTCAATTCAGAACATGGAATACATAGTTGGAACGGGCTCGTCGCGCTAATCGATTTAGACATATGCTTTGTCAAATTTGAAGTTATAGATTTAAAGTTATTAATTTATTAAGAAAAGGGCATTTTATTGTAATTTTAATCATCTCGAAAATTTAAAGTGTTCAAACATTATTTTGAATAGCATATTTGAATTCCTCACATTTTTCCAATTCAAAAACATATATCATTTGTATTATTTGGATTTATAATTTAAAAGTTATTAAAAACAGATTTCAAATTCATATTAAACATTTTCTGAGATTGTTTTTCTTTATTTAAACAGAAAAGAGCAGAAACTTTTTGCACACAGGCAGAGCCAGACGCAGACACCGACGAGTGGGCCATGCGCTGACTCAGCAGCAGGTGGGGCGCAGCAGGTCCGCTCGGCTTTTCTCACCGTGGTTCACCCAGCCGCATTCACCGACCGGTGGGGCCGAGACCACGACGGGTCCACGTGCGGGCGGGCGAAGTGGACGCGGCCATGTGTCTGATCCCAGGGATCGTGGGTTAAGGTTTACAAAAACCGGGGTCTCTTTTTGTAAAATGGTTCACAGAAACGGACAGGTGGGCCTGGTCTGGACCGCGGATTACGACAAAAGATTGTGGGGGGGGGGGGGTATGTGCAAAGCTGCCACGGCCACTGTGGATCTTCTCTACGTGTTGTCTGTCAAAACTAACGGACGCGCGGTGCACGGCGCGGCGAGGATTCGAACACGCGTCGCGGTGCGTGCAGGCAGAGGGGCGGTACCATCGCGGTAGGATGGGGTTGTTGTTAGGAGGGGGATGGACGGCTAGGTTAGGCGTGCCGTGGCGCGGCGACGAACCGAGGCAGCGACCACCGGCGCACTGAGCGTGTTCGGTAAAACAAACGGCGAGACGAGGCCGTGCCGGAGATAGAGAGGATGTCAGAGAGGATCATGGGCTCACCGCGGGGTCGTCGGTGGGGTTGGATCGGGACGAGGCGCAGCGGATCGTCGATGATGCACACGCCCGGCTCGGCTAGGGTTTGCGGCGGAGCGGCGGTGGTTCTGGTAGCTGCAGGGTGTCTCCTCCTCGCTAGCGTGTACTGGGCGACGCAGAAGGACCTCCTCGGCTTCCTCGACAACCTCCACGTCACGCCCGCCTGCTGGTTCGAGGGATCGGTGGTGGATACTGACGGTGGACGCCAGCGAATAGAGAGGGAGGGTGGCGTCGGTGGAGAAGAAGAGGGGAAGGGCAAGGCCTTGGGGATGGATCTGGGCTGCTACCAGACGAGGGAGAGGGAGTAGATAGGGACGGGGAGAGAGGGTGCCGTGTGGGAGCGGGGTAGAGAAAAAGGTGGCTTCGGCCACCTTTCCTTCCTCCTTCACGTGCTCGGCGTGGGCGACCAGGGCAGGGCACGGGTAGGGGCTGCCAGGTGGGGACGGCGAGGCTGAGGGGCTGGCTTGGGTGTGGGACCTGCTGAGCAGCAAGAGAGAGAGAAAGGTGAGGGGGAGACTCGGGTGTAGCTAGGGTTAGCCTCGGCTAGGGTTAGAGGGGAAGGCTCGGGTTGGGGTGAGTTTGGTTAGGTGTTGAGCCAGGTGGATTAGGGTTAGATGGTGGCTCGGGTTAGCTAGAGAGGAGGGTGGTAGGTAGATGGTTTTAAAAGAAATGGGGTAGAGTGATTAGGGTTAGGGTTTTAAGGGAGTGAGAGAGAGAGATGTGTTAAGGGGTTTTCCATGAGCAAATGCAAGATTAAGCAAAAGGTCAAATGAGATGGAAGGGTAGGGTAGGGCTAGGGCTAGATAAGATCCCTCATGAGCATGCATGGAATCATTCACAAGTGAGGTGATGATTGAGTGCACATGGAATAGAAAGAAGATCAAGATGGTGAGGTTTTGGGGTAAGAACAAAAGAAGAGAGCAAACAAGATTTGGTGCACAAGGGACCAAGCTACACTCACAAATCCAAGTAAAACCCAAACAAAAATAGAATGGTGGTGATTTGCATGGCCCATGCATGGGCATTAAATGCCGTGTTTTATTTTGTGACTACAAAACAAAGATCATGGCATTTATGCACATGCATTCCAAAGTATGGAGTAAGGCCAAGCTATAGGAAAAGATAATTGGATTCATCCCAACCCACTTGAGCTAGATTAAAAGCCAAAAGAAAGTAAAAGCTCATGGGTAAAAAGGATGGTGGAATTATAAGGTGGTGACAAGGAAAAGTGGTGGAGTGGAATAAAAGATATGCCCCCAACTCAACTTGGGCATCAAGCATTTATCAAGAACCAAATACAATATATCAAGAGCCAAAACAATTACTAATGCATATGAGATAAGAACCAAATGAAAAGGGTTTTATATGATGCTCAAATGCAAGGTGGCATGATGACATGAGCATGATATAGTTATAATGCAACAATTATATATAGGAAGTAGCCATTATATTACTAGACCATGTAGCATTACAATTGTTAGACAATTGGGATGCTACAAGTGGAGAGGCTGGGGAAGGCTCCTTTTATAGGCTCGACGGTGAGACCGAGCGGGATGGGCAGTCGACGGTGGCGACATGGCTACGGCGGGGTAGAGGCATGGCTGAGGGTGGCGATCGACGTGCTGTCCCCTGGCGGTGCTCTAGGCATTGAATGCAGCCATAGGGGCGGTGGCACGCGGTCTTGGCGAGGTGGCGCTCTGCGCGGTAGAGGCGGCGGTGGCCACGGCAAGCGGTGGCTGTGAGGCGTTGGGCGGCCAGCGGGGGTGTCTAGGGTGTTCTCCAGGTCGAGGCGGAGCGGTGGGCGCGGGCTGGTGCCAAAGGGGCGGTCTGGGCGAACGGGGATAGGGCGTGCTCTGGGGGCGGCGTCGGTATGCTCGACCAGCTCGGGGCGCGGCGGTTCCTGGCCGCTCTGCCCTCTGTCTCTGGCCTGGGGCTGGTTGGGCAGTGGAGGTGGACCACTGGTGATGTGCTAGACATGGCGAGAGGGGTTGGCGGCTTCTGTGGCGCGATGTCGCCGGTGGGGGTGCTCATGGTGCTCGGCCTTAATGGCCATGACCATTTGGTCGTGTGCACAGGGTGTGGCTGGGCTAGCAAAGGGTAGGGCTGGTACTGAGGGAACAAGGGGACAAGGTTAGGCACAAATGGTGACCAAGATCACTGCTCAAAACTGTGTTTTAAATTTGGCTAGATTTGTGCACACAAGCTGTTTGATGAAATGGCCGAAAGAGAAAAAGTTTTGAATTTTGGTTTCAAAATTTTTGAGTGATCTCCACTAGTGATAGGTAGTCTCTGGTTGCAAGGGTTTGGAAAGTGGAGCTCAAAGAGATGGTTTTTGAAATGGGGGTGATCTATGCATATGCATTAGATTCAATTTTAAACTGTCATTTAAAATAGTTAACAAAATGTTTTTAGCATATCAAAAGGTGGGACTTGGTACCTCATTATGTGTACTAGCAAGGGGTGCAAAGACCAAGAATTGTTTCTGTTAAGTTTTGAGTACTAGGAATAGCCAAAGTAGGCATGAGAGTTACATTTTCCAAAATGACCATTCCTCCTTTTTAATTATTTTTGAATTGATTTTCTTTAGGCAAGGTTTGGGAATGATGTAGATGATGTTTAAATCACCCAAGAAACATTTTACAAGCATTGGATCACTCAATCATGGCAATTCAAACAACTCCTATTTGAAATGCACACATATATGAATGCTTTCATATTAAATTTGGAAAAGTTTTTGTTAACCCCATTTTTGGTTGATTTGATCTTTGATAAACTTGGATTGAAGTTTTGGAATGTTACAAACCTTCCCCCCTTAAACAAAATCTCGTCCCGAAATTTACAAAGAAAACTAGGAACTAAAGAGATCTGGGAACTCTGTCCTAATGTAATCGTCGCGCTCCCAAGTAGCTTCCTCTTCGGTATGGTTGCTCCACTGAATCTTGAGAAACTTGATACTCCTGGTCCTGGTGGTTCTGTAGGCTTCTTCCAAGATACGGATGGGCACTTCCCGATAGGTCAGGTCATTGCTGATTTCCACAGCTCTGTGATCGATGTTCTTGAAAACTTCAGTCTTCTCTGGCACTTCCAGACATTTCCGAAGTAACGAGATATGGAACACATTGTGGATGGCTGACATCTCTTCAGGCAGTTCCAGTTGATACGATACTTCTCCTCGACGGTTCAGAATCTTGAAAGGCCCGATATATCTGGGGGCTAACTTTCCCTTCAGACTAAAGCGTTGAGTTCCCTTCAATGGTGAAACCTTGAGATATACAAAATCTCTGACATTGAAAGTCAGGTCTCTCCTTCTTTTGTCAGCATAGCTCTTCCGTCTGGATTGGGCAGTCTTGAGGTGCTCACGGACTTTGTGAACTTTCTCTTCTGCTTCTCGGAGAATGTCGGGTCCGAAGATCTGACTCTCTCCTACTTGCGACCAATTCAAAGGGGTATGACACTTTGTTCCGTATAGGAATTCAAATGGTGCCATCTGCAAACTAGCTTGATAACTGTTGTTATATGAGAATTCTGTGAAAGGCAGGCAGTCTTCCCATTTTGATCCATATTCCAACACACAAGCTCTAAGCATGTCTTCTAGGATTTGGTTGACTCTCTCAGTCTGTCCATCTGTTTGCGGGTGATACGCGGTACTAAAGTTCAACTTGGTTCCTAAACCTTCCTGCACTTTCTGCCAAAATCTTGAGGTAAACTAGGTTCCTCGATCTGATACGATGGTCTTGGGGGTTCCATGCAGACTAACAATCCTAACAATGTATAGCTCTGCTAACTTTGCACTCTGGTAAGTGGTCTTGACAGGTATAAAATGGGCTACCTTGGACAGTCTATCAACTATGACCCAGATTGAGTCATTTCCCCTACTAGAAGTAGGTAAACCGGTGATAAAGTCCATTCCGACGGAATCCCATTTCCATTCTGGAATTTGCAATGGTTACAACAGTCCTGTAGGTCTCTGATGCTCTGCCTTGACTCTTTGACAGATGTCACATTTGGCGATGTAGCTTCGGATCTCTCTCTTCATCTTGTGCCACTAAAATTGCTCCTTCAAATCCTGATACATCTTTGTTCCTCCGGGGTGGATAGAATAAAGAGTATCATGAGCTTCCTTCATGATGACTTCCTTCAGCTCCGAATTTGCTGGCACACAGATACATCCTTTGTACCACAGTACTCCTTCTTCGTCTTCGGTGAATCCAGGTACCTTTCCTGTACCAATACGACGTTTGATTCCGTCGATACTTTCATTCCCCTTCTGGGCTTCCTTGATTTGGCTAATCAAAGTGGGTTGAAGTTCAATGCTTGCTAAGAATCCTTGGGTAACTAATTCAGTCCTGAACTGCTCCAACTCCTCATACAAACTGGGTTGCTTCTCCTTGATCATGGTGTTAAGCCTACACGGCAATCTGCTAAGAGCATCCGCTACCACATTAGCTTTGCTAGGGTGATAGTGAATGTCAAGGTCATAATCCTTGATTAGCTCTATCCATCTTCTCTGCCTCATATTCAGCTTCTTCTGAGTGAAGATATACTTGAAGCTCTTATGATCTGAGTAAATCTCACAGCGATTACCCATCAAATAATGACGCCAGGTCTTCAGTGCTAGAACTACAGCTGCTAGCTCAAGATCATGGGTCGGATAGTTCTGCTCATGCTGCTTTAGTTGTCGAGATAGATACGCGATGACTTTGCCTTCTTGCATCAATACACATCCTAGACCAATCTTGGATGCGTCACAATACACATCAAAGGGCTTCTTGATGTCCGGCATGACTAAAATTGGGGCTGATATCAATATCTTCTTCAGCTCCTGGAAACTGGCTTCACATTTGTCTATCCATTCAAACTTCTTGTCCTTCTTCAACAATTTGGTCATTGGTCAGGCTATGCTCGAGAATCCTTCTACGAACTTGCGGTAATATCCCGCTAATCAGAGAAAAGAACGGACTTGGGTTTGAGTGGTTGGGGATTTCCATTCCTCGACATCTTTGATCTTGGTGGGATCAACAGAGACTCCTCCAGCAGACACAATATGTCCTAGGAATCCTACTTCTTTCAGCCAAAACTCACACTTGCTGAACTTGCCATATAGCTGATGCTCTCTCAGGGTTTCTAGGATGACTCTCAGATGTTGCTCATGCTCTTCTTCTGACTTGGAGTAGATAAGGATGTCGTCGATAAACACAACTACAAACTTATCTAGGAAATTCATAAAGATCTTATTCATGAGATTCATGAAATAAGCAGGGGCATTGGTTAATCCAAAAGACATAACCGTATACTCGTATAAACCATAGCGAGTAGTAAAGGCGGTCTTCGGAATATCCGTTGCACGAATCTTAAGTTGGTGATAACCAGTCCTAAGATCAATCTTTGAGAATACCTGAGCTCCGGTCAACCGATCAAATAGATCCTCTATCTTTGGCAAAGGGTACTTGTTCTTGATGGTAACATCATTCAACTTTCGGTAATCTGTGCACAGACGGTTGCCTCCATCCTTCTTGTCGACGAATAACACTGGTGATCTCCATGGCGATGCACTTGGTTGAATTAAACCTTTGGCTAGCATAGCATCCAACTGCTTCTTCAGTTCCACTAACTCTGATGGATTCATGCTATAGGGTCTCTAGGCTATAGGTCCGGTTCCGGGGATTAGTTCGATAATGAACTCAATATCCCTATCCGGGGGCATACCTGGCAATTCATCTGGGAATACGTCGGGGTATTCACAGACTACTCTGACTTGGTCAATGGTGGGCAAGGCTACACTCTGGTTGCACTTGAATTGACGGGGTAAGGTTTCACAGATATGCTCTACTGTGACTCCAGAACTACTAGTCATGGTGATGGCTTTCTTAGCACAGTCTATCAATCCTTTATGCCTTGACATCCAGTCCATACCTAGTACTACTTCCAATCCTTTGGTTCCAAGTACAATTAGGTTGGCATAAAAATCTATCCCATGTATTCTCATAGGTACAGCTTTGCAAATTTTTCTAGCTTTTGTTGTTGAACCGGGGATTTGAACTATCATGACATGCTTCAGGTTGGTTAGATGAATCTTACTAGTGCATGCAAATTCTTCGGTGACAAATGAATGTGATGCTCCCGAATCAAACAATACTCTTGCTAAAACTGAGTTGACATAAAACATACCCAGCACTACGTCTGGCGCTTCCTGGGCTTCTTCTACATTCATGTGGAAGAGACGGCCGTTGCGGTTGTGAGGGTTCCTTGGGGAAAATCTCCTTCCTGGCTGAACACGGCGCTGCTGCTGAGCTGGGGCATTCACATTGGCATTGGCTGCAGTCTTCTTGGGACACTCATTGGAGAAGTGACCCTTCACTCCACACTCAAAACAAGTGATCTAGGACTTGTCCTTGACTGCGACAGTCACAGCATTGCTGCCAGTTCTGGGTGTAGTGTTGTTGTTGTTGTAGTTCTTGGGAGGTGCACGGTTGAAATTGTTGGCATTACCAGAGTTGTGATTGTTTCCTCCGGACTTCGCATTGCTTCCGCTACGGTTGGGGTAGCTTGGGCGAGAATTTGGGGGTCGGTTGTTCCTTGGTGCATATCCTGGTGAAGGGTTGGGACGGTACTTCTGGTGACTGTTGGATCCAGACTGCTGCATCATACGACGCTTGCGATTGTCGTTTGCCTAGTTAATATTCCCTTCCATCTAGATGGCAGAGTCGACTAGCTCTTCGAGATCATGAAACGGATGTTGACTAGGACAGTCTGCATCTCATCATGCAGTCCGTTCAAGAATCTCTCCTTCTTCTTGGCCTCCGTGTTGATCTCATCATGTGCATATCTGGCAAGTGATAGGAATTTGTCACGGTACTCCACCACAATCATTCTTCCTTGCTTCAATTCACGGAACTCATCTCTCATCTGATTGACTAGACCCTGCGGCACGTGGGTGCGGCTGAACTTGACTTTGAATGCTTCCCATGTCATCACTTGACCATGGTTCATATTGCGGATGCTATTCCACCAAGCTCTGGCATCTCCTGCCAGATAGTGGGTGGTGAAGAGAACTTTCTCATTTTCATCAACTCCTGCAACTTCGAGGTTGTTTTCCATGGTCTGCAACCAGTCATCAGCATCTAGTGGGTTCTCAGATTGGTTGAAGATTGGGGGATTAGTGTTCTGAAATTTTTTGAGTTTGGATCCATGGTGGTCCTGATTTCCATGTCCTTGGTTGTTGAGAGCCATCTGGGCGATCTGTTGAAGTGTTGCTAAGTTGTCTTGGCGCTCTGTCCTGCTTGCTTCATGGTCTGCGATGAGATTCTGCAAGATCTGCAGCATTGGGTGCTGCAATGAGCTGCTCCCTCCTTGGTTTCCACGAGTCATCTGAGGATTGAGATAGATATAGGGGTAAGAGGGAAATTCTAAGGTTCATGGGTTTGGGGTTTTCAAAGCTAAAACTTTGAGTTAAACTCAGGTTTTTCAACTAACTTCATTTTCATTCATGCAAGCAAGCACACGATACAACACAGACCACAACAATCAAAGGGAAAACAAATAGTTTGAAGAACCATTCTGCAAGCTACGATACAACGAGATGATACATCTCAGACTACGATAGTGCTCTAGTGCATCTACTCATCGTCGATGAAGTCGGAGTCCTCATCATCAGTGTAGAAGTCCATGGCATCCTCCTCCAGAAAGTTATCATCGTTGATGAGGTAAGAATCCATGTCTCCCTAGATGTCTTCACCCTCATCTTCTTCTTCTTTTGCTGCAAGCTGAGCTTCCTACTCCTTGATGGTCTTCTCGAGGTCGGCCACCTTCTTGCGAAGACGAGCGATGGTGAGATCCTTCTTGGCACGCTAGCGGTGAAGAGACTGACGGTCTTGGACAAGCAGTGCGAAAGTCTGGGCCTTCTGGTCGGCAATGGCACGGTTCTGGTTGGCTAACTCTCTGGCATTGTCCAGTTCCTGCTGTCTGTCGTGAAGCAAGAAGTCAAGGTTCTCCACTTGACGCCTCAACTCGGGGTGGCCCGACATTTCCATTGGCAGTCCCATGAAGTCACGTCTTGCATAGTGAGCAAAACGGGTTCCTTGGGTCTTGTTGACGCTGAGGGCACATAGACGTGCGAGAGCTTCATGCATTGCCCTAGCTAATCCATCTAGCTAGTTGTTCTCTCTCATGGAGAACTGAATTCTTCCAGAAGTTGGTGCCTCAATGCTTCCTCTAAGATCTGCTGTGACTAGCCACTGTAGGTCTCCTCCTGGGGGTCCTGGAAGTTGAGCTCCAAGAAACTCTGGATGTGGGCGTCCCAGTAACTCCGACAGTGAATCCAGATCCCTCTCGAAGATCAGCTGACCTCCGTTTCCCAACTGGTAAAACTTGCTGAACTGAGTCTCCATCTACAAGAATTATGGATGAGGAAGTTAGAGAAGTGATCAAGTGTGTCAAATTTTAAGTAGTAGTATAAGAGTTTTGAGGAACATGAATTTTTCAGAAGGAAGAATCCTAAGGGTAAGAGAGGAGATAGTTTTTCATAAATACTCACTTTGGTTTTGAAACTAAGTTTTTGTTTGACGTCCATTCTAACTAGGGTCTCCTATGGTCAGGATGGCTCTGATACCAACTTGTCAACACCCAGATTTTTAATCCCAGATGCCCGTTATGCCATACCTCGCAATCCCAGGATTACCATTTTTGCGAGACATAACAGATTGGATATCACAGTACATCATCCATTACAAACCATACATAAGGTCTTACACAAATAAGGATCTCATGATCCAGTCTTAATACAACAAGCAGCGGAAATAAAAGATAGCGTAGCGGTGGGTTCCATCTTCAGGGGCACAGGCAATGCTGACGAAGGCAGATAGTCCTAGTTACATAGCCGTCCTGCTGACCATCATCTTGATAATTTCCTTCATAGTCTGGCCATGATAATAGCCAGGGACAAAAGCCATGAGTACTCTTTAAGTACTCGCAAACTACCACTAACAAGTAGTAGAATTCTAAGTTAAAGTACTAGATCAAAGTTTAACTATAAAGATAAGTTTGAAACCTAAGCTGAGTTCTGAAGCAAAGAAAGATAAAGTAAAGTTCTAGAATCACTTAAGTTGGGCAACTATTGTCATAAACACCACCCTGTTGTGGTCAAGTCACGATTCATCATTCATTTCAAGGTATTTAGAAAACATCTGACAACAAAACAGTATGGCCATTCCAACTGTCCATCACCACGGACGCGACTATTTGAATAGTTTGACACTCTACAGAGGTGGTACACTTTCACCACAAGATTCGATACATCTGTCAGGGATAACCCTGAATCATCATACTTAGTATGCAGATAATCAAACATAACCTTCCCTTTACACACCCTAGTATAAGCACCTCTCCTATGAGCATGGCCTCCCAACCATGACCATCAGTCATCTTGGGCACTACATAGGTGGACAACATTGAGAGGTAGCCTCAGCTCAAACCTCTCCCGTGAGGGAACTAATACTAATGCATATAAATTTCTAGCTAAGACTTACCCAATTCAGGTAATGTGGTTGTACGGTAAATTTGGAATGGTATCGCATCCGAATCCAACCATCAGTTTTATAAAAGGGTTAAGGCTCATGCCTCAATATTTTCCTCATCATCAACCATTTGTGTTTCTCAACACATATCAAAACATCTGAATAGAATGACTCATCATTCCAAGGTTTTCACAATTCATTTTCACCAAGTGTTCCCATCTAAAGTGACTCAAGTTTTTGATCTACTCTAAACTACTAAGTTAAGAGTGTTCACTAAGGTGGAACAGATGGGTTCAATCTCATGCCATAGAATGACATCTAAAGGGTTCTAAATAGGTCAAGTTTTATACTTTTTATGCTACCTTCAAAACAAGTAAAGGACTTTGTATAACCTAAGAAGGGTAAAACTTGTAACTAAGACTTGGGGTATTAATAGTCAAAAGGGAGTGTGATCAAAGCATGCTTAGGGCATCTTTGCTAAACCATCTAGTTTGATTCTAGTTTGTTAAGTACTACGCTTGCAAGTACTAATTTGCAAGGGTTAATCTTGGATAGTGCTAGCTTGCCTTGGTTGGTGCAGTGGTTGAAGTTTTCTTCTTCTTCTTCTTGGTAGAACTCCTCCTCCTCGAGAGCTTGGTCGGTACTATCGTCTATAAATACATAGGGAGTGCAAAATCAACAAACAATACTTAACTAGGCTAAATAGTATTCTAAGACACACATTTGATGATCTATTATCATCACAAACATCACAAGTTTAAATTTCAATAGCTTCATCCTTTTTATTTTAGAAAAGTAATTTCTACTCATTGAAATATTAACTAAAATTTAATATTCACCACCAAAATATGGGATCATGTGGACACATGTCCTCACCACATATTCTAACATGTGGGAATGAAATTTAAAGGTTGGATCAACATTACTTTGGTTCAAATTCATTAGTAAATGATTTAAAGTGACTAGAAATGCCTATATAGCATTGTTTTGGTACTAGTCCATAGTCACTGCATGTAAACCTTAATATTATTACATATTTGGATGTATATGGTGAAATCTGATTTTTGAGAGTTGGAATCAACTCAAAAGCTAACTTGGTTGATTTTATAAAAATGTTGCAAGTTACAAAATCTTCTGTCCTCTTATTTTTATTAGGAGAGATCTATAACTCTAAATGAATTAAACCCAACGGGCTTAGATAGATCATCTTAATATCTTTCAGGCAAAATTTGTTTCATGCAATTTGGATTTGTAAAACTCACAGAATTAAATTTTGAAATACTAGACAGAAACTAGATTTAACTAAAAAGAAAAATCCAGATTTGAATGGGTGGGCTAGCGTGGGAAAAGAAATAGGCCGGCCCAGTGGCGCTCCGCGGCACGGGTCTCAGCTGACAGGGGGGTCCCGCTTGTCAGTGGCACTTAACACGCGAAACGGTACGCGTGTTGTGGGCCGTAGGATTAGAAGCGAGATCTACGGCTGAGGGTCGTCGTCGACGACAAACAGGTCGCCGGCGAGCTCAAACCCTAGCAGCTCGGTGGGGGTCTACTGGGGGCGTACCAGGGTTTAAGTGGGGTCAGCGAGGCGGGCAAACAACGTGGAAGACGACGGCGAGGCGAGGCGTGGTCGCGGCGGAGCTTGGGGTGGTCGCAATCAACGGCGCCCTTCTCCTCCTGCCGCGGCTGCTCCGGCTCCAATTCCGGCGAGGCAGAGCTCTCCTTGCTCCGGCTAGAGGTGGGTGAGGTTCAGAGAGGTGAGGGGAGTGGAATAGTGTGGACTGGAGAGGCTGGGGAGGGCTCCTTTTATAGGCCCGACGGTGAGACCGAGCGGGATGGGGAGTCGACGGTGGCGACATGGCTACGGCGGGGTAGATGCATGTATGAGGGTGGCGATCGATGTGTTGTCCCCTGGCGGTGCTCTAGGCATTGAATGCAGCCGTAGGGGCGGTGGCACGCGGTCTGGGCGAGGTGGCGCTCTACGCGGTAGAGGCGGCGGTGGCCACGGCGAGCGGTGGCTGTAAGGCGTTGGGCGGCCAGCGGGGGTGTCTGGGGTGTTCTCCAGGTCGAGGCGAAGCGATGGGCGCGAGCTGGTGCCAAAGGGGCAGTCTGGGCGAACGGGGACAGGGCGTGCTCTGGGGGCGGCGTCGGCATGCTTGACCAGCTCTGGGTGCGGCGGTTCCTGGCCGCTCTGCCCTCTGTCTCTGGCCTGGGGCTGGTTGGGCGGTGGAGGTGGACCACTGGCGATGTGCTAGACATGGCGAGAGGGGTTGGCGGCTGCTGTGGCGCGATGTCGCTGGTGTGGGTGCTCATGGTGCTCGGCCTTAATGGCCATGACCATTTGGTCGTGTGCACAGGGTGTGGCTTGCTAGCAAAGGGTAGGGCTGGTACTGAGGGAACAAGGGGACAAGGTTAGGCACAAATGGTGACCAAGATCACTGCTCAAAACAGTGTTTTAAATTTGGCCAGATTTGTGCACACAAGCTGTTTGATGAAATGGCCGAAAGAGAAAAAGTTTTGAATTTTGGTTTCAAAATTTTTGAGTGATCTCCACTAGTGATAGGTAGTCTCTGGTTGCAAGGGTTTGGAAAGTGGAGCTCAAAGAGATGGTTTTTGAAATGGGGGTGATCTATGCATATGCATTAGATTCAATTTTAAACTGTCATTTAAAATAGTTAACAGAATGTTTTTAGCATATCAAAAGGTGGGCCTTGGTACCTCATTATGTGTACTAGCAAGGGGTGCAAAGATCAAGAATTGTTTCTGTTAAATTTTGAGTACTAGGAATAGCCAAAGTAGGCATGAGAGTTAAATTTTCCAAAATGACCATTCCTCCTTTTTAATTCTTTTTGAATTGATTTTCTTTAGGCAAGGTTTGGGAATGATGTAGATGATGTTTAAATCACCCAAGAAACATTTTACAAGCATTGGATCACTCAATCATGGCAATTCAAACAACTCCTATTTTAAATGCACACATATATGAATGCTTTCATATTAAATTTGGAAAAGTTTTTGTTAACCCCATTTTTGGTTGATTTGATCTTTGATAAACTTGGATTGAAGTTTTGGGATGTTACATATACACAAGAGTGTTAATCTCTCGCCTTGATATCCTCACTCTTATCCTCTTGTTTTTGATGGTATTGGTAAGGTCTTGATTTATGAGTGCTCGATTTACTTTCATTGCATCTTCATGCACTCATATCTCATATTTGGTTTCTTTTGGACATAAGCTTGTCTTGAAAAGTATATTGATTTATATCTATACTCTTTGTATATTGGTTGTGTTCTAAATGATATAGAGGGAGTGAGGATTCCATGTTTGTGCATATTGTATTCAAATGAAACAACTAATTTATGCATGAACCTTGGGGAGCTTCCTTATTTCATTTAGAGCACTATTTGTCCATTAGATTATTTGGATACTTTGATTGCTTGCTTCATCTGTTGAAGTTTATTCACCTTATTATCTTTTTAGCAATATTTTATCCTCAATATAGTTTGATTTCCTCCAAGTATTTGTCATTGGATATGTGCATATGATTACAAGTAATGCACACCTTGGGTAGGAACTCACGCTATATTGTCCTTCTAACCTTGTCATCCATTTTGGCACTTATTGTCAATGGGGGAGAAGTTTAGAGGGTTTTAAGGGAAATGGTTTTGTACTTAAGATTGGTTTGTTCTTAAGTGTTTGGCTTTCATGCATTTCGTCTTTATTATGTATTGCATGGTTGAATATATAGTGGAAATATCCCAAAGGTTATGCTTGACAATGTATGCAATGAAATTCAAGTTCACACACGCGCATATATTGTGGGGGAGTTTGCTCTATATATGTTGGTTCTACTCACGTCTCTTGCATTAGTTGTAGTTTGTGTGAGTAGAATCGGTTTTGATATGGGCTAGTACCTTTGTGTTACTTAACCATATCAAATACAACCTCTTGTATACAACTTATTCTTAGATAAGTTGCGTACTTGTTTCCAATATTCATTAAATAAACCCTCTTGTTGCGATTGTCATCAATTGCCAAAATGGGGGAGATTGAAAGGGTAATTGCCCCTATGTGTGGTTTTGGTGATTAATGACAATCCCTATGGACTAATGTTTTCATTGAGTTTTATATGAAGGAATATTCCATAGGTCATGCATGTAGTCCATATGTTGGATTCAAGTATGGATGCCATGAAGATAAAGATATACCTTGAGTTTTGGCATCAAGATCATCGAATTGAAGAGAAGAATATGACATCTTCAAGATCTTGAGAGTGTGATCTCAATAGAAGAATTCAAGATATGGCTCTAAGTCGCTGTCATGATAGCCTCATTAGTTGAGCTATGGTTGACTAAGATTTAGAGCATGTAATCAAATGAAGAATTCTTTATGTACCTCAAGATATTGAGATGGAGCATGATAAGATACTTGGTTGACCAATACAAAGAGTGAAGAGTGATTTCAAGTTGATCAACACATGAAGCATAAAGAATGTACCACATGGATCTTGTGGTATGGTAAGCCTTGTCATTTATGCATCATGAACTAACCCATTATATATGTGCCTTTGCGTTTTCTATAAGGGATAGGTATCTTTCCATGGGCATGCTTCAAAAGTTAAGATCTCATACATCCCATGAGAGGATGACATCAAGTGGTGATCGTCATGAAGGTTGAGAAGGGCAAGTTCAAGAGAAGCATCTCGAGAAGATCATTTCCTTGAAGCTTGCCATCCATATTGGTGATAATGTACATATGAAGACATGTCTTAATGAAGTAATCCCATAGTGGTGTATGGGGAGAAAATTATGAGTCTTCACGAAGCAACAATGATCAAGTGATGCATTCCAGCTTGGATGGAGCTTGAAGCCTTGTCATCAAGATCAAGCGGGATGCACAAGGAAAAGCTATGGCCTTTCTAGGTTTTCCTTTTACCGGTCTCAAGGTGGTTGTTCGGAGACCAGGTTATAGGATAGATAGCCGTACTATCAAGAGGGGCTTTCGGTTGGGTAACTTGATCACATTGTCTTAGGGAGATCAATCCTTTGCATACTTTGCATCTTCCTATTTTGTTTATTCTTCGTGTTTCTCCATGTGAGGTTCTTGAGCTTGTTTCTATCTCTTCAACAAGCCCAAGTTCATCGAAAACGGAATTCGCATGCATCTTCTATGGTGTTTTCGAGTCCGAAGGTTTTACCGGTTCTTCTCATAGGGAGGATTCATACCTTTCTTCATTTGGTTCTACTCTCCTTTTCTGAACTATGATGTTTTCATGCACTATATTGTAGAGCTTGTTGTCCTCATCAAAACAATCCCAAGATCATCGAAATCGAAGTCCGGATGCAAAAGTTATTGCGTTTTTCGTGAAGTCTGTTTCATCCTGGTTGTGGGTCCAGTTCAACCGACTCCCTCAACGGACGGTCCAGCGCCAGCGCCGGTTAGACCGAATCTGAAACCGGATTTTCTGGTTTTCGCAAACGAGTCTATTCTGTGTTAGCAAACAAAGGTTTTCCGGTTTGAGTTTGAAACCCAGTTTTCGCTGTCTTCTCTCCAACGGCCATATTTGTTTTTCCCTATAAAATGGGGTTCTTCCCCCAATGTTTTTGGGTGTTCTTGAGCTCTAAACTGACCTCCATTATTGACCCTCTTGAGCTTGCTTCCTCACCCTTTCCTCCTATGATTCTTGCATCTTTTTGAGGGCTTTGGAAGAGGAGATCTAGATCTACAATCCCCACCAATCAATTCCTCCTCTAAGTGAGGGGAAACCTTTGGATCTAGATCTTGGAGTCATTGGTTGACTTCCACCATTGTTATTCCTCTCTAATTCCTCCCTAGCAATTGTTGCTTTGGTGTGATTTGAGAGTAAAGGATTTGAGCACCCTTGGTGTTCTTGCTTTGCATTCCTGCATAAGTGTTGAGCTCTCCATTACGATTTGTTCGAGTGAGAGACCGTGAGCTTGTTACTTTTGGAGGGTGACCTCCTAGTTGGCTTGGCGGTTGGTGCCATGGTGTGCTCTTCGTGGAAGATTGTGAAGAGACCTAGGCTTCTCCTTCGTGGAGCTTGTGAAGTGGTTGTGGAGCTTGCCATCTCCGGAGTGGAGGAAAAGATAGCCATAAGGAAAGGGACTATTCCTTCGTGGGATAGACTCGGAGAAGAAGATGAGCCTTCGTGGCGTTGGGAAATCCTTCGTGGAATCCCACACCTCTCCAACATGACGTACCTTACTTGTAAGGGAACACGGGAATACATCTTCAATCCGCGTGCTTCTGTTATCTCTATACCCGAGCTTACTTTCCTTGTGATATCCATCGAGCTTGAAGTACTTATATCTTGCCTATCACTTGTGGTATATTTATCTTGTGCTATCTTGCTTAGCTTAACTTTTTGTTGGTGCACTTAGTTGAGCCTAGTGTTTTTAGGTTTTGTGCTTGTAAAATAAACAATAGTTTAATCCCGCATTCTATCAAGCCAAAACCGTAATAGTTTTGAAATTGCCTATTCACCCCCCTCTAGGCGACATCTCTATCCTTTCAACCGGTAGTACCAGAATTGGGCCGATACTACCGGTTCCCGACCAGCAGCGAGGTAACACGACCTGCGCGATCGAAGCGAGCAAGCGAGTGAAGCGCGGGAGCCAGCTGGTGTAGCACGGTAGAAGCGGGCCAACGCGAGGCACTAAGCGAGCAAGCAGCGCTGCAGGCTAGGCAAGCAAGGCGGGGCAGCTGGGCCGGCCCAAGAGGAGCGGCGCGCACGAGCGAGGAACAAGGAACTGGGCAGCGCGCGGGAGCCAGGCGAGAAAATAGCGGCCTAGAGCGAGGCGAGCGCGCGACATGCGCGCGAGGCCAGGTCGGGCGAGCGAAGCAGCATCGCGGCAGAAGTTGGGCGAGCGGCTGGGTCAGACTGGTCAGTGCAACCGGGCCAGGCAGAACGCATCGAGAATGGTTCAGTACCGTCCGGTACTGAGCTCGTTAGTACTGGACAGCACAGAAAACAGTTCCCCCTTTTCATTTTCAAAACAAATAAAGGGTAATCTCCAAAAAGCCATAACTTGAGTTAGGAAACTACAATTGACCCGAAACCAATTTTGTTGGAAAGAGGACAACAAGAGCTACCACCAAGTGGGAATGTATCAAGTATTATAATGTGATATACCTCACTTGGGGGATCCAGAAAACATCCAAGATCAAAAACACTATAAGATATAAAAGAGAGATCCGTTTTTGAAGAACTAGAGCTTGTAATGAACACAAGCTCTAGAACCAAACATGGATAAGATCCAACAAACAACTAAGAAAGATGATGCTAAGAATGCAATGGTTTGAGATCTCTCAGAAAGACATGATCGAGCTACTCACCCGATATCCCCTCTTGATAGTACGGTTATCTATCATAAACTTGGTCTCCCAACTACTAACAAGAGACCAGCAAAAGGGAAAACATATCAATATATACCTTTGCCTTGAGCAATCCACTTGAGTACGATGTAGACAATCATGACCTTCTCAAGATGGACATCTTTCTTGATTTCTCGTGCACGCACTCGCTTGATGAAGACTTTAACCTTTGCTCCCCCATATACCATGGGGAAACCTTTACTTTGACCTTGTCTTCATCGATCCATGATTCACCAAGGATAGCAAGCATAAAACGTGAGATCTTCTAGAGATGGCACATTTTGAGCTTGCACAACACATCTTCTTAATTTCTTCTACCTTGAAGCCAACACATGCTCCAAGCGATGCCAATGGACAAATCCTACAAGTGCAACTCAATGCAAACATTAGTCCATAGAGATTGTCATTAATTACCAAAACCATACATGGGGGCCCACATGCTCTTTTAATCTCCAACCGATCATAGATGTCGAGCGGCAGCGCCTGGTGCATTTGGCCGCCCATAGGGAGGCAAATAGTGCCACAAATGAGATAAATCATGTTGTCGTGCTGGAGGAAACTCTTCAGTAGCGCATGGACGCGACAACACGGATGCGGGATAGGAACTAGGAGACTGCGAAGGCGATGTAGACATGGACCGAGAGGCTATGATGACAGTGGAGCGGATCCAAGAGGAGACAACGATGGAGGATATATACTAGGTGGATGCGGTGGAAGTTGAGAGGCGCTTCGAGGTCGTGATAGTGGCAGAGGCGGTGAGGCAACACACCGACCATATGAGCCTCATCAGGATCAATAGGCGCTCTATAGTGATACAAAGGCACCGGTAGGCAAAGGAATCCACAACGGCGTGGCAAGACGACATGAACGGTGGTGACGAGGGTAAGCGGCCATGTAGTTTTTATTCATTTCCATTGTAAATGTTTAATTAATGTAAAAAATATTAACTATCTCATTGACTCGCAGTCGCCGGACACACCGCAAATCCAGCCCAAATTTAGGTTTGGAATTGGCGAAATAGACCGGTCCAGGGCACATGGTCTATTTGCGGTGCCCCGTTGGGTCATGCCCCTTGTCTGGTTGGATCGAATCGAGCGTGCCTTCTTTTTTTGCGGCTCAAATTTAGGATTGCAATTTGCCGAAATAAAATAGACCAAGGCACGCGGTCCGTTTGCGCTGCCCTGTTGGACCGTTCCCCTTGTATGGTCAGAGCGAGTCAGACGGGCCTCGTTTGTTTGTAGGGAGCCATTGGATAGAAATCGAATGTATTAGGAGATAGAATAATATGAAGTTGGTTGACCCGCTAACCCAATGGGTCACTCGGTGCTAGCTTTACCGACGCAAATCTCATTCAAGACCAACCCATGTGACCCATTGGCTTCGATTATTTGGGTCAGGTCCACGACCCAGCGGCCGACCCGACACATTCCCATCAATGAGGATAATGGTGTTGGGTGTGATGCTCATAGAATATATCAATGTGTATGAAATTTCATCTTTCATGATCTTTGTATTTGGATGTTCTTGTTTTTTATTAGCTTTGCATTTGGATCATCTATTTGGGATGATATATTGAGAAATTCACTTCTGCCACCGTGCACATGACATCTCCCGTGCAAGTATATCCACCGTCTATCTAGGTTCGGATTCAGAAACAGCACTCTGTTTTTGTTATTATGTGTATGGGACAAGGTTCGGATTCGGAAACAACTCTCTCTTTTTGTTATTATGTGTATGGGACATAGTCCGACCAACATGCATGAATCTTCTTGTTCACCATGCCACCACCGAGCTCTATCTATCCTCTCACCCGATGATTTTTTATTGGATTCTAAAATTTGTATATATCTTATCTTTCAAATCAAATATCTAATTGATGTTCTAATTGTATAATTGTGTTCTAATTGATACTAAACAAGCATGTAACATCAAAAATTATAGATACGTTTACGACGTATCAACATCCGCAAGCTTAACTCCTGCTCATCCTCGAGTAGGTAAGTGATGAAAAGAATAATTTTTGAGGTGACATGCACCATCACAATCTTGATCAAGGTATTTGTAAAACATTGATAGCTGGGATCATAGTACTCTAACATAGACATGAAAGATATAGTTCTAACAATAAGACATAGCAACTATGTTGTGACATGAAAAGGTACAAACAAAAGATTCATGAATATCAATGCTTTGAAAGACATTTGTTTGTTTCACATATAGAAAATATAATGAGAATGGTATTCAGCTTGTCCCTCATGGTGTAGCAAAACACAAATGCATAGGACACCTTTAAAGTTCATAAGGGTGACTAGATACAAATAGTTTAAGAACAAGCAATATCAAAGTTATGAATCAATCAACAAGTTTTGGGACAATGCACATTAAACTAAGAATGACCACTATGCTCTCTCAATAGGTGCATAAAGATAGAAGATGGAGACTCAACATAAAAGTAAAAGAATGGCCATTCATAGAAGGAAGCAGGGATTCAAGTTTCATAAAGAGCTTCCAAAAATTATGGTACTTATTAGCTTTCAGCTCTCATTGCCCCTATCATAAGCATCTTTAGGTGATTAAGGTTATCAGTTGAAAATCTCATGCCCCTTGCTTACGAGTACCGAACCTCATGCTACTCAACTTTAGTCACAAGTAAGTTCTTGTCATTGTAAGTACATGTGTATCATAGAGAACCGCCAACGGGGTACCCCTTGCCCCATGATACAAGAGCTTTCCCATATCAAAATGACAAGGCAACAGACAATGAGCATCTCAACGATCTTTTTATTTCCTATTTGCATAGGTTTTTTTATTGAGGATGCTTCACAGATTGCTCACTATGGTTATGCTGCAAGTTTCCACCATGATTAGGCATGACTTAGGCTAGCCGCCCAGGCGTTTCTCTAACACATATACAAACTCCATGAGCTTAGAAGCTCCCCTTTTATTTCACAGCGCCGGGATCCATAAACAAAAGAACATGGTATCAACTAAATAAAGTGCAATGTTGAAAGTGTTCCCCATGATAACATGGTTCTGCTGATTCACAACTTACAAAGCGCAAGCATATACGCAACATAGATGGGCACAGTGGTTCAAGTTTATTAAGTGCAAGAAAGTAAAGTGTGCCATCAAGTTTGTGAGAGCTTTAATCACTAATTTTCACATAACAAGTTTAATTCGGAAGGTATATAAAAACATGAATATACTTGCAATAGCAATAATGCTAATAGGTAGGTATGGTGAAATCTTTGGAATAACTTGGTTTTATTTGGAGTTGGATGCATGAGTGGAACTCATACTTGGTAAATGTGGAGGCTAGCAAAAGACTGGGAGCGACCAACTAAGAGAGCAATAATGGCCATAATCATGCAAAGCGACAAAACATTATTAATTAAAGCATAAAGTGATATTACAAGTCGAAAACTAAATGATCGTAGAGGCTATGGTGACTTGGTATAGTCTTAACATGGTATGAGCATGCGCCAAGTCAACCCAAATAAAGCATCAAAGGAGAATACCGCAATATTATGCTTTTATATGCTAAAACAACGCATGATTCTTTCAAGGCACATTCAGCAATCTCAATTGTTTGTAACAAGTCATGCTACAGCAATAATCACTAAGCATAGAGTCAAAGCAATATCAAACATGACATGATAAATTCTAGGCCATAGTCAAAACAAGCTCCTTTTTGTATCACTCATAAGCATGAACTTTCCTACTCTTTTCCAATCCAAATCAACTTATTTGAAACTATGTATGAATGCGGGGGTCCAACCAATTTATTTAAGCAAACTAAGCAAAAGAAAACTAAAAACAAAAATGATGACGCTCCAAGAACAACACAATTGTGCATTAAACAATAAAAATGAAGTGTTTGGAAGAAACCTGAGATTTTTATTGATGAAGAAGGGGATGCCTTGGGTATCCCCAAGCTTTGACGCTTGTACTTCTTGAATATTTCTTGGGTGACACGGTTGGCATCCCCAAGCTTGAGATTTTTTCCATACTTCATCTTATCACATTGTTCTTCTCTACACTTTAAAATTTCCTTCATACAAAACTTCACACAATCTTCATTAGCAACATTAGTGTACTTAAGATAATAAGTCTTTAGGTTCAGTTTCAACACAAGTAAAACTTCCATTAAAGCACAAGCACTGTAGCAATTCCTTTTAAAAAGTTCAAGTGATCAAAGAGAACTCAAAGAGAAAGAGATTAAGAGGCAAATGCAAATAATGATAGAAACCTATCAAAACAGACCAGCAGGTAAAAACCAATTTTTATGAAGACCTTATGTTGCTCAAATATACAAGTGCTAAAGTAACGAAAGTTAGATAACAACCTGGGGCAGAACCACAAAAAATTACAGCTCAATCCGACGTACAGAGATGTTTCACAAATTTTTACAGCGAAGCACACAAAATCTGTTTCGAGACAGCAACTTTCCCAAGCATTATTTCTCTCTTATTAGAGGTTATTCTTGGCACAAAAACCACAGAAAAATGATAAGTAGAGGTTATTACTGAGGCAATAACTTCCAAGACTCAACAAAAGAAAAAAATTATGGACTAAAAAATTGGGTTATCTCACAATAAGTGCTTTTCTTTAACGCCTTTGAGCTAGGCATAAGAAGCAAGAATCAAGTATTTTCAAATGAAGAAGCATTAAGATCAATACCGGAAATATCTTCAACAAGGCAAGGTATATCATCCAAATAAGTTCTAGAGGATCCTCTCTCACTACTCTTGGGTTCACTATTTTGATCAAACGGGTTTTCGGGAACAATCCAATCAAAATTCTTTTCTAGGGCTTCATGCATTTCTACAAGTTTAAAAGGTATCGGTATTTTAATTTCCTCTCCATTTTTAGGTTTGGTTTTGTCCATATTTTCTCGCGTACCAATAACATCTACACATGATCCTAGCATATTAAAACGATCAAAGACTTTTCTAGCTTCCTTAACAACATCATAAAATTCTTTAAGCAAAGTTTCTAGAATGAAATATCTCTTTTCAGTATCCTAAATATCCTCATGCTTGCTAACATGATTAAAGAATTCTTCAATATTATCTTTCCCAATTATAGAGCCACTGCCTATTGAAAGGTCTTTCAGGGTGAACTTAGGGGTCCACATGGTGAGCTAAGAACGAGGTAACAACTATAGAAAGAACTAATTTTTTGTGTGTTTTCTATAAAGGAAGCAAACCAGTACAACTAATTTTTTGTGTTTTTGACAAAAGAAACAAGCAAATAAAGCAGAAATAAACTAAGCAAAACAAAAAAACAAAGTAAAGAGATTGGTTGTGAAAGACTCCCCTTGTGAAGATGTCCTTGACTCCCCGGCAATGGCGCCAGAAAAAAGGCTTGATGGCTCAAAATATATCGAGCTCGTTGGGAACCCCAAGAGGAAGGTATGATGAGCACAACAACAAGTTTTCCCTCAGTTATGAAACCAATATTATCGAACCAGTAGGAGCAAGGAAACAACTCCAAGGTGTTGTTTCCAACTTGGAATCCTGCACAACAAAACCACAGAACTTTGCCCCAACTTACAGAGAGGTTGTCAATCTCACCGGTTTTGCCGAAAACAAAGGATTAAACATATTGTGTCGAAGATAGTAATTGCTTGCAGAAAGTAAACATTAAATAGTAAATAGTAGATGGTTTTTCAATGGTAAAAGAATGGACCGGGGTCCATAGTTATAAATAACATGTTGGGTGAACAAATTATAGAGGGGTAATTGACAAACTCGAGAAAGCATACCATGCATATACTAATCATCTTGACTCCTATGAGATTGGATTGGGCATTACAATATTATACATAGACCATAATCCAACTGCATCTATGACTAATAATCCACCTTCAGGTTATCATCCGAACCCCCTCCAGTATTAAGTTGCAAGCAACAGATAATTGCATTAAGCAAAGTGTGTAAAGTAAATAATACGATTGTCCCATGGACAAATGATTGTTGTTTTCTCCCTAGTAGCGACATCACATCTAGTACCTTAGAGATTCCTGTCACTTTCCTAGATTACTAGAGGCATGAACCCACTATCGAGCATAAATACTCCCTCTTGGAGTTGCTAGCATCTACTTGGCCAAGATAGCTACTAACAACGGAAAGCATGAAAGATCACAAATAACATAGACATGATAGAATCAATAATCAATTTGAAATAGCATCTCAATATCCATCGGATCCTCGCAAACACAACATGTAAGATTACAAATAGATGATCTTGATCATGAATGGAGATCACAAGATCTAAACATGATAGCACAAAGGAGGAGAACCAATCATCTAGCTACTACATGGACCCGTAGTCTAGGGATGAACTACTCACGCATCACACCGGAGACAGTCATGGTGATGAAGAAGGCCTCTAGGGTGATATCTCCCTCCAGCAGGGTGCCGAGAAGAGCTTCGGATCCCCCCGATCTGGGGATCGAGATGGCGGGGGCTACAGACTCTTCCGTGGATTTATGTGGGATTTTGATCGGGTACTTAGGGTTTTCGTCCCGAGAGGCTTTTATAGGCGGAAGGGCAAGGTCGGTGGAGCACCAGGGGTCCCACACCCCCTGGTGGTGCGCCCCCCTAAGCCGCACTGCCACCAGGTGCGGCCGCCCTGGTGCGCCACTTCGTCTCCCCTCCGGACTCCATGTTGCTTCGGGTAAAATATTGACTTGGGCTTTTGTCCGGTCCAATTCCGAGAATATTTCCTTACTAGCTTTTCTGAAACCAAAAAAAGCAGAAAATAGGCAACTGGCACCGTGGCATCTTGTTAATAGGTTAGTTCCAGAAAATGTATAAAAATACCTCAAAGTATGAATGAAACATAAGAAAGTAGATACTAAACAAGCATGGAACATCAAAATAATAGATACGTTTACGACGTATCAGCCGTTGCCGGGGAGGTAAGGTAAAAGTTACTCACATCCTCTGGCTACTAAGCTATCTTCTAGTACTGTAGCTGGTGTGTGAGTGCTCGAAGTTATTTCCTTTAGATTATGCAATTATTTATTTTTGTTTCTTGTTTTTATTTTCACTAGTTAGGCTTAATGGAAAAGTACAACAAAATTAGAGAGCTTTTTAGTATTTTTCCTAAGGTAGAACATGAATGGTCTGAAAAGAAAATTAAAAAACCCATGGAACTTTCTTTGCATGCTAATAGCAATGTTATTAGTATGAATTTTTTGAAAACCTTTGTTACTAATGCTATGGAAACGTCTAAGCTTGGGGAAGTTAGTTTTTATGAAAATGATCTTTTTAGGTCCCCAGCTTTAAAGAATAAAATTTGCTCTGATGATACTTTATCTCCCATATGTGGTAATTCTAATGATACTTGTGATATTTTAAATCCACATAATGAAAGTGTCCCTTTTAAAATACCTATGGAAATTGTTGAACATGTTATGAATAACTGTTATTTTGGAGACGAAACTGTCCATCCTGGTGACCATTTACTCTTTATACATGAATTGTGCGAGTTGTTCAAGTGTGTAGGTATTTCAATGAACCAAGTTAAGAGGAATCTATTCTCTTTATCACTTAAGGGCAAAGCAAGGGAGTGGTATGAGCTACTAGACGATCCTCATCATTCGGACTGGAAGGAACTTGAATCTCTCTTTTACTGTAAATTTTATCCTCCTCATGAAATTCATAAAGATAGGAATTGTATTTATAATTTTCATCCTCATGATGGAGAAATTATTGCCCAAGCACGGGGGAGACTGAAGTCACTAATGCTCAAATGTCCCATTCATGAGCTCCCTAGTAATATTGTTATTAATAATTTTTATGCAAGGCTTTCAGGACATTACAAGGACTATCTAGATACTTATTTAGAGGGATCCTTCACAAGTAAGGAGGTCAAAGCTAAGTGGGATATTATTAAAACAATTCAAAGAAATACCGAAGATTGGGATAACGACAAAGGTAAAGAACCAGGTATAAACTATGAGTATGATTGCATTAAGTCTTTCGCTGAAACTGCTAATTTTCAAGAGCTTAGTGCTAAATATGGTCTTGATCCTCAAATTATTGTTGATTGTTGTAGAGCCTTTGCTTCTCATATTAATGCTCCTAAATAAAAATGGGACATGTATCATGAACCTTTTAAAGACACTTGCATGAAAAAATGAAATTGTTATTAATGATAGCAACAAACATGGTCAAACCTCTGAAAGTACTATTTCTTAGAAGCATGTTAATTTTTGTGGAATACATAGACCCTGTGAGAAGACTGAAATTGAAGAAGAATATTGTATCACCCACAGGAATGAAAAAACTAGAATGTGGTATAGGGCTCTAAATGATATTGGTAAAAAGTTTGTGCCCTCTATCCTTTTATTTGTGAACTTTGCTTTGAAGTGGGTCATTTCAATTTTCAATGCTCAGGCCATAATAATAGCCCTTCTAATCCAATGTACTGCAAGTTTGTATTGTGATAACATGATCACTCCTAATCAGCATGATGAACTTACATTATTTTTGGGGTGTGGAGAATTATCAAGAAGAACTTCTTTGGTAGATATGAGTGCTTTTGATATGAATAGCATCCTGCATGGTTGTCATCTTTATTATGTTGATAATTGCCACACAAATACTTACATACAAAATATTATAAAATATGAGATTTTACCAAAATATGATAGGACTAATATGTGTTTTGATCTTATTAATGAAAAGAAGAAATCCTCCAAAGTTTCTTCTGTTGTCTCTAACAATAAACCAGGGTATATGGAGAAGCTTCCTTTCAAGGCTCTCCCTCCTAATGAGGAGAATAAAAAGAAGAAGAGGAGGAGTAAAAGGAGGGAGGAAACGGTATTTTCCCCTAAGCATGTTGCTCCTATTATAGTTTTTGATCAGTCTGAACTTGATGATGTTCCTATGCATGTTAACTATAGTAGTGATCATGATTGGGAAAAGCACACTACTTTTGATATTGAAAATCTCTTCGATACCAATTCTGAAAATGATGATGTTAATAATTGTTGTACTATTAGTACTATCCATGTTCCTCCCAATGATGATATGTTTACAAGTGAACACACTTTGGAAGATAACTATTCTATTTCTTATGATGATACTATACCTCCAATATATGATGATTACAATGATGAATATGATATTTTCAGTCCACCTACTATTGAGGAGAAAATTAATTATGATTACAATATACCTCCTATATTTGATGATTATGGTGATGAGAATAATAATGATAACCATTTGGTTGAATTTGCACCCACTACAATTAATAAGAATGACTATGTTTATGTGGGGAGTATTAATTCTTTTATGCATGTGGCTCATGATAAGAATCTTTTATGTGATAGTTATATTGTTAATTTTATTCATGATGCTACTGAAAGTTATTATGAGAGAGGGAAACATGGTTTTATGTATCTCAATAATATTAAATTTCCCCTCTTTATGTTGAAAATTTTGAAGTTGCACTTGTTTTTCTTTCCTATGCTTGTTGCTTTGTGCTTTCATGACTTGTTTCTTTACAATATTATTTTTCATAGGAAGTGGTTTAGACTTAAATTTGTTCCATATTTGCTTATTGATGCTATCTTTTACTTCAATTCATATTTCTTATGTGAGCATCATCGAAATTATCATGCCTATCTTAATGGCTATAAAGAAAGAGCTTTTGGGAGACAACCCATTATATTTCTACTTTCAGTTTATTTTTGTTCTGTTGAGTCTTGGAAGTTATTGTATCTTTAATAACCTCTCCTTATCCTTTTTTTGGTTTTTGTGCAAAGAATAACCTTTAATGAGAGGGAAGTAAGATATGGGGAAGTTGCTGTCTCGAAACAGATTTCTGTGCGTCACTATAAAAAATCGTGAAAAATCTCAGTACGTCGGATTGACCTGTAATTTTTTGTGCTTATGCCACAGGTTATTACCCAACTTTAGTTAGTTTTGAACTTTTCGATTTGAGCAACAAAAGATTTTCTAAAAATCGGTCTTTACCTGCTGGTCTGTTTTGACAGATTTCTGCCATTATTTGCATTTGCCTCTTAATCTCTTCCTCTTTGAGTTCTCTTTGATCACTTGAGCTTTTAGAAGGAATTTCTACAGTAGCTTGTTTTTAATGGAAGTTTTACTTGTGTTGAAACTAAACCCAAAGACTTATTATCTTGAATACACTAATGTTGCTAATGAAGATTGTTGTAGCACCCCGGTAAAACCACTACTAGAAAATCGCTTGGTGTTTTTGTTTTGTACATCATCATGACCACATGCTCATGTCATCATGCCACATTGCATTTGAGCATCATCATGTCATCATGCATATGTTTTGCCTAAAACTATTTTGAAAAGCCTATCTTTGTTTTCTAAATATCTTCCGTCTTTATTTCAAATTAAAACCTCGGTCTTATTCGGATCTTTTATTTGTCTAAAAACTATTTGCAAAAGTCTTTTGTATAAATATAAATGAACAAACAAAATAAAGACTATTTTTGTTACCGGGGGAGCCAGCCAGCCAGGCCATTTGGCCCAGCTAGCCTGCTACTACCCCGGCCCAACCCAAAACCAACCAAAACCTAGAAAGCCTAGACCAACACCACACCTAGTCCCACCCCGCCGCTGCCAACCACCAGAGCACACACCCGCGCGCGTGTACATGCCACACAACACAGCGCGCGGAACACACACTACATGCGCGCATAGTGCACCACACAAACACACTCCCATCGCCTCTACCTGGGCCCGCTCACGTCGCGGTCCTGCCACAACACGCCTGCCCCGACCCTGCTACCGACAACCCCCCACCTGCCGCCACCCTCCAACCGGAGCATCGCAATCGATGCCACACTAGCTTTCGGCCTGCTCCTCTCACGCAAGGCACGCACACGCACCACACTCGTTGTGTCGCACTGGCACGCACGCGAGCGCACACACCTGCAAGTCACGTTGCACATAGCGCGGACACGCTCCCTTCCTCCGCCACCAACCGCACACCATGCACGTGGAGACCAGCCCAGCAACCCGGTCGATCCCCTCCCTCCTCTTCTCGCGTGACCACTATCGCCACCTACCTCGCCTTGCTATCAGACCACCGCAGGAGCCTCGATCCCCGCCGCCAGCAACCGCCGCCGCAGGCGCCCCTCCGCCCAGCCTCCTCCCGCATCAAGCCCACACCCCTAGGCGTCGCCTTCCTTCTGGCCCAGCACACCGTGGCCGCCGACGACCTTGCCTCCCCGACGCGACCGAGCCCTGATGCAGAGATGGAGCCCCGCCTCGTTGCCACCATCTAGAGCTCCTCTCGACGCCGCCGCTGTGCGGGGCCCCTTCCTCGAGCTTCCATCTTCGCGTGACCCGAGCGCCGTTGCAGCGGGCCGCCGTCGCCCCGCTTTACAGGACCCGTGTCGGCCTCGCCATCCCCGTCGCCCTCTGCCTCGTCCCCGTCGGGGCCTGCTCCTCCTCCAAGCCCCTCCTCGCCAGCCTCTTCGGAGCCCGTCGCCGCCCGCATCTCCTCCAAGCCGGCCGACCTCGCCACCTCGCGCCAACCTCCGCCCAGCCTCTGTGGGCCATCGTCGACCCGATGCAGCACAACCCACACGCCGGCCTCGCTCGCCGCTGCCCTCGTCGACCTCCCCGCATACGGAGCTCCGTCGGCCGCATCTCACCTCCCCGCGCATGTGCACGCACGTGCGCCGCTCGCCGCCTCCAGCCTCCTTCACCCCTCCACTCGCCGTGTGCAGCAGCGGCCTCGACCCCGACCCCGCGACCTCGTCCCCTGCACCACCCTAGAGCCATGTTGGCCGCCATCATCCCCGGTACCAGTACGCGCCGCTGCTGTCGGCCTCCGTCGCACGACCAGAGCTACCCTTCAGCTGCAGTACGGCCAGTAGCTGCTCGGTCATATGCCTGAACATGTCCTGTCTTGTGTTTGGCTACCCGTGTTCTGGCAGCAGTCCACCGCAACTCACCCCCCTTGTTGGCATGCAAGGTCTGGCTCGGTGTGTCAAGATCCAAGTGCTACTGTTACCGATGCTAAGAGAAGTTTCGATGTGGATGATTGAACATGAGCACGAAGGATTCGTATCGCGCCAAGAGCGACCACGCCAAGAACCCGCGGTACCAGAAGACGCGCTGACACCAAACCAAGTGCATCATCAACAACCGAAGCCAGAACCCCATGATCTCCTTCACGGAATCCAAAGGCCTTAATCCCGAGGATCCGAAGAACGATCCCCGTCAAACCCCAAGACCCCGGATCCGAACCCCTAATGTGTGACTCCTATCCGAGACCCCTATATTTTATTATATATGACATTGTCACTTGTTGCATATTAAATGGTTCATACTCGCATACATATTCATTTGTTTCGGGTATTTAGTCGATTCACCTCATAATTAAATATGGAGCTATATGCGGGCTTTTCTAGTCTTGTATCGTCTCCGTTTAAATTTGTGTAGCGAACTGATGCCATGTTTTGCCTTGTTAAGACAACATTCAAATTGCGGGGTATCTAAATAACTTGAACCTTCTAATTAAATGTTGGAACCCTAGTTCCGCTTAATATTGCCTAGTCGCATTGCATCCGTGCCATGTCATACATCACATGCATCATGCCTGATCTTCTGTCGTAGTATTAAATAGTGCATACGGTGTTTATTTTAGTGCTTTGGTTCTTCACGGATTAGGCCGATGAGTTGATGCGAGTATCGACAAGTCCTTCGGATAATGTATCTTCGACAGTGTTTTCCAGGCGAGCATTCTCCCCCTTTCTACCTATTTTGCATTTATAGTCTTTATTTCCTCCTGTTGATCTATTGCTATCTGTGTCGTGATGCTTTAGTGTTCCGTACCAGATATATCCCTTGCAGCCTTTATATTGCCCTAGACACATCCTATTGCCTGTTGTTTGATAAATAGTCGGCCTTGCGAGTCGTAGTTGCTTGCTCATGTGCTGCTTCGCGTCGTTGTTGTTCCATCGTTATTGGAAGATTGGCACATGCTTAATGGTGGAGATGCTTAATGGTAGAGATGATCATGACTTTAAATGCAAGTGTTAAAATGCTGGAAATAGATATAACTAATGCAGAGGCATCGGTGGGCAATAGATGTTATTTGGTTCTTCCACGCTCACTTGTGTCCTGTAAGACCCCGAGTACTTGATACCTGTTCCTTGACTATCGCACTATCTGTATATGGGACCATGAATCCCCTTAGCCAGAGCTTGATTCATTTCTTATTTCTTGGGGCCACAAACTAGTTTGGGCTTTACTACTATCCTGTACTTATGCCATGCTTTAATGCTTTATTTACGATTGTGCGTGGAGCACCTATACTGTTTTGGATCGTGACACGTTTTCGCTGTATCGACAAGCCCAGTCACACTTCCGGGTTCTCAGTCGTTTACCGCCGTCTACACAAACCCTGGGTCCGTCTCGGAGCCGGCCAACTTCGTCGCGGGTAGCTTAGTGGGGTGGCCCCCTAAAATATTTTATGAATCATGTGATTGCTTTGTCGTGAAAGCCTCGTTGGGTTTTGATTTGGTTTTTCTGAGGTTGATCGTGTGTGTGTTGCTATTTGTGCACCCCTACAGGGTAAATCTTTCTGAAAGCCGTGTCCGCGGTTATGGATGACTTGGAGCACAGTATCTCGATCATAGACAAGCATAACTAAAGTAGTGCTATAAATTTGACTTAATATGTGACTAGTAATCAGCTTCACTATCATGGAATGGATAATAAAAGTGCCAACAACTGGTGGAACTAGGGTGTATCATGTCATGTTATACCTGCCTAGTAAGTATCGCAACTCCAATGGAATGAAATAAAAGTGCCAACAACTGCTGGGTTTGGGATGTCACATGCTAATTGTATCTGACTAGTAAGTACTGCAACTACAACTGAATGGTTAACTAAAACTGCCCACTACTTATGCTATCAGGATGACTCATGCTATCTATATCTGACTAGTAAGTGCTGAAACTATAATGGAATGAATAAAACTGCCAACTGTGTGAGTTCCTCGGTTTGACTTCCTCGTTTGGTCTCGAGCGGGAATACCAGGATGGGTATGATTGGTGTTAGTATCAGGTTGGTCCCGAATAGGTCTATCTTATCCCTATCTCATAGCCGACAGTTGCATCGAGTCTCTATAGGTTGTTTAGTGCATGATGCACTGCCGCTTCAGTCCACCATACCTATGTAGGCGAGAGCCGCCGAATTCTAGCCTCGCCGTGTACTGGCCTCAGTATTGACGCTCCTCTTTTTCCTTTGCCCTTTGTCGGCACCCCTTTTGTTTTAGCAGGTTTGAGATCGACGTCGTTAGCAGGGTTACCCTTCCGGCTTGGCCTGGGCAGGGTTATGGACGCCATTGGTTATTCTTCCGGGCTCTTAGCCCCATTTGCATCTTGTCCGTACTCGGACGCTATAGCGATTTCAAGGTGATTTGGATCTTTGTACTGTATATCGGTATTCTTGACTCATGGAGTTGTGTTGTATATATATCTGTTTTGTGGGTCCCATCGAGGACTGTTGTGTAATGGTATTACTTCGTTTTCCACCCACACGAAAGTGCCTGGTGGGCGTCCTTGAATCGTTTCTATGCGGGTTTGGCGGAAAAGGGCTAAAACTTGCATAGGGCCGATTAGAGGGTGTTACAATTGTGTGAAGTTTTGTATGAAGGAAATTTTAAAGTGTAGGGAGAGAATGATGTGATGAGATGAAGTATGGACAAAAGCTCAAGCTTGGGGATGCCACCCGTGTCACCCCAAGAAATATTCAAGAAGTACAAGCATCAAAGCTTGGGTATGCCCAAGGCATCCCCTTCTTCATCAATAATATCAGGTCTTCTTTCAAGACACCTTATTTTTATTACCTTATGCACTATGTGTTGTTCTTCGAGCATCTTTGTTTTTAGTTTTCTTTGCTTTCTTTGCCGCAATAAGTTGGTTGGATTCCAACAAACTTCTTTTTGAGAGAGACACACCCCGTTATTCATTACCTAGAACACTCTAGTTTTCACCCTTATTGTTCTATGAGTGTTCTCCTTTGCTAGCACTGCGTTTAGCTTTAGTTTTCCTATTATTTTGGCTTCGAACTTTTTAGTTCTTCTCTGTAGATGGGTGAGACATGCTCTCTGGTCTTTATTGGTTATTATCTTTGAGAGTTGTCTCAAATAAGTCGATTGGTGTTGGAAAAGAGTAGGAAGTTTCATGCTTATAGTGGTACAAAAGGAAGTTTGTTTTGACTGTGACTTAGACTTTATCATGTCATGCTAGATGTTGCTTTGACCATATGCTTAGTTATTATTGTTGTAGCATGACTTGTTTCAAACAATTGAGATTTCTTAATGTGCCTTGAAAGAATCATGTATTGTTTTAGCATACAAAAGCATAATATTGTGGTATTCTCCTTTGATGCTTTATTTGGGTTGACTTGGCACATGCTTACACCATGTTAAGACTATAAACAGGTCACCTTAGCCTCTATGATGATTTAGTTTATGACTTGTAATATCACTTTATGCTTTAATTAATAATGTTTTGTCGCTTTGCATGATTATGGCCATTATTGCTCTCTTAGCTGGTCGCTCCCAGTCTTTTGCTAGCCTCTGCATGTACCAAGTATGAGTTCCACTCATGCATCCAACTCCAAATAAAACCAAGTTATTCCAAAGAGTCCACCATACCTACCTATTAGCATTATTGCTATTCCAAGTATATTCATGTTTTTATCTACCTTCCGAATTAAACTTGTTATGTGAAAATTAGTGATTAAAGCTCTCACAAACTTGATGGCACACTTTACTTTCTTGCACTTAATAAAATTGAACCATTGTGCCCATCTATGTTGCGTATATGCTTGCGCTTTATAAGTTGTGAATTAGCAGAACCATGTTACCATGGGGAACGCTTTCAACATTGCACATTATTTAGTTGATATCATGTTCTTTTGCTTATGGATCATGGAGGTGCCAAATAAATGGAGAGCTTGTAAGCTCGTGGAGTTTGTATATGTGTTAGAGAAACGCCTGGGCGGATAGCCTAAGTCATGTCTAATCATGGTGGAAACTTGCAGCATAACCATAGTGAGCAATCTGTGAAGCATCCTCAATAAAAACCTATGCAAATAGCAAATAAAAAGATTACTGAGATGCTCATTATCTGTTGCCTTGTCATTTTGATATGGGATAGCTCCTGTATCATGGGCCAAGGGGTACCCTGTTGGCGGTTCTCTATGATACACATGTACTTACAATGACAAGAACTTACTCATGACTAAAGTTGAGTAACATGAGGTTCGGTACTCGTACGCAAGGGGCATGACATTTTCAACTTATAACTTGTCAAGCATATCCTCATATTTGTTCACTTTAACCTTAATCACCTAAAGATGCTTATGATAGGGGCAATGAGAGCTGAAAGCTAATAACTACCATAATTTTTGGAAGCTCTTGATGAAACTTGAATCCCTGCCTCCTTCTATGAAGGGTATTTCTTTTGATTTTATGTTGAGTCCCCCATCTTCTATCTTTATGCACCAATTGAGAGAGCATAGTTACAATTCTTAGTTTAATGTGCATTGTCCCAAAACTTGTTGATTGATTCATAACTGTGATATTGCTTGCTCTTAAATTATTTGTATCTAGTCACCCTTATGAACTTTGAAGGTGTCCTATGCATTTATGTTTTGCTATATCATGAGGAACAAGCTGAATACCATTCTTATTATATTTTCTATATGTGAAACAAACAAACGTCTTTTAATGCATTGTTATTCATAAATATTTTGTTTGTACATTTTTCATGTTACAACATAGTTGCTATGTCTTATTGTTAGAACTCTGTCTTTCATGTTCATATTAGAGTACTTTGATCCCAGCCATCAATGATTTACAAATACCTTGATCAAGATTATGATGGTGCATGTCACCTCAAAAATTATTCTTTTTATCACTTACCTACTCGAGGACGAGCATGAGTTAAGCTTGGGGATGTTGATACGTCGTAAATGTATCTATAATTTTTGATGTTCCATGCTTGTTTAGTATCTACTTTCTTATGTTTTGTTCACACTTTGAGGTATTTTTATACATTTTTTGGAACTAACCTATTAACAAGATGCTGCAGTGCCAGTTGCCTGTTTTCTGCTTTTTTTGGTTTCAGAAAAGAGATATTCTCGGAATTGGATGAAACAAAAGCTGAAGTTCCTATTTTTTCCGACACGACACGGAGTCCAAAGGGGAGACAGACAGGAGCTAGGAGCTTGACACACCCTAGGGTGGCGCGGGTCACCCCTGGCCGCGCACCAGGGGGTGTGGCCACCCTGGCCCACCTCTGGCATCACCTCTTCGCCTATATATTCCTCCCAGGACGAAAACCCGGAGGACAAGATCAGAATTCCACTAAAAGTTCTGCAGCGCCGCCGCCAAGGTTGAGAGGGAATTTGTCTAAGGTTACATAAATACTTATTATGAGCATAATTTGAGTTGTATGTCTCTATGAGATTGTGGTGTTTTTTGGAACCATCTAGCACTCAAGGTGACAGTGAGGGGTTATCTAGATGGGGAATGCAAACTTTAAGGTGTGCTGTTATAGCCCTACATCGTTCAAGCGGAGAGTAGTTCAGGGTAGCATAATGAAGAGAAGATATTTATATAAGAGTATCCACTAGTGAAAGTATGATCCCTAAGCCTTGTTTCTAAGCATAGAAACACCATTTACAATTAGTCTTGTTACATGTTTGATTGCTGCCACTCTTATTTTAGATTGCAAATACCACTTATAATCATCCATATTACTTGTATTTCACTATCTCTTCGCCGAACTAGTGCACCTATACACCTAACAAGTGTATTGGGTGTGTTGGGGACACAAGAGACTTCTTGTATCTTGATTACAGGGTTGCTTGAGAGGGATACCTTTGACCACTTCCTCCCTGAGTTCGATAAACCTTGGGTGATCCACTTAAGGAAAACTTCTTGCTGTTCTACAAACCTCTGCACTTGGAGGCCCAACATTGTCTACAAGAATATAAGCGTGCATAGACATCAGTACTATTGAGAAGTACAAGGCACGGCTTGTGGCCAAAGGATACACTCGAAAATAAGGTGAAGACTTTTTTGACACTTACTCACCTGTTGCCAGATTGACCACCATTCGAGTATTATTTTCATTGGCTGCCTCTCATGGTCTTCTCGTTCATCAAATGGACATTAAGACAACTTTCCTAAATGGAGAGTTGGATGCGGAAATTTACATGGATCAGCCAGATGGCTTTGTGGTAAATGGTCAAGAAGGAAAGGTGTGCAAATTGTTGAAGTCTTTATATGGCCAAAAACAAGCCCCTAAGCAGTGGCATGAAAAGTTTGAAAGAACTTTAACTGCTGGAGACTTTGTTATAAATGAAGCTGACAAATGTGTATACCATCACCATGGTGAGGGTGAGGGAGTCATCCTTTGTTTGTATGTTGATTACATACTGATTTTCGGAACCAACCTTAATGCAATTAAGGAAATCAAGGATTTCTTATCTTGTTCCTTTGAGATGAAGGATATGGAAGTAGCTTATGTTATCCTAAACATCAAGCTATTGAGAGATGATGACGGTGGGATTACATTGCTTCAGTCTCACTATGTGGAAAAGGTCTTGAGTCGTTTCGGGTATAGCGACTGCAAGTCTTCTCCTAGACCGTATGATCCTAGTGTGTTGATTTGAAAGAATCGAGGAAATACTAGAGACCAACTAAGATACTCTCAAATTATTGGCTCGCTTATGTATTTAGCTAGCGCCGCAAGGCCTGACATCGCTTTTGTTGTAAGCAAACTCAGTTGATTTGTTTCAAATCCAGGAGATGATCACTGGCATGCTCTTAAAAGAGTTATGTGCAATCTAAAAGGAACTGTGAGCTACGACATTCACTATACCGGGTATCCAAGGGTACTAGAGGGTTATAATGATTCAAATTGGATATCTGATGCTGATGAGATAAAGGCCACGAGTGAATATGTATTCACACTTGGTGGTGCCGCTATTTCTTGAAAGTCTTGCAAGCAGACCATCTTAACGAGGTCAACTATAGAAGCAAAACTCATACTATTAGACACATCCACAGTTGAAGTAGAGTGGCTTCGTGAACTCTTGATGAACTTACTTGTGGTTGAAAAACCAATACCCGTAATCCTTATGAACTGCGATAATCAAACAATGATTTTCAAAGTGAATAGTTCTAAGGATAATATGAAGTCATCAAGACATGTGAAGAGGAGACTGAAATCTGTCAGGAAAATGAGAAACTCCGGAGTTATTGCATTAGATTATATCCAAACATCTAAAAACTTGGCAGATCCCTCCACAAAAGGTCTATCACACAATGTGGTAGAAAATGCATCGAAGGAGATGGGTATGAGACCCATAATATGAGTTTTTCATAGTGGTAAACCAGTCTATGTGATCGGGGATACCGTAAATTAGAATTGGGAGAGAAGTTGTTGATTAGCTAAGAGGAAAGTATCCATACTTTAATGAACACCACTCTATAAAGATGCAATACTTTCCTATTCTACATGGTAGGTTGATTTATTATCTTAATATGTTCTAAGTGGTTTATCTTAAGCATAGATGTTGTCTTGCAGAACATCTTTTGAAGAACACACCTATATAAGTCTGATTGTTAGACGTCGTAGTCTACGAGAGTAGGGTGCTCTCTAATAAACTCATGAAAGTCCATGGAGTATGACGCATAAGCTCCACCCGCGGGGAAGTCCCAAGGCAACCTAGTATCGGTCAAGACTTTGTGTGAATCTAGGTTTGCAGCAAACTTGCAGTTTAAGGCATAGTCAACTGTACAAGTTGCAGCCTAGTGTAGCATAAAGTTCTAGGTGGAAGTTCAACTTAATAGTCTCCACTATAGTACCGGTATATAAACAATATTTTAGAACCAAGGCAAACTCCATGTGTCTCTGAGATCTGGTGGGGTATTGTTGCAATTCTTGCCTAAATGGTCCAGCCCATATTCTATTTTAATAATTCATGAAAATCCTAGAGGCCCATGTGGCCCATTCATGCATGGCAAGTGGTGGGACAAATGTTTAGTCCCATATTGCTAGTTGAAGGAAGATTTCACCACCTTATAAGGGGTTCTTCCACCACTTGGTAAAAGGATGAGAAGGAGAGATACGTACACGCGCACTCCTCCTCCTCCGCCGTCCGCCTCGCATGCCTCGTCACGACGCGTGGGCGCGCGCCACGGGTTGCGGGAATGCCTCGGGCCGAGAGTTTCCCTTTTTTTTTGTCGCGCATGAATGGATTAATAATCTGAATAGTCTGCGTACGTGGGTGTTTAATATACACTTAATGGATATTTAATTCGAACATTTCCTCTAAGAATAATTCGAACGTTTCCTCTGAGATTTAATTCAAACTTAATGGAGGTCATTTCCTCTCTCGACGTTGTATGTTCGCCTGTCTATCCGTGCCTATAAGAGTGAGAGGTCGCTCCTCTTCTCTGATACGCTTCAGTATATTGCCTCCGGTTCCAGAGAATTGCGCTGTCGCTCCGTTCTTCCCCATCACGTCTTGCGGCGTGCACCGCTTGTCGGGACAGTAGGCCTCCGAGACCCCGCTACTTCGAGTCCTGTACGGGAGAAGGGTGATAAGGTTTTTGGGGAGCGCTATTGGCGTGACTACTGGCTTCGTCATAGACTCCTTCATGGACAGCGAGTGCGCGAACGTCTTCCCCAACGAGGACTTCTTTCCCGACATCGGCAAACTCTTTCTTGACGACATGGCTAACGATCAAGCTGGGAATGGCGCGGGTGGGAGTGGGCTTTTCGGTGCGGATTGTGCCATAGCCTCGACTGGACTGGGCTGAAATGGTTATCGCAGGTTAGTGGATTGGAGCGGTGCGGGCTGAGCAAGAAAGCTGACTGGGGTGGTGCGGTTTGGTCTCAGAAAAAAAGCTAAAAAAAAGGGTTAGGACCATGGGTTCGACTCGCACCAGCCATTCGGGGCTCGACTCCAGAGCTCGAGTGTCAATTCCCTTCGTTTCTCTATTTGTTCCCAACTCCCCATGGCCGCCTAGGGTTCCAGCACCTCCCTCGCCGTCACCCTGCTCCCTCCGCCGCCCTGCACTGCTAACTCCACCATCGACCTTCAGCAACGCAACGCCGTCCTCGATCTCCCAGCCTCTCGATCTCTCTCCCTGCAACACCTCCCCGCGGCCCCGCCCTCTGCGTATTCTTGGTCGCCGCCTCGTAAGGAGCTCTTTCCTGTGGCGCTCCGGGCTGATTTTGGGCACCAAGTGATGGCTACTACTTGGTAGTACCAAGTGATTTTTTTAGGAACCAAGTGTTGTAGAGTCACTCGGTTGCCACTCTTGCATATATTGGGTAAAATGATTTTACCTAGCTTATTAGTACTATATTTATATCTCTGATATGGATAATACCAAAATAGCTAGTTTATCCTCTCTTCATTATTTAGTTTTGTTGATAAATATGATTGAAGTTATTATATTTCTCCCATCTGTATGTCTCATTGCAATAGAGACCAGTTGCCTAGTTTCATGTAAACGGATCTATCCGTCTAGTCTAATTTACGCCTTTGGACAGGCCTAAATTAGTTAGGAAATTAATTCACCATTGCTCTGTAGACAATGATCAAATGCATTGTCTTTTTGGATGATTCGAAGACTTGATTTTCTGAATTGTATGTGTCTAGATTCTGAATTTGATCAAATGCATCGTCCCCAATTATATGTGTCTAGATTCTGAATTTGATGTTGTATGATTTCTGAACTTGATTTTCTATGATTTCTCTACAGACGCAGCATTCGTAGAGTAGCAGGGAAACTATAGTTGCTTATCAATCTGCATTGCATGTTAGTGTAGGCAGTAACATCACATAAGCCCTACAGTTTTAAATATGATCCAAACTTTCTTCTAGAAAAATTACATTCAGTTTACCAAGACACAATAGAGAATAATCACATATGCATGTCGAATCCCTATCAACCAAACAGCCATGAAGAATACTGTTGTTGCATATCATTCTTTACAGGTTGATTAAAACGATCTGCTATTTTTTTGGTGCTAAATTTACCTTGCTATTTCCCTATTTTTAGTTCTTGTGTACACATATCATGTACCTTTAAAAATGATTTCAGAGCAGTTTGAATAAGCTCACTGTTCTTGCAGGAAAGCTCGTGGATGAAGTAGCCCAACGACAATAAAATGGTGATGAACTGACGATGAAGACGACCGCCCGTTACTACCCATTAGAATGATCTAAATCTATTTTTTATTTCCATTTTTTAAACCTGTCATGTATGAGAAATTCTACTTGTTTTGTTCAACTGTTTGGTTTCATCATATTTCATTATGGATTGTTTATATCTAATGTCTGGAGATTCTCATTTTCCCGCAATCTGGTGTATATAATATTTCCTAGAAGTATGTATTTTATGTATTTTATATTTCATGATATTTTTTCTGATAATCTATACGTATTTTTGATAATTTTCCATGACTTCCAAGATTTTCTGGAGTGTATTCAATATATAGTTTTTACTTTTAAAATTGCAAAGCTAACTACGTGCGCGAACAGTGTCCAACGATTTTACCATCATCCATGGTCTGAACCCACGGGTTCAACCCGCATGGACCATGCGGTTTGGTGCGGGTGTGGGTGCTAGACTTGCATGGTGCGGTGTGGGTCAAAATCATATTTTATTAGATTGAGATTGGTTAGGTAATGACGATAATAACATGTAGTATGGGACGGATTAGGGGCGGTTTTCACCCCATTCTCTCCTTGAGCTGATGACGGTGCCAACGCCAAAACCGATGGTCCCTCTGTTGTGATATACATCCTCTTCCTCAATACTACTATTGTTTATCTTAGTCGGATAGTATGTCGTTCCTAGAGGCAGCAATTCGGCTCCCAAGCGTAAATGCATCCATTGTGAGAAAACATTTTTCGAAATGTTGAAAAAATCGAAAACAAAATTCTACATATACATTCGAATATTTTATGTTAGTTCACAAGTTTTTGAGATAAAAGAATATTTTATGTGTTGTGTATAAAAAGACAAAAAATATCATGTGAATAGTCGTATTCCTGTAACATATTTTGTCTTTTTTATACACGACACATAAAATGTTCTTTCATCCCGGAAACTTGCAAACCAACATAAAATGTTTGAATGTATATGTGAAATTTTTTCTCGAATTTTTTAACATTTCGAAAAATATTTTCTCATAATGGGTGCATTTGCACCTGCGAGCCGAACTAAATATCCGGTCGTTCCCTTTGGTTTGCTATAGATCTTGCTCTGATCTTATCTCAAGTTATATGCTATCCATTCCTCTTGGATATCTGCCTATCTTGGATAAATTGCTCTTTAACTCAACAATTTCTTTTTTTAATCGAATTTTAATTTTGTAATTTGAAAATTGTACTTCATTCGTCTCAAAATAGACGTCACAATTTTTTCTATATTTGGTTGTATCTAGAAGACGGAGGGAGTAGGTTAAAAAAGTTGCTTGCTTGTATAGTTGTATTCAGTTGAAAATATGATGGTTTGAATTCAGAGTTTATATGGAGTTTGTATGCTCAAAGAGAATAGAAGTACAAAAGAACAACAAAAAAAAAATAGAAAGAGGAGTTTAGTGAGTCAGACTCTGGAGGCCACGTCATAGCCTCTTTGAAGTCTTCATAGAGTGTTGTAAAATCATTCTAGAGTTGCTCTTAAAATCTCTGCAGCAGAAAGAGCATGCAGATGCTTTCTCGCCATCGCCATGGCCGCCGCCTCCTCCACTGCCTGCCCAACTCCCCACCTTTCTCCAACATTACCACCACTAGTGCCCCGCCTCCGCCTCCCGCTCCCACCCCCGATGTCTCCTCCCGCTTCTCCTCGCTCGGCGACCAGGATCCCGGCGCGCTCGCGCCCGACGATGCCATCGTGGCGCTCTCCTCCGTCGCGGATTCCGATGGCTCTGCGGCAGCGCTCGCGCTCTTCCGCCGCTTGGCGTATCGCCCAGACGTGCGCCAGCTCATGCGCCTCTACGTCACAGCCGCGACCACCTTCGTCGCGAGGGGCAACCTCCCCATGGCGCACGAGGCCATGCGCCAGATGGTCGCCGCCTTCTCCGAGAAAGGTCGTCTTCCGGAGGCCGCCGATATGGTCCTCGAGATGCGCAGCCACGGTCTGCCGTTCTGCGTCGAGACGGCGAACTGGATCCTCAGGGCTGGGCTAGAGTCCGGGAACTTCGTCTATGCGCGCAAGGTGTTCGACGGAATGGTGACGCGTGGTGGGGTGTGCCCTGACGTGTGTAGCTTCCGGGCTCTGGTCTTGGGGTGCTGCAGGGAAGGACGGGCGGAGGAGGTGGACGCCTTGCTGACGACAATGTGGGAGCAGGGGTTCTGCCTGGACAACGCCACATGCACGGTGGTTGTGCGCATGTTCTGCAAGAAGGGACAATTTAGGAATGTGTCTGAGTTCTTCAGGAGGATGCTGGAGATGGGAACACCACCCAATGTGGTGAATTACACCGCGTGGATTGATGGTCTGTGTAAAAGAGGACATGTCAAACAGGCCTTCCATGTACTGGAGGAGATGGTCAGAAAAGGGTTGAAGCCAAATGTTTACACACACACGTCATTGATCGACGGGCTCTGTAAAATTGGGTGGACGGAGAGGGCATTCCGGCTTTTCTTGAAGCTCATCAAAAGTAGTTTATACAAGCCGAATGTGCATACCTACACTGTGATGATTGGAGGGTACTGTAAGGAGGGCAAACTTGCTCGAGCTGAGATGCTTCTGGGAAGGATGGTTGAGCAGAGGTTGGCACCAAACACAAACACATACACTACGCTGATTAGCGGGCACTGCAAAGGAGGCAGCTTTGATCGTGCCTTTGAGCTAATGAATAAGATGACCCGTGAAGGCTTCCTGCCCAACATTTACACATACAATGCTGTCGTTGATGGCCTCTGCAAGAAAGGAAATATTCAAGAGGCCTACAAGGTGCTCCGGAGGGCCACTAGTCAAGGGCTTGAGCTTGATAAGGTGACATATACTATAATGATAACTGAGCACTGCAAACAAGGTCACATAACATATGCTCTAGATTTGTTCAACCGGATGGTGGAAAATGGTTGCCATCCTGATATAGAAACATACACCACCCTTATAGCTACATATTGCCAGCAGAGACAAATGGAAGAAAGCCAAAAGCTGTTTGAAAATTGTCTTGCGCTAGAATTAGTGCCAACCACACAAACTTATACTTCAATGATTGCAGGCTATTGTAAAGTTGGCAAATCAACCTCAGCTTTGAGGGTCTTTGAAAGAATGGTTCAAAATGGATGCCTCGCTGACTCTATAACTTATGGGGCTCTAATAAGTGGGCTCTGCAAGGAATCGAGGCTAGAGGAAGCACGGGCATTATACGAGGGCATGCTTGATAAACGTTTGATGCCATGTGAAGTAACTCCTGTCACTTTAGCTTTTGAATATTGCAGGAGGGAGAAGATAAGTGTTGCTGTATCGATCTTGGATAGATTGGATAAACGGCGACAGAGTCACACAATAAATGTGCTAGTTAGAAAGCTCAGTGCTGCAGGAAATTTGGATGATGCAAGTCTTTTCCTGAAACGTGTTTTGGAAGGCGATTGGGCTGTTGACCATGTAACTTTTACTGGATTCATTAATTCATGCTACACCAACAATAGATTCGCCCTAGCTTCTGAAGTATCTGATAAGATCTCGAAAAGAACTACCAGCTTTCAGGAAAAGAATGCTGTAGATATTGCTTAATCAGGAAGATTGGAAGAGCAATTGAATGGCTTGCACTTATATGAAAGAAATATTCTACAGTAGGTGCTCATTGTTCTTCGGTGGCTGCAATGCTAATCAAATGATTGTAAAATTGTATGCTTTTCTTATATATGCTTGACTCCTAAGAAGTTTATTTTCCAATATTAGTTGTCAAAATTCAGCTTTTGCATACTCACTGGTTGTATAAATTTTCCAGGCCAAGATCTGCATGACCTGATTTTCGTCAGTGTATTGGGTGAGAGCTGCTTCATGGCAGAAATGGCATCTGCTGTGCATACACATGTTGAGAAGAAAAAAGGTTGTTATTTATGCTGGAGAAATGTGACAGCTAGGGCTGCGAAGCGGCACCTGATCCGCCCCGCTTCGTAGGCAAAATTTGTTAGTCTAGTTCAATTTTTTCCATCAAAATTTCTCTAGTTTGAACTAAATTTTGCTTTCGTGGGCTTTCACGGGTTGCCGCTTTGCAACCCTAGTGACAGCCCACCATCAAGTGTATTTTAATTTTAGTCGAGATTTAAGTTCTCGCACATTCCTGTAAGATTTACCATTCTGAAAATTTCGTTTGTACAGGAGAACAAGTCGTTGGAGATATTCAACAAATCCATATGTCTGCTATATGAAGGTTATCTCTGGTTTTCTATACCATCTACTCTTACTTCATAAGATCTAATTTCATGTTATCCAAAATATGAAGACTCTGATACGCAGATGGGTTCACAAATTTGATCCTACGCTATTCCTACCAATGTATATTGTTTCTCTGTATTGTTGTATAAATTACTTTTTTTTTGCACCGTATTAACCAAACTCTAGCTGTCTCAATTGTCCTTCAGAAAATTCTTGTAAGAAGTAGCAAGGTTATGCAATTTATTCTCACTGTTTTTCTGCATTCACCTTAGACCATAGTTGCTAGCTTTTTTTTCGGGAAAACGCAAAGGATTCTTTGCGTTTTATTTCATTGAAAAGGTAGAGTTTGGAACACGCCTCCTAAGAGGTTACAACCTTGTTACAGAAGGAGCGAAAGATAAAATCCTAGTGAACATCCCAAGTGGCTGGCCAAGCGTCCCTGAGACCCTTAGCACCTGCAGTAATCCATGACTCGGCTTCTTCCTTGATGTTCTTGATCAGGTCACGGGTGGAGGGTCTCGCTTTGTCGAAGACACAGGAGTTCTGATGCTTCCAGATCATCCAAGGCACCAGTAGCGTCACCGATGCCAGTCCTCCATGCATGGCTTTCGGCGTGTTTTGTCTCGCTGTCGACCACCATTCAAAGAGAGTGGAGTCGTTTTCTGGTGGCCTGCAGGTCATGCGCATAGAAGCGAGGGTGTCGTACCAGATTTGGCGAGAGAAAGGGCAACCGATGAAGAGGTGCTGTATTGTCTCCATGGCCTGGTCGCAGAGTAGGCATCTCGGGTGATGTTGCAACCCCCGATGCTCGAGCCTGTCTGCAGTCCAACAGCGACCGAGTGCTGCAAGCCAGTGGAAAAACTTCACTTTAGGGGGAGCCCAGCTCTTCCAGATCAGTTTCCAATTGCTGAAGCTTGTAGAACCTTGGAACGAGGCTAAGTAGATTTTGCTGTGTATTCCCTCTTGTCCACTTCCATCTAAGTTTGTCGGCATTGTTTGATAGCTGGGTGTTTTCAATGAGCTGCCAGAGGGTGAGGTACTGCCCAATTTCATGAACGCCGAGGACGCCGGAGATGTCCTGTGCCCAGCGATGCGCGGTGAGGCCCTCCGCAACTGATCGTTGCCTGCGCTTGCGCTTGGGGACGCACGCGTACAGCAGCAGGGTGATTTCGCAAACAGCACGGCCATGTATCCATCGGTCCTCCCAGAATCTTGCTTTCAGGCCCTCCATAGTAGTGGAGGCGAAGAAGAACTCCTTCTCTTCCGTGCCGAATTGCAGGTCCAGCCCCTGCCATGGCCTGTTTTCATCAGTATGGCTGAGCCATTGCCATCGAAGACGTAGGGCTAGGCCTGTGCGATGCAGGTCTTGCACGCCGAGACCGCCCTAGGGTTTGGGCCTGGTCACCCGTTGCCAGTTGACATGGCAGCTGCCTCCATTAGCAGATGCACGTCCTTCCCAGAGAAAACCACGCTCAATGCGCTCCATGGCCTTGATCGTCTTCTTGGAGGGCGCCAGCACCATCAATTGGTGGAGAGGGATGGCGTCCAGCACGGCTTTGACTAGCGCGAGCCTCCCTGGCTTCTGCATCAGCCTGGATTTCCATGTGGGCAATTTTCCTGCCATCCGGTCAATCAGCGGTTGCAGTTGAGCGTTGGTGGGCTTCCTGATAGTTAGGGGTATGCCCAGGTAGGTGATCGGTAGGTCGACGGTTGGGCAGTCCAGTTGTTGCAGCGCTGGCATAGCATCCACACCCTCGCATCTGATCAGCGTCGCTGAACTTTTGGCATAGTTAACCTGCAGACCTGAAGCCTGGCCGAAGATCCTAAGGATGCCTTTTACTGCCACGATGTCGTCGCTTGTAGGATGGCAGAACAAAATCACATCATCGGCGTACAGCGATATGGATTGGATTGTGCGCAGGTGGTGTAGTCTCTGTAAGACTCCCAGGTCGATTGCCCTTTTGACAAGCCGGCCCACCGTGTTCACTGCCAGGACGAAGAGCTGCGGCGATAGGGGATCCCCCTGGCGCAGGCCTCTTCGATGCCAAATCGGTGGCCCAGGTTCACCATTAATGAGCACCTTGGTGCTCGCTGAAGATAGCAAAATTGCTAACCAGTCGAGGAATTTGTCGCTGATCCCGTAGCGCTTCAGCACCTCAAAGAGGAAGGGCCATGATAATGAATCGAAGGCCCTCGCAAGGTCGAGCTTCAGAAGAACACGGGGAGCCCCCAGTCTGTGCAAAAGCCTCGCAGATTCTCGAACCAGGACGAAGTTATCGTGTATGCTGCGCCCTAAGATAAACGCATTTTGCACCGGGCTGACCAAATTCTTGAGCTTGGGGGCGAGTCTGAGCGATAGCATCTTTGCGAATACCTTAGCGACCATGTGAATAAGGCTGATCGGTCTGTAATCTCCCAAATGGGCCGCGTCAGCCTTCTTCGGCAGGAGTGTTAGTAGAGCCTGGTTCAGCTTGTTGAAGCCGCGTCCCCGGAGCTCGAACAACTGCTGGAACACGTCGATAAAGTCCTGTTTTACCGTACCCCAGCACGTGCGCAGGAACTCAGCCGTGAACCCGTCGGGTCCAGGAGCTTTGCGAGCCGGTAGTTTCTTCACGACCTCCCAGATCTCATCGGCGCCGAACGACGCGTCTAGATCCTGCAGAGTGGTTGTCGGCTCAATCAGGTGCTCAAGGTTTAGAGCCAGCTCGCGGCTCACATCAGTGCCCAGCAGATCGTCGAAGTGTTGGAACACGGCCTCCGCCATGTCTCTGTGCTCGGTGATCACACGGTCGCCAACCGTTAGGCTGTGGATCATGTTCTTCTGATGACGGTAGGCGCACTGGCGGTGGAAGAAGGCGGTATTGGCGTCGCCATCTTTCAGCGCGGCGATGCGGGCACGCTGACGTGCCATGGTGCGCTCCAGGGAAGCTAGGCCGAGATAGGCCACCTTGATTTGCTTGCGCAGCCCTTCTTCGTCAATGGATAGAACTCTGCTCTCTTGGGCCTTGTCAAAGCGCAGCAGCAACTCCCGCGAGAGGGCCAGTTTGTGCCTGACATCGCCGACAGTTTTGGAGCTCCAGCTAGTGAGGCTGCGTGCCGTGGCCTGAAGTCTGAGCATCAATCGCTGAAAAGGGTCCATGTCGTGGACCGATTGCCATGCCTCAATAACAGTTTCCTGGAATCCCTCCTGCCGTACCCAGAAATCCTCAAAGTGAAAGCGTCTACGCGCGGGAGGTGATGGAGAACAATCAAGCAGGAGAGGGCTGTGATCAGAAACAACTGAAGCGAGGCAGCGTAGATGGCACTGGTTGTGTTGCTCCTCCCAATCGGCCGTGCATAGCACACGATCGAGATGCACAAGGGTCGGCGGGGATTGCTCATTAGACCAAGTGTATCTCCGACCGTTCAGGTAAACTTCCTTCAAAGCCAGGTCGTTCATCACACGCCGAAATCTGGCCATCATACGCCTGTCAAGATTACCGTTGTTTTTGTCTGCTTCCTGGTAGATGAGGTTGTAGTCCCCGCAGATCATCCACGGTCCGTCACAATTGGTGCGAATGTCTCGAATCTCTTGCAGAAAGGCCACCTTGTCCTCATCCCGCTGAGGCCCATAAACCACGGTGATCCACCATGGTGTTATCGAATTTGTGGGCGTGGCCACCTTCGCCGTGAGAGAGTTGGTGGAGAACGATGGGTCTGAGATAGTGACGTCCTGGCTCTTCCAAGCCAACAGTATGCCTCCTCTGGTTCCGATCGCCGGGAGGTAGAGGTAGTCGTCGAAATCTGGGCCCAATGTTTCCAAGAGAACCGGGGTGTCGATGGTCTCCAATTTCGTCTCTTGGAAGCACACAATCGAGGCGCCGGCGGTGGCCACTAGAGAGTGAATGGCCAGGCGTCGAGCCCTCGCGTTCAAGCCCCTAACGTTCCAGATCAGGATCTTTATTGTGTAATAATCCATAGACACAAGATCGTCTAGTCTAGATCAACAACATGTGCGTGACTTAAACCCCCGTGGGCCTGTCAGCCAGCACAACATCCTCTGAAGAAGGAACAGCAGGGAGGGAGCGGTCGAGCAGAGCTGCGATAGCCGCCAGGATGCCACGGGGGATGGGAACAGCGAACACATCGTCGTAGGCTTTCATCTCCGTAGCAGTGATCGGTTGATCGACGCCAATGATCCCCAAGGTACGCAACAGCTGGACCTGTGCTCGCCTCTCGGCTGTGGGAGGGGCCGAGCACTTGGAGGCGCAGCTCGCAGAGCGGCCTCTGCGAGGAGCGAAGTTCAGCGGCTGCCTACGTTGTTTCCTACCCGGCGTTGGTAGTGCTGGGTCCAGGTGCTTGACAGCAGCCGCGAGAAAGGTGCCCAGCGTCCACGGCTCCTGCCGTGAGGCGTTGGCGGCGCGTTGCCGCGAGTGCCGGTGCTCGTAGACGATCGGCGTGTCGAAGCGGCCACGGGGAGTAATGGGTGTGACAGCAACGTTTCGTGGCTCTAGTCCAGTACCCGCACCAGGGCTCCTGGGCCTAAGCAAGATGCGGACGGGTGGCGTGGTCACCTCCTGGTCGCCAGTAGGCGTTGGGCCTGGCCCATCGAGGGTTTCCTGTTCGTCGGTGGGCCCTGGGCTTTGATTAAGCCCAGCATCGGCTGCAGTCTCCCTGCCTAGGTCCGCCGCAGCTGGAGTCTGGCTGCACCGGTGACATGTCCTTGCCAGCGCGTGCATGGGAGGGTGACACGGCTTCCTCCGTGGGAGTCGCGTGAGTAGCAGGAGTCTGCCCCGACAGGAGCTCTGCCTCGGAGGAGGGGCAGGTTGTCTCCTGCCCAAAAGGGCAAGAGCCAGGGACCTCGCTTTGGCACGAGAGAGCTGAGTCCAGCACAGGATCATGTTTTCTTTCAGCTTTTAGCTTTACATTTTTTCACATGATCATGTTTTCTTTCATAGCTTCCTTGTTCATCCTATATTACTTAAGGCAAACTTTTGTTAGGGTAGTTGTGTTTGTAAATGCAAATATCATTCATTAACTAATTTAACTGCAGATTTGAATGATGCATGTCCTAGTTTTTCTGTTTTTGTTGTACTTTATGCAGACCTGATTAGGCAAAGTCTTTTTTATGATAGCTGTGTTTGTTAATGCAAATATGTTTCGTTTAACATAGTTGCACTGCCGATTAGAACGATGCATGTCATAGTTTTCCTGATTTTTATTCTACTTTCTGCAGACCTGATGCTTGGCATCTGAACCTCGATCATTGCTGATGTTGGCTCCTTCAGTGGTTCTAAATTAACCCAGATATGGCAACAATTGAGCCCCGTGCAGCTGGGGTTTGGATGCTTGTTTCCTGAGAGGTCTCCCAATGTCAAGCTGGTTGGGTATCAGAAAATCCCCTGCAAAAACTGGAAGCATGCTAGTTAAAATATCTAACACTTGCAAATGATATTGTGAAAAGTCACTTTTAATGAAAGAGCGACCTGGAAACTGGCCAACGCAGATGAGGATGCTCATAACTCTGGAAAGTTCATGCCTAGTCAGCAAAATCTTGATGCTTGCTGGTGTTTAAAGGAAACTAGTAGTGCCTAAGCAATATATTGATTATGCAGTGTCATCTGCGCCACAGTCAGGTGACTGGAGAGGAGATTTCTTTCACATGTCTTGACCTCCTTTTAATGTGTTCTCACTGTACATGCTTGGTGTTGAGCTCCATATGATCATTACTTTTCTTGTATTTACACATGTACACTAACCTCTCAAGGGGATCCACTTTATCTGGATTGACGGCTTACAACATCTCCCCTTGTATAATACTACCTATGTTTGGGATTATAGGTACGGAGAGCTTTTTTATATTGTTTGAGATTATAAGGGTTATCTCATTTATTAGTCTATCTCGTCCAATGCATGTTTTTCTTTTCCTATCACTTCTCTCACGCGTGTAAGACTATTGGTGCATGCAAAGAATAATGAGAGAGAGTTATAGAGTGTCTTGGTATTAGCAACTTGGCCCTTAGAGCTAATAATCCCGAACAGAGGTAGTAACTAACAAGTACTCTCTCCGTTTAGAAATATAAGATGTTTTAGCTTTGTGAAAAGAATGTATCTAGACGTCTTTTAGTGTGTAGGTTCACTCTGAACCTCTACGAACCAGTGAACCTACACACTAAAAGAAGTCTAGATACATTCGATTCACAAACCTAAAACATCTTATATTTCTAAACGGAGGGAGTAATATCTTGATTCCTGTTTGTTGGTTGTATCTTCATTGATGGTCAGCTTCATTGTTCCAATCACCCTTAAAATTCCAGATCATCCTTTGTGGAAAACACATTGCTGTGCAGTTCTCTTTGACCATTGTCGGTCAGTTTATTTATCTCTAGTTAGGATTTTGAAAGATGATGCTGGGATTTTGGCTAAACTTTTCACGATATTATATGCCGGGCTTATCTAATAAACAATAACCGTCATACACATATCAGAATATTTCATGTGCACACAGATAAAATCCATTATACATAGGTTAATAATGTGTGATCGAGATGCAACACTGTTTACAGCACCACATACTATGTACAGTTATAGATAATACTATCAATGATTCTATAAACACCCTTGCAGTTTTTTTTTCCAATTTTGTGGAGTATTCCTGATAGATTGCATCTGTAAAAGGCACTTCTGAGTTCTGATGTTTCCTTTCACTCTTTCTAATGTAGAAACAAGTGGAAATCATGTTATGTTTTGATAATGTTGCAGCTCATCTGCCACCAGATAGCTCAATGGCTTCATGGATGTTGAGTGACTCCTCACTGAAGCTGAATAATTTGCGGTGCTGCTTATTCTCATACTGCTGCCGGCGGGTAAGCTCAGCTAGCTGCCACTCCTCCCATCGATCTTCCGATACAATATTTCCTTCCAGCATATCCACAACTTCCGACATAGCAGGGCGTTTACTAGGATTAATGTGGGTGCAGAGGAGTGCTACTTGGATAATTTTTACTAGCTCTTGAAAGTCATATGCACAGTCTATATTGCGGTCTACGATTTCTTCCAATCGCCCTTCGTGCATCACCAACTTCACCTGCAGATTAATCAATCAATCTCATATGAGTCAACTATGTGAAGGTGCAAGTCATGATGTTAGTGGAAAATGCAAAGAAATTTCATTCTTCATACCACAAGTCTAAACATCTCACACTACCATACTCATACCTAAGCACCAAATTGCTGCCCATATTAATTATTCAGGTGAGCTACACTGACTACTGAAACATCATAATGCATTTGGTTATTCTAGTTTCACGAGCTTTCAATAACATCGTGCGATATAATCTTTATTTGGGTAGTTATAAACAAAAGTTCGACAATGTAATGTATCTTACTTGATCGATGAGCAAGACCTCTCCAGCTCCTTCCAAGAAGTCGGGGAAAATTGCACGCTCACCTGTCACAATCTCTAGTAGCATGACACCGTATCCAAATATGTCTGTCTTTACAGATGGCCTCCCCGTCTTAAAGTACTCGGGAGCTATGTGACCCATTGTCCCGCGGATCCCTGTCGTCACTGTGTTTCTCCCCATGTCCATCATCTTTGCCAGCCCAAAGTCTCCTATGACTGCTTCAAACTTCCCATCGAGTAGGACATTGGCAGCCTTGACATCACGGTGGATGATCTTGGGGTTGCAGTGCTCATGAAGATATTCCAAACCACGGGCAGCACCAAGTGCGATTCTCATTCTTTTTGGCCAATCTAATGTTGGTTCAGTAAGTTCTATATCTGGAAAATGTTGAAGTTTCATTAGCAATAGTGTTGCACAAATGAATTATAAGCTATAGTATTATCCTAAAAGAACGTAGAATGATTTTTTTTTAGTGTACGGTATAAAACTTAGAGATAATCTAATACTTCATAATATCTATTTTCTCACTTATTCAACATTTACAACATGCGCTCCTAGTTTCGGGCAATACACTAACTGATACAATACAACTGCATGTGTCAACCCAGCTGACACCCCTAAACAAAGATCAATTACGTATGAATAGATTTATATAATGATTAAGAAATTATCTTCGCTTATTCTTACCTCTTAAACGGGAAGCAACACTTAGGTTCTCCATGAAAGGGTATACCAAGAGCCGCTCTGTTGGTGTTGTGCAGAACCCTATCAATCTTAATATGTTCTTATGCACAGCAACGCTTATCAATTCCACTTCTCTGAGGAAAGCCATTTCTCCCTCGGGACTTTCCACTTCAAACAGTCGTTTGACTGCAACCTTTTGGCTGTCTGGACCTGGAAGCACTCCTTTGTACACTTTACCAAAACCGCCCTTGCCAAGAACACTTTGCTCACTGAAATTATTGGTCGCAATCTGGAGCTCTCGCCACGAGAAACGCTTTATCTGCCCAAACTCTAGGCTATGATCATGCTGACCTAAAAAATATTGTAAATGTTTATCATTTCTCTGTTGAAAAATGTTCATAGTCCTTTCTGTACTCCCCCCGGTCCATATTAATGGCCTCAACTTTATCTAGATTCGTTGAGGCCATTAATATGGACCGGAGGGAGTATTACCAATTTGTTGAGTCATTTCAACCCATGGAAAATTTTCTACTCCCTCTGATCCAAATTTATTGTCGCAGGTTCATTGAATCTAGACAGGTTTAGGCAACATTTGCCTAAATCTGCGACAATTAATTTGGATCAGAGGGAGTAGAAAAGTTTAATTATGCTAAATTGAAATAAAATGTAGCGATCTTGCTGAATGAACCTGCAACATCAATGTATATTTCAGGACGGTGGCGCATTCTTTGCCACCATAGCAGAAATAGAACTACAGCAACAATGAGAGTGACTGCTCCACCAATGCTTCCAACAATCACCTTGAGTGTGGAGTTCCTTGATCCACCTGTTACCATTACCAAACATTTAGTTTGACAACATATGTGGTTTCTTTCTACAAATGTAGGGTTCAGTATAGATTGCTATGTCGATCCGAACCACCTGTCTTAGTATTGCCTCCAGCGCATGAAGTTAAGTGCTGGCCACAGTTCAAACGGTTGCCTGTATAGCTGGAAAGACTTGATTTCACTTATATATTATGCAGACTGTAAAGTAGTAACATGTAATTGTTTGTATAGCATAATCTAATATACTATAGATATACATACTTATATTGGGACACCTGAAGTAATTGTTCTGGTATTTCACCGCTAAGACCGTTATACGCGAGATTACTGCAAAGCACAATGAGTTATCATATCATAAGATAATAGAGCTGTCCTTTATTTGTGCGGAAAAGTAGTAATAATGGATATTATTGATGACATTCACTGTTGCACAAGTTTTATGGATAGATCAGCATGAAAAATCCAACTTACATATTGTTCAATGATGAAAGATTTGACAAAGAGCTCGGAATGTTGCCAATCAACAAATTTTGGCTTAGATCCCTATCCAACATAGCAGTGTTAGAGCTGTTGTTCAACCATGATAACTTGATAACACGAGTCATGGACTCACTTACAGATTTTGTAGTTCTGAAAGAAAGCCAAAAGATTCAGGTATTGAGCCATTTAAGCTATTTCTTCCTAGTTTTAGAGTCATTAAGTTTGATAGGTTCCCTAACTCTTGTGGAATTCCTCCAGTTATGCTGTTACCATCCAGTAACCTGAAAACAAGTATGTGATAATCAGAAAATGCCATCCATTTTAGAAGGGAAAGATTTATGTCTGACTAGACTCTTTCTTATAAAGAATTATCTTGAAATACAGCATATTTACAGAGTAGATAGCTGAACTTACAGCTGCTGTAAAGTTGTTAACTTTGCAATGCTGAGCGACAAGACTCCACCTAACCCCGACGAGCTCAAAGTTCTGCAAATTTGGAAATGATAAACTAAGCACGTAGTCACGTGAACACAAATAAATGCTATTGCGAACTGTATTATAATAGTAAAAGTAGGAAAGAGTAGATCATGAAGAATATGCTGCTGAAGTGAAACCCTTGTTCTCTGATGAGAGGTTTTTGAGGGTCTAGTTGGAAGTTGGTACTAAGCATTTTAGAAATAATTTAGTAGTAGTTTTGAAGATTCCACTATGCTCATAGGCCAGCGTGTGAGTTTCTTAAAAGTATTTGAGATGAATTCTTTCACTTACATTCCAATAACGTCACCATGTTGATCACATCGAACATTAGCAAGGTAGCAGGGACTAACTTGATTATCATTCCAGTCTTTCAAGACACCGCGGCTGTCGGTGAGCATCATCCTCATTTCATACAGTGCTATGACTGAGAAAAAAAACGTCATTTTTGTTTGCAGGATTATGAGGTAGGCACTAAATGCAAGAACTTAAATTATGAGGTAGAAATAATCAATAGTTCGGAGTAAACACCAATCAAATATGACATATCCTTACCTAATGCTGACCATGTAGAGTAATATCTGATGTGATGATATTTAAATATATATCAAATATAAGGGATTTACCTTGGAGGTCAGGAGCTGCCAAAGATTGGAGGCACCCCAATAAAACTAATCCAAAAGCTACTAACTTCATGCTTTCTGAAACTATATTTCAGTTTTTTTGTTTTGTTTCTTGGGAGCAGAAACAGTGCTTGATTTATTCTGAATTTGTGCTTGATGGAACACAGAAGCATTCAACCTAATCTGAATTAGTGCCAGGTAGCCGCATTACTGAAAAGCAAAATGAAGTGTGTGAGAAGGCCAGCAGAGCAAACTGAGAAGAATGGAAAGCACAAAACAGTAAGCCAGTAATGTTCAGAGAGAGTTCTGTCAAGAAACAGGGAGGAAGATTCAGGTTATAATACTACCTGTAATGATGAAAATTGGGTTCAATTTCAAACTATCATCTCCATTTTTTCTCATGTCCATAGATTGGACCCAGTGAGACTACCGAATATAAAGATGGGACACAATGGCCCCATAAACTATTGTTTTGAATGCTACTGTTGGAATAAAGGTACCCCACTTGCCCCTATACAGTTTGTAGTGAACCCACAACAGATATATTGTATCTTATTTACACGCCGCAACGCAAGACACACAATTTATTTATTTATTTTGATTTGTTTTCGCTGTAAACCACTATTTTCATAAATGCTAGAATCTCAAATAAAACACGATTGTTTGCTAGCTAACAAGCATCTTGATATATGGGGAGAAAGTAGAGTAAAAATAAACATGTATTTTTCTCTCATTTTCTTGCAATAGCATAGCAACTTCCCCAAGTCCATGACCTGTTCTTAGTACTTATTAAGAATTTCAGCGTCAAGATTCATGATAGCTAGAGTGGATTTTATCTCCCGATTTCCTACTTATTCTGGTTCTGCAGGTGGAGGCTTCTGAGCATAATCTACTGCTCCAGTAGTGTTTGAGCAAAACAGAACGTCCCCAATTCATCCCTTCCCAAGTATCCATTGCACACAAGGGAAGCAAGAGACCAAACAACCTCACGGAAGAACACACACAGCCACTTTAAAGGAAGGCAAGCAACCTCAAGTGAAGCAAAGAAGAAGCAGAGGAAGATTCAGAAGTTAACCATGTGTACATGTAAGGACGAGTGTCAAGAACTTACCAGGAAGAGAGAGAGAGAGAGAGAGAGAGAGAGAGAGAGAGAAGCACGTGGTGCTCCTACCTTCCCTTGACCTTTCTTCTTTCAGGTGAGTCTCAGCTCTGAGCTCAGAGAGAAGTGTCGGAGGTACTGGACTTAACACACATGCATTTGACTTGAGTGGGTGAAATTTAATGGAGTGCTTCTTGCAGGAAGAAGCAATGAAGTCCGTTCATCTCATCGTATCTCGCAACGGACATCTCAGATCGAAAGTCTCCAGACTTAACCGTGAACAATTGATCTGGGCCATCTACTGGCTATCCAATGGCTTAAACACACTCTGGTCACCCTTCGGGTCACCAAAAGTTTTTCGTTAGAGCTTTACCCTAGTTATAATAGCTGACTAGTAGATCTTCGAAATCCCATAGCATTTAGATGGGCCATGCTATCTTTCGGCATAAGGTTTTTATACGGAGAGCAAGTTGAGCATTTAGGTCTCAGCATAGAGTGTCAAGCTAAAAGTAACGGGGTTGGAGACTGTGCTTCATTTCCCCCCTTGATTAGTACTCCCTCCGTTCAGAAATATAAGACGTTTTAGCTTTGTGAATCGAATGTATCTAGACGTCTTTTAGCATGTAGGTTCATAGAGGTTTGAAATAAACCTATACACTAAAATGCATCTAGATACATTCATTTTACAAAACTAAAATGTCTTATATTTCTGAACGGAGGGAGTATAAGCAAGGCATAGTTACCCAAAACACCATCTGTTCCTTCATCTTTCTGCGCAACACCCTCAGCCAGGCTCCACTATCACCACTTTGAGCATGAGTACGAGTTGATGCTACTTTCTACACGTTTTATTTTTACAAGTTATTGGAGCAAGTATACCAGCTAATCTAGTCTATATTTTCTTGAAGAAACCAAGTGGATTTGTTGGTTTTCAGCCTTCCTGCTCATGTTGACGTAGTTGAATAGTATATCCCCTGATTGAAACGACAATATGTGATAGACAAATTACAGGTCACGGTCCTCTGGTCTGTGTGTTAAATCTTCCCAAGATGTGCCTTTCATGATGACCATGGCACCACAAAAGTGTGGATATGATCAGTTTGTCTATTACCGTCCTTCAATTATTTGTAGTACTAGTTGCCGGTTGCTATCCTATTTAGTTACCAGAGTATAGCTTATTCTGGTTTCACTGGTTTCGTTTATTGTACTTCCGTTCCAGCACTAATAAGCTATATTCTCTCACTAAAATTTATGGTAAGCCATATTTTAGGTTTTAGCTGGTAGTAGTGAGTGGTGACACACCCTTGATTAGTCAGCACAAAATTCTGCTCTATTTTGCCCCACTCCCCTTGTTTTGCTTTGGTCAGTTGCAGGCACCGTTGGTGGTTTGTATTTTTGCGTTTTCTCAGGCTTTCTTTACATTTACATATGTCTGGAAGGTTCTATACTGTGCAGTGTAAGCAAAGAGACTATGCTGAAGGCCGACTCTTGTCCACCATGCTAAAATCTGTGTCTATGTCACTCTTTACTTAAGAATTTCATTTCGTGTACAGTAGTATATCTGTATATCAAGGGTGTAGCACTACAGGTAACATTCTATCTATAAGTTGGTTATATACAGTAAAGTTGCACACCTGCCTGTCCAAGAAAAACAATACGTACTCAATGTGTTCTCGAAAATACTGGAAGGGTACCCTAGGCGTGTTCTCCAAAACGATCAGTTAATTCATTCGCTGAATTTCTTCCCTCTGTATTTATTCCTCATATCTATCAAGAGCAGGTCACTCTTGTACCTCAGGAAACGGAGGATGAGAAGCAATATTCACAGTAATGGATGTCAACATGTAGTAAGGTATCAATCAAGTGGATCACACCATATGCTATCTGTAGTCCAATTTATAGCTAGAAAATCCCAGGATTCCATTATGTAGCCTCTAAGGAATGTTTCCAGAACATGAATGTCAGATAGCATTAGCAAAAAAGATAGCTAGAGAATAAACACCTACTTCCTCCGTTTCAAAATATAAGATGTTTTAGTTTTGTGAAATGAGTGTATCTAGATCCCTTTTAGTGTATAGGTTCATGTAGGTTCAGAGTGAACCCAACACACTAAAAAGAGTCTAGATACACTCATTCACAAAGCTAAAACATCTTACTCCCTCCATTCAAAATATAAGATGTTTTAGTTTGTGAAGCTAATGTATCTTGACTTTTTTAGCAGCATGTAGGTTCGGAGAGGTTCGGACACACTAAAAGAGATCTAGATTCATTAGCTTCACAAAGCTAAAACATCTTATATTTATATTTTAAAACGGAAGGAGCACATAACATAGCTGTGATTAGAGAAAAAAAAACTACAGGACGGAACCAAAAAAGGAGGATTAAATGAAGAAAAAGGAGGAGTACTTTGCAGCTAAGCTCAAATGCGTGCCATCTACAGTACAAGACTACAGAACCAAAGATTGAAAGTTACGCAACCTGGTCACTGCGGCAAACAATGACCAGCACAATCTTTAGCAAAAACAAAAGAACCAATAATAGTTCCTAGTCCAGTGAGCTAGTGCTGGGCGTATCTATTCTGTTGCCACTACTACTCTGCTGCCTCACATTGTTCCAAATGCATCCTCACCCGAACCCGCTTCTCCATCCAACCAAAAGTTTTTACAGGTTGCGTCCACACTGGCTGGAGCGAATATTGCGACCGAATCTCCTGATTCGTACTCCCTCCGTTTCAAAATATAAGATGTTTTTAGTGTGAATGGAATATACCTAGACCATTTTTAATGTATAGGTTCACTCCAAATCTATATAAACCTACCTACTAAAAAGTCTAGATACACTCTTTTCATAAACTAAAACATCTTATATTTTGAAACGGAGGGAGTAGAAAGGACCATTGGCCCCCATCTAGCCAAAGGTTTCTCCTCTATTCTCTGAACTGCTATCTCCTAAGTTTGAATCTACTCCTGTCTGCTTCATATGATAATGCGCAGAGACATGCTAGTACTCCCTCCGTTTAAAAATATAAGATGTTTTAGCTTTGTGAAATGAGTGTATCTAGACCCTTTAGTGTCTAGGTTAACTCTAAACCTAGATGAATCTAGAATAAAAAAGGTCTAGATACATTTCATTCACAAAGGTAAAACATCTTATATTTTGAAACGGAGGGAGTACATACGAAGGCTAGAGAAGGAAACATAGCCTCAACCATGGATAGAGAAAAATAAGTACTCCCTTCAGTCCATATTAATGTTCTCAACTTTGTCTAGATACAAATGCATCTAGTCTAAATTCTTAACTAGGTACATCCGAATCTAGATAAAGTTGAGAACAATAATATGGGTCGGAGGGAGTACGGATCCTCAGCAATGGAAATGTGACACAAGTGAGTAGGAGCTCCATGTTGGATCTCGAAGCTCTCGGTAGAGGCCATAGTGCTAGGGTTTGGATTTTACAGAGAGGGAGAGGGGTACTGATGAGGGTTTAACTCGTCAGTGCCCATTGTTATGGACTTGAGTTTTGGAGAAGGAGGGAGCGCTAGAGGCATCAGTCGGCTAGCAAACAAGCACATAGGGACGCAAGGTTTACCTAGGTTCAGGCCTCATAGAGGTCCCTACTCCTGCTTGTCTGCTCTTGGAATTATCGAAGGAATCGAAGATTACAGGGGTGCGCAGATGCAATCTGGCGATGGTGGTGAAAACTAGGGTTGTGATTGTCTTTCTCGCCACCCCCTCCTAGCCTTTATATAGATAGGCTAGGTCTCATGTAGCAGGTCGAGTCAGTTACAGATTAGGGTTCGGCCCTTTAAACTTTCTATCTTAAGCTTCATCGTGCGTTGCAAGCAATCGAGGAGTCCGTGGGTCACACGAATTCTGTATTGGGCCTTGGCAACGTCGTGGGCTTCTGCCGTATCTGGACCGTATATGCCAAGCTCGAGTACTTGTAGGGTATGCCCATGTCAGTAGCCCCCGAGTGTCTAGTGGAATCGCAGATTCAACTAAAGACTTTATGAAGCCTTTCGAGTGCATGACTGAACATTTCCTCGAGTGTCCTGTCAAAGTCATAGGGATTGTTGATATACGTGCCTGATTTATCTGATGTATCGGTATCAGTTAACTGCCTTAGGGCAAAACAACGCAATCTACTCAAACTCGAGTCCTCGGACTCGAATTCGGAAAAGTGCTGGCGTAATTCGACTCGGGTCGTGGAGGTCTTACAGGAGTTGAATTCCAATGTATAAGCATGAGCACTTGACGCGTCCGTCAAGGCATGTTCATCGTACCTGTAGGCACGGGTATATTTCTGGTAGTGCACAACAGATGCGTTGCCAGGCCTTATTCAAGTCTTATCTTCACGCTGTAAGCGCGACATCCAAAAAAATTTCATCGCGGAGATGATTCGGGTGGCCCAGAAGATGGAGTCTCTTTGCAGGGAAAATATGAGGCGAAGTCGCCATAGCCTTCAAGTGTGGATGTTATCGACACACAGTACGATGCACAAGGAAAAATAATCATAGGGTGCGCGATCAGCGCTCCCTATGGGAGTAGCCCCCGAGTGACTATTCGAGTCGTATACTCGAGTGGGGACTAAAAACCTTTTGCGACTGCTGTCGTCTTTTGTTGCTTGTTTCAGTCGAATGTGCTTCCGGCGCTCTCTATGGGAGTAACCTGTAACTCACACTCGAATCGTTGATTCGAGTGATGGGTTTCTTTTGAATGCTCATACACCTGCATAAAAATAATCGTAGGGTGCGCGACCAGCGCTCCCTATGGGAGTAGCCCTCGAGTGCTTGGTTGAGTTGAAGACTCAAGCAAGGACTAAAGTAGTCAAAAAATTTCTTCTGGTTGAGTTGATGACGTCAGTGCTGACGACGTGATGACTTCAGTTGCCCGCGTGAGCGGTTTTGACGGGACGTGACGAGCGGTGGGTCCTACTTCCTGACTTTGATTTGACTGGGCGTGCATAATCTTCTGTTTAACTGCGTCACCTCAATTTACGCGTGTAAGGGGGGTAGTGGGGGACGGTTCGTGGTTCACCGTCGCCACGTGTCGATGGCGATGTGCGCCACGTGTTCCGTAGGGTTTTTGCTGGCCGTTGGATGACATCCACAAGGAGGTTAAGTAGCAGCGCAATTGCAGTAATTTTCCCCATCTCTCTTCTTGCTCGTGCCTCCTTCGCCATTGCTGTTCTCTCTATTTCCTTGCGCGCTTCCTCTTCACGGCACTGGACCAGCTTCGTGTCTTCCCCAGCTAATTTCTCCACTCGCATCGCCATCAAAAGATGGGCAAGAAGAAGGGAGGCGCCGCCGCTGGATCTGTGGCCAACATTGCCGCCACCAAGAAGAAGGGCGGCACCACCACCGTGGGCACTAGCACCATCGGTGCTGGGAAGAAGAAGGGTGCGGGTACCCGCGTCCATCATCAAGCCTTCCGAGCTGCACCTTCATCGTCAAGATGGAGCTCTTCCATCCGCGGAAGATGATTCGCGAGTGCCTGGTGATGAGGTAATCCGCGTCCTCCTTCGTGTTTCCGAGTGATGTTCCTCGCGTTCATCATTCGAGGTCTTTCTCTGCCCCTGCATCCTTTTGTCAGGGGTCTTCTTTGTTTCTACGGGCTCCAGCTGCATCAGTTGTCCCCAAATTCCATTCTCCATCTTTCTTGCTTCATCACGCTTTGCGAGTGCTGGCTCGGAATCGAGCCACACTTTGGCCTCTTCAAGAGGCTTTTTAAGCTTAAACGCTAGTCGACGTCCGGTTCGATAGTCTACGACATAGGAGGCTACGGAATCCACATCGACTCCTCCGCCGTTTATTTTGATATCAAGCTCACCGCGTCTGTCCAAGGGTGGAGAGACAAGTGGTTCTACGTCCGTGACCAGAAGGCCGACGGAGAATACTATGGACTCACGCCTTTCGATCCCGCGGCTGCTTGCAAGAGGAGGCGTTCCTGGAAGAACGTCGTGATGCCTGGCGAGTCCGAGGAGACGGAGACATTGTACCAGCGTGTCTGCGACCTCGAAGATCGTATCGGGCAGGAAGAAGGTGGTGCCGCCCTCATTCGCACATGGTTGCGCCGCCGTATCCAGCCTCTGTAGGCCAGAATCCACCCTATGTACCGCTGGGCCGGTGCAGGCAATGCCACTCGCATATCTGCGGAGGGCATTTCTGCGGGTGAGGTAGACAAGAGGTTGCGATTGGTGACCAAGTATACTGCCAAGGAGGTTCTCCTAGGCGAACCAGTCGTGCCTCCTATCGACGCCTCTAACCCTCCTCCTGAGGTAGAACTGTACTACGAAGTAGTTTCTTTGTCGATTTCCACCAAGTACTTGATATATAATGATGTATCTTCTGATTGCAGGACTGGAGCGTGGCTGCCAGTTTACCTCCTCAGCCTGAAGGGATTATCCCTCGTGAAGCAGAGGAGGAGGACGAGTCGGGGTCTACAGTCCCCATGGAGGAAGAAGAGGAAGCCCCCGAGTCTACTGATCACGGAATCCACAAGCGTTCCCGCAGTAAGGACTCGGATGCGTCCTCTTCGTCGACACTGGAGGATTCTCCTGCTGCTGGTGCAGAGGAGCCCTTCCCCACCGTTCATGTCCGCGCAGTGGCTCCTCCCGCTCGGAAGAAGCTGCAACTGCCGAAGGAGTCGTCGGAGGAGGAATCCTTCGACCTTGATAAATTCAACTGGTGAGTATTGCCTTCCTAAATGCGTCTTGCTTTATTTTTTGGAGTTGCTTTTTCTAAAGTTTTGCTGGATATATTTTGTAGTCAAGCGGCGTCGTCGTCTTCCAACGACGTCCAATTTGTGAAAGAATCCAGAGTCGCAGACTCCAAGGGCCAGGAGGCGGTCGATCAGCCTCCTTTTCCTCTAGTGGCGGCCCACTCCGGCGCCAATTCTTCGAGTTCCCCACATGCTGGGGAGCGCCAGATGGTTGCACGTACGATTGCGCGGCAGTCATCTTCGGAGTCCCTGGAGGAACATGTGAGTGCCTTTCTCGCTGCATGGTAGTCAAATTTTTCATAATGAACTAATGTTTATTCTTTGCTTTCCTTGGCTTAGCTCGCTGTGAAGGAAGCTACTCGCCTCGTAGAGCAAGTTATTGCTATGGGTCGACAGCACGCCCTACTGGACAATCGCCATCGCATAGTCGAAGGTTAGTTTTCGACTTTGTCTTTGCCTTCTTAGAAATTTGTCAACTCAAATGTTGATATGCCCCATCCTTTTTAGGTGAGCATAATGAGATTATCCATCGCGTTAAGTCCCTCGAGAAGGGGTTGCCACGGTGGAGCAAAAGCGCGACGAGGCAATCGCAGCCCTGGAAGAGTCGCGAAAGCATGAAGAGGATTTGCGCTCTTCCACCGCTAAAAGGGAGAAGTTGTTCGAAGAACAACTTTTCTTGATTGCCAAGGCCCTCTCAGGTAATTGTCAGTTTGATTTGCGTTGCTCCTTGTTTAATGTCATATTGCTGTGCTAACACCTTGTGTATGCAGATGCCGGTGGCCTAAGCTTTGACGCCTAGTCCCTTCGCTGCGCAGATGCGTTGGCTGGTGCCGTTGCCGTAGTCGAAGACCATAGCGTTTACCTTCAGGAGACATTGACGAAGGCCAAGAGTGTGATCAGTCGCATCTGTGAGGATCTAACTCCCAAGGCTGAGCTGATTGACAACCTTGAGGACCTGGTGGAATCCCTTGCTGGGGGTATTCCCATGGACTTCAAGAACTCCCAGCGGTCTGTCAGTGCTACCATGGCACTCACGATGGCGCAGGCCCATGGAGTGGAGTTGGATCCCTCCGCGATTTCCAAGGCGATGCCCGTCGACACAGATGGCCAACAGGTAGTGTTTGCTCCCTTCGCTACTGGCTGTGGTAAGTATGGGCCGCAGCTCATCGATACAGTCGCAAAATATTCTGCGGAGCTGCAACAGGACAAGAAGGCAGCGAAGACTATGGCATCAGGGGCTACCACCGGAAAGTATTTGACGTTAGAGGCTGCCACGGATTCGATGAGGCCTCCGAATTCAAAGTCGAAGTCGAAGAAGCAGATTACTCCTTAGTTGCCAATCTGTTATAGTTGTAGTTGTCTTCTGTTGAAACTATGCTTTTGTGGGAGTGTCCCTGTCGAGACTTTGATGTGCTTGAATGCATTCGTGCTTTTATCACTGTATTCTTGGTACCTTATTTGCTTCTTGCTTGATTGTGATAGGGTCCTTTGAGTGGTCCTCGTGACTCTCCTCCCACCGATGAAACCACGACACAGCCGCGTTCAAAGGTGGAGGAACTGTCGTTGCTTTCACGATTGCACGACTATATTAAGCAGTTGGAGCGCGAGTTGCCCATCATCCGCGGTAGCACGGATGTGTGGAATTCGAAGGCGGAGAAGGCCACTGCCCGCGAGAAGTATCTCTTGGAGGAAGTGGCTCGATTAAATGATCAGTTTAAATGTTAGCTTTATGCCTTCTCATGTTTTCTTTTAGTCGATCGCGGTGATGCCTTGTCTTCACACTTTGCTACTTGCTTGGTGTAGTTGTTAGTGCTCGTCATCCGCAGGATGAGAAGGACCGGGTGGCCGTTCAAATGAACAACCTGACCGAGGAGCAGCTGCAGGCGAGTGCGTATTTTTGGGTGGACCATGACCGTGCAATTGCATTGGCGACCCTGCAGGATCGTTCTTCTCGAGTGCTCCAATGCCTGAAGAAGGCGTAGTCGTGCCTTAGGCACATTTATGAAGCAATGTTTCCTCTCGACGTGGTGCCTTCAAGCTTGATGGCTCTTCTGGCGACGTTCTAGGATATAAGGGCGATCCGCGAGTGCGTGTAGCAGCAGTTAGTAGCTGGTGCTAAAGCTACGATGTCGCTGGTGTGACTGCATATGCCAGATGTAGATGTTGCGTCTGTTGCCACTAGACCGCCACCTCCGTCAGAAGGCATGACTTGGAACATGGTTCCGCCCTATCAAGCGGTTGATCGGCCAACAAAGGACATTGTCGATTTCTTCAAGGAGAAAACGAACGTTCTTCTTTTGCAGCAGTAGCATGATTTGTATCCTGCACATAATTGTATAAGTGTTGTAAAGTTCGTATGATTGTATTGGGTGTATTGAGCACCCGTTGATATGTGAAGAGCTTGTTAGCTTATATATTTTTCGAGTGTAATGTACTCTGCAGTTCCGTTTCGTTAGCCTGACGTGCGTTTATCTCAGCGCCTTGCCAACCTGTCAGGTGCATTGCAGCTGGGTTGGTGTTTATCAAGGGTTCGATTGGTAGTGCGTCAGCTATTCAGGATACCGCGATTTGTTCTTAGAACGGAAGTGTAAAGGGTGGCGCAGCCCCCGAATGATGAAATATCAGGAAAGTAGAAAAAGACACAGAGTTTCATGGCACTTAGCTTTATTTATTCGCAGAATAGTACGAGATACAATGTGTGGCTAAGTAGCCTGGATGAATAGCCTTATTTGTAATGTAAAAACAATTAAGGATAGAAATGACGCAGTTGCGCGACGTTCCAGGGGTTGGAGTATGCGACTCCACTCTCAAAATCTTTAAGGCGATAGGCGCCACCTGGGATTACTTCTGTAATCATGTAAAGTCACTCCCAAGGGGACTTGAGCTTGAGATGTCCTTGTTGCTTTAGTCGCAGGACTAGGTCTCCTTCGACGAAGGACCTGGGGTGTAGCCTTCTGTTGTGGTAGTTGCGGAGGCTCTACTGGTAGATCGTTGACCTCTCCGCTGCTATCTTGCGTGCCTCATCGAGGAGGTCGACGGAGTCTTCGAGTGCAAGCGTTGACTCCTTCTCGCTGTATGTGACTACCCGTGGGGATTTGTAGTATACTTCTGCGGGTAGTACCGCTTCGGCACCATGCACCATGAAGAACGGGGTGTAACCCGTGGCACTGTTTGGAGTTGTGCGTAGGCTCCAAAGTACGGACTGCAGCTCGCCTGGCCAGCACCCTGCGGCTTGTTCGAGTGGTCGAAGGAGATGCTTCTTGATTCCACCGCAGACGATTCCGTTGGCCTTTTCGACTTGACCGTTGGTCTGAGGGTGAGCCACAGAGGCGTAGCTAATGTTGATTCCCAGGTTTTTGCAGAATCCCTGGAACTCCTTGGAGGTGAAGTTCGTCCCATTGTCCGTGATGATGCTATGTGGCACTCCAAAGTGGTAGACGATGGACTCGAAGAATTTGACGGTGCTGGCGCCTGATTGATTTGTCACCGACATGGCCTCGATCCACTTGGTGAATTTGTCGACCACGACTAAGAGGTAGATGTAGCCTCCTCGCGAGGACTTTGGGAGCTTGCCGACCATGTCGAGTCCCCATTGTGCGAAGGGCCAAGCCAATGGTATTGGCCTGAGTTCGGTGCCAGGTGCGTGAGGTTTGTTCGCGAAGCGCTGGCAAGCGTTGCAGCGCTAGATGATGTCCTTGGGGTCGCGCATGGCCGTGGGCCAGTAGAAGCCAGCTCGCAGAGCTTTGGCGACGAGGGCACGACTACCAGCTTGATGCCCGTAGGTGCCTTCATGTATGTCTAGGAGGACGGCCCTTCCGTCCCAATTGGAGACGCACCGTTGGAGTACTCCTGTAATGCTACGCTTGTACAATTCGCTGTTGATAAGGGCAAACGCCTTAGATCGTCACGCGATGTGTCGCGCATCAGTTGAATCATCTGGCAGTCTCTTGCTGAGTAGGTATGTGATGTACGGCTGTGTCCAAGATGGTTCGATCATCATGACCACCATTGGTCCTTCGAGTCTCGTATCAAGCTCCATGTCATAGAGTGCCTTTGGCTCGTTGGATGGCGTAGGCCTCGAGTCCATTGACGTGCTTGTTTTCTTTGCTAGAGCTTTGGGCTTGATGGAGCGCTCACAGATGTGCTCGAGTAATACCCCAGGTGGTATGGGGGCGCAGGTGGAGCCGATGTTGGCGAGTGTATCTGCCTCTTTGTTGCTTTCGTGGCCTACGTGCCACAGCTCGTAGCCATCAAAGTCTCCCTCGAGTGTGTCATAGAGGTCACGATGGGCGATCATGTTGTCGCTCAGTGCGTCGCACTCGTGCATCATTTGGTTCACCACCAGTTTGGAGTTGCCGTAGATGATGAGACTCTTGGCGCCGCAGGCTTTCGCCATCCGCATCCCATGAATTAACGCCTCATACTCGGCTTCATCATTGGAGGCGGTGAACTGCATTCGCAGAATGTATTTCATTTTGTCTCCTTGGGGCGATGTTAGTATGACACCTGCGCCAGCTCTGTCCTTTCGCTTGGATCCGTCAAAGTGCATTGTCCAAAGATAAGACATATCTGGCTTGTCGGGGAGTTGGTTCTCCATCCAGTGTATGAGAAAGTCTGGTAGAACTTGCGACTTGATCGTGTCGCGCTTCTCGTATGTTATGTCTCGTGGAGACAATTCGATTCCCCAGAGCGTGACTCGTCCGGTGGCATTAGGATTATTGAGTATATGCTCGGGCGGGGTGTTGTTTACTACCACGATTGGGTGCTCCTGGAAGTAGTGGCACAGTCGCCTGGCTGTCATGAAGACGCCATAGGCCAGCTTTTGGTAGTGCGGGTACCGTTGCTTTGTTGGCGTGAGTACCTCGCTGAGGTAGTATACTGGGCGCTGCACCCCATGGACTTTATTTTCTTCGGCTCATTCCACCACGAGCACAGTGCTGACCACCTGGTTGGTGGCGGAGATGTAGAGCAGTAGTGGCTCCTTTTCGCGAGGCGTCACCAGTACTGGCGAAGTGGATAGTAGACGCTTGAGGTCTTCGAATGCTTCTTGTGCTTCGTCTGTCCATTCGAACTTGTCAGCTTTGCAGAGGAGTTGGTAGAAGGGAAGCGCCTTTTCACCCATTCGACTGATGAATCGACTGAGCACCGCGATTCGTCCAGCTAGCTGCTGGACGCCTTTTACGTTCTTTAGCTTCTCCATGGCCAGTATGGCCTTTATTTTCTTCGGGTTTGCTTTGATCCCTCTCACAGAGATGAGGTACCCGAGTAGTTGCCCCGACGGTACGTCGAAGGCGCATTTGTCCGGACTGAGCTTGATTCGGTAGCGGTCGAGGTCAGCGAAGGTCTCGCGGAGGTCGTCGATTAATGTGGCTTCCTCTTTGGTTTTGATGACGATGCCATCAACGTAGACTTGGATATTGCGACCAAGTTGATTTTTGAGCCAAGCCTGCATGCACCGCTGATAGGTGGCTCCTGTGTTTTTCAGCCCGAAGGGCATCGTATTGTAGCAAAACACACCAAAGGGTGTTGTAAACGTTGTCTTCTCTTGGTCTTCCTCCTTCATTCAAATCTGATTGTAGCCTGAGTAGGCATCGGGGAAGCAGAGGCACTCGCATCCCACGGTGGAGTCGATTATTTGATCGATTCATGGCAGCGGGAAGTGATCCTTTGGGTAGTGCTTATTCAAGGAGGTGAAGTCCACGCATATCCACATGATATCCGTGTATTTCTTAGGCACAAGCACTGTGTTGGCGAGCCAGCTGCTTTCCTTGATCTCGCGTATGAAGTTTGCGTCGAGGAGTTTGTTGATCTCCATTCCGACTGCTTTTGCTCTTGGTTCAGACAGCCGCCATATTGTCTGCTTGACTGGCCTTGTGTCTAGATTCACGTTGAGTGTGTGCTCGGCGAATTCCCTAGGAACCCCTGGCATGTCCGCTGGACACCAGGCGAAGATTTCCCAATGCTCATGGAGGAATTCGACGAGCACGAGTTCCTATGCAAAACTCAAGTTGTTGACGATGAGGGCCGTCTTGGTCGGGTCCGTTGGGTGGACAGGGACTTTCTTTGTGTGTACCGACGAGTCGAAGGATAGGTCAGGTGAACTTGGCCTGCTCAGGGGAGGCTGACTGTTGTCTGTCGACTCCTTCAGTCTTGTGAGTTCCTCCTACATGCCGAAGGACTAGGAGATTCTGTTGAATTCCCTATCGCAGCTATCGGACCTCTCGAAGCTTCTGTTGATCGTGATGACGCCGCTTGGACCTATCATTTTCATCTGCAGGTAGGCATAGTGCGGCACCACCATGAACCTAGCGAACGCGACGCGTCCGAGGATGCAGTGGTATTGTGAGGGCCAGTCGATGACCTCAAAGTCGATGCGCTCTCGCTGAAAGTTTTGCGGCGTGCCGAAGATGACGTCGAGGTTACTTTTGCCTAGGGGATATATGCCCTTGCCTGGGATGATGCCGTGGAACGTCGTGTCTAAGACTTCTAGACAAGTCAGAGGGATCCTCATCACACGCAAGGTACTCTCGAACATGAGGTTGATGCCGCTCCCGCCGTCCATGAAGACGCGGCTCATATCGAAGCCCCCGATCTGCGCCTCGAGTATGAGGGGATATTGGCCTAGACGAGGAACTTGGCGTGGATGGTCGCGCTTGTCGAAGGTGATGCAGGAGTCGCTTCCACTGAGGTACTCAGTGGTGGAGGGTGGAGAGTTTATCACCAAATTGACTTGGCAAGTGATGGCCTTCTGTACTCGATTTGAGGGATGCCCCTTTTGGATCATCCCCATGTTGCCCACGGCTCGCCTCCATGATGCTGGGCTGGTACAGCCGCGGGTGGTACCGGTCTGGGCGGTGGTGGAGGAGATCCATGTGCCACAGCGCCTGGGGCAGCTCCGTAGCCCCTCTTGATTGCGTCACGATTCATCCGAGCCAAGCCTCGTGGAGTTTGAGGAACTCGTGACAGTCCTTGAGAAGGTGGCTGGATTTCTTCTTGCCATCATGCTTGTCGATGTAGAAGTGCACATTGCATGGTCCGGACAGCTTGTCCTCAATAGATGTTGTGGGTGCCTCATCGCGAGTGCGGCGCTGCCACACCTGCGTGGTTTTTCCGCTATCGCGATATCCACCACTGCGATATCCGCTGTTGCAGTTGTCGTCACGTTTGTTGGAGTAGCCAACTGCAACCATATTGACTTCGTCGCGGTCATCGTAGACGCGCATCCGACGTTTGCCTCGGCGGTCGCGTCTGCGCCCAAGACCGTCGTCATCGTTAGAGTGGGTGCGGTTTTTCACCAAATCTTCTCCGTCAGCCCACCAATTCGCGATTTCCATCAAGTGGTCGATCGTTTTGGGCTTTGAGCGGCCCAGCTTCTCCCTGAGCTCTATATGGCAAACGCCGCCGTTGAATGCGTTGATTGCGTGGTCTTCCGAGATGTTTTCTGCGGAGTTCTTGATGATGGACCACCTCTGGATGTACGAGCGCAACGACTCGCTAGACCTTTGCTGGCAGCTTCTCAATTCTTCGATTGATGCAGGTCTTTTGTAAGTGCCATTGAAGTTGCGCATGAAGCTGTAGACTAGCTCTTCCTAGCTGCGAATGGATCCGCGTGGGAGGTTGTTGAGCCATGCACGAGCGGCGCCCTGTAGCTGTAGCTATAGGCATTGCATGGCCACGCTTCGACTCCCGCCGTGCAGCCTCATGGAGGAGATGTGGTCCTCCAACCAGATTTCCAGGTCCTGCAGGCCGTCAAATTTTGGGTTCTTCGACGGGAGTTTGAACCCCTTAGGCATGCGTTTCTACTTGATGGCCCTACTAAAGCATCTGGCGCCGCAGAGCTCAGTCTTGTCTTCGTCCGAGTCAGTCGAATGAGCACACCTTGCTCGCATCTTATCGACCTTGCACTGCATGATATCATCATGCGCATCATAGTCGCGGTCATGTCGTCGTGAGCGACGTCGTCGTGATAGGTCATGACTGTCGTCGCTAGAGGAGTACGAGTAGTAGTATTTGTCCAGAGCTTTGCTTTTCTTCGGCTCTAGTGTTGGCTTCTTATAGAGGGCAACCTCGATTAACCCTAGGCCCACGATCATAGGTCGGTGCATGGCATCTCGCAGATCTCAAGCCGGCGGCTGGTTGTTGAGGAGGTACATGGTCGCCGCTGTCACTACAGCCTGTGGCGTCTTAGGGAGCATGTTTCCCTACATATCCACTGTCATGGAGCTGAAGTCAAGGACTTTTGCGGCTTCTACACATTCTTGCTCAGTGAGATGGGCCAGTCGAGATCGCCTTTTATTGGCCACATACTTGTTGCCTTTGGAGGAGGATCCTTCGTGGGAGGAGAGCCCAGCTCGCGGAAGACTCGACTCATCTGCCGCCTTTCTACGCGCCTCGAGTTGCACGATTACTTGCTGCTAGCATTTGAATTCCTCCTTGAGTAACCAATGGTAGCCCATCAGCATGTCCTGTGATGAGTTCAGGGGTAGAGGATTACCCTGTAGAGCTTCTCGACAACGAGCCCATTCATTGTCATTGAGTCTGATCAACACGCGTTCCTCAGTGCGCTCATTCGCCGTGAGCGATGGTTCTCCTCCCGTCCCATTATTGACGGGCGCGTCGTTGCCACCGTTGGTGGGGCCACCATTCGGTACGCCGCCGTTGGGCGGTCCGATGCCAGATCCGGTGTTGGCATTTTCACGATTGGCGGTGGTATCGCCCGCGTTGATGACGGTGCACATGAAGTGGTTGGGCAAGCTGCTGCTCCCGCAACTTTCAGATCCGGAGCCGTAGGATCCATCTTGTATGGATAGATCACCTAGATCAGATCCGCGACTGCTGCCGCTGTCCGTGCTCCCAGCCGTTGCCGGGGAGTTGAGCTCGCTGAGGGTGCCAATTGGTGGAGGGAACCATAATGCTGGAGAACTCGCGGGTGCTGTTGGTTGGTCAGGCATGCGAAGCGTGCCCAGTTGACCAACCTGGAAGCGGAAGCTCCCAATCGCCAAGCTGATCCCATCACCCACGGACTTGAAATCCGGGCGAGTGGCTGGCGTGTAGACGGTGAAGTCAAACACGCTGAAAAGCTGGCGAATCTCCGCTATTGCAGAGTTCTAGACGCTATCGTGGTGGTGCCACGGCAGATGCCATGGATAGGCTAAAGGTGGGGCCAATACGCACTAGAGGTATCCAGGGAGGGATAGTGTGGTGATTCCACACACAGATGCTTTGTATTCTCCAAGTTCACTAAGTTTACAGTTGCTCCTTGAGCTATATTGGGGAGAGGAAGAAGAAGAAGCTCTCTTACTCTCACCACTACTTCCACCCAAAGAACAAACTCCTCAATCGCCCACCCGCTCTATAGAGGCCCTAGCGCTCCTTATATAGGGGAGGCTAGGTTCCCAGTTAGGGCATACGTGGAGGCATATTCCAGGGAATATGCCTCTCCCAAAATAGCAAAACGACCGGGTCTCCTTTTGCCGTCGTAAGCCATGCAGAGGCTACGTAAGCCTCTGCGGCGCCGGCATCAGCCGACATAGGCTGTGTCACCTTTGTCGGCCACGCCTCGCTGGTCCCTCCCTTTGTTCGCTTCGCTCATGCTCCAGTGCACAGAGGTCACATTTTGACCAGTGAGATACCTTCCTTCTCTTGCAAGCCTAGTATAACCAGGCCCCGTGGGTACCTGCATACAAGTTACAAATAGCCTGTCGACATACGACATACGTCGGCCAGGACTCAGTCAGGTGGACCTCCTCCGGTCCGGGTTACTCCATGAGTCGGCCTGCCTTGAGGTGGCCCGGCCAGCTTTCGCTTTGACCCTGCGGTACCTCGGCTAATTCGGCCTTTATACCCCGGCGTGACCCTACCCGGGGGTATCCCCCCAACATTAGTCCCCGAAGCTGGTGCGGTCTTAGCAACTTCAGCTGCTAAGGCCACGGTAGGTTCAATCTTTTTGCTCCCTTTTCCGAGTTACTCTGTAGCTCGGATTCCGCGGCGTAGCATTCCCTTGGCACATTCCGAGTTATCACTCGTTGGCCGGGCTACCCTTCAGTTTTCCGTGTTATCCTTCCTTCTCTCATACGCTTCCCCACGTCCCACGTGGAGGGTAATCATCACCTTGCCTCATTTTAAGGGCATGTGCCAGTTACTGTATTCATTGTCAGCAGTCACTGTTGCAAACGTCGCGTCGTGGCTGCCTCCTCATTAACTGCATCACCACGTCGTGTCATGGGATCGCCCGTTTCCTATGGCCCTTCCTGTGGCTTGCGCCTGATTGGTTGATCCGGCTGATACACGGCCACATCGTGTGGCCTCGATGCACAGCACGGTCCCACTACCCACTGCTAGGGCGTGGTTAAATAGGGATGGGGGCGCGCCCCTTGGGTGTTTTCCCCTTCTCGTGCCCCTTAGCCTCTCTGCCTCTTCTTCTTCCTTCTGACAACGTCGCCGCCGCCGCATCTGCTCTGCAGCGCGGCCGCCACACCATGCTTTTTTGCACAAGCCTCGCTGCTGCTCCCGCGCTGCTTCAACGTCACGGGTCCGCGCCAATCCAAGCCTCTGCCCCCCACCTCCGATCGGGCCGGTGAGGAAAGTGACCTGGAAATGACCGAGGAGGAGCTCGCCGTTGTCGAAGAAGAAGAGATGGAGGAGGAGGGGGAAACCCTGGAGCGCGGAGCCTGGGCCGGTTCTTGGGTGTGCCAAGACGATTTGGACTGGCTCTACCACACCCACCGCATTCCCGAGGGGGTGATTTCTCGTCTTGCCTCCGAGGAGCTTGCTCCCTCACCCAATCCCGGTGAGTTTGTTGTCTTCCTCTCTCACTTCCAGCGCGGCTTCGGCCTGCCAGTGAGTGATTTCATCCACGATTTCATCAACATCTACGAACTCCAACCCCACCATCTTTCGGCGAACGCCATTACATCCCTTTCTTCCTTCGCCTCTGCCATAGAAGGATACCTCGGCCTATGGCCCACCAAAGAGCTCTGGATCCGGTTCTTCGGTCTGTGAAGGAACGTTGTTCCAGATAAGCTGCGTGTCCTGGAGGACAAGCACCTGACCCAATGTGGTGCGGCCTCCATCTCACCTCGGAAGCAATCTGTCTTTCCTCGGGTCACGGGGCTTGAATCTTGCAAGGTCTAGGCCCGGACCTTCTTCTATGTGAGGAATGGAATGGATGAGGATCTAATCCGGCTGCGCCCCTTTGTAATGGGTCCTCCTAATCCGGATCTTTGGGACCGGGTTCCCAAGAAACCTACCGTCCTGGAGAATCAAGTTAACAAGCGCTTCAAGGAACTGAAGGACCTGGGGCTACGCAACGAGGATGTGATGATCACGTTTGTCCGCAGCCGGATTCCCCCCCTTCAGAAGTGCACACACAAACTTTGCCATATGAGCTAGTGACTTGACCCCAACCGGACCTCCTCCTTCGAGTTGAGCAACACCGAGATCTTCCGCCGGATCAAGGCCCTCTTCACGACTGACAAGGACTTCAACGCTGAGCGGGAGTGGGGCTGGAGCATTACTGCCGGGACAAGCCTCCTCCAGCGGTAAGTCTCATTACCCCATCTTTCTTCGAATTATATCCTATGTCGGAGCATGCTGTTTATTTGACCCCTTTGCATTTTCCTTTTAGTTGTTTCTTCAGCAGACCCTTGAAGATGGCACCGAGCCTTCCCTCAAATGGGGGAAGGATCGACTTGTTACCGACGAGGAGGAGCCGGATCAGGAAATGTTCCTGCCTACCTCGGACGCAACCAAGCGACCCACTGGTAACTTCTCTTCCTTAAGGAATTGGCTTGACGATGAGGATGATTCCAACGTTGAAGTGGTGGAGGTATTTAACCCAGTGCCCCTTTCTTACGCGTTTCCGGCTTCAGCTAACCCGGCTGCGCAGATCCATGAAGATCCCCCTCTCGCTACGGGTGAGCCGGTTCCTGCCGCGTCTAAGAAACAGGCCACTACCTCGGCTGCTTCTTCCAAGCCTCCCCAAGCAACCAAACGGCAGAAAAAGTCCGCTGACAAGGCCGCCACCAAGCCTCCGGTTAAGGCCATAGTTCGAAGAGCTCGAAAGCCCAGGGAGCCTTTGACTTCTGACGAGTAAGTCACTTGTTATAACTTGTCCAATTCTCTGTTTCATGCTTCTCTGTCAATATGCCTTTCTTTTTGTTGTAACATGTTATTCGTTGTTTGATTCAACAGGGCTGCGATGGAGGTTCCCCAGAGCGGCTCCAGTATTGCCTCCTCTTTCCGGTGCACCCCATCTCCCCCTCGTGGTGATGACACACACCCACTGAGCCCAATTCAGGAGGGTTCAACAGCTGCTCCGGGTCATAGCCCACCTCGTACAGAGGAGGGCAACCTCGGAGCAGGGGGAAGTGGCACGGCCGAGGTAGTGGATGCTCCCAGCTCTTCATCGGCTCAGCCGCAGCCCGTCACTTCCAAGGTACTAGCAGCAACTGTAACACCCCTGTCAACACCAACAATAGTACAAGTATCAGCACCAATACCACCAGCAGCATCAGCAGCAACAGAAGCACCATCAACAACACCAACTCCTTTTGCCTCGTCCGAGTCTTCTAAGACTCGGCGAGAATGCCCCGTTAGCACCAAGGCTGCACCCAAGTCCAAATCTACAGCACCAGCCTCAACCTCCCAACAGCAACCCAAGGCTAAGAAAGGTTCTGGTGCCACCAAGGCAACATCCATCGAGGCTGGACAGCGCACGCTCGCGTCCATGCTTCCGAAGAGATGCCTCCTCCGGGTCAGCTAGCAGCAAGCCGCTTTCACTGCATACCAGCCTTGCTGCCGCCCAAGTTGCGAGGAGGGGGGTCCATGCCAAAGGCTTGGTTGCGCCTCACATGCTTAGTGGGGAGAGCTATCCTCAAGCTTTGATTGAATACGTTGACAATTGGAACAAAGCGGAGTTCGTCAATCCAAACGACGATCTCCCGGAGAAGTTTGGACCCGCTGAATTCAGCGCACAAATGAACACAATAGCCAAAGCTATCAACATTGCTGGCCGGATAATGGAGGTATGTTACTCTGTCTTTTCCTTAATACACACAAGTACTTAGAGACATATCCATTAGTCCCCGAGCATCCGGGGGAGTAACTTGTTACTCGGCCGGATGCTCCTTAGAGAACTAGCGTAGCTACTTAGTATCTTCGAATATGCACACACCTAAAGCCGGGTTAAGTTCCACTTGGCCCCGATTTTGTACACTTCGAATATGCACACACCTAGAGCCGGGTTAAGTTCCACTTGGCCCGGATTTTGTACACTTCGAATATGCACACACCTAGAGCCGGTTTAAGTTCCACTTGGCCCGAATTTTGTACACTTCGAATATGCACACACCTAGAGCCGGGTTAAGTTCCACTTGGCCCGGGTTTTGTACACTTCGAATATGCACATAGCTGAGGCAACCTTGCTCTTTTCAGATCACTACCAATCATCGAACTGCTGAGTTTCAGCGCCTCCTAGACTCACACAAGGCGCTGCGCTCGAAACATGCTGCTCTTCTTGCTGAGTGCGAGAAAAAGGGTAAGTTTTCTCTTTGACTTCTCCCCTCATCTTTCTTTGTCTTTTCCCACCGAACTAATCTGTCATTTGGATTGCACAGCCGGAGTGGAGGCCGAAAATACAATTATGAGGAAAAACTTGGACCAGATAAAAGGTAATTCGCTTGGGTTACTCATTTTCCGTGCTTTCTCTCCTTTCTCCTGGGCTTGGGAGATATTCATACCTCGGCTCTGCCGGGTCAACAAATCGTTGCAGCATCCCTTGAAGATAGTGTGCATGTGCCTGATATGATGCTGCATTTTCTCAAACAAGTAGGGCAACATCAGGCCGAGCTCAATAAGAAGGATGACGAGCTTGCCAAACTCCGAGCCAAGGATGATGAACTTGCCAAGCTCAAAGTAGAGATGAAAAAACTCAAAGAGCTCCACAAGACTGAGATGGACAAGGCTGGCCAAGACTTCACTGAAGAACGAGAACGTCTTAACCTTCAACTTGCTAAAGATCAAGAATTGCTGAAGGAGGCCGACGTCAAGCTTGACTCGGCAAATGTTGAACTCGAGCAGCACTGGAAGAGGCGTGCTGATTGCACCAAAGAGCTGACCCGGATCCATAGCCATATTTCTCGTAAGCTCTTTTCCTCCCGCCGACATGTATTTCCCCAGGTTAAACTCCTTTGCTTATTTCACTTGCTTTGCTTTTAGGCAAAATTCCCAGAGGGCGATGCCATTGCGGCTACTGCAGTTACCAAGTTCCGTCGGCAGAGGGGTACCCCAACTGATCCTGGCTCTGAACCTATTCCTTATGACATGGAGGATCTGCTAGTCAGCCTATCCGCCCAGATTGTAATTGTGAAGAATTATGGTTCGGGTCTCCTGGATGCCGCCGTCCGGATCTTCCGTGCCCTGTGGCCTGATGAGGATGCTCCGGAGGGATCCACTGCTTTGATCAACAAGCTGATGGACTACGAGACCTAGCTCGACCTCTGGAGGGAATCCGCCGCACGTGCCGGAGCTGAGACTGTCCTCCATTTTGTGCTCTCCTGGTATGAAAAGCTAGACTTGAAGGTTCTCGAGCGCCTGCGCACCGGGTCCAGGTGGTCAAGCGATCCGGATTGGATTGCTCGGCGCAAGGCTTGTGCCCACAACCTTATTCAATTTTCCCCTATCCATCAATGGAATGAAGGACCAAGCTTCCTCGACGCCGTGAACGACGAGTACGTCGAAGATGGTTCAGGTGAAAAGGACGAAGCCTCCGATCTCGAAGACACCAAAGATGATGACGAGACTGAAGCCAGAGTTCCACCTGCTGGCGTCGAGTTGCCTCTTCCTGTTGTTGCTGCTCCTTGAGCATAAAAAACACTTTGAAATTTATCAGATCCCCGGTATGCCGGGTGCCGATGTATTAAGCATACTAATCATGTTTTGCTACTAAGTTGTTCACACCGGATTAACTTGGGCATAGTCCCCGAGTTTCATTTTTTTGTTTCTTCAATTTCATGGCCCGGCTCACGTCTACCTTGATTCGGTTTTGTGACTTACGAGTTCGAGTTTCAAAAATTGACTTAACAATACTTGGAAACTTTAGGATTAGCTCAAAATAATCTAGCATGGTAAAGATAAAGTGAACATAGGGTTAGTCCGAACAATAAATGCCGGCTCAATTATGTTCTTTCCCTTAGTCGTTTTTCGTGTGCTTCACAATTCCAAACTTGTTCTCTTGCTTGCCATGAAACCAATTCTTGTTGGACAGCAGCAAGTCGAAGAGTTGAATTTTTGGTGCTTACACACTACTAATCCGCCTTAGGCAAAAGCAACTTAAGCTAGCCGACATAAAAATAAATAACAAACATAGAAGACAACAAATATTATTAAGGCAGTCCCCGAGTTACTACTCGAGGTGTCGTGATTTCATTGATAAACTCATTGCCGGCATACATACCGACATACGAGAGACTCAGATACATACACTTCTTTGTTAAGTGTAGAATTGAAGAAGTAGGGCTACATTCCATGGACGCTTAGATTCCTCGCGAGACCTGTCCGCCTTGTTCTTCTCCTGCGGTTGTGCATCAATGAGATAATAAGAGTCATTGTGCAATGCTTTGCTCACGATGAATGGCCCTTCCCATGGGGGGGATAACTTATGCATGCCAGCAGTACGTTGTACCAGTCGGAGTACTAGATCACCTTCCCGAGAGACTCGGGGGTTTACTTTCCGACTATGATAGCGTAGGAGATTTTGCTGATATATGGCGGATCTGGACAATGCCAATTCTCTCGCCTCTTCTAGTAGATCAACATCATTTTGTTGGGCTTCTCGCACTTCGGCTTTTGTGTATTGGGTGACCTTAGGCGAATCATGCTCTATGTCGGCTGGTAATACAACTTCTGCCCCATATACCAGAAAAATGGCGTATAGCCTGTTGATCGATTCAGAGTTGTTCTTAAACTCCACAGTACCGCTGGTAGTTCTTCTATCCAGCACCCTGCTGATCTTTGCAGCGGCTCAATGAGCCGGGGTTTTATCCTGAATAATACTAATCCGTTGGATCTTTCCACTTGTCCGTTCGATGCAGGATGAGCTACTGAAGCAAAGTCCAGCCGGATCTTCTTACCCCGGCAGAATCGCACAAATGCTCCTTCAGCGAAATTGGTGCCGTTATCTATTATGATACTATGAGGATAGACATATCTCAGAATGATATCTTTGAGGAATGACACGGCTGTAGCCCCATCACATTTTCTTATCAGCTTCACTTCTATCCATTTGGTAAACTTGTCAACCATAACCAAGATATGGATCATATTCCCTCTTGTCGGCTTAAATGGGTCGACCATATCCAAACACCATACGGCAAATGGCCAGGTAATTGGTATGGTCTTGAGCTCCGACATTGGCATGTGTGTCTTGGTAGCATACCTCTGACAACCATTGCATTTTCTTACTAGAGCCTCTGCTTGCTCCAAGGCACTTGGCTAGTAAAATCCATGCCGAAAAGATTTTGCTACTAAGGCTTTGGATGAGGCATGATGCCCACATCCCCCCTGATGTATATCTCGGAGGATGTCAAGCCCTTCTTCCGGGTCAACACATCGTTGGAGGACATTTGTGACACTCCTTTTGTATAGCTCTACGTTGATAATCGTGTATGCCTTTGCGCGCCTCTGAATTTGCCTTGAAAGTACTTCTTCATTGGGCAAAGATCTATCCTTCAGGAACTGGAATTTGTGCAGTGCCCAAGCTGGTATGGCTCGCAACGGAAACACATCCTCGTCGATTTCCATTTGATCCACCGACATTACCTCTGTCGGATCACGCTGCATAGTCCCCGTGTTCTGCGAAGCAGTCCTCGGGTTTTCCGAGGCAGTCCCCGGGTTTCTTGAACCACTTCCCACATCAATTTCCATGGGCACAGCTCCAGACTCCGGATCGGCCGGTATATGGATTGACTCGGATTCTGGGGATGGCCTGATAGATGGCTTTCTGAGGTGTTCTAGTGCTACACCTGGTGGGACTGCTTGTCGAGTTGATCTGAGCTTCGACAGTACGTCGACAGCCTCATTTTCTAGCCAAGGTACATGGTGAAACTCACATCCCTCGAAGTATCCCGATATCTTCTGCACATGAAATCTGTATAATGCCATGTTTGCATCCAAAGCATCCCACTGCCCTGAGACTTGCTGAACCACCAAATCTGAGTCACTGAAGCACTGGATCCGACGTATTCCAATTTCTTTTGCCACTTTGAGTCCATGCACAAGTGCTTCATATTCTGCAACATTGTTCGATGCTGCGAAGTGGATCTGCAACACATATTTTAGCTGGTCTTTCTTGGGACAGGTAGGCACAACTCCGGCGCCTAACCCAGTTTTCGTTTTTGATCCGTCAAAATGCATTCTCCAGTAATTTGGATCTGGCAACGGTGGTTCGTATTGCATCTCGACCCAATCTACGAAAAAGTCGGCCACTGCCTGAGACTTGATCGCATCTCTCCTGTCGTATTGTGGAGCATAAGGGGCTAGCTCAATTGCCCATTTTGCAATCCGCCCGCTTGCATCCTTGTTGCTCATTATCTCAGATATGGGGGCTTCACATATCACTTTGATGGGGTGCTCTTCAAAATAGTGCTTTAGCTTCTTTGCTGCCACATATACACCATATGCCATCTTCTGATAGTGAGGATAATTTTGTTTTGACATTGATAATACCTCGCTCAGGTAGTAGACTAGCCTTTGCACTGACTTACCCTCTTCATCGCGCTCTACCACTACTACTGCACTTACAACTCGGTTGGTTGCGGCTATGTAGAGCAACATTGGCTCTTTTTATAGTGGAGAGGCTAACACTAGTGCAGTGGCTAACATTTTCTTTAACTGGATGAAAGCTTCATTAGCCTATGGCGTCCATACGAACTTGTCCGACTTTTTCATTAGTTGATAGAGAGGTAGTGCCTTTTCTCCCATCTGACATACAAACCGACTTAAGGATGCCAGATAACTAGTGAACTTCTGGACATCATTAAGGCACTTCGGCAATTCCATTCGCTCTATGGCTCGGATTTTAGTTGGGTTAGCTTCGATACCTTGGCTGGAGACAAGAAATCCGAGTAACTTTCTAGCCGGGACACCGAAGGTACACTTCTCCGGGTTAAGCTTCATTCGGAACCTCCTTAGGTTCGCGAATGTTTGCCTGATATCATCAAGGAGCGTTTTGCTTTCCTTTGTTTTTATAACCACATCGTCAACATACACTTGCACATTTCGACCAATTTGATCGTGTAGGCATTTTTGCATACATCTTTGGTACATTGCCCCTGCATTACGTAAACCAAAAGGCATGGTGCGATAGCAATAAGCCCCATATGGGGTAATAAATGCAGTCTTTATTTGATCATTCGGATTCAGAGGTATCTAGTGGAAACCAGAATATGCGTCTATGAACGACAATAACTCACACCCAGCAGTAGAATCTATGACCTGATCTATCCTTGGCAATGGAAATGGATCTTTTGGGCACGCCTTATTCAGGTTCGTGTAATCGATGCACATACGCCAAACCACTGCCACGTTCGGATCATCTTTCTTCTTTTCCACCAGCACGGATTAGATAGCCAATCCGGGTAAAGCACTTCCATGATGAACCCGGCTGCAAGGAGCCAAGCTATCTCATCTCCAATAACTTTTCTCCTATCTTCGGCGAAGCGGCGGAGAGGTTGCTTCACCGGCTTTGCTCCGGATCTCACATTTAAAGAGTGCTCGGCCAACTTCTTCGGAACACCTTGCAAGTCCTATGCAGACCAAGCAAAGATATCCCGATTCTCACGGAGGAAGTTGACGAGCTCGCTTTCCTATTTCACATTTCACCCGGCACCAATTGTTACGGTGCGCTCTAGGAACAGATCATCAACGGGCACTTTCTTTGTATCCTTTGTTGCTTGAAATGAGACACTTCCATACGGGTTACTCAGCGCCGGCATATACTGCTGCGCGGACTGAGCCAATGCCGCTACTTCCTAGATCTTTCTTTTCTCTTGCGCAATCATGAGTGACTCGGCCAGGTTAGACCCAACTGAAGCACATTCAATGGAACGTCGAAAATCCCCAGCTATGGTAATTACTCCATTTGGCCCAGGCAACTTCATCTTCAGGTAACTGATGTGAGTACTTGCCATGAATTTGTTCAGGGCTGGCCTTCCGAGTAACGCGTGATATGTACTTTCTAAGTTCACAATCTCAAACTCCAAATTCTTAGTTCGGCAGTTATCCCTTGTGCCGAATAACACATCAACCCGGACTTTGCCAATGGGTTCACAGGAGATACCAAGCACAATGCCATGGAAAGTTGTCCTTGTAGCTTGGAGCATGTTCTCTGAGATACCCGACTTGCGCATTGTATCCACGTACATGATATTGATGCTGCTGCCATTGTCGATCAACACTTTGGAGAACCTCACATTGATATCTGGCCCGATGAATGTTGGGTCCAGCACTAGTGCATAGGAACCAGGACCTAGCATGATCCTGGGATGGTCCTTGATGTTCCAGGTAATTTCCTGATCAGACCAAGGCATATACCTCGTCACTGCTGGCATAACCGCATTCACCTCCATATGTCGGCGTTGCATGCTCTTTTTATCCGTTTCCTCCGTGGTAAACACACAGTAACTCTGGTGATGCTCTCTATATTCATTTCTCCCCTCATTGCCGGGATATCTCTGATCTGGCTGATGCTGGTTTTCCACCTGATGCACTGCATCCCTTCTCTCATGATTCTCATACCTCGGCGGAGGTGGTGGCAACATTAACTGTTGTGTATTTGCTCTGGAGAGCAATTGCTACCGATGTAACTCCTGCCGAGGTTGATTGTTCCGAGGTGCCTGAGCATTCCCCGAACCACTTTGCTCTATCTTCCTCATCCACTCACATTGCCGGGTTGTATGGCCCGCTGGGTTACTCGGATTTGGCGTGTGAAATTTGCACGGCTGATCCAGCATCGCCTCATACGTACACCTCGGCCGGTCTTTCTTTTCTTGCCACTGTCTCTTTTTCTCGGGCGTCCAAGTTTTCTTGCCATCATTTCTCAGAGTCCACTATTGCCCTCCAGTTTTCTGACGCTGATTACTCCCTGTTCCGGGTTGATCTTGGTTTACAGTAGCAACTTGTTGTGAGCTGTACCTGTAATCTGGTCTATCATCTCTTCTCTTACCCCGGTAATCATTTCACCGGGATGATCCGGCTCCGTCTTGCTGGTAGTACTCCTCATTTGAATCGTTTGACATTAGCCGGGGTTAAGTTGGATCACCTAAAGCATACAAATCAGCAATCCGGACTGTCTCTGCCAGTGTAGTTGGCATGTCCCTTTGCAACCTTTGCCACGACATGCTTGCATATCAACAGCCTTGTGCAAACCAAGCTATGGCATGAGACTCAATCACGCCCTCACATGAGTTTCTCATGTTGCACCAGCGAGTTAGAAACTCCCGGTCTGTTTCATTTGGTCTATGTTTGCACATTGCTAAGGTCTGTGGCCTATTTGGCCTCTGATACATGCTTGAGAAGTTACTGACGAACATTTCCTCAAAATCTAGCCAGCAGTTGATACTACCGGGTGGTAAATTGTTTAACCATACCCTCGCTGGCCCTTCCAGCATCTGAGGTACGTATCTCACTGCCCATCTCAAGTTGCCTGTCGCAATTTTCACTACTGTTGCATAGTTGATTAACCAATCCTCCGGCTTGGTGCTGCCGTCATATATTTTCGTGCCTCTAGGTAACTGGAAGTTAGGTACCGGAGGCTCTTTCATGATCCGGGGCCCAAAGCATGCTGGACCCGGAGGACCTTGCCCCTCAATTAGCTCCGACCTATAGAGTCGATCCAGCTTCAACCTGGCGTCATCAGGCAGCAAGTTCCTGCTTCCTAACCTTGATCCTATCACATGATGATCTGGCTTATGGTATCCCACATTCACCATTTCTGAATCACCGTCGTTGTATCTGTCTTGCTCTTGTTGAGCATAATTTTGCCTCATACCTTGGCCGACATTCTACTCTTGCCTAGGTACACTCCACTGCTGCTGTTGCTGAGGTGGGTTTTGCCCTGCACCCGCCGAGTTACGTTGTCCGGCATTGCTGTTTCTAGCGTTTCTCTGACCGGCATTGCCTTGGTTGCGGTTACCTCGGCCAGCTTCACCTCGGCTGACACTTCGTCGATCCTCATTTCCCTGTATTGTTTTTCCTTTGCCTGCCCTTGCCGGGTCATACAGGACTATCTGTTTGTTTCTCCTTGCTGAGGTTACCACCTCTTCTCTTCTTGGGCCATCATGAGGGGATGATGCAGCTCCAGCAGATTTCTCCGGATTACCCACTGCTGAGTAAACGACCTTGGAAGCCCCAGCTCTTGCCGGCTTAGCCCTGAGCAACTCTTCATTCTGTCTATTAGCGATCCGAACTAACTTGTTTGCCCTCTCCTGCTGTCTTTGCCGGGCTTCACCTGTCAAACCTTCTAACTCGGATGCAGCTGCATCTGCTGCTCTGAGGTTCTTTGCCGGGGTGATGTACTTCGGCAGCCCCACGGACAAAATGTTCTCTGATTCCTGAACTCTAGTGTCACCCTCTTTGTTTATTTCACTGATGAGGTTTCTCTCTTTTACTTTTACTGCATCTACCTTATTTGCTTTTGCGTACTCGCGCAACGTCATGTTCAACGACTGCTGAGCCGCAGCTATCTTTTTCGCACCCTCTAGTATTTTCTGCCTAGTTTCCTCTAACTCGATCTGTGCCTGAGCCGGATCTACCACAGGTTCTATGGGGCTTGGCAAGCTATCTATCGCCTGATGCAGCACGTTTTCTAGCCTCTCCAGCGAAGGACCTCTACTTTTCCTCGGTGCCTTGGGTGTTACCTCCGGATCTGGTGCCGGGTCCTTGCTCGCGCCAACGCCAGGCGCTGTCATCATCACCTCAGCGTGGTCAGGGGAGCGAGCGATACGTGCACCGTGAGCCACGCAAAGTGGTGGCTCGCCTCCCTCGACGACGTGCCGCGGGTGAACGCAGGACACATCGACGCCGACGTAGATCCTATGGGCGCCAAGCTTGACAAAGAGCCCATTGCGCGCTGGAGGTCGCTTGCGAAGCAACCAGCATTGTCGCTAACGTAGTCTAGTGCTCCCAAGCGCTGAACGAGCCTAGAGATGATGCGCTCGCCGTTGCCGATGATGCTTCCCGTCTGGATCTTCACTCCTACTAGCGCAGCTGGCCCCATGGTGGGTGCCAACTATCGTGGTGGTGTCACGGCAGATGCCATGGATAGGCTAAAGGTGGGGCCAATACGCACTAGAGGAATCCAGGGAGGGATAGTGTGGTGATTCCACACACAGATGCTTTGTATTCTCCAAGTTCACTGAGTTTACAGTTGCTCCTTGAGCTGTATTGGGGAGAGGAGGAAGAAGATGCTCTCTTACTCTCACCACTACTTCCACCCAAAGAACAAACTCCTCAATTGCCCACCCACTCTACAGAGGCCCTAGCGCTCCTTATATAGGGGAGGCTAGGTTCCTAGTTAGGGCATACATGGAGGCATATTCCAGGGAATATGCCTCTCCCAAAATAGCAAAACGACCGGGTCTCCTTTTGCCGTCGTAAGCCATGCACAGGCTACGTAAGCCTCTACGGTGCCGGGGTCAGCCGACATAGGCTGCGTCACCTTTGTTGGCCACGCCTCGCTGGTCCTTCCCTCTGTTCGCTTCGCTCACGCTCAAGTGCAGAGAGGTCACCTTTTGACCAGCGAGATACCTTCCTTCTCTTGAAAGCCTGGTATAACCCGGCCCTGTGGGTACCTGCATACAAGTTACAAATAGCCTGTCGGCATACGACATACGTCGGCCGGGACTCATTCAGGTGGACTTCCTCCGGTCCGGGTTACTCTGTGAGTTAGCCTGCCTTGAGGTGGCCCGACCAGCTTGCTTTGACCCTGCGGTACCTCGGCTAATTCGGCCTTTATACCCCGGCGTGACCCTACCCGGGGGTATCCCCCCAACAATCGTGGTTGATGGGGCCGAAGAAACCGCAACATCAACACTCCCAATTCACAATAGACGGCGCCAATTGACGAGGGTTTAACTCGTCAATGCCCATTGTTATGGACTTGGGTTTTGGAGAAGGAGGGAGCACTGGAGGCATCAGTCGGCTAGCAAACAAGCACACAGGGACGCAAGGTTTACCCAGGTTCATGCCTCGTAGAGGTCCCTACTCCTGCTTGTCTGCTCTAGGAATTATCGAAGAAATCGAAGATTACAGGGGTGCGTAGATGCAATCTAGCGATGGTGGTGAAAACTAGGGTTGTGATTGTCCTCCTTGCCGCCCCTCCTAGCCTTTATATAGATAGGCTAGGTCTCAGGTAGCAAGTCGAGTCGGTTACAGATTAGGGTTCGCTCCTTTAAACTTTCTATCTTAAGCTTCATATTGTGTTGCAAGCAATCAAGGAGTCCGTGGGTCACTCGAATTCTGTATTGGCCCTTGGCAACATCGTGGGCTTCTACCATATCCGGACCGTATATGCCAAGCTCGAGTACTTGTAGGGTATGCCCATGTCCGGTACCTTCTCCGGTGGACGAACTCGATGACCCGTTGGCCATCTTGGTCGACGGCGAGAGCGTAGCTATAGGGACTAAGCGGTAGCTGCGGCGGCGGTGCTTCCTGTCGAGCGTCGGCTAACCCTAGATCGGTAGGGATTGCCGGTGGGGTTGCCGGCGCATAGGTGAACCTTGTACCGTGTGCGGCTACCCCCCACCTCTTTATATAGTGACATCGACAGGGGCCACCCAACCATAAGAGGGTTGGGCGCCCCCGATTAGGGCGCAGTCACCAGGGGTCGATCGGGCCATTGGGCCCGATCGAGAGATCAATCTAACAGTCTACTCCTTGATCTCAACTTTATTTTATACTGTATACTTTACTCGTTTCATCACTATTCGGTACATAGAGCATGTTTCATCGTCACAGCTCAATTGCCGATAGAATCAGATAGCTACAATATACCTCTTGTTTTGAAATTTTTTTTGTCTCTTTCGGGTCTCTTTGATCCAGGAATTATAGGCTTTCCCTTAAACCCATGCCGGCTAAGTGATCCTTGAACACATTGGGTGGTAAGCCTTTCGTTAGCGGATCCACAAGCATATCCTTTGTCCTTATATGCTCGAGTCTTATAGTGTGATCCTGGATCTTATCTTTCACAACATAATACTTTATCTCTATTGGTTTGGAAGCATTACTTGACTTGTTGTTGTGAGCATAGAATACCGCAGGCTCGTTGTCACAGTACATCTTTAGTGGTTTGCTAATGCAATCTACCACTTTCAAGTAGGGTATAAATTTCTTTAACCATATCGCCTGCCCCGTTGCCTCATAGCAATCTATAAATTCTGCATACATCATGGATGATGCAACTATTGACTGTTTGGAGCTTCTCCACAAAATAGCCCCTCCTGTGAGAGTGAAGACGTATCCTGTTGTGGACTTTTGATCGTCTCTGTCTCCCGCAAAATCAGCGTCGGAATACCCTCTTATCTCTAGGGAATCAGACCTTTTATATGTTAGCATGAGGTCTTTTGTGCCTTGCGCATAGTGCAAAGCTTTCTTTACCATCTTCTAGTGCTCTATGCATGGATTCTCTTGATATCTACCGAGTACCCCGGTGATAAAAGCAAAGTCAGGGCGAGTGCAGACTGTAAGCTTCCAACGGCTGAAGCATATGGTACTGCTTTCATTTGATCGATCTCATATTGACTTTTGGGATATTGAAATTTCCCAAAGTTGTCGCCCTTGACTATAGGAGCAGGTGCGGTATTGCATGCATGCATACTGTATTTCTTTAGAATGTTCTCTAGGTATGCCTTTTGTGATAGTCCTAGAACCCCATTTGTTCTATCTCAGTGAATTTCTATGCCCAAAACATATGAAGCTTCACCAAGATCTTTCATGTCAAAGTTTGAGGACACAAACTTCTTTGTTTCTAGTAGTAGACTAACATCGCTGCTAGCAAGCAAGATATCATCTACATACAGAATTAGAAAAATATATCTCCCACTTTGAAACTTTGCATAAATGCAGTTGTCCTCAACATTCTCTTTAAACCCAAATTTCTTAATGGTCTCATTAAACTTTAGATACCACTGTCGTGAAGCTTTCTTTAATCCATAAATGGATTTCTTTAGGCGGCATCCCATATCTTGCTTGCCTTCCATGACAAAACCCTTAGGTTGTTTCATGTAGACTCTTTCTTCTAAATCCCCGTTTAGAAATGTCGTCTTTACATCCATTTGATGCAGCTCTAAATCAAAATGTGCAACTAGTGCCATTATGATTCTGAAGGAATCCTTATATGAGACTAGCAAAAAGTCTCATTGTACTCTACTCCTTATCTTTGTGTAAATCCTTTTGTCACAAGCCGTGCTTTGTACTTCTCCACATTCCCTCTAGTCACATTTAATTTTGTAGACCCATTTACAACCTACTATTTTGGCTCCTTTGGGAATTTCCTCTAAGTCCCAAACTTCGTTGGAACTCATTGACCTCATCTCATCTTCCATGGCCTCTGGCCACTTGGATGAGTGAGGGTTACTCATGGCTTATTCAAATGAAGTGGGATCATTCTCCATTTGAACTCTTTCTATGTTATAGACTTTATAATCAGTAGAAATCACTGATCTTTTAACTCTTTGAGACCTTCTAGGGTCCTCATCTATTGGGACATTTCATGCCCTTCTAGGTGCCTCATTCGTTGGCACATTGTGTGTCTCAACGTGTGGCACAACCTGTTGATGTGGCTGCTGCTGCTCCCTTTCACGCTCAACAGTGGTTCAGTCGGCTCCTGACGGATAGGTTCCGGATCCTCACTCATTGTTGTCATGGGTGGAGTTGCAACAGGTGCTTGGACCATAACCTCAGGGGTTGTCGATGCAGGAACAACATGTAACGAGAAGAATGGTTCTTGAGCCATCGGATTAGGTCCATGCACCCTCTTCTCCTCAAGATCATTTTTCCGAGCTACCATGCTCCCCCTCATCATTTCGTCCTCTAAGAAGACAGCATGTCTCATTTCTACAAACTTTGTGTATCTATCTGGACAGTAGAAATGAAAACCTTTTGACTTTTCAGGATAGCCAATGAAATGGCAACTGACTGTTTTAGGGTCAAGCTTTGCAATATTTGGATTAAATACTTTGGCCTCAGCTAGGCTCCCCCACACCCTTAGGTGTTGCGGCGAGGGAACTCTCCCTGTCCATAACTCATACGGTGTTTTGGGCACCGACTTGCTTGGTACTCTGTTGAGAGTATGAATGGTGGTTTTTAACCCCTCCATCCACAATCCAAATGGCAAGGTGGAGTAACTCATTGTAACATCTCAAAAATATTAAAAGGAGAATATCAATTTCCAATCAAACAAATTTAGGGTTCACAAAAACTTCTAAATTAAAAAAAACTATATGAATGCAAGTGTGTATTTGTTAATGATGTATGAATGCATGGTATGCCATGTTTGTTTGTTATAAATTATGAGGATTAGTTTAAAGATCAAAAAATATCATCTAGGTCAAATCAAAACCAAACCAAAGCAAAAGAAAATCAAATTATAAAGCATATGAGCTAATGGTCATTTTTGCAAATGTTAACACTTATCTCACTTGGAGCATCTCTAGTAAATAGTTTCAAACAGAAACAATTACATTTGTTTTCTCACCTTGCTAGACCAAGTGACAATGAACACAAGTGAGCTTTCAAAACTTACCAGAACAAATTCAAATTCATTTGAGGGACTTTTACAAATTGAATCTATCATAGGCATTAAGATAACAACTTTTCCAAAACCATCCAAACTTTCTCCATTTGACCAATCTTGCAAACAGAGACTCTCAAGCTTATGATCAACAAACCCACTAAAAAGAATTTTAAAATTCAAATGTTTTTCTCTTGCGACCATTTGATCGAACACTTAACAAGCACAGTACAGAGCTACCAACTCCACACTATTTAGATCAATCTTGTGATCATCTTTGTACCACACTCAACCTCCACTACTCGCCCACACTCACCCAGGTACCAGCCCGTGCAGCTGAGCCTTGCTCACTCGCCCTTTGGACTAGTGCCAGCCGGTACCCGAGCTTGCCATGCTGACCAGACATGGACTCGACACCACACGCCTCACCGCCCTCCCCCATGACATCTAGGAGCTAGCCATGACCTCACTGCACCCGCGCGTGTACGCCTCGACCAACGCCAACCTGTGGAGACGCCAGCACAGCCGTGCCCATTTTCTCTATATGCCATGCCGAGCGTGCGCTAGAGCGCCGAGAAATCCCACGCGAACACGCCGCGCCTCGTTCTTCCCTTGCATCAATGCACTCGTCAAGATGCTAGTAACCCCCAGACATGCTCGCTTGACCCCGCGCGACCTGTAACCACCGTACGCCGTGATGAACGCCCGTGGTACCCGAGGATGGCATGGACATCCCCGACCGATGGAGACCGTGCCTCGACACACCACTTTGCGCATGACGATCGCCAAGGAACCTTGCGTCGACCTACACCCTCCGCCATGCCTATAGCTCACTGTAACGATGTCGCTGACGAGCCCGAGCCATGCCCCAATGCTCCATTTGCTGGGGTATAAATAGACCCCGCCCCTTGCCTCAAAACGCATCCCACTCGACTCACCTCTCACCCAGCAACCTCTCTGACCCATCCCCGGAGCAAGACGAAGCAGGCAGCACCGGAATTTCACCGGAGCTCGCCGCCACAGTGGTGGAATGGAGTCAGCGCTAGGAGCCGCCCCAAGAGCCACCTCTACCACTGTTCAAACCACCGCCGTTGACTAGTTCATTCGCCCACACCGCCGTACCTAGCTGGAGCCTGGGTAAGCCCCCGACGACCCTCGCCATAGAGCTAGGGTTGAATCTCGTGCACCGTGTGAGGGAGACGATGACACTGAGCCGTCGATTATGCTCTAATCATGCGGCTAGGATTAGCGCATACCGCTTCGTGTTAGACCAGTCACTGACGCGTGGGGCCAGCACAAGTGAAGCCCGCCGTACGCGCGCTATGTAGTTGGGCCGGCCTAGTATCATTCCCGCGCACGCCCACAGATTCAAATCTAGATTTTTATTTTATTTCAAAACCCTATTCAGTAGGTGACTTTGAAATTGAATTCAAGAAGTTTCAGTGAACCAAATTGCATGATTCCAATTTTGTTAGAAAGGAAATGAAAATCACTAAACACTCCCGTTGGATTCAAATAGTTTGAATTTATAGATCACCCATAGTAAAAATAACAAGGCAATGACTTTTCCAACTTCAAACATTTTTATAAAATCAACCATAAATGCTTTTGAGTTGATTCCAATTGTCAAAAATCACAGTTTCTATTTAGTTTTACATGCAGTAGTCATGGGCTAAGATTAAAAGAATGGCTATATAGGCATTTCTAGTCATCCTAATTATATTAAATAGCAATATTAAACTTTGTAATATATGCCATCTACTTTAAATCACATTCCCAAGTATTGGAATATGTGGTGATGACATGTGTCAACATGATCCCATATTTTACAATTGGAGAATATTAAATCTTAAGTATTTTTCAATGAGTAGAAATTGCATTTCTAAAATAAGATAAATAAGACTATGTCACTAATTCATGTGGTGATTGAGATGATGCTAGATCATCTAGAGTGAACCTTTGGGTGCTGAATAGAAGTAGTTAAGTATTGTTTGGTAATTGTGTACCTCGTATTTATTTATAGACGCTAGTACCAACCCGGGCTACAAGGAGGAAGAATTCTACGAAGAAGAAGAGGGGAACTTCAACAACTGTACCAACCAAGGCAAGCTAACCTTACAAGATACACCATGCATGCTATTGTGATGCAACCTTGATTATACCAATCCCAAGTTTTACCTGCAAGCTTTATTTTTCCTTTACCAAAGTTTCTTAAATAGTTAATTATTGGTGATTAGTGAAAAAATAGGACAGATGCCATCAAGAGCGTAGAACTAGGCTTAGGAAGTTATATATGATTAGCACCCTTCAATAGTGACATCTTCATTGATAGTTGCTAGTGCTAAACTAATATTGATCACTTTAGATGGGAACACTTGGAGCAAATGATTATGAAAACCTTAGAATGATGAGTCATTCTATTGAAATGTTTTGACATGGGTTATGAAACACAATGACTTGAAGAAGATTATGAATGAGGCGTGTGCCTTGAATTTGAATAAAGACTAATGGTTGGGTTCGGATGCGATACCATTCTAGCTTTACCGTACAACCACAATACCTGATTTGGGTAGGGCTTAACTGGAAGTTTATGTGTCTTAGTATGGGTTCCCTCGCGGGAAAGAGGTTAAGCTGAGGCTACCTCGTGACTGAGAATAACCACCTATGCAGTTCCCGGGATGGCGGATGGCCATGGCTGGGAGGCCAAGCTCATAGGAGAGGGCATGTACTAGGGTGTGTAATTGAAAGGTTAGGATTAATTATCCGCATACCAAGTATGATGATTTAGGGTTATCCATGACGGATGTATCGAATTTTGTGGTGAAAGTGTACTATCTCTGCAGAGTGTCAAACTATTCGAATAGCCACGTCCGCGGTCATGGACAGTTGGATGGCCATACTGTTCCGTTGTCAGATGTTTTAAAAATGACTTGTGACTTGAAATATGACTTTGACTTGACCACAACAGGGTTGTGGAAATGAAAACTAGGTTCCTACTTGAGTAATCTAGATAACTAAACTAGGTCTTTACCACTAAATACTTCTGAAATAAAACTGGCTTATTGCAAACAAGCTTAGAGCTTAGGATTCCTACTAGAATTGTCTTACTTGCACTAGTGATAGTTTGCGAGTACTTTAAGAGTACTCATGGCTTTGTCCCTGGCTATTCCCATGGCCAGACTATGAAGAGGACTATCGGGAGGATGGACAGTAGGAGGTCTACGATAACTAGGATCATCTCCCATCATCAGCATTGCCTGTGACAATGAAGATGGAGTCTCTACTATGTTTATTTCCGCTGCTTTGATGTGTATTAACTTGATCATGAGATCAACTATTTGTAAGACTATTATGGTTTGTAATGGATGATGTATTGTGCTATCAATTCTGTTATGTCTCGCAAAAATGGTATTCCTGGGATTGCGATGTATAGCATAACAGGCATCTGGACTTAAAAATCCGGGTGTTCACACTCATCATACTACGAACCATATCCATAAGGGTACGGTTACGCTTTTCAGCTACTCCATTTTGCTGAGACTCGCCCGACATCGAATACTGGGCCACTATGCCAGTCTCCTGTAAGAACCTTGCAAAAGGTCCAGGGACTTGGTCATATGGGGTGTGTCGACCGTAGTACTCCCCTCCACAGTCAGACCTTACTATCTTTATTGTTTTACTATGTTGGTTCTCAACTTTAGCTTTGAATATCTTAAATTTATCCAACGCTTCCGATCTTTCTTTAATTGGATAAATATAACCATAACGGGAGTAATCATCTGTGAATGTTATGACGAGTCATACCCATCCACACTTTTCACTGGAAACGGTCCACATATGTCGGTGTGAATAATTTCTAGTGTTTCGGTGCTTCGTTTTGCACCCTTTTTTAATTTTCTTTACATACTTTCCTTTAACGCAATCGATGCGTTGCCCTATGTTGGAGAACTCTGGCGGAGGAAGAATATCATTTTTAACTAGTCTTTCTATTCTCCCCCTCGAAATATGGCCTAAACGATAGTGCCATAATTTCGACGAGTCTTGAGTTCTCTTTATTTTCTTTGGTTCTTTATCTGACGAGGAAACATTCTCTTTCACTTTACACACAGAATTAACTTTCTCGCGAGTGGATAATAAATAGAGCTCATTGTGAAGGAATGCAACACTCACACAATCTTTATTACAATAAATGGCACACTGGCCATGTCCAAAATGACACTGATAATTAACTTTGTCCAAACATGACAGACTTATTAAATTTCTATGCAAAGAAGGAACATAAAGAACATCCGTAAGCAGGATCATTGATCCATCGACAAGCTCCAAAGAGATGTCACGAACGGCCTCAACGTCTAATTGGACTCCATTTGCGACTTCAACGCATCCTTCGTTTCTTTTCATAGTTCTCGTCGAATGGAATCCCTGTAAAGAATTTGCAACATGAACAGTTGCCCCTGAGTCAATCTACCAAGTAGATTTTGAAAAGTGTGTATACATGGATTCATTTACAAATGAAACTATATTGTTACCTTTTCTTGCCATTAGCTCCTTTAGTAAAACGGTGCAATCTATCTTGTAGTGCCCTTTCTTGCCGCAGTGTAGACAAGCATCTTTGTTCACTGGGAACGCAGGCATGTGCTGAGGCTGATAGTGCATGGGATCTTTACCGTGTGGCTCAGAAGGAGAGCCATGGTTGCTGTGAGTGAAGGTCATTTTTTTGTTGTCCTTCACTAGGTTCAATGAACCACCATTCTGGGTTTTGAGCCTCTCCTCTTCTTGAGCACACATGGTGATGGTCTTTTCTATGTCCCTTTTTCAAGGGCCATATTGTAATTGACAACAATGTTCTCAAACTATTGAGGCAGTGATACCATGACCATCTGGACAAGGAGAGCAGGCTTTATCTCCAGATCAGCTTCCATGGCCTTCAATTTGGCAACCATGTTGCTCATCCGGAGGATGTGCTCCCTGATGCCATGCCCACCTCCTGTATACTTTTCTGTCACAAGCTGCTTCAGCAACTGGGTTGCATATGTCTGTGAAGAGCTAGTGAACTGGCTCTTTATCTTTTCCATGTACTCCCATATGGAAGCATACTCTGTGATTGAACCAACAATTGCTGGCTCAACTGTGTTTTTTGTAAATGCCATGCATTTCTTGTTGGCGTTCTGCCACTTTTGGTTCTCTATGGAGTATGCCAGCTCTATTAGAGCATAGTCCCTTTTCTTTCTATCCCATGCAGCATCATCATTGGCAGCATCTTTTATGGGCTCTGTCGGCTTGGTGGGAGGCTTGGTCTCAAGGACCCAATCCACCTCAGCGCAGATGAACGCGAAGTCCACCTTCTTTCTCCACTCAGAGTAATTGTCACCTCTTAGTGTGGGGACCTCCTTGATACAGTTCATCAAGTAGAACCCTCCTAAAAACCACAAAGAAGTAAAAACAATAATAATTGCATGTATTAATCCAACGTTGGTCGAAATTAAGACACACAAATGCTTGTGCAAATAATTCTACATCACTGTTGGGCAGAACATAGAATTAAAAGCACATAACTTTAATTACTTTGATAATAACACACTAATCACGATCATGCTATTTACAATGTTGGTTGGAAAGATAACATGAATATGACCAGAATTAAACTTTAATATGCTCTCAAAAATTTAATATCACTTTTGTCTTTATTAAATTTTAAAAAAGAGCCTTTTAACTATTTGCAGCGGAAGAAATGAATTTAAAATTTATTAACTTTAAAATTTATAGAAACCTTTTACTATTACTTTTCCATTTTCTAGACAAAATTTCGTTGGATAATTTCGTATAGAAAAACTGTGCAAAATTTCATCAAAACTTGATTCAAAAAACTGCTAAAAAGGTCATGTAAAAGGATAAAACAGGAAACTGGGCACTGAGCAGCAGAAAACGGCCCACGACCCCTATGCAGCGTGCAATGCCCGTGGTCTGCTACGCCGGTGCAAGGCCCATAGGAAGACATCCTATATCCAGTCACGACCTTTCACTGCGCGCTGCTCATGTCTCTATATCGTGCACAGGCGTCACGTAGTTACCTTGCCCGGAGCTTACCGCAGCCCGACATCGGCCCAACACCGCAGCCCATGACCTGTCACCGCCCTAGAGAGCACGTGCACGCGCCGTGTCCATCCGATCTTCTTGCCCTCCATCGTATGGCCGTCCGCAACCATCGCTCAGTCAAAACCGGCTCGAGGCCGCTCCCGTTGTAACCCTAGCTCCCAGACGCGCCCAGTTCTCCCCCGCGATAGACTCTGTCCCACACCCTGGCGGCAGAGGCGAGGTGGCCGCGTCGTCTGGCTTCCCGCCGGCGACGAGCGCCTCCCTCTCCTCGCGAGCCCCTTCTCCCATCTGCTATCTTTGTTCCACCAGCAAAAATGAACAACCACGCCCCCTGGCCCCTTGCCGGCGCACGCGAGCACCTGTGTGTGAGCGCGTCACCGTCAAGTGGCCAGAGGTGGTGCCCTTCGCCGGCGGTGGCCGACGGTGCCCTTTTACTTTTGGCTTTGATCTTTTCTGTGGGGATGTCTTTCTCTGAAAAAAATGGGGATCCTGGTTTTGAGTACGGGATTTGGGGCTTTTCCTTTGCAATTCTTTGCCCCATTAGGGGTTAGTTCTTATTCTAGATGCCTCACTCGGGATGCCCATCTAGATCGAGAGGAACGGCATGGCTGATTGGGCGGCGCACTGTAATTTTCGGGATCTAGGGTTTCTCTGTTTTCATTGATTTCTTTCTACTGAAAAAACTACAAAGCCAATTGCTCTGATACCATTGTTGGATCTCGAAGCTCTCGGTAGAGGCTATAGTGCTAGGTTTTGGATCTTACAGAGAGACAAAGTGAAGGAAATATGCCCTGAGAGGCAATAATAAATTTGTTATTATATATTCCTTATATATGATAGATGTTTATTTTACATGCTAGAATTGTATTGATCGGAAACATCAATACATGTGTGTTTAATAAACAAAAAGGGTTCCTAGTTATGCCTCTCTTATAGACTATCTTGTTGATTAACAAGATGATCAAGGTTTCCTGATCATGCACATTGGATGTTGTTAATTGCTAACACCGGAAGAGTATCTTGATAACATCAAACGTCACACCGTAACAGGGTGACTATAAAGATGGGTTCAGTACTACGAAGGTGTTATGTTGAGGCTCATGGATCAAGAGTGGAATTTGTCAATCCAGATGACGGATAGATATACTCTGGGCCCTCTCGGTGATATCACATTAAGATAGCTTGCAAGCAAGTGATGTGATCACTAGAATGTTATATCACAGGAACGAGAAAAGAGTGCATGTCGGTAAGGAGATCAAACTAGGTATGGAGATACCGATGATCGAATCCCAGACATGTAATATATCGAGATACAAAGGGATTTAGTTACAAGCATTAAAGGTTCTCTCGATCACAGAAGTCATCGTTGAATGTGTAGGAGTCAGTACGGATCTCGAGGTCCCGCTGCTGATTATTGATCGGAGAAGGGTCTCGATCATGTCTGCATTATTCGCGAACCATAGGGTGGCACACTTAAGAGTTACTGGACACCATTTTGGAGCACATATGTTTCAGACGAAAGAATTGCAAAGCGCATGAATTGTTTCAATAGAAACCAGAAATTGTTTCGGGTGAAATTGCAGAAAGTGGTTCTGCATGTGATATTGAAATATTGCAAGGGGCTATATGTGAATGTTTGTTAATTAAAGTAATTAACAAAATTCTGAATAAATTTAATAAAAAGAGTTTTATTAAATGAGAGAGCATTAAATTTGGAGAAATTTAATGCATTTAAAGTGGAGACTTTAAAAGGGAATGTGAAGAGGCATTTTAATGTGGATGGGTTACCACCACATGAATGGGGGAGGTGAGGGGTCACCCCCCCATGTGCCGGACATGGAGAGAGGGGACACCCCCTCCTCCTATAAAAGGCCACCCATTCCCTTCTTCATCCTCACACCTCCTTGTGAAGGATCTCTCTCCCCCTCTAGAATTATTCCCCCATGGTCTCGGATTGGCGAGATACATGTTCCCGGTGGCATTTCGTCTGGAAGGAGTTGCTGCTTCCATTGGATCGCTGGAGCGAGGACGTGGAGGTTGTCCGGTGGCTTGAACGTGTGTGCGAGTGCGGATGCGCTGCTGAGTTGCGGCGCTCGGACTTCCTCACGATCTTGAGATCGGCAAGTGTACGACAACATCAACCACGAGTTCCTACTCGTTAACAAAACTCATTGTCTTCGAGGGTAAGTTCTCGTTGGATGTATGTCCACCCGTTGCTTTGTACCTAGTAGATAGATCTTGGCATGTAGTTCACACCGTAGGAATTTTTTTGTTTTCTATGCTACAGATCCAACAGTGGTATCAGAGCCTGATCTATGCGTAGGTGCTTTGCACGGGTAGTACACATATGTTTATATGTGGGCGATGATGATCATGCTATTGCATCTTCTATGTATTTTGGATATTGTTGGCATAGTGGGATGAAGCGGCCCGGACCAACCTTACATGTCATCGTACATGAGACCGGTTCCACGACTGACATGCAACTTGTTTGGCATAAGTGGCTGGCGGGTGTCTATCTCTCCTACTATAGTCAATATCTGATTTACAACGAGTTGCTAATAACTTAGTTATCCTCGTTGTGGTTCATGTTCGTAGGTGAGAACGGTTCTATCTCCGAAAGCCCTAAGCCACGTAAAACTTGCAATTGATAAATTAGAGGCGTCTAGTTTAGATCGTTGTTGGGCTAGTGTATTGATATTGTATTGTTGTAAGTAGATGTATGATAGATACTCTTACAACACACTCAACGTGTAAGTTCCATAGACCTTGGCCTTACACACAAAGGAATGATAGAGATCATACCACGATTCAAGTGATAGAGATCAAATGCATGGACCATATCATCTCTCTTTACACATTAGATGTTAGCATCTTATACTGCTAGTTTGGCGCTTTTGGTAGCATTATAAGATGATCCCTCATTTAGATATCAAGATAAAAATGTGTTCTTCCTTAAGTATGCACCGTTCTGGGGATCGTGTTTCGAGACATCACGTGATGATCGGGTGTACTCGAATCTACGCTTTCATAGGAACGGGTGTAAGGCAGTTTTATACACGCGAATACTAAGGTTCTTACTTGGCGAGCCTAGCATGTACATACATGGCCTCGGAACACGGACCGAAAGGTTAAGCATGAGTCATATAGTTGATATGATGCCCATATAGATGCTCGCCTTTGAAGCTACATCAACTCACGTGATGATCGGACTTGGTGTAGTGAATTTGGTTCATGTAATCACCAAAAAGACACGAGGGATGTCGTTTTTGAGTGGGAGTTCATTAGTAATTTGGATTAGTTGAACTCAATCTATCATAAACTTATTCTAAATAAACTTTACAAATTCTGTTGTAGATGGCACCACCTGATTTTAATTTCAATGTGTTCATGGAGAAAGAGAAACTTGCTGCGAATGGTAGCAACTTCACCAACTGGGCTATGAATTTGAGGATTCTCCTCACTGCTGCACAAAAGAAATATGTGCTAGATGCGCCGCTAGGCCCCCCACCAGCTCCTGATGCCCCTGACGAGGAAAAGAATGTCTATGTGGCTCGCCAGGAGGACCACAACTTAGTTCATTGCGGCATACTGTATGGGCTAGAGCCAGAACTTCGAAAGCGTTTCGAAAATGGCAATGCCTTTGATACCATGGGAGAATTGAAAATGATTTTCGATACCCATGCTGTCGTAGAGAGTTATAATGCTACAGGAAAGTTTTTAGCTGCATGATGGAGTTAAACAGCTCCGTTAGTGAGCACGTACTCAAAATGTCTGGGTACGCCGATAAGCTTGTGTCCTTGGGAATAACGATTCCCATTGACTTAGGCATACATCGTGTTCTCCAATATCTGCCACCTAGCTACAAGAGCTTTGTGATGAACTATAATATGCAGGGCATGAAGAAGTCTCTTCCCGAGCTTCTGTCAATGCTTAAGACTGCAGAAGTGGAGATTAGGAAAGAACATCAAGTGTTGATGATCAATAGGACCATCGGTTTCAAGAAATACAAGAAAGGCAAGCACAAGGGAAAGAAGGGTGGCAAGTTTGTTGCCACGCCTAAAAAGAAACCTCGAGCTGGCCCTAAGTCTAACACCGAGTGCTACTATTGTAAGGGGACTGGCCATTGGAAGCGCAACTGCCCCAAGTATTTGGCGGACAAGAAGTCCGGCAAGGCAAACAAAGGTATATGTGATATACATGTTATTGATGTGTACTTGACTAGTACTCGCAGTAGCACCTGGGTATTTGATACGGGATCGGTTGCTAATATATGTAACTCGGTTCAGGGGCTACGGAACAAGCGACAACTAGCAAGGGACGAGGTCAGAATGCGGGTCGGCAATGGATCAAAAGTTGATGTGATCGCCGTCGGGACACTACCTCTCCATTTGCCATCGAGATTAGTTATAAACCTAAATAATTGTTATTTAGTGCCTGCACTGAGCATGAACATTGTATCTGGATCGTGTTTGATGCAAAGTGGTCATTCCTTTAAATCTAAAAACAATGGTTGTTCGATTTATAAGAATGATATCTTTTATGGTCATGCACCTATATTGAATGGTTTATTTATGTTGGATCTCGATAGTAATATTAAACACATTCATAATATTAATGCTAAAAAGATTAAACTTGATGATGATATGTCTACATATATGTGGCACTGCCGTCTAGGTCATATTGGCGTTAAACGCATGAAGAAACTCCATTCTGATGGACTTTTGGAATCACTTGATTTTGAATCAATTGATACATGTGAGCCATGCCTTATGGGCAAGATGACTAGAACGCCGTTTTCCGGTTCAATGGAACAGGCGACAGATCTATTGGAAATCATACATACTGATGTGTGTGGACCAATGAGTGTGTCGGCGCGAGGTGGATATCGTTATTTTGTTACTTTCACGGATGATTTGAGTAGATATGGGTATATCTATTTGATGAAACACAAGTCTGAAACTTTTGAAAAGTTCAAGGAATTTCAGAATGAAGTGGAAAATCATCGTAATAGAAAGATCAAATTTCTACGGTATGACCGTGGAGGAAAGTATCTAAGTTACGAGTTTAGCACACATATGAAAGAGTGTGGAATAGTTTCACAACTCACGCCTGCCGGAACACCACAACGTAATGGTGTGTCGGAACGTCATAATTGTACCTTATTGGATATGGTTCGATCTATGATGTCTCTGACTGACTTGCCACTATCATTTTGGGGTTATGCACTGGAAACATATGCATTCACTTTAAATCGGGCACCATCTAAACGACACCGTATGAATTATGGTTTGGAAACAAACTTAAGCTGTCATTTCTTAAAGTTTGGGGATGCGATGTTTATGTGAAGAAACTTCAACCGGATAAACTCGAACCCAAAGCGGAAAAATGCGTCTTCATAGGATACCCTAAGGAAACAATTGGGTATACCTTCTATCACCGATCCGAGGGCAAGGTTTTTGTTGCCAAGAATGGATCCTTTCTTGAGAAGGAGTTTCTCGCGAAAGGTGTGAGTAGTCAGAAGGTAGAACTCGAAGAGGTTATTGAACCTTCTCTTCATGGAATGGCGAGTGGCGCAGCACCGGAAGTTGTTTCGGAGTTGACTTCACCTGATGAAGAGAGAGCTAATGATAATGATCATGAAACTCCGAAAGAGGACACTACCGAACCTCGCAGGTCAAGGAGGACACGTGCAGCTCCTGAACTGTACGGCAATCCTGTTGTGAATTTCATGGTTGATGAAATGAATGACCCTGCGACGTATGAAGAAGCGATGATGAGCCCGGATTCCAACAAATGGCTAGAAGCCATGAAATCCGAGATGGAATCCATGTACGAGAACCAAGTTTGGAACTTGGTGGACTTACCTCACGACCGAAAGGCTGTTGAAAATAAATGGATTTTCAAAAGAAAAACTGATGCTGATGGTAATGTGACCATCTATAAGGCTCGACTTTTCACAAAGGGGTTTCGACAAATTCAAGGAGATGACTACGATGAGACATTCTCTCCCGTAGCGATGCTTAAGTCGGTTAGGATTATGTTAGCAATTGCTGCATATTTCGATTATGAAATATGGCAGATGGATGTCAAAACTGCGTTCCTCAATGGTAATATTGAAGAAGAGTTGTATATGATACAACCTAAGGGTTTGTCGATCCTAAGGATGCTAATAAGGTATGCAAACTTCAACGATCCATCTATGGACTGAAGCAAGCATCCCGGAGTTGGAATCTCCGCTTTGATGAGGTGATCAAAGAGTTTGGATTTGTCCAAACTTATGGAGAGGCTTGTATTTACAAGAAAGTGAGTGGGAGCAATGTCGCATTTCTGATATTATATGTGGATGACACATTATTGATTGGAAATGATATAGATCTTTTAAACAGTGTTAAAAGTCATCTAAACAGCAATTTTTTGATGAAAGACCTTGGTGAAGCATCATATATATTAGGCATAAAAATCTATAGAGATAGATCAAGGCGCCTAATTGGGCTATCGCAGAGTACATACCTTGATAAGATATTAAAGAAGTTTAATATGGACGAAAATAAGAAGGGGTTCTTACCTATGTTGCAAGGCAAGACATTGAGTAAGACCCAAAGTCCGGCTACGGCGGAAGAAAGAGAGATGGTGGATAAGATCCCCTATGCCTCAGCCATAGGCTCTATTATGTATGCCATGCTATGTACAAGACCGGATGTGGCACATGCTATTAGTTTGACTAGTAGGTACCAATATGATCCAGGTTCAGAACACTGGATAGCGGTAAAGAACATCCTCAAGTACTTGAGAAGAACTAAGGATATGTTTCTTATATACGAAGGTGAAGAAAAGCTAGTCGCTAAGTGTTATGTCGATGCTAGCTTTGACACCGATCCTGATGACTCTAAGTCTCAATCCGGATACGTATTTCTCTTGAACGGAGCAGCAGTTAGTTGGAGGAGTTCCAAACAACCTGTGGTGGCTGGATCAACGACGGAGGCGGAATATGTTGCTACTTCAGAAGCGGCGCAGGAGGCGGTTTGGATGAAAGAGTTCATTATGGAACTAGGTGTGGTTCCCAGTGCGTTGGACGCAATGGTGATCTATTGTGACAATAGTGGAGCCATAGACAACACAAAGGAACCGAGGTCTCACAAGAAATCCAAGCATATTAAGCGCCAGTTTCACTCCATCCACGAGCATGTCAAGGATGGAGATATAAAGATTTGTAAAGTACACACGGACCTAAATGTAGCAGATCCGTTGACTAAAGTTCTCCCTAGGGCAAAACATGATCAACACCAGAACTCCATGGGTGTTAGATTTATCACTATGTGAACTAGATTATTGTCTCTAGTGCAAGTGGGAGACTGAAGGAAATATGCCCTGAGAGGCAATAATAAAGTTGTTATTATATATTCCTTATATATGATAGATGTTTATTTTACATGCTAGAATTGTATTGATCAGAAACATCAATACATGTGTGTTTAATAAAAAAAAAGGGTTCCTAGTTATGCCTCTCTTATAGACTAGCTTGTTGATTAACAAGATGATCAAGGTTTCCTGATCATGGACATTGGATGTTGTTAATAACAAGGTCACACCATTGGTGGAATGATGTGATGAACATTCATCCGAAATATAGCATTACGATCAAGTCATTATGTTTATATTGCTATAACATCATACGAAGTAATCTTTATCCTTAGACCATGAGATCATGTTAATTGCTAACACCGGAAGAGTATCTTGATAACATCAAACGTCACACCGTAACAGGGTGACTATAAAGATGGGTTCAGTACTACGAAGGTGTTGTGTTGAGGCTCATGTATCAAGAGTGAAATTTGTCAATCCAGATGACGGATAGATATACTCTGGGCCCTCTCGGTGATATCACATTAAGATAGCTTGCAAGCAAGTGATGTGATCACTAGAATGTTATATCACGGGAACGAGAAAAGAGTGCATGTCGGTAACGAGATCAAACTAGGTATGGAGATACCGATGATCGAATCCCGGACATGTAATATATCGAGAGACAAAGGGATTTAGTTACAAGCGTTAAAGGTTCTCACGATCATAGAAGTCATCGTTGAATGTGTAGGAGTCAGTACGGATCTCCAGGTCCCGCTGCTGATTATTGATCGGAGAAGGGTCTCGATCATGTCAGCATTATTCCCGAACCGTAGGGTGGCACACTTAAGAGTTACCGGACACCATTTTGGAGCACATATGTTTCAGACGAAAGAATTGCAAAGCGCAGGAATTTTTTCAATAGAAACCGGAAATTGTTTCGGGTGAAATTGCAGAAAGTGGTTCTGCATGTGATATTGAAATATTGCAAGGGGCTATATGTGAATGTTTGTTAATTAAAGTAATTAACAAAATTCTGAATAAATTTAATAAAAAGAGTTTTATTAAATGAGAGAGCATTAAATTTGGAGAAATTTAATGCATTTAAAGTGGAGACTTTAAAAGGGAATGTGAAGAGGCATTTTAATGTGGAGGGGTTACCACCACATGAATAGGGGAGGTGAGGGGTCACCCCCCATGCGCCGGCCATGGAGAGAGGGGGCACCTCCTCCTCCTATAAAAGGCCACTCATTCCCTCCTTCATCCTCACACCTCCTTGTGAAGGATCTCTCTCCCCCTCTAGAATTATTCCCCCATGGTCTCGGATTAGCGAGATACATGTTCCCAGTGGCATTTCGTCTGGAAGGAGTTGTTGCTTCCGCTGGATCGCTGGAGTGAGGAGGTGGAGGTTGTCCGGTGGCTTGAACGTGTGCGCGAGTGCGGATGCGCTGCTGAGTTGCGGCGCTCGGACTTCCTCACGATCTTGAGATCGGCAAGTGTACGACTACATCAACCATGAGTTTCTACTCGTTAACAAAACTCGTTGTCTTCCAGGGTAAGTTCTCGTTGGATGTATGTCCACTCGTTGCTTTGTACCTAGTAGATAGATCTTGGCGTGTAGTTCACACCATAGGAAATTTTTTGTTTTCTATGCTGCGGACCCAACACAAAGAGGGAGAGGGGTACCTTCTCCGGTGGACGAACTCGATGACCCGTTGGCCATCTTCGTCGACAGCGAGAGCGTAGCTATATGGACTAAGCGGTAGCTGCGGTGGCGGTGCATCCCGTCGAGCGTCGGCTAACCCTAGATCGGTAGGGAGTGTCGGTGGTGTTGGCGGCGCACGGGTGAACCTCGTACCGTGTGCGGCCGGCCCCCACCTCTTTATATAGCGATGTCGACAGGGCCCACCAACCATAAGAGAGTTGGGCGCCCTCGATCAGGGCGCAGTCACAAGAGGTCGATCGGGCCATTGGGCCCGGTCGAGAGATCAATCTAACACTCCAACCTCCGGGGTCCGGGCACAGATGTCCGTGGTCTAGCTCTCTTGGCTCTGATTGGGCTTTTGGTCCTGTTGGATGAACTGGTCGGCGCCCCTCTTCGTGCTGTGCGCTTTTGGGACGGTGCATGCATGCAATTCAGATGCATTACGAAGGTGGTGTTTTGAGAACAGTAAAATTGTTGTCGGAACTCTCAAGTGCGCTACCCCAAATACAGAGGATCTGTCTGTAGTGAAGACATGCTCGTCCTGGAATCTGGAACGTGTGGCGGGAGCACAAGAAAAAGATCTCCAAGGAAGAACCAAGTGCAGAAATGGTGCTGGACAAGCGCAACAAGGGTCGCAACTTGAGCCTCCCTCTATGATTAGTTGGCTTGTGAGCTGTTTTTTTTTGTGTGTGTGCGCGCGCGTGTGCGCGTGTGTAATTATTCGTTTTGCTTTTCCTTTTAGCTGTCATATTCCCCTATTAAAAAAAACTTAATACCTTTTGGAAAACCACCCCTGTGTTTCTGTTAATTGTTATAGGTACATGTGCCATGATAACTAAGTAAACTGCAACGCTTTGGCATATAACCCCTAAGCAGTAACGCTTAGTGGAAAACATAACTTCAAATCTTTTGGAAAACAACCCATATTTTTATTTTTACTATCGGGAGGGATAACTACTTTCTCCGTTCGGAAATCGCAGATTTGACTAGATTCGCATGTATCTAGACGTGTTTGAGTGTCTAGATAAATGCGTATTTATCTGTGCCACTTATTTTGGAACCAAGGGAGTACTTTTTAAGTTTGATGAGGTGCATGTTTTTGCCTCAACCTTCAGTCCATGTGGTCAAATGAATTTTCAAGAAACAGTGGCCTTAATTTCCAGGCAAAGATGGGCAACTGGCAAATGGCGCTTCTACCTAGTCAAGCAGGAGTGTAGTAGGAGTGCTGTTTGGCATATGGATTTTGTGGACACGGGTAGTGATCCGATGTGGCATTCTACTCCTTCTCATGTCCACATGTTCATGCTTATCATGACAATGCACGACCAGGACCAGACCAGTAATATGCATTGCAACTAGCTAGCTGTGGATACAGTTTGATTCTGTCAGTGACATGTGGATACAGAACAAGTCGAGTCTTCCTCTATCATGAGAGGTACTGCAGAACAGCATCAGAAATTCACCATCACCCAGTGGAGGCTTTGGAGCATAACCTTTGTTTCCAGATTGCTGTGTGTATTCCAGAGAGTGCGAGATTGTTTCCCAAACATAACCTTTGTTCAAGTGATAACTCGAGATTAACCGAAAACATAAGCATACACACTTTTTTTTCAGGCTTACATCAGGGGACACGGCTGAAACTATGAAACTAAAACATGGCACCTTGGCGTGCAATATCAGACCAAGTGGAAGCATCAGTGGTTAAGCAAGTGGGAGCTCGGGACTGACCAAACTACTGTCAGCATGCACCTGGTCCAACGAACACTGGAATATGTTCAGTGATAAGAGACAGGCCAGGTTCAACGCCACTGATCTAGTCAATGGGTTGTACTCTACAAAAGATGCTCCAGAAGCACTACTAGAAAACAAAGACTGAAGCATCAAAGATGTGTGCTCAACAATCAAAGCCATCGAAATCATTACTGAAAAAAAAACCAAACTCTGTTATATAGAGAAGAAAAACCAAGGCGACACATGTGGAAGAAGATGCAGAAATCATATTGGCAATCCTTGTTCTGCCCCGAACAAAACGAGCAAGTCTTGAGTCTGCATGACACCCCGCTTGTTGCTAACATTTACAGTACCAGCCCACTTGCTATGTCTTGATAAGAGACATACTAGTAACATATAAGTAATTCCCTAGTATTATACAACAATGCCTGGAAAGCAGCATCGGAGAAAACTAGAAACAGCAGCATAAGATGTAGATGGATGGTTACCGATCCAAGCTCTCAAAATATGAGCAAAGCTGGGAACATGGTCACCAGTCCAAACTATGGAAAAATAAAATAACATAGGACAAGACTAAGTGAGGATTCAGAAACAACGAAGCTACAGGATTACTGAGGCGCTTTCGATGGTTGACGCAGAGGCTTTACAGTACCATTGCCCTCTGGTAATTTTGCAGACATGCTATGGCCTTGTACAGATTCCAGTTATCCCTGCTAAAACGTCGAAATTTTGCATCAGCACATTGCCACAAAACAAAGAGCATCTAGCAGTATGTCAGTGTCCTACTTCTGATTGCTCGTAAACATTTTACATGACTTGCAGATATAGCTTACTAAAATAGATTGACATCAGATGTGTTTAAGTTAAGCACATCGACAGAACAGATGCAGATTGATTCTTTGATGATTCATGTTATATTATCCCATGTGCAACAGTATTACTGTTGATGCTAACAAAAGAGGGGAGTTCTTACAGTTCTATAAGACCCAAACTTTAAAACCTGGAAACATCACTCTAAGAGATTCCAGATATTACTATTTTTCTGCACTAGATTATGATTAATGTATTTTCACCAACATCACAACACTCAAAATGCATAGAGTTTTTAGGGGCCCAAATGGATGTCATAGGAAGAAGCATGTTACCTCCATATCAATGTCGTTGTCCTTAGAGGTCTCACCTGCCAAAATGAAGAGACCATGTTTTTAGTTGTCAATGGATAAACCAGAGACAATGTGTCATAATTATAATCATGGACTGAGTACTGTCAAAGAATATATACTGACCATAACAAGGTTAATGTTGATGAATATTTCTAACACTAGCAAAATGGAGAGACGTGACCATCTCAAACTTAATTCTCTCGGTACCTTTTTAATTAATCTAGTCATCATACTCGCACCAAATTTTTAGGATTTGCATAGCTTGAGTGGTTATCAGTTTGTCTTATAGGGCCAAATTTCAGGTGCAGAAGGACCCTATCATGGAACAAGTAAGAGCAACTGTTTGGTTGGGTAGAATGGCAAAACAAAAGATGAGAGCTATTCAGCTTCTTGAGATGGTGTATTGCACTTTGTTGGACAGAATGACAAGACAAATCCAAGCATGATCAGTATTCGATTTCTTTATGATATTGTACTGCACTTGTCCAGAATGGCAAGACAATGCAAACATGATTAGTAATCAGTATGCCCTTTCATATCTAACCAAGTAATAGACTTTTAAGTCGACTTCACATAAATGTTATGCCACCACGGGCTGGTTACTGTACATTTGTCGGTCATCAGATCTTCTGTAGTAATTTAGAGTTTTTCCTGTTTGTGCCTACATGAGCATCCTTTCACCTTGGTATCGTTATCCACCATATCAAGTATCCAAATAACTATCATTACAGCTGGCATTTGATATCTTCCATAGAGAATCTAGATGGACAGCATCTATGCAGAATTTCTGCTGCTGTTCTACCTACTGAATCAAAATTAATACATCTACTATAATACCATACTAAAATAAGCAAAGGGTAAATTAGTAGATTCCTAGAAGAAAACATCGTGGCTTTACCTTCATTTTGTCCTGAGGTCCACAATGATAGGTTGTCCTTCAGAAGCTGCATCATAAGTGTGCTTTCGTTGTGGCCGTCGACACCAGCGGAATTAATCTCACTAGTAGCCTCATCGAATGCTAGTTTTGCGACTTGGCAAGCTCTGGAAAGAGACACAAACATGAAAATTTCCAAAGTAAGGATGATGCTTTCATGCTATCGAGGATTTGTGCTCGTTGTCCCAACATGCAGAACTATAAATAATGACCATTAATATCCAGTATCTCTCTAAACTAAGAGAAGACCCAGAAAAAATCTTCTATAATGGTGTAAAGCTGTCAAAGAATTTAACTATTTAACATTACGATTTTTTTTGAGGGGGGAGGGGGTTCACTATGTAAATCTGTAGGTGTTCCATGTCTTTAAATTTGGAAAAGATTACATCAACTGTAACCTAGCAAATAAAGTAGGTACAAGACATAATAGGATCATCTGAACCAAGCCACCTCCTCCACTGTATTTATTTATTTATTTTAAATTAAAAAGGGAAGCATGAAAAACAGGGAAAACATCAAAACAAAGGGTGAAAATGAGTAATTAAGGGTGAATTACCTCTTATGACAGTTCATTATTTCATAAAAGAACACTGAGAAATTGAGTGCAAGGCCAAGCCTGATAGGGTGAGCAGGTGAAAGCTCAGTGGAGGCGACAACCATGGCGTGCTGCAGCAAACATTTATTAGTTTGCCAGAGGTGGAATGTGAGTCTTAGAACCAGAAGTCAGTTTGAGCCCATGTACGAGTTGAATGGCTTCGCACCTGATAGGCCATGAGTGACTGGTCAGCAGCAGACTTCTTTTCAGTTTCAGTGCTAAATTCAGCCAAGTAACGGTAATAGTCGCCTTTCCTGTAATAATTCGAATTTTAGAAGTGATTCATGTACAATCCAGATAAGGAAAACATCCATATATAAGTACCATGTTATGCAAATGCATAATAGGAAATACTCTGAATGAACTGATCGGAAAATCAACCAACATGAGAAAAGTAATATGCGATTGTGAAAGAAAGAGCTGAACTTATGAACCTATACATACATTTTATAAAAGAATACGACATTTTCACCCGTATTGGCCAAGGGAAGGCAATGAATAGCGATGATTGACAATATTTCATCGCAAACCATCCTTAGTTCATCCTCAACTTTCTTTCTGTAGACATTTATCATCCTGCTAGCCTGCTCGCCTGCTGTCACCTTTTGCTCAAGTGAAGAAAGGACTCTCCATGATGCCCTCCTTGCACCAATTGTATTCTTAAAAGCAACTGAAAACAAATGCCTCTCTTCAGCGCTCATATCCACATCCATCCTCGCAAGGTTCTTCATAAACTCCACCATATCTGCTAGGAACAACCATGCATTAAAGTTGATACTAACTTCATGGGAACTAAAGAACTATGAAAGTTATCTGTTGTATTATTGGAAGAACAAATCAAACTCAAGAAGCAGTTCTTTTCCAACCCAAATAACTGTATAAATTCCTTCGAACTTTTTTTTTGAGAAAGAATTACTTCAAACTTGTGTCTAGAACTCTACGGCTATGACATGATACTCAGTTATTGGGCCTCTTTCTTTACACAAACATAAAGTTTGCAAAAAAAATAGACGTTTGCAAAGCAGAAGCAAAACTGCATATGACCCAGTAACTAGTTCTTGGGAGCTAGAAGGCTCAGGTAACCAACAGTTGCAAGAAAAGGGGGAACATGATGTTGTCTACCACCATCAGAGGGAAATCAGGGAATATGGGAACATATAATTCTTACTCATGATTTCATCGCATAGATTAGGTATATTCATTAGGAGGCTTCTGATATATCATGTCAAGACCCAGCTTTAGATGCCATGCCAAGTTGTCAAGAAAATAATTTACAGGTGTAAACTAAAGAGAATCCTGCACAACATAATGTGATGGTGACATACTACTTTGTAGATAGAACTGGGAATTAAGAAGACATAAGCATCGACCAAACTGCCAAACAGCTATCCTGTCCTACCAAAATGTGATGCTTACTCCAACCATACAAGTCAAACCACTACCTTTTGCACTGTTAAACCTCCTTTAAGCCAACACTTAGTATGTGGACCGAATGACTGATTTCACAGCTCCACTTGTCCCACATAACTAGGAGGTTCAATAGATCATGTGTAGTTAGGTCATAAAGTAGTAACAGATAGAGATCTATTATCATGTATGCCAATTCTCAGAACAAAATGCATCATCCATGATCCCCAAGATCCTTCTTTTTTCGCAGTGGAACATCATAGCACAGCAGGAAGCAGCTCAAGGACACTCAAATTATAGATTTGGTCCCACAAACCATCAAGCACACAAATTTGCCAAGATTGGCCCCAACATAATGATGAAAATAATAGTGTTTCCTATCAAACTAGGGCGGCAACACGGCCCTAAAATCACCATTTTTTTTTATGAAATCGGCCCAGAATAATAATCAAGAAACAACGCTTTCGATAGCCTGCTACACACCTATTTTGCACATGAACAGTAGAAATGAACACAATGGCCAGCAGGCTACCGCTCAGGAAATTAAGCAAATCGAGCAGGGGATCGCAGAGCAGATGTCTCAGCAGGCACATGAACCAAGAACCCCCAAATTTCCCCTCCATTCCGCCAAGAATTTATCGGCGATCGACCCGAAATGCAAAGCGCCGAGAACAGACACTGCGCTGCGCACAGGCAAGACGAAACCAAGGGAGGGCGCCATACCATCGTATCTCTCCGCCTGCTCGGCCAGCTTCGCCATGCACACCACCTTCCCCCTCTCGTCCATCTCCTCCCAGTTCTCCGCCTGGACTGGTGGTGATTCCTGAGTTTGGCTTCTCCCCTCCTCTGCCTTCACAATCTTTACCTTCCCAAAAAGGAATGGGTGCCTCTTCCTTCTCTTTTCTACTTATGGGATCTGCTCTTGCTAATGGTGACCCCTGCATATGTGTTGGCTTTTGGTTAACGAGTAGTAGTCTTGACTTGATCTGATTGTGATTTTGCTTGTGGGGATATGCTCGGGACCTGGTGGTCACTGATGACAGGTGGATATTTCCGTCTCGCTTTGCTCCTCCGTGGCCATAAATTAAAATATATACTTCCTCATTATAGAAATAACTACGATTTGTCTAAATTCGAATATATCTAGACTAAAATATATAGATATATTCGAATTTAGATAAACTTGAGTCAGTTATTTTTGGAAGGAGGAAGTATGTTTCATTAATGTTCCATTGATTAGACGGAATATCTTTTCGTGTCAATTTTGCAAATATTGTTAATTTCGTCGGTTGAGTTTGCAGCTCACTTATTTTATGTCTACTAGGAGTAGGAGTAGTATTTTTGTCCATGCTTGGACAGCTGCCACCTCTGATGAGCAAAGAACATTGCCACCTCTTGCCACATCCAATTTCTTATTACACGGAAAGGATGTCTACTCTATATGCCGTATGCTTTCCTTGTGCTGCTCCCTTAGCTGTCCAAGATATTAGGAGTTCTATACTATCAAATGCAAATTCTTTAGTCAATCATGGACCCTTTGTTTACACGTGTTAAGTGATGGTCCAAAAAGTGTTGGTCCCAAGAAAGATATTTGGGTATGAGAAACTAGGAATCATGTAGTAGTTCAATGACCACATATGGCCCAGTTTTTTGTTTCTACCTTTTGAGCAAGATCATTAACTCTGATTTGTTTGGAAGAAGCATGTGCAGATAAAAAGTGGAAAGGACACAACAATATGTATGTATGTTATCTCAGTGTGCACGTTTGTTCACGTTTGTTTCATGGACCCATATACTCCCTCTTCTATAATATAAGATATCTTAGCTTTTGTGAAACGAATGTATCTAAACATCTTTTAGTGGGTAGATTCAGAGCGAACCGACACACTAAAAAAAATTTAGATACATTTATTTCATAAAGCTAAAACAATCTTATATTTTGAAACAAGAGGGAGTATACACCAAGAAGATTGTTGATTAAGTCGTCCAATCACACCCAACATGTATGCGGTAGAGGTGGAAGTTTACATTGTGTCGTCCATATTACTTATATGTAACCTCTAGTCATTGAATCGCACAAGCAACCGTAATATGTGTAGAGATCAAACTATTCTAGATGAAAGTTCCCATTTTCCCCTTTTGATGACGATTTTAAGTGGTACAATGTTTGTTCCGGAAAGAGCCCGACTATTAGTGCCATGTGGATTTAGCAATACAGTGGAGACTCCAATGTATGTGCCGCTCAGAGGAGGGCAGCCTCTCCTCCGCTCCTCTGCTCCCTCTTCCATCCCCTGTTTCTGACCGTCCTCCACCAGATCTCGGGCCCCTCCCTTGGCCTCTCCGCCGAAGTCGGAGATGGGCAGGAGGTGGTGCCAGAGTAGTTAGGTCTAGGACTTGCGGCTTGTTGCCGATAGTGGGCTCGATGCCCGGCGATGTGGGTACTCTAGGCGGGTGCGGCTAGATCTGGAGAATAGGGTTTGTCCTCGAGGTCCTAATGCTCCTGTGGCCGGAGCTAGGGATGACGATGAAGACCACCACATCATTCAATAAAGTCGTTGTTGGATGTTTCCTCTACCTCGTCGTCGGGGTGCTCTGTTATCTTCCTCTGGCCGGCCTTGGAGGTAGGGGATGGAGGTGGAGAGCTCAACGAGATGCGGTTCGGGACACGGCAGGAGTTACTCAGTGCTGGCGTATGCGCGTGACGCCAACACGCGGTTGTTCTGGCTAGTTGCTGCTTCTCTTCTTCTTCCGGCCGGTCGTGGCGGCGAGGAGATCAAGAAGGAAGGGCGAAGGTGGATGACCAACTCCCTCTGCACCACGTGCGGCTGCCGCGCTGCGATTGGCGGCCCTACTGCTACTCGGGAACACCTGGCCTGCCGTGGCGGTGAGGAGGTGGGCGCGAACATGCGGTGTGCTGCTACTGCTGTGCGGTGCTCTGGGGAGCTTCCGGAGTTTCTTCTCCCTGCAGCGTTCTCCAAGCGACGGCAACGGGTTGCCGCCGCTATCCAAGGCCAAATGGGTGGCCGCGCCGTGCTCGGCATTGTTGTTTGCGCGAGCTCTTCTATCCTCTTCGGGAGGATCTTCTTCAACGGTGGTGTAGCACTGAAGTCCCTCACCTAGCCAAGTGGTTTCGTCCCCGTACGATGCAGAGGTGGCTCTACCTCGTCGCTGTTTGTCGTCGGTGGTTTGCTTGGACTCGATTGCGTTTTTGCAATCTTCGTTAGGGTGTTTCCTGCAATATGTTGGGGTCGAGTTCTGATTTCCTTTTTCTTTTTGGACCTCCTTGTATTTGTACACCCACCGCTGGAATGAAACTCCTCGGCCCCTCGTGGCCTTATCCGTTAAAAAAAGCAATACAGTGGGGACTAAGGGCAACTCCAACAAAACGACCTGCAAATGGACGGCCCGTGTCTAAATCGGTCCGTCTGGACAAAGACCAGCTCCCAACGGCTCTCCGTAAATCTGAGTTTGTCCGTTTTCTGGACCAGACCAGCGCATTTCCTCCCCAAACTTGGGCCACGTTTGCAGGGAGCCGGACCGCGCAGATGCTCTAGGACTGTCCTCCCAACACCGCCCCTGGCCCACTTGCGGCCACCGAGTTCTCCAACTTCCCATGATCCTCTACCAACTCTGCCACCCGCCTCCAGCGCCACCACCCTCCTCTCCCACGTCGACTTCCGCTCACCCCGAGCGCCGTCGCCCTCCTCTCCATCTCCGGTGAAAGAGCATGTGGGCCCCCATGTGTGGTTTTGGTAATTAATGACAATCTTTATGGACTAATGTGTGTATTAAGTTGGACTTGTAGGAATTGTCCATTGGCATCGCTTGGAGTATGTGTTGGCTTCAAGGTAGATGAAATGAAGAAGAAGATGTGTTGTGCAAGCTCAAAATGCACCATCTTTAGAAGATCTCATGTTTTATGCTTGTCATCCTCTGTGGTCATGGATCGATGAAGACAAGGTCAAAGTATACTCAAGGAAAAGGTATTCTTGATAGGTTTTCCCTTTTGCCGGTCTCGTGTTGGTATTGGGAGACTGGGTTTAGGATAGATAACCGTACTATCAAGAGGGGGCTCTCGATTGAGTAGCTCGATCATATCTTTCAGAGAGAGCTCAAACCATTGCATTCTCTATATCAACTTTCTTGGTTGTTTGTTGGTCTTATCCATGTGAGGGTATAGAGCTTGTGGTATTCTTCATAACAAGCTCTTGTTCATAAAAATCGGATCTCCCTTTTATATCTTGTTGCGATTTTGTTCTTGGAGGTTTTCCGGATGCTCACCAAGTGAGGTATCTCACATTATGATACTTGATACATTCTCACTTGGTGATATCCAATATTTTTTTGGGTAGCTCTTTTTGTCCTCTTTCCAACAAAATTGGTTTCAGGTCAATCGGAGTTCCCTAGCTCGAGTTATCGCAGTTTGAATATTTGCCTTTTATTTGATTTTAAATAGAAAAAAGAAAAAGGTTTTTTCTGGGCCGACCGGTAGTACCAGGCCGCTACCGGCCGCACCTACGCGCGCGCCACCCTCCGTGCCTCCTGGTAGGCTCAGGACAGTAGTACCGGACCCAAGAGGTACCGCCGCCCGGTCGGGCCGGCACTACCGGGCCGACCCATCGTTGTCTACCTGCCTTGCTTGCTCGCCTAGCCCAGCTGCCGCTGCTTGCTTCCTAGCCGCCTGCTTCACGCTGGCTCAGCTGCGCCGCTACCTCTCTTGCTTTCTGCGTTTGCATATGTTGACCCGCCCGCGCCAGGTCGCCAGCGCTCGCCCAGCCGCTTCGCCCGTCGCTCACCAGCTCGGCCTGCCCCCGATCCCCTCTAGCTCGCTCGCCCTGGATCCTGCGCGAGCGATCCTGATCCCTTGTTGCCTTTGCTCGCTTGCTTGCTTTGTCAACCTGTGCGCTAATGCTCGCATTGACCAGCACCAGGTCGGGTGCGGTAGTACTGGTCCCATCCGGTACTACCGGCCCAAGCAGTTGTTTGCCCCAACGGGCTGATTTAGTGGCCCCTTATAAAAATCCCCTCTTTCTCTTTTTCTAGGGTTACTTCTTCTCCATTTTTCTCAAGCCTTTTCCCCATTTGCCTTAAATCTTTTGAGTTTGATTCTTTCTCCCCCTCCAATTCAAAGAACATTTCATGGTTCCCTGTGTTTCGTGTGTTAGATAACTGATACGTCCATTTTGCATCACTATTCTATGTCATAATTCACTGTTATTCATTGATATATTTCGTATTGAGAGGTGATACTTATGTTATTTCATCTGTTTTTGCATGGTTGATGACTTTTGGAGCATGGACCGCTGAAGTCAGGATTCTGATGGAAAAGGTGCTGTTTGGAGGCAAAATTCGCGAAGATCAGAAAATCCGGGAAAATATACGAAAAATCCTATTTTTCTAGAAGACGAAGGAAGCCAGAAGGGGGGCTGGAGATGGGCCACATGGGGCCCACACCACCCCCTGGCGCCGGCAGCCCTAGGCAGCGCCAGCAGGTGGTGTGGTCGCCCTGGCCCACTCCAGGCTCTCCCCTCTGGCGTATATCATCCTCCCAAAACCCTAAGACTTGGAGAGCAACCACAGAAAGATTCCGCCACCTCTGCGGGGCGGAAAACACGAGTGAGAAAGATGTCTCCGGCAGACAGATTTCTGCCGGGGGAATTCCTTCCCAGAGAGGGGAGATCGTCGCCATCAACACCACCATTAAGCTGGACTTCATTGGGATCATCATCATCATCACCACCATCATCACCATCAGCACCCTCATCACCATCTCCATATTGCTGTAACAATTGTGTTGAATCTTGCATAGTTCATAGGAGAAACTTTCCCGGTGTTGATTACTCTTTGTAGTTAATGCTATTGAGTGAACCGTTGAATTATTGTTTATGTTCAGATTGTTATACATCATCATTCCATCTCTGATCATGATCCATATGATGTTTTGTGAGTAGTTCGTTTTGTTCTTGAGGATATGGGAGAAGTCATGTTGTTAGTAGTGGAGTTGTGTTGAGAAAGATTCAATAGTTTGATATTTAAGTTGTGGTGTACTTCTTCTAGTGGTGTCATGTGAACGTCGACTACATGACACTTCACCTATATGGGCCTAGGGGAATGCATTGTGTATTTGGCTACTAATCGTAGGGGTTGCTGGAGTGACAGAAACCTAAACCCCCGTTAGGAAACCATTGCATAAGGGATGTAAGGGTCTTAAAGTTTAAAGTTGTGGTTAGGTTTCTACCTTAATTACTTTCTTGTACTTACGGATGTTTGCAAGGGGTATAATCAAAAGTATGTATTAGTCCTAGGAAGGTCGGTACATTACCACAGGTTCACCCACACAACACTTAGCAACCTAAAGAAGATTAATCAACTATATGAAGCTAAAGCACTTGACAGTCTTCCCATGTGTCATCAAGAACGTTTGGTCATTTTAAGTAATACAACCAGCTTGTCCTTTGTTGCATAAAGGATTAGGCCACTTGCTGCATTTATTCCTACTGTCTTTTATTTACTCGTACTTTGTTTACTTGCTTTATCAAAAACCCCTAAAAATCCGTTTGCTAAGTATTTGCAGAGAATTCTTAATCCATACCACTAGCCAGCACCTTCTGCTCCTCGTTGGGTTCGACACTCTTACTTATCGAAAATACTGCGATACACCCCCTATACTTGTGGGTCATCAAGACTATTTTCTGGTGCCGTTGCCGGGGAGTGAAGCGCTATTGGAGAGTGGAACTGGTAAAGGAAACTTCTACTGTGAGTATTGTTTACTTATGTTAGTTGCTTTATTTTCGTTATGGATAATTCACTGAGTTTCTTATTTGGTAATGCTACTACCACTGATAAGGTAGTAGATAAGCCACCACCTGCTGAGAATGATGTTTTCAAAATACCTACAAGAATTATTGATCGTGTTATGGATAACTACTATGTTGGGGATGGAACTGTCCATCCCGGTGATGATTTACTCTTTATACGCGAATTATGCGGGTTGTTCAAGTGTGCAGGTATTACTACAGATCAAGTTAAGAAGAAGTTATTCTCATTATCATTGAAAGGAAGAGCTGAGTAATGGTATAAGCTGCTGAAGAATGGTCAAGCTCTGGAATGGGAGGAAATAGTACCTCTCTTTTATTCAAAGTTTTATCCTCCTAGTGAGATTCATAAAGATCGGAATCAAATATACAACTTTTGGCCTCTTGATGGAGAGAGTACAGCTCAAGCTTGGGGGAGATTGAAGTTACTAATGCTCAAATGTCCCATTCATGAGCTCCCCAATAATATTATTATCAATAACTTTTATGCAAGGCTCCCTCTACATGACAAGGATTTATTGGATGCTTCTTGTGCTGGATCATTCACTCGCATGGAAGAAGAAGCTAAATGGGATCTTCTGAACCGTATTCAAGACAATGCTGAAGCTTGGGAGAATGACAAAGGTAGAAAGTCAGGTATAAATTATGATTATTAATGCATTGAATCTTTTATGGGAACTGATGGCTTTCAAAATATTAAAAATGCTTATGGTCTAGACTCTCAAGCTATTGCTTCTTATTTTAAGGCTTTTGATTCTTACATTGAAGTGCCTAAAAAGAAGTGGAATAAGTATCATGAGCCTTATAAAGATGTTGCTAGGAGTGTTCCTGCAAGAAATACTAAAGTTTATACTGCTAATCATGTTTTACCTAAACCTTAGATTGAGAAAATGCCTTTTCCAGTTAAGATAAGGGAACACTCTATGATAGCTAGTATGGTTAATGAAAGTACAAGTCAAGTTGTTGAACCTGATAAACAAATGGTTGATGAACCTATAATAGCAAATGTGAAGGACTTTGTTACTAAATATGAAGAAGAGGGACACACTATCCTTTGTAAGGATACCTCTAATTTTGCTTCCCATAGTAGTGTTATGAAAGCTAGTATTCCTGTGTTTTCTGTTAGAATAAGTGATCATTGTTATGATAGTCCTTGTGATAGTTATATTGTTAAGTTTATGCATGATACTGAAAGTTACTTTGGGAGAGGGAAAATTGTTCTTATGTATCTCAATAATATCAAGTTTCCTCGCTTTATGCTGAAAGTTTTTATGTTGCACTTGTTTTGCTTTCTTATGCAAGTAGCCTCTAGTTTCAACAACTTGTTTGTTTACAAAATTCCCTTGCATAGGAAGTGTGTTAAACTTAAATGTGTGTGTGCTTTTGCTTCTTAATGCTCTCTTTCACTTCAATTCATATCCCTATGTGAGCGTCTTCAAAATTATCATGCCCATCTTAATGGCTATAAAGAAAGAGCTTTATGGGAGACAACCCAATTTTTTTTTGCTTTCAGTTTGTTTTTGTTTCTTTGAGGCTTGGAAGTTATTACTTCGGTAATAACCGCTCCTTATCCGTTTTTTTTGGTTTTGTGTCAAGATCAACCTCTAATGAGAGAGAAGTAAGATTTGGGAAAGTTGTTGTCCCGAAACAGATTTTTGTGCTTCACCATAAAAAATTGTGAGAGATCTCTGTATGTCGGATTGAGCTGTAATTTTTTGTGCTTCTGCCCCAGGTTGTTATTTAACTTTAGTTAGTTTTGTACTTTTTGATTTGAGCAACATAAGATTTTCTAAAAAATTGATATTTACCTGCTGGTCTGTTTTGACAGATTTTGCCACTCTTGCATTTGCTTCTTTATTTGATTTCCTTTTTGAATTCTTTTTGGGTTTTCGGAAGGAGTTGCTACAGTAGCTTATGTTTTTATGGTTTTCAGTTGAAGATTGGACTCAAAAGGTTTTATCACTTCACTTATATTAATGTTGCTAATAAGAATTGTGTGAAGTTTTGTGTGAAAGAAATTTCCAGGAAATGGGGATAATGGTGTAATAAGGAAGAGAAAGGTTTTATGACTCAAGTAATAAGAGTATGAAGATAAAGATATTGATGCTATTCAAGTAATGACTCTGGAAGAATCTACTAGATACCAAGTTCAGAGACCTGCAGAGTCTGTTTTCAAATAGGTAACGGTTCTGGTAAGAAAAGTTCCGCGAAAATACAATCCAACTATATTTTTGCAGTTTTCAGTCAATAAGGAAAGCTACGAAGCGAAAGAGGGACGGAAACAGAGCCAGGGTGGCTCACACCACCCTGTGGCACGGGCCCACCCCTGGCCGCGCCACCAGGTGGTGAGTCGACCCCGGACTCCGCCTCCGACTCGTTTTCTCCCAGTACCTTCCTTTTGATATGAAACTTCATAATATATAACCCTCGGATCTCCCGAGGTTTGTATATAGACATACTCTTTGAAGGTTTAGAAGCACAATGGTGTCCGCCAAGGATAAAGTGAAGGAGCCTATGGAGGAGGACCTCCAAGACCCCGGGAAGGAGAAGGAGATCAAGAGTGAAGGTGAAGGGGAGCAAGGCCAACATGCACACACCGGCACTACCATTGCAAGCATTGGAGTGGTGACGAAACCTGCCAGGGTTAGTAGGACTGCGCGGATGCAGACTAGGGGGAAATCTCCTCGTCACTGCTTGGCTCCATGGTCACCTTCTCCAAGTACCAAGAGTCCCTTCCATACCTTTATCCATAACCATGCAGGAAAAGAAGACTTCAAGGAGGAAGAGTGGGGAAAGAATATCAAGAGCTGGAATTCTCAACCCGACATGATCATGAGCCGCATTGAGAAAAACTCACAGCTGATTCGTAATCTCACTTTCGAGATTGAGGACTTGGGGAAATTGGTTAAGAATCTCATCGAGAGGATACCACCACCACCAAAGGAATAATTCGTCATTAGGTTTGGCATCCCCTTGGTTTGTTCCAAGCTTGGGGGAGTGCCGCGATATCATATCACTATCTTCTATCTTTTTACTTTATTAGTAGAGTCATATCATGAATAGAGGAGTTATTATGTAGTATGGTTTGCATTATGGAAGTGTCCCCTCTCTCGTTAGATATGTATCCCTTGGTGTGAGTTGCCGTTATGGAATATTAATGAGAAGTTCTATCATTCACTCTTTTGCATAGCTTATATTAGTTTTCAATTCGTGGTTATATGATTGATCTTGTTGTTAGTATTGGTATCACTTTGGAATCATTGAGTTAATTTAGTTGGTTTTGGCAAACCTGGCTCGGTCAGTAGCAACACTATTTTTGAGAGTTGAATGAAAAATATAAAAGTACTCTAAAGAAAAATAATTTCATCATCTTTCTTTCTTGATTTGCTCATAAGTTTATTATTCTCTAGTTAAGATCTTTTGTGCTTCCAAGGAAGATTGCATGTTTGTCTTTATCGCTTGTATGTTTGTTTGTTTCCTTCAACTCTTATACTTGCTACCCAGCCTTGCTAGCCAAAAACTTGTACTGAGAGGGAATTCTTCTCGTGCATCAACTTCCTTAAACCAAAACCTCTACCATTTGTGTCCACCTTACCTACCTATTAGCATTATTGCTATCCCAAGTAAATTCTCGTTTTATCTACCTCCCAAATTAAACTTGTTATGCGAAAATTAGTGATTAAAGCTCTCACAAACTTGATGGCACACTTTACTTTCTTGCATTTAATAAACTTGAACCATTGGGTCCTTCTTTGTTGTGTATATGCTTGCGCTTTATGAGTTGAAGTTAGCAGAACCATGTATCATGGGGAACGCTTTCAACACTGCATTGGTACTTTGTACCTAGTTGATATCATGTTCTTTTGCTTATGGATCCCGACGGTGTGAAATAAAAGTGGAACTTGTAAGATCATGGAGTTTATATGTGTGTTAGAGAAACGCCTGGGCCGCTAGCCTAAGACATGCCTAATCATGGTGGAAACTTGCAGCATAGCTATAGTGAGCATTCTATGAAGAATCCTCAATAAAAACCTATGCAAATAGCAAATAAAAAGATCGCTGAGATGCTCACTGTATGCTTGCCTTGTCATTTTGATTATGGGATAGCTCCTATGTCATGTGCAAGGGGTACCCCGTTGGCGGTTCTCAATGATACATATGTATTTACAATGACAAGAGCTTACTCGTGACTGAAGTTGAGTAGCATGAGGATCGGTACTCATAAGTAAGGGGCATGGGGCTTCAATTTATAACTTGTCAAGCATATCCTCTTACTTGTGTCACTTTAACCTTAACCATCAAAAGATGCCTATGATAGGAGCAATGAGAGATGAAAGCTAGTAAGTATCATAATTTTTGGGAGCTCTTTATGAGACTTGCAATCCCTGCTTCCCTCTGCGAAGGGCCTTTCTTTTACTTTGTAGTTGAGTCAGTAAACCTACTCACTTCTATCTCAGCAAGTATTTTGAGTTGTTGTGTTTCATTTATTCATATGATGATTTATTCAATCATGTTTCTTATGTTCCTTGTTTTGCACATTGCTCTTATCTTGATGTTTACTACTTTGAAAGCTATCATTGAAAAATCAGTTATTTGTGAACTCCAGCAAATTATCAACTATTCTTCGACCAAGAGCTAAGTTTGCCATTACCAATTATGATTCACTTTATGTATCTTTATTGTGTTTCCTTTACTTATTGCAAGTTGAGTTATATAATAGTGAGTTGTCTTCTATTATGATCTATGTATTGATGAATGTGATGCTTCTTGTCCGTATTCTTTGATCGACTCTTCACTCCATAAACCTGAGGCCATGTTTATTGAGCTCAGTTTCGCTTGGGGACAAGCGAAGTCAAAGCTTGGGGGAGTTGATACGTCCATTTTGCATCACTATTCTATGTCATAATTCACTATTATTCATTGATATATTTCGTATTGAGAGGTGATACTTATGTTATTTCATCTGTTTTTGCATGGTTGATGACTTTTGGAGCATGGACCGCTGCAGTCAGGATTCTGATGGAAAAGGTGCTGTTTGGAGGCAAAATTCACGAAGATCAGAAAATCCGGGAAAATATACAGAAAATCCTAATTTTTCAGAAGACGAAGGAAGCCAGAAGGGGGCTGGAGATGGGCCACAGGGGGCCCACACCACCCCCTGGCGCCGGCAGCCCTAGGCCGCGCCAGCAGGTGGTTTTGCCACGCTCGCCCACTCCAGGCTCTCCCCTCTGGCGTATATCATCCTCCCGAAACCCTAAGACTCGGAGAGCGACCACCGAAAGATTCCGCCACCTCTGCGGGGCAGAAAACACTGAGAGAGAAAGATCTCTCCGGCAGACAGATTTCTGCCGGGGGAATTCCTTCCCGGAGAGGGGAGATCGTCGCCATCAACACCACCATCAAGCTGGACTTCATCGGGATCATCATCATTATCACCACCACCATCATCACCATCAGCACCCGCATCACCATCTCCATATTGCTGTAACAATTGTGTTGAATCTTGCATAGTTCATAGGGGAAACTTTCCCGGTGTTGATTAATCTTTGTAGTTGATGCTATTGAGTGAACCGTTGAATTATTGTTTATGTTCAGATTGTTATACATCATCATTCCATCTCTGATCATGATCCATATGATGTCTTGTGAGTAGTTCGTTTTGTTCTCGAGGACATGGGAGAAGTCATGTTGTTAGTAGTGGAGTTGTGTTGAGAAAGATTCAATAGTTTGATATTTAAGTTGTCATGTACTTCTTCTAGTGGTGTCATGTGAACGTCGACTACATGACACTTCACCTATATAGGCCTAGGGGAATGCATTGTGTATTTGGCTACTAATCGAGGGGTTGTCGGAATGACAGAAACCTGAACCCCCGTTAGGAAACCATTGCACAAGGGATGTAAGGGTCTTAGAGTTTAAAGCTGTGGTTAGGTTTCTACCTTAATTACTTTCTTGTACTTACAGATGTTTGCAAGGGGTATAATCACAAGTATGTATTAGTCCTAGGAAGGTCGGTACATTAGCACAAGTTCACCCACACAACAATTAGCAAGCTAAAGAAGATTAATCAACTATATGAAGAGAAATCACTTGACAGTCTTCCCATGTGTCCTCAAGAACGTTTGGTCATTTTAAGTAATACAACTGGCTTGTCCTTTGCTGCATAAAGGATTGGGCCACTTGCTGCATTTATTCCTATTGTCTTTTATTTACTCGTACTTTGTTTACTTGCTTTATCAAAAACCCCTAAAAATCCATTTGCTAAATATTTGCAGAGAATTCCTGATCCATACCACTAGCCAGCACATTCTGCTCCTCGTTGGGTTCGACACTCTTACTTATCGAAAATACTGCAATACACCCCCTATACTTGTGGGTCATCAAGACTATTTTCTGGTGCCGTTGCCAGGGAGTGAAGCGCTATTGGAGAGTGGAACTGGTAAAGGAAACTTCTAGTGTGAGTATTGTTTACTTATGTTAGTTGCTTTATTTTCGTTATGGATAATTCACTGAGTTTCTTATTTGGTAATGCTACTACCATTGCTAAGGTAGTAGATAAGCCACCACCTGCTGAGAATGATGTTTTCAAAATACCTACAAGAATTATTGATCGTGTTATGGATAACTACTATGTTGGGGATGGAAATGTCCATCCCGGTGATCATTTACTCTTTATACACGAATTATGCGGGTTGTTCAAGTGTGCAGGTATTACTACAGATCAAGTTAAGAAGAAGTTATTCTCATTATCACTGAAAGGAAGAGCTGGGGAATGGTATAAGCTGCTGAAGAATGGTCAAGCTCTGGAATGGGAGGATATAGTACCTCTCTTTTATTCAAAGATTTATCCTCCTAGTGAGATTCATAAAGATCGGAATCAAATATACAACTTTTGGCCTCTTGATGGAGAGAGTACAGCTCAAGCTTGGGGGAGACTGAAGTTACTAATGCTCAAATGACCCATTCATGAGCTCCCCAACAATATTATTATCAATAACTTTTATGCAAGGCTCCCTCTACATGACAAGGATTTATTGGATGCTTCTTGTGCTGGATCATTCACTCGCATGGAAGAAGAAGCTAAATGGGATCTTCTGAACCGTATGCAAGACAATGCTGAAGCTTGGGAGAATGACAAAGGTAGAAAGTCAGGTATAAATTATGATTATTAATGCATTGAATCTTTTATGGGAACTGATGGCTTTCAAAATATTAAAAATGCTTATGGTCTAGACTCTCAAGCTATTGCTTCTTATTTTAAGGCTTTTGCTTCTTACATTGAAGTGCCTAAAAAGAAGTGGAATAAGTATCATGAGCCTTATAAAGATGTTGCTAAGAGTGTTCTTGCAAGAAATACTAAAGTTTATACTGCTAATCATGTTTTACCTAAACCTTACATTGAGAAAATGCCTTTCCCAATTAAGATAAGGGAACACTCTATGATAGCTAGTATGGTTAATGAAAGTACAAGTAAAGCTGTTGAACCTGATAGACAAATGGTTGATGAACCTATAATAGCAAATGTGAAGGACTTTGTTACTAAATATGAAGAAGAGGGACACACTATCCTGATGCGCTCGACTTTCGACGTAGAGCTCGTTGGGAACCCCAAGAGGAAGGTATGATGAGCACAACAGTAAGTTTTCCCTCAGTTATGAAACTAAGGTTTAATCAAACCAGTAGGAGCAAGGAAACACCCCAAAGGTGTTACTAGCTTAAATCTATACAGAGCCATGTTTGCGTCCAACACATCCCAATGACTCGAAACTTGCTGCACCGCCAAATCTGAATCACCAAAACATTGTATCCAACATATCCCAATCTCTTTTGCTACTTTCAAGCCATGCACAAGTGCCTCATATTCGGCCACATTATTTAATGCTCTAAAATGGATCTGAAGCACATATCTCAACTAATCTTTCTTGGGCGAGGTAAGCACTGCCTAAAGGAAATATGCCTTGAGAGGCAATAATAAAGTTGTTATTATATATTCCGTATATATGATAGATGTTTATTTTACATGCTAGAATTGTATTGATCAGAAAAATCAATACATGTGTGTTTAATAAACAAAAAGGGTTCCTAGTTATGCCTCTCTTATAGACTAGCTTGTTGATTAACAAGATGATCAAGGTTTCCTGATCATGGATATTGGATGTTGTTAATAACAAGGTCACACCATTGGTGGAATGATGTGATGAACATTCATCCGAAGTATAGCATTACGATCAAGTCATTATGTTTATATTGCTATAACATCATACGAAGTAATCTTTATCCTTAGACCATGAGATCATGTTAATTGCTAACACCGGAAGAGTATCTTGATTATCAAACGTCACACCGTAACAGGGTGACTATAAAGATGGGTTCAGTACTACGAAGGTGTTATGTTGAGGCTCATGGATCAAGAGTGGAATTTGTTAATCCAGATGACGGATAGATATACTCTGGGCCCTCTCGATGATATCACATTAAGATAGCTTGCAAGCAAGTGATGTGATCACTAGAATGTTATATCACGGGAACGAGAAAAGAGTGCATGTCGGTAATGAGATCAAACTAGGTATGGAGATACCGATGATCAAATCTCGGACATGTAATATATCGAGAGACAAAGGGATTTAGTTACAAGCGTTAAAGGTTCTCACGATCACAGAAGTCATCGTTGAATGTGTAGGAGTCAGTTCGGATCTCTAGGTCCCGCTGCTGATTATTGATCGGAGAAGGGTCTCGATCATGTCTGCATTATTCGTGAACCGTAGGGTGGCACACTTAAGAGTTACCGGACGCCATTTTGGAGCACATATGTTTCAGACGAAAGAATTGCAAAGCGCAGGAATTATTTCAATAGAAACCGGAAATTGTTCCGGGTGAAATTGCAGAAAGTGGTTCTGCATGTGATATTGAAATATTGCAAGGGGCTATATGTGAATGTTTTTTAATTAAAGTAATTAACAAAATTCTGAATAAATTTAATAAAAAGAGTTTTATTAAATGAGAGAGCATTAAATTTGGAGAAATTTAATGCATTTAAAGTGGAGACTTTAAAAGGGAATGTGAAGAGGCATTTTAATATGGAGGCGTTACTACCACATGAATGGAGGAGGTGGAGGTCACCCCCCATGCGCCGGCCATGGAGAGAGGGGACACCCCCCTCCTCCTATAAAAGGCCACCCATTCCCTCCTTCATCCTCACACCTCCTTGTGAAGGATCTCCCTCCCCCTCTAGAATTATTCCCCCATGGTCTCGGATTAGCGAGATACATGTTCCTGGTGGCATTTCGTCTGGAAGGAGTTGCTGCTTCCGCTGGATCGCTGGAGCGAGGAGGTGGAGGTTGTCTGGTGGCTTGAACGTGTGTGTGAGTGCGGATGCGCTGCTGAGTTGCGGCGCTCGGACTTCCTCACGATCTTGAGATCGGCAAGTGTACGACTACATCAACCACGAGTTCCTACTCGTTAACAAAACTCGTTGTCTTCGAGGGTAAGTTCTCGTTGGATGTATGTCCACCTGTTGCTTTGTACCTAGTAGATAGATCTTGGCTTGTAGTTCACACCATAGGAAATTTTTTGTTTTCTATGCTGTGGACCCAACAGTGGTATCAGAGCCTGATCTATGCGTAGGTGCTTTGCACGGGTAGTACACATATGTTTATATGTGGGCGATGATGATCATGTTATTGCATCTTCTATGTATTTTGGATATTGGTGGCATAGTGGGATGAAGCGGCCCGGACCAACCTTACATGTCATCGTACATGAGACCGGTTCCACGACTGACATGCAACTTGTTTTGCATAAGTGGTTGGCGGGTGTCTATCTCTCCAACTATAGTCAATATCTGATTTACAACGAGTTGCTAATAACTTAGTTATCCTTGTTGTGGTTCATGTTCGTAGGTGAGAACGGTTCTATCTCCGAAAGCCCTAAGCCACGTAAAACTTGCAATTGATAAATTAGAGGCGTCTAGTTTAGATCGTTGCTGGGCTAGTGTATTGATATGGTATTGTTGTAAGTAGATGTATGATAGATACTCTTACAACACACTCAATGTGTAAGTTCCATAGAACTTGGCCTTACACACAAAGGAATGATAGAGATCATACCACGATGCAAGTGATAGAGATCAAATGCATGGACCATATCATCTCACTTTACACATTAGATGTTAGCATCTTATACTGCTAGTATGGCGCTTTTGGTAGCATTATAAGATGATCCCTTATTTAGATATCAAGATAAAAATGTGTTCTTCCTTAAGTATGCACCATTTTGTGGATCGTGTTTCGAGACATCACGTGATGATCGGGTGTACTCGAATCTACGCTTTCATAGGAACGGGTGTAAGACAGTTTTACACACGCGAATACTAAGGTTCTTACTTGGCGAGCCTAGCATGTACAGACATGGCCTCAGAACACGCACCGAAAGGTTAAGGATGAGTCATATAGTTGATATGATGCCTATATAGATGCTCGCCTTTGAAGCTACATCAACTCACGTGATGATGCCAGAACTTTAGTTCATTGCGGCATACTGTATGGTCTAGAGACAGAACTTTGAACGCGTTTCGAAAATAGCAATGCCTTTAATACCATGGGAGAATTGAAAATGATTTTCGATACCCATGCTGCCATAGAGAGTTATAATGATACAGAAAAGTTCTTTAGCTGCATGATGGAGGAAAACAGCTCCGTTAGTGAGCACGTACTCAAAATGTCTGGGTACGCCGATAAGCTTGTGTCCTTGGGAATAACGATTCCCATTGACTTAGGCATACATCGTGTTCTCCAATCTCTGCCACCTAGCTACAAGAGCTTCGTGATGAACTATAATATGCAGGGCATGAAGAAGTCTCTTCCCGAGCTTCTGTCAATTCTTAAGACTGCAGAAGTGTAGATTAGGAAAGAACATCAAGTGTTAATGATCAATAGGACCACCGGTTTCAAGAAAGACAAGAAAGGCAAGCACAAGGGAAAGAAGGGTGGCAAGTCTGTTGCCACGCCTGAAAAGAAACCCCGAGCTGGTCCTAAGTCTAACACCGAGTGCTACTATTGTAAGGGGACTGGCCATTGGAAGCGCAACTACCCCAAGTATTTGGCGGAGAAGAAGTCCGGCAAGGCAAACAAAGGTATATGTGATATACATGTTATTAATGTGTACTTGACTAGTACTCGCAGTAGCACCTGGGTATTTGATACGGGATCGGTTGCTAATAAATGTAACTCGGTTCAGGGGCTACGGAACAAGCGACAACTAGCAAGGGATGAGGTCAGAATGTGGGTCGGCAATGGATCAAAAGTTGATGTGATCGCCGTCGGGACGCTACCTCTCCATTTGCCATCGGGATTAGTTATAAACCTAAATAATTGTTATTTAGTGCCTGCACTGAGCATGAACATTGTATCTGGATCGTGTTTGATGCAAAGTGGTCATTCCTTTAAATCTAAAAACAATGGTTGTTCGATTTATAAGAATGATATCTTTTATGGTCATGCACCTATATTGAATGGTTTATTTCTGTTGGATCTCGATAGTAATATTACACACATTCATAATGTTAATGCTAAAAAGATTAAACTTGATGATGATATGTCTACATATATGTGGCACTACCGTCTAGGTCATATTGGCGTTAAAGGCATGAAGAAA